>CM033473.1:67253883-68453883 GCA_019447015.1 Hymenochirus boettgeri | reverse complement strand
GCCTCTGAAGGGACTTACCTGACTCTGTCCTTATTCGGTGCCCCCTGCTCCAGGAGCAGTGCGGATCTGCAATGATAGCCAATGTAAGCCACTCTACCTCTGGTTGCGGCTATCAGGCAATTGGGAGTGATGTCACATCTCACCTTAAAGTGTATGTATACTTAAAAAATGACTTTGCCTGAAAAATTTTTTTAATATATGGTCCCCCCTGGGCTCCCAGCCCCAACCGCTATAATTATTTTTTAGAAAGCCCCCAAACTCTACTTACCTCCCTCGATCCTCCGCCGTGCTCCCGGCCCTTGCTTGCAAGGAAATGCAAGCAGAGGGGGGGACCGGCAGCCGCGTCTGTGATTGGCTGAGCGGCAGCCAATCACAGACGCGGCTGCCGGCAGCTCACTTCGCCGGAGGAAAGAGGAGAGGTAAGTAAGAGTTTGGGGAGCTTTCTAAAAAAAAAAATATGCGGTTGGGGCTGGGAGACATGGGGGAGCACATATTAAGGGGGAATTGAGCTAGGGGGAGGGATGTAGAAGGAGGAGAGGGGGGGGGGAGGGAGGGGGAGGGGAGGGAGGGAGGGGGAAGGGCTGCAGTACGCATGGCAAAAATCTACCTGAGGCCAGCTAGCAGGCAGTGTCCTATATGGACTCTGCTAGCCTCCTGGTAGTCATTTTTTGGGACTTTGGGGGGGGACTACAGGAGAACCCTATGGAGCTGGGATGTGAGGTAAGGATTAAACTACACTACTGGTGGGGCCAGTAGTTGGGGGGATTATAGTTTTGGGGGTGGACATGCCCTTTAATCTGAAAATAAATATGTTTAAGTAGCACTCTGAGGTGTGTGTGTTGCTGCATGCCTTCTTTACAATACTTGTTTTGCTCGGGCTCCAACTACTGACCTGATTATTTTCCCTATACCAACTGTCAATACTGCATACAGTATACAGCACTCCAACTGTCAAACCATTCCAGCTACAGCAAAACTGCTTACAGAAATGCTAAAATGTAAGATGTTCATATTGGATATCTAAAGAAATAGGGGGCAGACCAACAAAAAAACAATTCAGTGATAGTTGGATGAATTATAGTTTCCACTTATGGGCAATTTAAAAAAAAAAAAAATTGCCAGCGTACTACCCTTTAACTGACAGCCGTGACCAAGAAGTAGCATGGCTATTAGCCACAGAGAAGGAGCAGCAAAGGACCGGTCAGGTAAGTCCTTTCAGAGGCATCTTTGACAATACTTACTAATGTGAAAATGGGTTTTGGGGGGGTGCTCTACCACAATATAAAAGTTTTTTTTATGCTGGAAATGCCCTTCAATATGGACACAGAATTCCTTGTGCTTTCTAATATCTTTTTATTTTAAAATAAAGGGAATCGTTATTCACAAAGAAAAATTTTACGGGGAAAGGAAAATGTAACAAGTGTAACTTGGAGTGGCCTTTATAAGTAGGTATGTCCAAAATGGTGGTGTGCTGAGCTCACCTATTTCTTTCAGGAATCCCTCCCTTAGAAAACCTGCACTTGCCCCTGTATAATATTACTAATTGTAATGCATTTGCCTCCTCTCAGAACTTAACCTCTTGCTCTCATACTCTGTTTAATACCTGTTAAAGGGGAACTAAACGCAAGGAAGAACTTTACCAAACATAATTTTCCATGTAACAGTGACCTCTCAGCCAATAACAGATGCAGCTGCTGGTCTGGCCCCTGTTTGCTATTTCCGGCAAGCAGGGAGCCAAATCAGAGTGCTGCAAGAGTTTTTTATTTAGGAAGGAGATACCTTCTGCAGTGGTGAGTTACCGTACTTTTAATTACTAAAAGTTTTTGATATTTGCCAGATATTAGGACAATGCGATTAGTTATAAATAATAAAGCTATTTAAGGGCATGTCCACCTACCACTTAAAGGACAACTATACTCGCCTTGGCCCCTATCTTTCTTCAGCCCTTTGGGAAATTGAAGAGTTAGGGCCTAAACTACTAGGAACTCACCCCAGGGTTTAGCTTTTAACTCCTTCACCAACCTGTTATCTAACACTGAAATTTTTGAAGTTGCTGGATGTTGCTCACCCAATTCCATCTAAGTGCTGTACCCTTTTCTGATTTGTGATTGGACTTGTATTAGGAGAGTGCGTGCTTCAGATCCCTCCTATTAATCAACACTGGGGAAAATGTTCTGTTGTCGTAGGTGTGTAACTTTGGCTACTTGTCACCATGTGAAAAAATAAAACTTTGAAAAGATTGAGACAGAGCTCAAGTCTGCTGGATTGAGTAAATATTTTTCTAGGTTCAATTAAATTTTTTTTAATTAATATTTTGCACTTGGCTATATGTAGTTAACGTGTTTAGTTGGTTTGAATATTTAGTAAGTAAACAATACAGTAATAGTACATTGCTTTTTTTTTTATTTCAGAAAACTTATGAAATAAGCCAAACTGGTTTATCTACAATTATTAAACACATGGAAACAGTGAATCTGCTTACCCTTTAGGTCACAGAGGTCTAGAGGTCACATCTAGTGCAAACGGCTTAAAAAATATCTTCTCATAAACTTAAAGAGTATGTCCACCCTAAAATGGAAATTTTGATATAAGGTCCCCCGGGCTCCCAGCCCCAACCGCTATATTTTTTTTTTAAAAAGCCCCCCAAACTCTACTTACCTCCCCTTTTCCTCCGCCGCGCTCCCGGTCCTCTGCTTGCAAGGAAATGCAAGCAGAGGGGGGGGGGACCGGCAGCGCGTCTGGATTGGCTGAGCGGCAGCCAATCACGGACGCGGCTGCCAGCAGCTCACTTCGCCGGAGGAAAGAGGAGAGGTAAGTAAGAGTTTGGGGAGCTTTCTAAAAATAAAAAATACCTGGTTGGGGTGGGGTGGGGGACATGGGGGAGCAGGATATTAAATGGGTTTTATGCTGGGGGAGGGATAGCAGAACGGGAGGGAGAGGGAGGGGGAGGGAGGGGGGAGAAGGGCTGCAGTACGCATGGCAAAAATCTACCTGAGGCCAGCTAGCAGGCAGTGTCCTATATGGACCTGCTAGCCTCCTGGTGGGCAGTTTTTGGGACTTTGGGGGGGGAATACATGAGAACCCTATGGAGCTGGGATGTGAGGTAAGGATACACTACACTACATGAGGGGGCCAGTAGTTGGGGGGATTTATTTGGGGGTGGACATGCCCTTTAAATGGAATTTTACTGAAAGTTGCCTTTGGGCACTTTGGTTATCTGAAATGCATCTGTCCATTTGTTCATATTCTTACTAGTAATACGTATTATCTTTTTTGTGTCACAAAGTTAAAAAAAAAAAAAAAACAACCAAAAATATAGCCACAGTAACTGTTCATAAAACAGAAAAAAATAATAGTAACCTTATAGGGTAATTAATCCACATTTTATACCCCATAATCTTGACTACATTCCTAAGAACACCAATTTGAGTATAGGTTAACACTGTATTGTCTGCATTTCTAAGAGGACCCATGGGTACATTGCACAAGCAAATAAGGGTGATGGAAGCGCACACTGTTTGTCAGAAGAAATTTAAATTCTGTTTTATTGCATAACACAAACACACAACGTTTCGGAGAACGCTATGTCTCCATCAGGTGATGAAGGAGACATAGCGTTCTCCAAAACGTTGTGTGTTTGTGTTATGCAATAAAACAGAATTTTTTCTGACGATAAAAAGTTGTTTTTTAGGACCTTAATTAAGTGATTTAAGGACCTGACCTTAAAGGGAATGTCCACCCCAAAACTAAAATTTAACCCACTGGTGGCCTCACTGTGTAGTGTTAAAAAAAATCTTTACCTTTCCTCTCGGCTCTCTATGGTTGTCCTGCAGTACATATCCAAAGTTCAGAAAAGTGAAGGGTAGGAGCCTTCCTGTGTGTAATCTGTATCTGCCCCTCTGGAGGTTCTCTCCTTCCGGATACCTCAGCGCTGCTGTGTAAATGCTTTAAATAAAAATAACTGTTTCTGGGCACATTTTAACATTTAAAGATGGCGGTTAGTTTTGGGATGGGGGTACCAACACTACAGAAAAAGCTAATTTTGGGGTGGAGATACCCTTTAAGGGAGCATTACATGTTAAACATAATTTTTGTTTTCAAGATTGTACCCACATGCCTTACCCAGCTTTTATTCCATTGGCATAGGTCTGGTACACACATGCAGTAAACAGTATTTATCCCAATATTCCCACTTAAGGATATACAGATTGATTTAGAACTCAGTTCGAACACTTATTGTCAATGTGTACAAAGACCACAACACAATTTATAGCAGCTCTTTATGGGTATCTCCACTGAGGTAAAAGCATTTTTTTTTTTGGTTTATTTTAAAGTACACCATCCCCAACCCTCCCCCACCTTTTTCCCCCAGAATTCCCCTTCGTTTGATTGCAGCAGCATGGGAAAGTTGTGGCTGGTTCCTGGGGTGTGTCTTCGCCTGTGCTGGGAGTGCTGTCCACTCAATGTGCATCATCATGGTGCAGACACACCCACTTGGCTGCAGTAAGAAATCTTTCCTCCCTGACTCTCTAAGTTCATTTTACAGCTAATCATGCAGAGAGAGACGGGGAGAAAAAGTTAAAACCTCTTCCCACCAATACTGTAACAAAGGCAGGGGGAACTTGTTTTGTTTTTAATAAAGATTTTTTTGTGTCTAACTCTGAGAGGGATGGGTTGAAAGGACTAAGTCATAAGATGTTCTAAGGGATACTGGGAATATGAGACAATCTGGTATGGGAGGGGGTGGGAGAGAGAAAAAGGTAGTACCTGATTATCCTCCATTAATTAGTGAAGTCAGCAAGCTGCTGTGATGGTTATGTGATATTCCTCCATTAATCAGTGAACTCAGTAGCTTGAAGTGGTGTGAGTGATCGACCAACCAGTCGGATCACACAGACAGCAGTCCCGACGGATCCTCAATGTTTGCGGATGCACTAAAGGAACATGCGTGTCGGACATTTCCCAAGCAGGCAGTCACTGAAAGTGGGCGGACCTGCACCATCCACAGCGTTCAGGGAGAAACTCATTGGATTTTTCTAAACTACTGCTCTAAGACACAGGATACTGCAGGTACATTTCCACCTACACATATCTATCCTTAAAACCAGGTGACTTTTATCAGTGGAGATACCCTTTAAAGGTCCAATTAGACAAAAATGAAAACTTAAGTAGCTAAAAAAAATAATGTAAAATGCATGTTGAAAATGCAACATACTTATTCTTTATAAAAAATATACAATTCATTCTACTCGATGATCAAATTAAAATTATTTTCCTGCTACTTAAAGGGCATTTCCACCCTTAAAACAAAAACTGGTCAGGCCAGTTACTAGCCCCCAACCCCAATACTCGGCACATTAATATATGTATTATTAATCAGCTATTTAAAAATAAATTATTGCCTCCATTCTGGCAGAGTAAGCTTGCTCCCACCCTTCCTGCAGTTAATCAAGGCTGTGACTGCTGACATTACATCCAATAATTGACTGCCGTTTCCCTGCTGCCTCCAGTCTGACTCCAAACAGATAATACTTTATATTTTTTAGTTTTAGAAACATATTCTAGTCCACTTTTAAAGCTATTCAATGAACTTGCCATTACCAATCTGCTTGAAGACAGTTTCTAGTTCTCACTGTAATAAACCTTTACTAACCTGAAGATGAAGCTTTTTCTCCAATCATAAAGGATGTCCACGTGTTCTCTGATATGACCTATTGGTGATCAGTGCACCAGAGAGTATTGTATTCCCATTTATATTGTCACGAACGCCAGTTCGCTGGGCACATGATCTGACCAATCAATCGGTACAAGCTGCTACCACTTTAAAGGGCATGTCCACCCCCAAAACTATAATCCCCCCCACTAATGGCCCCACCATGTGTGTAATAAAATCCTTACCTCACATCCCAGCTCCATAAGGTGGTAGTCCCCCCCCAAAGTCCCAAAAACTGCCCACCAGGAGGATAGCAGAGTCCATATAGGACTCTGCCTCCTATCTGGCTCCGGGAGAAGTTTGGCATGCGTTACTCCAGCCCTTCTCCCCTCCCTCTCCTCCCGTTTTGCGATCCCTCCCCCTACCAAAAACCCCTTGCCCATATATTAGAATACTTAATAATAATATATATATTTTATATAAAACAAGTAATAACTTAATAACTGCCTCTCAGCCAATCACGGACGCGGCTGTCGGTCTCAGCCCCCTGCTTGCAGTGTCATGCATGCAGAAGCCGGGCGTCGAGGAGAGAGGGAAGGTAAGTAAACATCGGGGCACTTAAATTTATTTTATAGCGGTTGGGGCTGGGGGAAGTTATTCTATTATATGTGAAAGTTGATAATAAGGGTGGCATGCCCTTTAAGTTATGGTAAGTTATGCCACCATAAGTTATGGTGTGCACTAACTATGCACACCCTGATCCTGGCAGCTAAAGGTTAAACTACACATTCACTCCCACAACTTACTGGTTAATTAGCTTCAGTCCTTCACAAGCAGTCACAGAGTTAATAGCATTTACACTGCAAACATCACCTCGGGGATACCTTTCTCCCCCTCTACATTCACACATGTAGACAGTACTGGTTCTGGCGCTGACTGACCTGCTCTGGTCTCTCAGCCCTCCCTCCCAGCTACTGTGACAATCCTACCTACAGGTACTATACCTGACTTAACCAGAGCGAACTTGGGTATCCCCTCTCTCTTCTCCATTCACACAGTCAGGCAATACTGGTTTTGGCACTGACTGACATCTGCCGAGGTCTCTCAGCCCCCAGTTACCATGCCCATGTCCAGCGCGGCTGGACTTAGTGAGACCGGATCATTGGCACAAAAGCAAAGACCATTCTCCCCAAATCATTCCTAGAACACATTGACAGGAATTTCATTGGAGTATCCCCACTTCCCTCAGACCCTTCCCCACACCCCAATCCAAGTAAACATTAGCCACAGGCACCGTAGATGACTCCCACCCACTCCCTTTACCAATAAAGTCTTCCCAGGAATAATGTCCCAAAGTTAATCATCTCTGGACGCACCAGAGATAAGTTAGCTCCTGAGTCCCGTAACTGGGTAACTTTATCCCTCACAGTCAAGTCTGCATATGATGACCTAAATTCTCTGTCTTACCAGATACGAGCATTACCACTAATTGACAGGTGAAGCTTTCTTTTGGACAGGAAGCTCTTACATGTCCCATCTGGTTACATATAAAACATCTGGTGTATCTCCATGGTTTACGGTCACACTGGGCCTTTCAGACAAATTCTCACCAGCCTTGACATTCTGTGATGTGGCTTCTTGTGGTGACCTTCTTCCAGCTTGGTGATCTTTGTAAAGTTGTACCTTTGGATATGTTGGCACCTGCTGGCTGCATAGGAGTCTGCGACTTCTGCTTCTTTTTACGCTGATCCAATACAAACTGTCGCACATCTCCAGGACAGATATTAAAGAAACTGATCCATTACCCTAAGATCCTCCAGCTCCTCAAATTTGGTAACAGACAGTCCTTTAATCCACTGCCGAAAACTGGTTCTCAATTACTCACATCTGAGGAGTGTCAGTGGGACCTCTCTGCAATGCCTGAACTTTTTATGATACACCTCTGGCGTGAGGTTAAACTTCTTAATCAGAGCCTGTTTCAAAGCATCATAGTCCCCATCAATCTCTGGTAGTAGATCAGCAAAGGCATCTAAGGCTTTGCCTTTTAATCCAGGTGTCAAGTATTTTTCCCACCGCTCCTGTGGCAACTGATACTGTCTGCAGCACTTTTTAAAACTTAACAAAAAAGTGTCCAAATTGCTATCATGTCCATGACAGGAAACTTGGATGAACCATGCAAAGCAAACGAGCCTCTCTGGACTCACTGGACTGTGGAGATTAGGTCTGGTGCTGGAGCTTTGCCAACTCCAGTTGAAATGCACGGTCTGCTTGCCGCTCAGCTGCTGTGTTCCTTTTACCTTTGCGCCTGCCGTTCAGCTGCTGCGGCTTCCATTTCACACTGGGCTTGCCGTTCAGCTCTCTCGGCTGCAGCTATCTCCCTCTCCTGATGCTGCAAGATCAATTGAAGACGTAGCTGTGGGTCATCTGAACCAACAATTGTAAATCCTTTTGCAGGGAAGTACAGTCTTCTTGCACTGTAGTATTCTTATGCTGAGAAGATCCAAGGTTAACAGTCCTCTCTGGGATGGCTAAACCACATCGCTTCCCGACTCAGTTGTGTAGTGGTGCTCTGGTCACACTCCAACAATGCCCTATCAGCAGCTCCTTGTCTCTTGTAAAAGGTTGCCATCCTCCGCAACCTTGCCAAATAAAAGATAGAAAGAAAAACAAGAAGGGGGGGGGAACTGTTTGTACGTATGTCTTTTAAAATTGTCTTTGAAGACCGATACCCTCGCAAGGATACAGTTCTTTAGTACAAGGGTTAAATAACTTAATCCAAGCACTAATGCTCTAATAAAAAATAATTTATCCAACACGCTGCCAGCCAATTTGTCAGTTCCTCAGGAAGCTATATATGGAAAGAATCGGGCATACTACCAGTCTGTCGTGAGGGGGATGGCCAGGGCGTTCACAGCGGAAGCTCCATGCACTTACGCAAAGAGCACAGTAGTGGATATAAATGGGAACACCACCTAAGTAATAGTAAAAATAAAACTCCTTATTATCGTACACATATGGAAGCAACTTTAGTACATAAGAGACATACAATTTAAAAAACATCCAGCATGCACAGAGTATGTAATGCATCAATATTAGCAAAATAAGTTGATATACGGTATACAGAAAATACAAAGTATAATTGGTTAAGTCACACACATAGTCATAGTAGTAAAATACATACATATCCCTATGGATCATGAATATCCCATTAAATATGGGGAAAGCAGTAGTATAAACACCCCTCACTGTCTCTGAGATCAAAATAAATCTACATAACAATATAACTACCCAGTAGAGGAGTATGCAGATATGTGGAAGATCCTAACCCCAACAAGGTAACACCAATGAAAGAATACGATACCAATACTTAGAAAAAATGCTGGCCTATGCAGCTGGAGCTAGTTAAAAAGGAGCTAAACTCGTATCGTCTGTACAAGCAGAGTTTTGCTCCATGCACTAGCGTTGGGAGCGAAATGTGTTCGCTGTGAACACCCTGGCAGGAGTGATTCCTTAACAACATAAAAGTAGCTTTCCAAAAGTTAAAAGGTTTTGTAACCCAGTACACTTTTGTTTTTGCAACCTATATTAAAGGGTATGTCCACCGTAAAAAAACATTTTTCATATAAGATTCTCCCTGGTCTCCCAGCCCAACCGTATATTTATATTTTAGAAAAGCTCCCCAAACTCTACTTACCTCCCCTTTCTCCGCCACGCTCCCGGCCCTCTGGTTGCGAGGAAATGCAAGCAGAGGGCGGGGACCGGCAGCCGCGTCTGTGATTGGCTGAGTGGCAGCCAATCACGGACGCGGCTGCCGGCAGCTCACTTCGGCGGAGAAAAGAGGAGAGGTAAGTAAAGTTTGGGGAGCTTCTTAAAATATAAATATAGCAGTTGGGGCTGGGAGACCAGGGGAAATCCTACATATAGGGTTTAAAGCTAGGGGGAGGGATTCGGGAGAGGGGAGGGGGAGAAGGGCTGCAGTACGCATGCCAAACTTCTCCCGGAGGCCAGGTAGGAGGCAGAGTCCTATATGGACTCTGCTATCTCCTGGTGGGCAGTTTTTGGGACTTTGGGGGGGGACTACAGGAGAACCATATGGAGCTGGATGTGAGGTAAGGATTAAACTACACTACATGGTGGGGCCAGTAGTTGGGGGGATTATAGTTTTGGGGGTGGACATGCCCTTTAAATGACTCTATATCATGGTCACTGTTCCCTAAGCTTCCCATTACCTTCATCTCTAAAATGAGCTCAGGGTTATTAGATATCACACAAATCCAACAACACATTCTGTCTAGTAGGAACTTCTACCATCTGTGAAAAAAATGCTCATATAAAAATGTAAGACAGAACTAATATCTTTTGCTGGCACTTTCCTTACTCCAATCAATGCCAGGGTAATTGAATCCCCCTTAACCAGAACATGCCCCATACTAGCAGCCTTCACCAACTGCATATAGAGATTAATTTCCACATCCTCACTGGATTTAGCAGCTTATAACATGCACCAAAAATTGATTTACTCACCTTCTTGATTCCTGTACACAGCTCCACCAAATTGTTTCGCCTTATCGTTTATAACCCAATCTATTTCATTTTTTACATTTGGCTTCAATTCTTGTTTTACATACTTACATTCTCTCCTCCTTTAATATAACTCTGTCATGTCTAAATAAGGAGTATCCTTCAATATTTACAGTGCAGATATGTGAATCATTTAGCGATGCTATACTAATCACATTCATTTCCTTTGAAGCTATTAGTTCTAGTTCCCCAGTTTTTTCAGCCAGGCTTTTCTTGCATTGTAATCATACATTTTAGATTATCAATTCATTTACTTCCATACTTGGGTGTACATGCCTCCTTATCCTCTATGCTCCCGCCCATCTCCCCCCTCCATTATCTTATTAGGCCCCATATCCCTAACCCCTCTATCTAACGCTGTGTAGTCCAATGTACCCTCATCTAATTTAAAATCTCCAACCCCCTAGCCATCTTCTCCCCCAAAACAGCTGCACAATCCATTGGGGTGCAGTCCATTTCTAATAAAGAGTCTGTAGCCAACAGAAAAGTCAGCCCAGTTTTCTAAAAACCCAAACCCATCTCCTAACACCACACACTTAGCCACGCATTAATACTCCTAAGCTCCATTGCCTCCTAGCGTTGCATGTGGATGTGATAGTATTTCAGGAAAAACATACCCTTACTATCCTTATTTAACTTGTACCTTAACTCTTGGGAAATAATTTTTAAGGATTCGCCGCCTCCTCTAACTTTGTAATGGCACCAACGTGAACCAAGACTGCTGGGTTACTCCCAACCCCACCCAATAATCTGTCTACATGATCCACCACATGTTGAACCCTAGCACCAGGCAGGCAACACCTGTTCGGCATGTAGGGTCTTGGTAGCAGATTATTCTATCTACCTTTATAATAATGGAGTCACCTACCACCTGCCTATCTTTCCTAGCCCCCAGTTCTCCCTTCCTTGTATTAGAGATGTCAGTCCCCTGGGTGCTCAAAGGAATGGCCCACTTCATACATGCTATTTCTGACCCGTCGTCCTCCACATCTTCACCCTAAATGGCAAATCTGTTGGGATTGACTAGTTGGATGACTAGCTGGGAAGAAGCGACCTTATCTTTCATCCCTACTTCCCCTGGTGACCCTTACAAATCTATCTTCCTTCACTACCTTATCTCTCCCATTTCACCCTCCAGTTTACTGGCCCTTGCCAGTACTTGCATTTCCCCCAGGTTTGCCAAGTTTCCCCTTTAGATTCTGCACCTAAGATTCTAAATAGGCAACCACTCACATTTACAAATACAAAGGTCCCTTGGAGCGGCTGCTCCAAGATCCCATACTTATGGCAGTATGCACATTGCATGGCCCCAACAAAACTATCCATACTACATGCCTAATTAATTTAATGGACATGCCCTTTAATTAATGTATTTTAAAACAACAAACCATTTAATCTTTCCGCTAAACTTAAAGGAGAACTAAAAATTAAATTTTTAAAACCTAATGTGAAAGTTTTTCTCCCCAGAAAACCTATACATTGTAAGATTCTTCTCTAGTAAGTTGCATTTAGTACATGTAAGAAATAGATTCTGTAAATAAGAAGGCTTCCATATTGTTGCCAGTACAACCCACAGCCCATGAAGTCATCAAAGAACCACGCCCCCTGACCCCAGTATTCACTGTCTCTATGGATAGAGTGTTTTCTATACAGATGTTTATACACAATATGGAAGTCCCTAAAAAGACTTTGAAAGCTGATTGTTACCATAATCTATTAACCATTCAGTGTGACTTTCTGGAAAATAAAATGTAGGGTAACAAGCAGCTTTCAAAGTCTATCAGGAACTTCCATATTCCATTTTCTTTAGGAAGTGTAGCAAAATAAAAAAAAAATAAAAAAAGCTTCCAAATGTACTGGAGTACTTTGCTTGTTTAGTGGGTGGCACATCGGGTAAGGCTCCAGGTTTAAAAATACTCAATTCAGAAGGTCAAGTTCAATACCCCAGACTTCTTTTTTTTTGTTTCTATTATGTCCCCAGCAAAAGACGAGGCTCCTAAATGTACCAAAGTGTTCAGCTTACTCAGTCATGGCTACCTTGTAAGATGCCAGTTATAGAAACACACAGTCCAGAAGGTTGCAAGTTCTAATCCCCATAGTTTCCTCTATTTTTGTTTCCATTATGTTCATAGTAAAAGATTCTACATGTACCACTATCTACTAATATATCTCCATTAGCCTCGAGGTAAGAGCTCTGCTTTTAGCAAGACAGAGTAAATGTACACGTTGCAGGTTCTATTCCCCAGACTTACATTTATTTCTTTTATTTTGCTGAAATGTTAGTATTCCATTTCTTACATCCATGCTATCTATGAAATACACTGTAAAGATTACTTATTTTTGTATGAAAAGTAAGTATTAAATCATTGTTAGGACAGGAGCATTGAATGTGTTTGAAAACAAACAACTGAAATCTCTGTTCTGTGTCATGGAGAGGGAGGATCTCTGTGATGTACTGTGATTGCTGTAAGCTTCTAGGAAGCAAGGCTGCAACTTCCTTGTTTTGATCTGTTGAGCACTACAGAGCATGTGCCTGTACACAGACACTTAGATGGGGGTTTACCCAGCTAAGGTGGATTGTGGGAGCTGACCCCTAGTACTCACAGGTTGTTTTCATAAATCACCCAATGGCCACAGCAAAGGGAGAGGTGAGACACAGCTTGTTGTATGTTTGTGAATGTGTCCTGTCTATTGGGACAATGTTGTCTGGAGACTTTAGTTCTCCTTTAAATTATCATTAGCCTACATAAAATAATAATTACTTATAGAACCTTTATTAAGCTGTGCATAGAAAATAAAAGTCGCACTACCAGCGAAGCCGTGCAACTGTAGTGCAGGCCTGAACGTCCAGTCACATCTCTAATGATATGTATCGAATCAAACAAATTAGACAACACAGCCACACTCCCCAATATGTTTTAGGAGTGCTTTACCTTAAGGAAGATGGATTTTTTGGCCATTTTAAGGACTTACAAATGTGGACTATTGAACTGTAAATGCCCCCCTAGGAGGGGTGGAGGATGTAAGTAACAGAAATGATCAAAATACTGAAATCAATTGTAATTTTATATAATGACCTGATCAACTAGGGCTTTGTTTTGTTAGTGAGTGAGCCCACAATGGCAGGTGAGATACAGAAGAGTTTTTTTTGTAAAGCTCTCAACATATCAGAAAGTCCCTTACACCATATTGTTGAACACATTCCAGGGTATTTATTGCCAAAAAAGCTTGTACAAGTCATTCTGAAATGAAAAAAGCCAATTGGATGACTAACAAAATGTCTACAAGAACTAATCTTCAAATAGAGTTGATCTACCAGATACACACAGATTTAATTGGAGTTTTTAATTTAGGTTATCCACTGATGAGGCAACACCACTTGGGGGCGATGCAATAAAAGGTATAAAAGTTTGCCTATACTAGTAATCTGTAGCAACAAATCAGATGCTATCTTATTGAGGTAAACCAGTAAAAGCCTAAAAAATGATTGGTTGCTGCAAATTATTAGTACGGGCAAATTTTTTATTTCTTCTTGTATGAGCCCCAAGGTTCTGTTTCTTTGATTTTTTTGTTTATATAATATATATATATAAATATATATATATATATATATATATATAATGTAAGGCTTCTCCCACACTCCGTTCAATAGACATCCACCGGGGTGCTCCGGTAACCGATAACAAATATAATAAAAACCAAAAGCACTCCACGGATTAGGCAACTCTTTAATCAACAAAAAAAAGGTAGGCCTGGTACACCTACGCGTTTCAGCCCATTAGTTCCGGGCCGTCATCAGGGTTACAGGCCAATGAAACCGCATCACTTAAAACACATAAAACACTCCCCTTAAACGCCCACAACCCGCCCACCCCCTGCAGAATACAAAGGAAAAATTGACAGCGGCTGCAACGGCCCGCTCCAAGTGATCGCTAGTGCTTCCTATTTGTGTTCAAAGGTAGACCACTCCCCAGTTAACCAAACCACCGGATTAAAAGTGCAGAGTCCCAGGACTATACCCACAAGTGTGTGTGCGTACCTGGTCACACCTCCAAAAACGTGCTTCGTGCCAACTCCAGATAAAATACCTAAAGAGAGACCAACATAGGTTCAGGAGCAGGGGGTATGAAGGGAATCGCATAAAATCCCAGGTGGGACGCGCTCAAACAAAGGTCTAACAAGCAGCCATACATCGGCTAAGAAAAACCAGACTAAGGACACTATACCATTTATCAGTACCTATACACCATACAGTTCTAAATTGAAAAACACGCATTAAAACTAGGTGGGAGGTCCTTTCAGTGAAACTTCCCCCCTTGCATACAGAGAGAGGAAAAACCTAAAAAATTATTTGAAACGGACGGACCTCAGGGAACCAAGAACCAAGGAACGATAGTAGGACTTGGCTTCCTAACTCTAAGAATGGCTTTTACAAAAGTACTGGGTGTACGGCGTGTAGAACTGCCCTAAAAGGCATGGACTTTCCTCACCCCCATGAGGGCAATCGTATTAAAATCCAGCATAGACTCAATTGTCTTAGCCAATTTGTCATTTACTACATAGTGTGCCTATGTGGCAAATACTATGTAGGTAAAACCACGACGGCCCTTCGAGATAGACTAGCCAATCACAGGCAGGCTATCAGGGTTGCATTAGCTGCCCTGGATAACCCTAGGGGTACCAAAGAACGACGGCGAGCAATCAGTGGCCCGCCACTTCAAGACAATGGCACCACCATTGGCCATACTTAGATGGATGGCTATTGACTTAGAATCAGTAAGAGAGGGGGTTGATAGGAAAAGAGCATTATTACAGAGGGAGGTCCGTTGGATCCGAAAATTGGACACTATTTCACCAAGGGGACTGAATGAACAAATGGTGCTGTCCTGTTATCTATAACACCCACACTTAGTCGGTTAATAGGGACTTCAGAATTAGTGTGCCCTGGATTTCCCGCTGGATTTGAATAGCCCTACCATTCAATAGAGTAAGAGAGGGCATGTAACCCTTACCCAACATTGAGCCTGCCATAGAGATCCACAGCTTTTACAGTGTATTTATATGTAATATTGCTTATACTTACAATTGTTTTAGTTTCCCTTTATACTTACCTTTTAAACTTACCTTCACCATTAGCACTTTAGCACTGCACTTTACAGTTAGTCTTTTGACTGATAGCACTATTATTTATAGACCCTTTTATGTCCTAGTGTATTTTATTCAGTAGTAGGTACTATGCACTCCTTTTTGGTCTCTCTTTTTATGGTATTTTATCTGGTTGGCACGAAGCACGTTTTTGGAGGTGTGACCAGGTACGCACACACACTTGCGGGTATAGTCCTGGGACTCTGCACTTTCCTCCGGTGGTTTGGTTAACTGGGGAGTGGTCTACCTTTGAACACAATAGGAAGCACTAGCGATCGCTTGGAGCGGGCCGTTGCAGCGCTGTCAATTTTTCCTTTGTATTCTGTCAGGGGGTGGGGGGTTGTGGGCGGGTTGTGGGCGTTTAAGGGGAGTGTTTTATGTGTTTTAAGTGATGCTGTTTCATTGGCCTGTAATTCACAGTTCTCAAGAAAGTACACCCCAGCACACCTTTTTGGCACGGCCTCCAATTAATAAGTGCAATCCTCCCAGCCCTCCACCTTAAGGGCCACAACATACAGCAAATGCAAGAAAGTTGGAGGAGCACACTATTTCATTTCCAGTGTTTATTCAAGCAAAAAACATACAACGTTTTGGGGGATGTGACTTCCCTTCCTCAGGTATAACCGTGTGCACACCCCTTCCACCTATATTACCCTTAGTCCCACCCACTTGTGATGTGGCATAAGTGATAATAATTACCAATTAAAAAGTGATATTAAGTCTATAATCAATTTTGTGAGGTATATAACACACCATCATTCTCTTACCATATTTAAACATACACATTAAAACATTAATCAATACATAAACAATTAAGCATTATCGTGAGCGTTATGCTTGTAGCCTCATATAAAGTGCAAATTCAGTGTATAATAAAAAAAGCATTTTAAAAGAACGTTTAAAAAAGACATTATAGTATACTCTTACTTAAAGTGCTAAGTGCATACTCTATTTTGGTCTCTCTTTTATCGTATTTTATCTGGTTGGCATGAAGCATGTATTTGGAGGTGTGACCAGGTACGCACACACTTGCGGTATAGTCCTGGGATCTGCACTTTTCCTCCGGGGGTTTGGTTAACTGGGGAGTGGTTACCTTTGAACACAAAGGAAGCACTAGCGATCACTTGGAGGGCGGGCCATTGCAGCGCTGTCAATTTTTCTTGTATTCTGTCAGGGGGTGGGCGGGTTGTGGGCCTTTAAGGGGAGTGGTTTATGTGTTTAGTGATGCTGTTTCATTGGCCTGTAACCCTGATGACGGCCCGGAACTAATGGGCTGAAATACGTAGGTGTACCAGGCCTACCTTTGTTTGTGATATTAAGAGTTGCCTAATCGAGTGCTTTGGATTTTATTATATATATATATATATATATAAATATAATCTTGCAGTAGTCCAGGCACTCAATTCACCCCTCTTTAGAAGCCTAGGTGCTGTTGAGGTTATCAGATCATAAATAATGGTTGTTGGATTCAACGCACTCCCAGGTCTTATTCATCCAAATCTTTTTATTGTGTTCAATACAACCTAGTGTAGGCAATGTTCGGTACCTTTCTAGGTCCCTTTCTAGCCAAATAACCATATATTATATTATATATATATATTATATAATATATATATAATATATATAATATAATATATATCTTTGATTTTCGCTTTTAACAAGTTGAATGTGCAGAAGAGAATCATTATAGAACCAGTATACATAGAACAATGTTATTAAATTCACTGGTCTATGAGCAGATACAGTACTTTGCAGTACATTGTGAGTTAATGTCCAGCGAGTTTTTGTTTTTTTTTTTACTATATTTTTTTCTGTTTAACCAAAGAACAGGAGGTAAATGAGCTATGTCTAACCTGTTCTCAGTAAAACCCGCAGGAGAGAAGAAGAAACTTACTGCGGATTGCTTAAGTTTGTGGGTGTCACAAGTCACAGATTTCCCCATATATTGCTCACACCTTGCATTGGTGAGCTGCGCACAGTCAGTGCCTGATTTAGATCTCAGGTACCTATAGGCACAAAAAGCCTGACACCCTTACCCTGCCTATCAAACCACACCATTTTATAGTTTATGGGTCAAAACAGACAATATATGGGGAAATAGTGACACCCACAAACTGTTAAAAAATTCAACTATATAGTGGATGTCAGATGCTTTTAAAACTTTATGCATATAAAGGTGTCAATAGCTGTGGTATCAAAAGGGTGGACAGATTGACAGCTGCTCCTGCAACCACAGGCACCCCTAAGTGAGTTTTTAGTGTGCCTAATGGTAAATTCGGCCCTGCACACAGTGCAGGGAGCGGTGCACAATCAGAGAAGCGGCGCTTAAGCGATCCGTGGTAAGTTTCTTCTTCTCTCCTGCAGGTTTTACTGAAAAACGGGAGGTTAGACAGCTCATTTACCTCCTGTTCTTCAGTTAAACAGAAAAAAAGAATGTTAAAAAAATCGCTGGACATACCCTTTAAAAACCGGTATATAATATTCTTATAATGCATTCCTCAATAATGGCAATCTGAAAAAAAAAAATGTGTAATTCATTCGTACTATTAGGTGACCTGAGGCAGTTGCCTTTAGCAACAGAATTCCACCATAATAGATTCAATGGGGCACATGGGAGAGATGTAAAAAATAACAGCTGTGTCTCAAGTAGCATAAGCCATGTAATTGCTTGTGTAAACATGTACATGAAAGGAATTCCTTCTTGTCAAATTTTTGTACTGATGTGCTAAAATCTGTTGCACCCCTCTCTTTAAAAACCAGTTATGCTAAAAAAAAAAAATTTAAGAATGTGTATTAACCATTGGCGTAATCCAGTGCTAAATATTTACATTGACTATAGTCAGCGTAAACTAGTGCCAGGTATCTACATAGACAATAGTACAGCACACCCCAGTGCCAGGTATCTCCATAAAGCCTAACCCGTGCCAGATATCTACATAGACTATAGTACAGCGATAACCCACTGCCAGGTATCTACATAGACTATAGTACAGCGATACCCAGTGCCAGGTATCTATAGACTATAGTAGAGCAAACCCAGTGCCAGGTATCTATATAGAAATTGCCAGGTAATTACATAGACTATAGTACAGCGATACCCAGTGCCAGGTATCTATAGACTATAGTAGAGCAATACCCAGTGCCAGGTATCTATATAGAAATTGCCAGGTAATTACATAGACTATAGTAAGCGATACCCAGTGCCGGTATCTATAGACTATAGTAGAGCAATACCCAGTGCCAGGTATCTATATAGAAATTGCCAGGTAATTACATAGACTATAGGACAGCGATACCCAGTGCCAGGTATCTATAGACTATAGTACAGCAATACCCAGTGCCAGGTATCTATATAGAAATTGCCAGGTAATTACATAGACTATAGTACAGCGATACCCAGTGCCAGGTATCTATAGAATATAGTACAGCAATACCCAGTGCCAGGTATCTATATAGAAATTGCCAGGTAATTACATAGACTATAGTACAGCGATACCCAGTGCCAGGTATCTATAAGAAATTGCCAGGGAATTACATAGACTATAGTACAGCAATACCCAGTGCCAGGTATCTATAGACTATAGTACAGCAATACCCAGTGCCAGGTATCTATATGAAATTGCCAGGTAATTACATAGACTATAGTACAGCGATACCCAGTGCCAGGTATCATAGATATAGTACAGCGATACCCAGTGCCAGGTATCTATAGACTATAGTACAGCGATACCCAGTGCCAGATATCTATATAGAAATTGCCAGGTAATTACATAGACTATAGTACAGCGATACCAGTGCCAGGTATCTATAGACTATAGACAGCGATACCCAGTGCCAGATATCTATATAGAAATTGCCAGGTATTTACATAGACTATAGTACAGCGATACCCAGTGCCAGGTATCTATATAGAAATTGCCAGGTATTTACATGGACTATAGTACAGCGATACCCAGTGCAGGTATCTATACACTATAGTACAGCGATACCCAGTGCCAGATATCTATATAGAAATTGCCAGGTATTACATAGACTATAGTACAGCGATACCCAGTGCCAGATATCTATATAGAAATTGCCAGGTATTACATAGACTATAGTACAGCGATACCCAGTGCCAGGTATCTATAGACTATAGTACAGCGATACCCAGTGCCAGATATCTATATAGAAATTGCCAGGTAATTACATAGACTATAGTACAGCGATACCCAGTGCCAGGTATCTATAGACTATAGTACAGCGATACCCAGTGCCAGATATCTATATAGAAATTGCCAGGTATTACATAGACTATAGTACAGCGATACCCAGTTCCAGGTATCTACATAGACTATAGTACAGCGATACCCAGTGCCAGGTGGCTGCACTTTGCTCCCAGACAGGGATTCACTGTATTAATGATTGGGTGATAAGTCCCCTGTACTGTGTAGGCCAAGTGGTAACCCGACAGATCCAGCTTGGTAACCATTTTAATCCAGAACATTCCCTGTGTCTGAACATGAAAGAAATAAAGGGAAAGAGAAGTTAACGCCACGTCAAACGACTTAACTAATGAAATCGTTTCCAACAGAACTGCCACATTACAAGTAACCAGCGATGGCAATTTAAAGACTAGGTGGGCGGGGCGACCTGTTCCAATTCATTGGTTACTGACCTCTTCTTAGAGCAGTTTCGGGATTGGCGGGAACTATGTGTGGGGTGGAGCCTAGCAGCAAGAGGATCCTATAGGATGAAAGGATTACCAGGGTCCTTGTATAGCGCTTTTTTCGTATATATGAGTGAGAAATTCGCATTTCCTATAGGAAGAGGCCCGGGTGAGGGAGTGATATGTGTGTCGTATCGCACTGTGTGGATACCCAGCACTTGGATTGCATGACAGGGAGTTCGTTCCCCATTATCAGCCGCTAAGCGCCACTCTGTGCAGCAGTGTGAAGGACTCGGTTCATATAGTTCGGGCACTATCGCTGCCTGTGTCCAGTGCCGGGAATCAACAGCTACCGTATTTAATATGGACACGTCCAAGCTCCTCTGCCTCCGCTGCTTTCTGTCCTCGCTCTGCTCGCTGCCTACTGGTTCCGCCGCCCGGAGGACAGTTTGCAGAGCCGCCTGGACACGGTCTTATTCTCACTGCTCCAGGCTGAGCGGAAAGCTGAACTGAATTCCCACCGCCCCCCCCGCATAGCGATCGGTGAGTGACCTGGAACGGGGAATGTTCATGGGGGGGGAGACGGGGGGAACTGGGGAGAATCACAGGGTAAAGTCTAATACATTGTGACATCGCTCTCCTAGTGTTCAGCTATTGGCTGTAAAGGGAAATGTGCCCCGCTGGGTGTTTATTAGCCGATATATATACCTGACCGACCGACCCATCCATCCTCACCGTCCTGCAACTCTGCTTCCATATCGGCCTATTTCCTATAGTAGAAATGCCATATCACCTTGACCACTGGCACAGAGAGGGGAATGGGAGCCACGATACAGACCTGGAATGATGATACTGACCCTATAGACCGGGCAGCCCCAGCATTTGCAGCCAGGGAACATTTGGGGGGGGCTGCACATTTGATGTCCCTGACTGACCGTTTCAGGGGCCAAAAATAGTACAAATGGCCCTGCCTTAAACACTATGCCACATACTCTAAAGGGAATGTCCAACATAAAAAAACTTTAATATTGAGATAGAGACACCCCCCCAACCCATTTTTGCATAAGTAAAGCTGTAACACACTACCGACGTCGGTCGGGCAAAAGCAGCCGCGTCCTATAGTTACCGCAAATGATCGTGCGGTCCATAGAGGACCGCACGATCGGACGAGGTTTTCCACCATGTCTGATTGTCCTTTCGGACGAGCGGTCGATCGGAAATGGGCACTTCGGATGCGATAATTTCGCCCGATCGACCGATACACTGAACTATCAGTCGATCGGACCGAAAATATCTTATCTGGTGTACCCAGCTTAAGAATTGTCAAAGATGCCTCTGAAGGGACTTACCTGACTCTGTCCTTATTCGGTGCCCCCTGCTCCAGGAGCAGTGCGGATCTGCAATGATAGCCAATGTAAGCCACTCTACCTCTGGTTGCGGCTATCAGGCAATTGGGAGTGATGTCACATCTCACCTTAAAGTGTATGTATACTTAAAAAATGACTTTGCCTGAAAAATTTTTTTAATATATGGTCCCCCCTGGGCTCCCAGCCCCAACCGCTATAATTATTTTTTAGAAAGCCCCCAAACTCTACTTACCTCCCTCGATCCTCCGCCGTGCTCCCGGCCCTTGCTTGCAAGGAAATGCAAGCAGAGGGGGGGACCGGCAGCCGCGTCTGTGATTGGCTGAGCGGCAGCCAATCACAGACGCGGCTGCCGGCAGCTCACTTCGCCGGAGGAAAGAGGAGAGGTAAGTAAGAGTTTGGGGAGCTTTCTAAAAAAAAAAATATGCGGTTGGGGCTGGGAGACATGGGGGAGCACATATTAAGGGGGAATTGAGCTAGGGGGAGGGATGTAGAAGGAGGAGAGGGGGGGGGGAGGGAGGGGGAGGGGAGGGAGGGAGGGGGAAGGGCTGCAGTACGCATGGCAAAAATCTACCTGAGGCCAGCTAGCAGGCAGTGTCCTATATGGACTCTGCTAGCCTCCTGGTAGTCATTTTTTGGGACTTTGGGGGGGGACTACAGGAGAACCCTATGGAGCTGGGATGTGAGGTAAGGATTAAACTACACTACTGGTGGGGCCAGTAGTTGGGGGGATTATAGTTTTGGGGGTGGACATGCCCTTTAATCTGAAAATAAATATGTTTAAGTAGCACTCTGAGGTGTGTGTGTTGCTGCATGCCTTCTTTACAATACTTGTTTTGCTCGGGCTCCAACTACTGACCTGATTATTTTCCCTATACCAACTGTCAATACTGCATACAGTATACAGCACTCCAACTGTCAAACCATTCCAGCTACAGCAAAACTGCTTACAGAAATGCTAAAATGTAAGATGTTCATATTGGATATCTAAAGAAATAGGGGGCAGACCAACAAAAAAACAATTCAGTGATAGTTGGATGAATTATAGTTTCCACTTATGGGCAATTTAAAAAAAAAAAAAATTGCCAGCGTACTACCCTTTAACTGACAGCCGTGACCAAGAAGTAGCATGGCTATTAGCCACAGAGAAGGAGCAGCAAAGGACCGGTCAGGTAAGTCCTTTCAGAGGCATCTTTGACAATACTTACTAATGTGAAAATGGGTTTTGGGGGGGTGCTCTACCACAATATAAAAGTTTTTTTTATGCTGGAAATGCCCTTCAATATGGACACAGAATTCCTTGTGCTTTCTAATATCTTTTTATTTTAAAATAAAGGGAATCGTTATTCACAAAGAAAAATTTTACGGGGAAAGGAAAATGTAACAAGTGTACTTGGAGTGGCCTTTATAAGTAGGTATGTCCAAAATGGTGGTGTGCTGAGCTCACCTATTTCTTTCAGGAATCCCTCCCTTAGAAAACCTGCACTTGCCCCTGTATAATATTACTAATTGTAATGCATTTGCCTCCTCTCAGAACTTAACCTCTTGCTCTCATACTCTGTTTAATACCTGTTAAAGGGGAACTAAACGCAAGGAAGAACTTTACCAAACATAATTTTCCATGTAACAGTGACCTCTCAGCCAATAACAGATGCAGCTGCTGGTCTGGCCCCTGTTTGCTATTTCCGGCAAGCAGGGAGCCAAATCAGAGTGCTGCAAGAGTTTTTTATTTAGGAAGGAGATACCTTCTGCAGTGGTGAGTTACCGTACTTTTAATTACTAAAAGTTTTTGATATTTGCCAGATATTAGGACAATGCGATTAGTTATAAATAATAAAGCTATTTAAGGGCATGTCCACCTACCACTTAAAGGACAACTATACTCGCCTTGGCCCTATCTTTCTTCAGCCCTTTGGGAAATTGAAGAGTTAGGGCCTAAACTACTAGGAACTCACCCCAGGGTTTAGCTTTTAACTCCTTCACCAACCTGTTATCTAACACTGAAATTTTTGAAGTTGCTGGATGTTGCTCACCCAATTCCATCTAAGTGCTGTACCCTTTTCTGATTTGTGATTGGACTTGTATTAGGAGAGTGCGTGCTTCAGATCCCTCCTATTAATCAACACGGGGAAAATGTTCTGTTGTCGTAGGTGTGTAACTTTGGCTACTTGTCACCAGTGAAAAAATAAAACTTTGAAAAGATTGAGACAGAGCTCAAGTCTGCTGGATTGAGTAAATATTTTTCTAGGTTCAATTAAATTTTTTTTAATTAATATTTTGCACTTGGCTATATGTAGTTAACGTGTTTAGTTGGTTTGAATATTTAGTAAGTAAACAATACAGTAATAGTACATTGCTTTTTTTTTTATTTCAGAAAACTTATGAAATAAGCCAAACTGGTTTATCTACAATTATTAAACACATGGAAACAGTGAATCTGCTTACCCTTTAGGTCACAGAGGTCTAGAGGTCACATCTAGTGCAAACGGCTTAAAAAATATCTTCTCATAAACTTAAAGAGTATGTCCACCCTAAAATGGAAATTTTGATATAAGGTCCCCCGGGCTCCCAGCCCCAACCGCTATATTTTTTTTTTAAAAAGCCCCCCAAACTCTACTTACCTCCCCTTTTCCTCCGCCGCGCTCCCGGTCCTCTGCTTGCAAGGAAATGCAAGCAGAGGGGGGGGGGACCGGCAGCCGCGTCTGATTGGCTGAGCGGCAGCCAATCACGGACGCGGCTGCCAGCAGCTCACTTCGCCGGAGGAAAGAGGAGAGGTAAGTAAGAGTTTGGGGAGCTTTCTAAAAATAAAAAATACCTGGTTGGGGTGGGTGGGGGACATGGGGGAGCAGGATATTAAATGGGTTTTATGCTGGGGGAGGGATAGCAGAACGGGAGGGAGAGGGAGGGGGAGGGAGGGGGGAGAAGGGCTGCAGTACGCATGGCAAAAATCTACCTGAGGCCAGCTAGCAGGCAGTGTCCTATATGGACCTGCTAGCCTCCTGGTGGGCAGTTTTTGGGACTTTGGGGGGGGATACATGAGAACCCTATGGAGCTGGGATGTGAGGTAAGGATACACTACACTACATGAGGGGGCAGTAGTTGGGGGGATTTATGTTGGGGGTGGACATGCCCTTTAAATGGAATTTTACTGAAAGTTGCCTTTGGGCACTTTGGTTATCTGAAAATGCATCTGTCCATTTGTTCATATTCTTACTAGTAATACGTATTATCTTTTTTGTGTCACAAAGTTAAAAAAAAAAAAAAAACAACCAAAAATATAGCCACAGTAACTGTTCATAAAACAGAAAAAAATAATAGTAACCTTATAGGGTAATTAATCCACATTTTTATACCCCATAATCTTGACTACATTCCCTAAGAACACCAATTTGAGTATAGGTTAACACTGTATTGTCTGCATTTCTAAGAGGACCCATGGGTACAGTTGCACAAGCAAATAAGGGTGATGGAAGCGCACACTGTTTGTCAGAAAAATTTTGTTTTATTGCATAACACAAACACACAACGTTTCGGAGAACGCTTGTCTCCATCAGTGATGAAGGAGACATAGCGTTCTCCACAAACGTTGTGTGTTTGTGTTATCAATAAAACAGAATTTTTTCTGACAAACAGTGTGCGCTTCCATCAACCCTTATTTGCTTGTGCTATAGCGTGAAGTCCTTGAGGTAGAGGACAGAGGGAAGCAGCACCTGAAATACACTGGCACATTGCCTGAAGGAGTGCCTAGGCCCACATCAAACTATACGACCCAGGGTACTATACATGGAGGGGGAAGAGGTGAGTATAATTTCCTTTAAGAAGAGTCAAGCATGCTGCAACAAGGGTTGCTACTATTTGAGCTATCAGCAGAATAAAATATTTTGCTTTCTATTACACACCCTGAACTCTTCAGATAGACTTGATTTAAAGGACAAATGATCTTAAAAACATCACTTTTAGAGACTATTTTATTTTAAAATTGGTGGTAATTTTTCCCCAACCAATCAGATATTGGCTTTCAAATGTTAAATTATCTGATTGGTTGAGGCAAAATTAGCACCATGTTTAAACAATAAGAACTTTCATTGAATCTCCCTGTAGTTCAGCAATCCAGTAATAAAGTCTGTCATAAAAGACAGCCACCAATCCCTTTCCTTCGAGAATAATGTAATGCACCCAGGGCATCACTTAAACCACCCTAAAAAAAAAACTGGTGATTTTTCAGTTTCCTACTCCAACTGATACATTCAGCATATTATTGGATGCATTACTAACCAGATATTAACGATAATTATTGCCTCCGTTCTTGCAAAGTAGATGGCCCTCCCTCCATGCAGTCAGTCAAGGCTGTGACTGCTGACATAGAGACAATGATTGACTGCTTCCCCAGCTGCCTCCTCTGCGCATGCTCAAGATTCTAAAAAGCTCATTAAGGGCAAGTCCAGCCATAAATGAAAACTTCCATACAGGTAAATTACCCCCAAAATCCTACACAGTAATAGTTTGTGCAGAATTTCAGGTTAGACTTTATTATTTCAGCTTCAATGTCCGTGTTGCCCCTGTTTTGCTTCCTGTTCTTCCGTTAGCAACTGTCAGTTATGGATTTGACTTTGACATCACAACCAATGACTGAATATTAATCCCCTAGCTGCCTCTTCTGAGGCATGCCACGGCTCAGTATAGGTTTCTAAATTGCTCCATTTACATGAGCATCCAGAAGCATACCAGGAATACAGTAATGAATTCAAGGACAAGTAGAATATATTAACATATTTTAAAGAGACCATTCTTCTAAAAGATGTTCTTATGAAGGGTGCCCTTTAAGCAGAGAGGAATCTGTTACCTTTCTCCAGAATGTGCTACAAATGCATTTGATAGACTGGTAAATTAGCAGTTGGTGGTTGCACGCAAATACCTTACAAATCACTAGTGGACATGTCCTTTAAGTTGCTGCCGATTTAATGTCCCAAAGTTGCCCGTGATAAAAAAAGTTCAATTAAAAAAAAGAAAACTGCTGGTGCTCTTCCTACTATTTAATAATGGTGATCTACTAACCATATGTTCCATTAGTACTAAGAGCAAGTACAATGGTACCAGGGCAAAGGAAGGTTCTTATAAATATAAAAAAAACTAAGCATAGTAGCCAGAACCGTACCTATCAACAGGGCAAAAGTCATCAATCACTAACAATCCATCAAAATTATGACTATGGTAGGTGGAAATCTTCCCTGACCTACCAGCAAGTTGAGTCGAACAAAAAACATTTAGTGCGCCCACTATACTTTATTAATATAAAAAAAATAGCACATTGAGTCAGATGATGAAGGTTCTTATCCGTAAAAAAAGTGCTGAATGAATAGCTTGGCAGTTAGACTGAGGTTGAAATCTGGAGACCCCTGTAAAAAGTAGTATAGTTTTTTCCTTTAATAGAAAGGTGCTATTTATTATGTTTTTAGCAGCAATCTAATATTTGTTTTGGTTTACTCACTGTTTTCTAATATTGACTAGGGTTTGGAGGATGTCTGGATATTATTGTAGATGGAGGTAGCACTATTAATGAAGCAGGCATTGAACCTAGCTACAGTCCGATTCACCACAATTTCATTGAGACCGAGTCTCAGTTGGCTGAGAGCTTTGCATATTTTTTCCCACCAGTGGCAGCTTCGGAGTAATAACCAATTATATTTCTCTTTGAATTTGTAAAATTTAATGTGGTTTTTGCTACAGCCTTGTTCTGGTAAATTATTCCTGCAGGTCATTATCGCCTGCTGGTTAGTTAAGATTAAGGACTAGGCCACACCAATTTTTTTAAAGGTGCGATCTGATCATTGAAAAAGTGCACGCTAGTGTTGGCCAATTGGTCTGGCCACAGGTGCGCCTCCCTTCTTACGCTGCGACCACTAATCGTAGTGCATGCGACCTGCCTTTTTTTGTGTGCGCGTTTCCGTTGCGCTACTACGTAATGTAGCCCTAGCCTAAGGAATATCATAACCTTAAAAAGCATTACATAAAGTTTCTTTTTATCCTTTTTTGCTGCTCCATTTAATAAAAGATCTGTTGGCATTAAATGTGTTTCGAAATGACAAGTTGTAAAGTAAATCTCCGATATGAGAATTATTTAGAGAAGAATTGAATAGAACACCCTTATGTGAACGCTCCCCCACCCACTCACTTTATCTTTCCCTAACCTTCAATCTTCATTTCATTGTTAAATTTTTCCCCGTCATTAGTAAATTGTGAATTAAAGGGCTAGGCCACACTAGTGCGCTTTTCATTGTGATCCATAGTGCTATAAAAAGCCACACTAGTGTGCCCAATTGTGGTGGCTACTAGTGCACCACCATGTTCTGCATATGCGTTTCATTAATCGAATAGCGTGCGGTCCTTTTTTTTTTTCTTCGCAACATATCGAATTGCACAGGCGCATCCGAAACGTGTGTGCAGTTGCTATTCCTCTTAAGGCTTTTTGAGCAGAGGACTGGTCTCTTCCTGGAGCTTCACTTCCTAGTCATGGCTGTCAGGCATGACGTCACGCCTTAACTGACAGCCGCAACAGAAGTGGAGCTAGAACGGCGAGGGACCGGGTCAGGAAGCAAGTTCTGGCGGATCTTTGAAACTTTCACACTTGCCAAAGTGGGGTTTGGGGGGTTATATAACATTTTAAAGAAGTTATTTTTGGGTGGACATGCCCTTTACTAGCTGTAGTCTGTCATGTCAAATCGCACAACTTTTGAGGGAAATCAAAAAATCTATTTGATTACTTGGCTCTGTTTATAACCCAATAGTTTACTTGTTAACTGCTTAATTAAAATGTATTTTTTCCACCTATGGCTACTAATTATAGATATAGCTAATTTGCATGAAGAGTAAAATACATATATACTTTTTTATTTCAGGAGATACATATCCAACGAGACTTTGTTTCAGGAAACTTGTAGAAAACCACAAAGGTTTGTCAGAATTGCGCGGGCTCTTGGAGGAAATGCACCAGTAATGGCTAATCGTTTAGCCACAGAGGGATGTGATGTTTTGCTTGGTGGACGTCTTAGTCCAGAAAGAAATTGGTGTACTCTCTGACAAATCACAGTGAGGGGGGGAGGAGAGATGCAATGCTATTTTTTTAGGTGAAAAAATAGGTTGTGTGTAGAATACTAAATAATGAATATTTACTAATGTTACTGTTGGTCTAATAGATTGAGGTGAGCCATATACGGACTTTACACCTGTTCATGTTTCTCCTGTCACTTGTAATAGTAGATTTATCACTTTTTCCACTAACTAAACATATAGTTAAAAGTCTAGTTGGGTCAGTGTGTTAGGGCTCATTTGGGTAATTAACAAAAATGTGGAGACAGATTGATTTTTTCAAGGTTCCACTTCATCTCAGATAGAAAGGTTTTCATTGATTATTGAAAAAAAAATACATTGCACAGAGATGTGCTAAGATCTTATTCACTTATTATCTCCCCTTTATAAGCGTAACTATTAAGGGTATCAGGGTGAATACAATATTTTAGAGACTGTGGAAGATTTAAAGGTAGCCATTCACTGTCCGTGTTTTTCTGATCGGCTGAAACAATTGAAAATCCTATGGGAAGAACTTTTCGAAAATCCTACTCCTTGCACCATCGATCCTCCGTAGATTTCAGCTTGAAACTAAAAAGTTCGGTTGATGGAATATTTCCATCTTGCCCAATCAGGTTTTTTTTTCAATAGACAGATAATATCTATGATCAGTCATTGATAATCCAATAAATTCAATCAAATTCTTCTTATTGACAGAATAATGATGCTGTGTTTTAGGAAGATTCTGACAGATTGAAGCAATCTAGATATGTGTCAGATTAAAAGAAATCTTGTGAAGCTTGTGGACAGACTGGAAAAAAAACTAAGAAAAAACAGGGAGAAAAAATTAACAAGGCAAATTAAAAGGTGTGAAGTTAGTAGAAAAGATAAAAGGGGAGTAAAAAAAAAGGTTTTGCACCATACTTTAAAATGTTTATATGAAAAACAAATGGTAATTCCCATTAAATCAACTGAACTGGAATCTTTGTTTTTTTTTTTTTTTAAATATAAAACCTTTCTTTCTTTCTCATTTATAGCAAATTAGATCACTGTAATCTAACTCTTCTCTATTTAAAGGAGAAATGGTTGTACAAAATGCTTCTACATCAGTGTCCATTCCATTCCCATAATTTTCAATCATGTAGAATGAACAAGACAAAAACCTGAAATGTCAGATTGCCTACATCTGGCTTTGGACACCTTATGCTGACCATGGCATTGACCCACTGTTGAATTGATCAAAATTTATTGCGGTGAAGCAGCATATAACTTTCCCCTGTTGGTCATTCATTCAAAATGACATAAGACAAATGTTCATCGAAAATGAGTTGGGCTTCCTGTTTGTCCAAGAAATAAATCTGCAATGCATTTGCTTTTACCAACTGGACAGGGGTGCAGGTGACTGCACTCAATCTACTTTAAGCAGGAATGATTTACCTGTTTAGTATCTGTTTACTTACGGCTGTGCTAAAAAAGAAAAATGATCATTTGTATTGATCTTATCTTGCAGTTGCTGGAGACCTATAGATGACTCTGATATCCACTTGAGTATGGAATACCCAACAGGTGCCAAATGGGGAAATCACATCTCTCAAAGAGCAAACAGGTACTTCCACTTTCTGTTCGATGTCAGTGCTGGAAAATATTTGTAACTCCCTTATACAATTTTATTGAAACTTTGGGTTTGTAAAGAAACCATTCAAAACATCTTTTAAAGGAGAACTGTAATACCATTCTCACTATTATAAAGCCCCCAGTGTGAGGATCTAAACTGCTTGGTTTTACAGTAGATCAGCTGTAATACTAGTTATTGTCTTTCACTGGTGTGTCTTGCTCTGAGAGGACTTCAGAAGGATGCACTTTACCAAAAGTATTCCCATTGGCCAGATCAGAGTGGCTGATGGTGTGGCACTGAATTGGACCGACAGGGAAAAGTAAGTATTATAGCTGATCTACTGTAAACCCAGGCATGGGGCCTAGCAGTTTAGGTCCTCCCTGGGGCTTTAAAGTGGAAAGCGGTGGGAAGTGTGGGGTTGGTTCTTATTACTTCTACTTATTATTTGCCTTCATTGTATTTGTTAATGTTAAAACCTGGCTGATATGCCATATGACTAATTCCAAATGGACAATCACAGGATTGTTAGTTTAAGTACACACTATAAAGATGACTGTCAATTTAAGATGATCATTTTTTAAAAGATCAAGCTACACACAGTCCCAAGCATATCCCTACATAAAGTATAGGAGAAAGTTTGGACTGCCACATTTCCTCAGTCGCGGCAGACCTAGACCATGGGAAATTTCCGTCAAGTCTGAAAACCATCCAGAGTCTTGTCGGTGAACGGTGTACGGCTCGGGAATGCTTGTTCCTGTGCTAACACACTTTACCGTAAAAGGGACTATTCCGTTGGATTGTTAAGTGTGAACCCAGTTTTAGTCTTGACGAGACACAGATTTTCACACCCAGAATCTCTGTGCCAGCCAAAGAATTTTGTGACTATGGTTGACACATGCTTATCGCTTCCTTAAAAGTCGTTTCCTTTGAGAAGGGGTTTGTGGTCAAATGTCAACACTGACAAAGTTTACTATGCTGGCTGAAAGGAAATCAAACTAAGCTTTAACATTTATTAACAAGCGACTGTTTACCAATGATTGCTATGCGTCTGTTCCATGTAGTGTACAGATAGTACTAGCTAGTGCCTTATACTTCGCCTCTATACGTTCCCATAATTTTTTATTTTGTTTTGTTTATGCAATGAAATGAATTATTTAGTGAAATAATTTGTCTGTGACTGAAGGATATAAATGCCCATTTTACTCTCAGAAATGGTTACCACTTATGTTGTTTCCATTTTACGTATATGCTTTTTTGAAGCTTAGTTCATAGGGAGACTGTATCCTCTGGGGGGGGGGGGGGGGGGGGGGGGGGACTGCTTTAGTCTATAAGCAGCTCCTAAGCTGGCAATACACAGACTATATCCCTTTAGATTCTCTCCTCCAAAAAAATCATAAAATTAATTGAGCAATATTGCAGACAGATGCCTCTAACTCACAAAAGTGTCTTACTTCTTGTTAAGATGGCAATTTACAATAAAGGTGAATAAGTTAGGACAGGGTTTATCACTTTGGGGCATGTCCAACCCCAGAATAAAATGCCATACTTACCTTCCTCACCTCCCCCAAACCCAGAGATTGTTATAGTAACTCCCTCCCCGTAGCCAGGAATCTTACCTATCTGGGGAGGACCTGCCCTATGCCCTTTAAATAAAACCAAATTTATATTTAATTTTTTTTTATGTAGATTTCCAATGTGTATATTGTTGGGAAGTAAATCTTGATGTTTCTTCTTTAAAGGCAAAATGTTTGCATTATTGTTGTTCTTTACAAAATCCTGTGCTCAGGGTATCGTAGGTTGGACAACTGTGGGAAGGTTATACAGGGCTAATGATATTCAGTTGCTCAATTCTGTAGGCTAACTAGAGCAACAACCTTTCTGGCCATCGCCAGGCAGCATAACAAAAATTGTAGCTTCCTCTGTTAATTGGACGAAGAAAAAAACAGTCCTCCTACTTAAACTCCACCCCCCTGACTCACCTGTTCTTTTTCTTCTGTCTTCAGTGGACAGGCGCTCTCATTACAGTTTTGGGCTCTCTCTGGCTGAAGACCTGGCCATTGGTGACTGCCCTCTGCGAGTCTCTGTCCAGTAGCACTGGTTTCGCTCCCCCTGTGTACTTGGATAGCTGTCGCGGATCTGTTCCGGGTTTGCGTGCGTGTGACGTCATTTTCCCGCGACTCGCGGGAGATTCAAAAACCGGCATTGTACAGCCGACGTCTCTCTGCCTGTAGCCCTAGTCTCCAGGGGAGGTGGCAAGTGCTGTTTTACAGGAGTATGTATACGAAAAGAGCTGGAGAGCAGCATAAGAAACGAAGAAGGAGAGAGAGATGCAAGTTCTGAGAGGAATCCAGGGCAGCAGAGCCTGGGACAGGATTGCAGAAAGGGGAAGGAAACTATGCAGATATTGCATGGATGAAGACCAGCCAGATAAACTGCACTGGATCACTCAATCAGTAGGCGCCAGAGGTTTCAAACACATTTAATTTAAGGTTAATCCTTCCACTTCTGCGACGGTTCAAACCTACCATAGAGAACCCCAGGAAATGGGGGAGCTGCAATCTTCGGAAATTCTGATGATGACAACAGTCCAATTTGACTTTAAACAGTTTTCAACCCTCATCAAGATGATTAAGCAAACATTATGATAGAAGACCGTGAACAGCCATCTACTTTGGTCTTTTCCATCGTTAGAAAGAAAGCTTTTTTTTTTTCCCCCCACTTCATGGGAGATCAAAGAGATATTGGGGAATGGCAAAGGATGTCTAGAAAGCTTCCAGTGGAACATAAGTTTGAGAAGATTTATCCCTTCCACATGAGGACTCTGAGTGTGGATAACCTCCACCGTAGACGCGCCTGTAGCTGGACTTTCAAAAAAACGCACGTCCAGTGGATGACGCACTTACTAAAAACATCCCATGGAACGCAAGATGGGAGTCGGAATTAAAGAAGGCCTATTCAGTTGCAGGGGCTAGCTGAAGGTGGCAGTGGCCATGGTTTCCACTATGAAGTCCATGCTGACATTAGTAGACAAACTGGAAGATGCTATCATCAATGGCATAAGAGAAAGATTACTGGAGGCAATTCCAGATTTTAGATTAATTTCCACTTTTGGCCTGGAGGCTTCTGTGAAGTTAGGAGCCAGGGCCATGGGTTGTCAGTCTCCGCTCGCAGAGCACTTTGGTTAAAGGCTTGGTATGCCGACACTCCTCCCCCAAAATTCCCTGTGTCAGTTGCCCTATGAAGGGAGGAAATTATTTGGGAAGGCGTTGGAGGAGATTATTGCTAAATCTACAGGAGGGAAGAGTTCCTTTCTTCCACAACCAATAGGAGATGTAGGAATTTCCTAAAAGACACAGAGAGGTTCCAGTCTAGAACAGAGGAGATTGGAGAAACTACCGTCTAGGCAAAGAATTTGCAAGAACAGCGGCATGGAAGGGGTCGTAAAGCTTTTTCGTGGAAAACAAGCAAATACAAGGACCCCAAAAGAGTCTTAAGTCCTTATGAAACGAGGCCTATCCAGACTTCTTCAGGTGGAGCCAGGCGTTTTGAGGTAAGAGAGGTTTGGGCACAGACAACTACAGATTCTTGGGTAATGAAGATAATTCCCTGAGGATAACTGTCTGGAATTTACAGAAGGATAGAATTTTTTGCCCACACAAAGACACCAAAAGTCTGGAGAGAAGACACATCTTGTGGGATATGTTAAACAAGAGTTTAGCCAAGGAGGCGATTGTTCGAGTTCCCAAAGAGCAGAAAAGAATCGGATTTTACTCTCCACTTCTTAGTTAAAGAAAATAACAGGAGACTGGCGTCCCATTTTAGATTTAAGGAGGCTAAAAAGTCTTTGAAGTACCAGCCATTCAAATGGAGACTCTACAGTCCATAAGGTCTGCCCTGTTCACTAGGGGATTGGATGTGCACCATAGACCTCAGACGCTTATCTGTACATCCCAATAGCGGAGGAGCACCAGCAATATCTGAGATTCACTTTAGATCACGAGCACTTCCATTCAGATGGTCTGCCCTTCTGCCTGTCGACATCCCCGAGAACCTTCACCAAGATATTAGTGGTGACTATTGCCCACTTAAGGACCTAGGTGTGGAAGTGTCCATTATCTGAATGATTCTTGCTGATAATTGCCAGGAAGAAGGGAAACCTATTCAAAGCAGAGAGTTGTCCTGAGAAGCTAATTCCTACTCATTGATAACTTATTGGAGCCAGTATAGATACCAGGGCTGGGAGTACTGTCTCTACCTCTGTCAAGAATCAACAAGATAAATCAGTTAGCCACTCAAATAGTCTTTGCAACTCAACATCGCAAGAAATTTTATAAGGTTTCTAGGTCCCTGACCTCCACAATAGGTCTGGTCAGTTGGGCAAGATGGAGAATTGGACCATTGCAAATATTCTTTATTTCCAGCTGGGACACAAAGAAGACCAAACTGGAATCAACAGATGCAGATCAGTTCTTGGTGAAGGAAGCTCTGCAGTGGTGGATGCAGCTGTTAAATCTTTGAGGGTACATCCTTGGTAGAATCCGGACTGGATCTACCTATTCACAGATGCATCAGGAAAGGCTGGGGAGCCCATATAGGTCACCAGTGGGTACAAGGTACATGGGTATCAGACCTTTCCTCTCTCCCATCTGCTCGTTGGAGCTCAGGGCAATCTATCAGGCCCTCGGGCCTTTCTTCAGTTACATCAGTTGATAAGGACAGACAATGCGGCAAGCAGTGTCCTAGATCAAAAACACAGGGAGGAACAAGAAGTATGCCACTGATACATGAAGTAGTCCAGGAGATTGTGGTATGCCAACTCCAGAATTGGTTCTAACGGCGGTGCATGTTCAGGGCTGCAGAAATCAACTGGCAGACAATTGTCCAGGAGAACTTTTGGACAATGGAGAATGGAGTCTGAGCAACAAGTCTTTCTCCAAATAACAGGTGGTGGAAGCCAAATGGGACTGATGGCCACCACAGAATGCCAAAGTTGCCAGATATTATCAGAAGGGGCAGTGGCAGTAGATTCTCTGAGTCGAAGCTAGGACCATCTAAAGGCCTATGTTTGGCCCGCCAACCCTGTTAATTTTCAGAATGGCTAGAAATCCTGATCTCCAACAATAAGGGTAATAGCAATTCTGCCAAATTGGCCAAGAGACCATGGTAGCCCTTACTGAAGAGACTATCAGTAGAGCCTCCTCTCCATCTTCAACCAGTGAAAGATCATATGTCAGGGCAACCTGTTTCTCCCAACCAAGGTCTTCCAAGTAGCGCCTGGAACTTGAAAGGGGAAGGCTAGCTGAGATGCTGGTTGCTCAGGAGAAGTATAGAGACCTCCTGAGGTTCAGGAAGATAGATTACTACTTCTTCAAGATACTCCGCTATATGGGAGACTTACAAACCATGGTGTGGAAACAGAGATGCCATCCATTCCACAGATTCTGCAGTTCCTAGAGCAGGTGGCTAGATAGGGCTAAAGAAACTCCACCCTCATAAGAATATCTTTTAGAAAGAATGGCCCGCTTTAAATATATGATTATGTCAGTTTGTCCTATGAATCCATTACTGTATGCCTGCTATGCTTCTGGATGCTTCATGGAAAGAAAAATTTAGAAACCTGTACTGACCTGGGCATGCTCAGAAGAGGCGTTAGGGGATAACATTGTCATTGGCTGTGGATGTCAACTGTCAAATCCATACTGACAGTTTGCTAACTGGAAGAACCAGGAAGCAGAAACAGGGAACAGGACATTGTGCAGGATTTCAGGTTAGATTATATATTCACATTTTACAACTATTACTGATTAGGGTTGAGGGGGTGAGTTACATTTGCTGTATGTAAGTTTCATTTTGGGCTGGACTTGCCCTTTAGTGTGTACTCTCAAAGTACAGACATCGGCTTGTCAGCTAGCCTAGGTAGAAGACTATTGATCAGGAGTTAGTCAAAAGATTTTTCCAAGGGGCCTTGGTATTTGGCCTCCAAAAAAGAGATTGTTGCCACCCTGGGATTTGCTACTAACCTAAAGGGCTTAGCTGGTCTGCCCTTTGAGACCTAGTCAATGATCTTCCTTAACTGATTTTGACTCTCAAGTCCTAGCTTGCTCTTACTTCGGGACGAGGAGCATGTGGAAATAACAGCACTTTCTATTAAACCACCATATATAAATATACTTCCAGAGGTCTAATTATCTTCCATCTTCCGGAAGACTTCCTTCCTAAAAATGTTCCAAATTTCCATTAATGAGCCAATAGTTTAACCAAGCATTTGAACAAGGAGAACAGTCTGAAGTTGGTGACAGCAAGGGTTGGATGTGAGGCTTGTATCCTTACAACCTGGAAAGAACGAAGTCCTCAGACTCCTCGGATAACTCTTATAATAGCTAACAGGGGCTAATAAAGGCAAAGCAGCTACTCTGAACTTCGTAGGCTCTGCAAATTGCTCTAACAATCCACCTTCTGACTGTGGAAGTCAGAAGGTGATTGTTAGAGAAATCTGCGAGCCTACGAAATTCAGAGTTTGGTACATCCTAAAGGGTTCTCAGCACATTCCACAAGAGGGATTTCAACCTTGGGCGGCAGAAGAGGGAGCTATCGGCATGAAGCTATTTCCAAGCGGCTACTTGGGCTACGCCTAGTACGTTCATTAGGCATTATAGATATGAAAGTCAAAATTCTAAATCCTTATTTGGACGAAAGTCTTACAGTCTGTAACTGAGTAAATTCCTTTAGACTTTGAGTCGTATGTTTCCCTCTATCCAGACCTACGTAACACAGATAAGGTGATGAATAAAACATTAAACTTACATTTTCAGTTTATCGCACAGTTGGCATTCACCCCTCCTGTGCTGGTTTTTCTGATCAGTGACTTGGTGCTGACCGCGCCCAATACAAAACACTATATTAGCATTTTGTTTCAGTTGTAAAACATCGGGAACTGGCTCAGAAAAATCGACGCCAGGTGTGTGAAGATGTCCATGCCGCTAGGGTTTGGGCAGTTAGGGAGAGATCGTTAAACGTAGGTACTTTGATTATTGTTAGTAATGTATCGTTACAGTAGTGAATTCGCCTTTTCAATAGGAGCTTTGTTAGTGTGGTTAATAACATCGGGTGTTTTAATTAATCCCCAATTTCTGTTCAGTATAGTTATAGTGTAGTTATGTTACACTTCCAATTAGGAATATGTTTCATCCAAAGGAATCTATCCTTAAGTGTATCATTGAAGCCGGCGGTTTAAGTAGCTAGGCCTTATCTCCCCCTCTTCAATCAATAGTCAGGATCAGGAACGGAAAGGTATAAAAACTTTGCACGCATCCACTGCAGCCACAGTGAAATTTCATCAAGGACAGATTCCTCGTTTCTGTAAGCTTTAGCGGCATTATAGGTTACTCAGTGACCCCACATTCTCACACGTGTGGCCCCTACTTCTTCTCCCCTGTTTGCCGTAGTAAGATATTTTCTTGTGGAACTTTTATAGTGCCACAACCATTTCCATAGTGCTTCTTTCACTTCCATGTATTCATTCACTTCAGGCCCTTGTGTTGTTGCCCTTAAGAGCTTACACATCTAAGGCACCTTTATTTGGCACGTACTAAACTATCAGGGAGTGAATATGTTATTATGTTATCTTCATCAGGTATATATACATAGTGATCTCCCAATCCATGATCGATTTTTGAGGACTTGAACATTACACCTGGAAAGTTCTTAATCCAGACCTGTTGGTTATTGGAGGGCCTGCAGATGATGGACAGTTTCCTTTCAAAACAGGGTAAGGTGAGGTTTTTTAAAATGTACTGCATATCCACTAAACTTGAATTTTAAGTTAAGTTGAACAGTAGTCTTTTAAAGGGACACTACAGTACTGCTGAAAAAATAACACTTTTGCCTCATTAAACGTTGTGTGTTTGTGTTATGCAATAAAACAGAATTTTTTCTGACAAACAGTGTGCGCTTCCATCAACCCTTATTTGCTTGTGCTATAGCGTGAAGTCCTTGAGGTAGAGGACAGAGGGAAGCAGCACCTGAAATACACTGGCACATTGCCTGAAGGAGTGCCTAGGCCCACATCTAAACTATACGGACCCATGGGTACTATACATGGATGGGGGAAGAGGTGAGTATAATTCTCCTTTAAGAAGAGTCAAGCATGCTGCAACAAGGGTTGCTACTATTTGAGCTATCAGCAGAATAAAATATTTTGCTTTCTATTACACCCTGAACTCTTCAGATAGACTTGATTTAAAGGACAAATGATCTTTAAAAACATCACTTTTAGAGACTATTTTATCTTTAAAATTGGTGGTAATTTTTCCCCAACCAATCAGATATTGGCTTTCAAATGTTAAATAGGGGCCCCGGGCGGGAACTATGTGTGTGGGTGGAGCCTAGCAGCAAGAGGATCCTATAGGATGAAAGGATTACCAGGGTCCTTGTATAGCGCTTTTTCCGTATATATGAGTGAGAAATTCGCATTTCCTATAGGAAGAGGCCGGGTGAGGGAGGAGTGATATGTGTGTCCGTATCGCACTGTGTGGATACCCAGCACTTGGATTGCATGACAGGGAGTTCGTTCCCCATTATCAGCCGCTAAGCGCCACCTCTGTGCAGCAGTGTGAAGGACTCGGTTCCATATGTTCGGGCACTATCGCTCCTGTGTCCAGTGCCGGGAATCACCAGCTACCGTATTAATATGGACACGTCCAAGCTCCTCTGCCTCCCGCTGCTTTCTGTCCTCGCTCTGCTCGCTGCCTACTGGTTCCGCCGCCCGGAGGACAGTTTGCAGAGGCGCCTGGACACGGTCTATTTCTCACTGTCTCCAGGCTGAGCGGAAAGCTGAACTGAATTCCCACGCCCCCCCCGCATAGCGATCGGTGAGTGACCTGGAACGGGGAATGTTCATGGGGGGGGAGAGGGGGGAACTGGGAGAATCACAGGGTAAAGTCTAATACATTGTGACATCGCTCTCCTAGTGTTCAGCTATTGGCTGTAAAGGGAAATGTGCCCCGCTGGGTGTTTATTAGCCGATATATATACCTGACCGACCGACCCATCCATCCTCACCGTCCTGCAACTCTGCTTCCATATCGGCCTATTTCCTATAGTAGAAATGCCATATCACCTTGACCACTGGCACAGAGAGGGGAATGGGAGCCACGATACAGACCGGAATGATGATACTGACCCTATAGACCGGGCAGCCCCAGCATTTGCAGCCAGGGAACATTTGGGGGGGGCTGCACAATTTGATGTCCCTGACTGACCGTTTCAGGGGCCAAACAATAGTACAAATGGCCTCTGCCTTAACACCTATGCCACATACTCTAAAGGGAATGTCCAACATAAAAAAACTTTAATATTGAGATAGAGACACCCCCCAACCCAATTTTGCATAAGTAAAGCTGTACACACCTACCGACTGTCGGTCGCGGCAAAAGCAGCCGCGTCCTATAGTTACCGCAAATGACGTGCGGTCCATAGAGGACCGCACGATCGGACGAGGTTTTCCACATGTCTGATTGTCCTTTCGGACGAGGCGGTCGATCGGAAATGGGCACATTCGGATGCGATAATTTCGGCCCGATCGACCGATACACTGAACTATCAGTCGATCGGACCGAAATATTTATCTGGTGTACCAGCTTAAGAATTGTCAAAGATGCTCTGAAGGGACTTACCTGACTCTGTCCTTATTCGGTGCCCCTGCTCCAGGAGCAGTGCGGATCTGCAATGATAGCAATGTAAGCCACTCTACCTCCTGGTTGCGGCTATCAGGCAATTGGGAGTGATGTCACATCTCACCTTAAAGTGTATGTATACTTAAAAAATGACTTTGCCTGAAAAATTTTTTTTAATATATGGTCCCCCCTGGGCTCCCAGCCCCAACCGATAATTATTTTTTTAGAAAGCCCCCAAACTCTACTTACCTCCCCTCGATCCTCCGCCGTGCTCCCGGCCCTCTGCTTGCAAGGAAATGCAAGCAGAGGGGCGGGACCGGCAGCCGCGTCTGTGATTGGCTGAGCGGCAGCCAATCACAGACGCGGCTGCCGGCAGCTCACTTCGCCGGAGGAAAGAGGAGAGGTAAGTAAGAGTTTGGGGAGCTTTCAAAAAAAAAAAATATGCGGTTGGGGCTGGGAGACATGGGGGAGCACAATATTAAGGGGGAATTGAGCTAGGGGGAGGGATAGTAGAACGGGAGGAGAGGGAGGGAGGGGGAGGGAGGGGGAGGGGGAGAAGGGCTGCAGTACGCATGGCAAAAATTCCTGAGGCCAGCTAGCAGGCAGTGTCCTATATGGACTCTGCTAGCCTCCTGGTAGTCATTTTTTGGGACTTTGGGGGGGGACTACAGGAGAACCCTATGGAGCTGGGATGTGAGGTAAGGATTTAACTACACACATGGTGGGGCCAGTAGTTGGGGGGATTATAGTTTTGGGGGTGGACATGCCCTTTAATCTGAAAATAAATATGTTTAAGTAGCACTCTGAGGTGTGTGTGTTGCTGCATGCCTTCTTTACAATACTTGTTTTGCTGGGCTCCAACTACTGACCTGATTATTTTCCCTCATACCAACTGTCAATACTGCATACAGTATACAGCACTCCAACTGTCAAACCATTCCAGCTACAGCAAAACTGCTTACAGAAATGCTAAAATGTAAGATGTTTCATATTGGATATCTAAAGAAAAAGGGGGCAGACCAACAAAAAAACAATTCAGTGATAGTTGGGATGAATTATAGTTTCCACTTATGGGCAATTTAAAAAAAAAAAAAAATTGCCAGCGTACATACCCTTTAACTGACAGCCGGACCAAGAAGTAGCATGGCTATTAGCCACAGAGAAGGAGCAGCAAAGGACCTGGTCAGGTAAGTCCTTTCAGAGGCATCTTTGACAATACTTACTAATGTGAAAATGGGTTTTGGGGGGGTGCTTACCACAATATAAAAAGTTTTTTTTTATGCTGGAAATGCCCTTCAATATGGACACAGAATTCCTTGTGGCTTTCTAATATCTTTTTATTTAAAATAAGGGAATCGTTATTCACAAAGAAAAATTTTACGGGGAAAGGAAAATGTAACAAGTGTAACTTGGGAGTGGCCTTTATAAGTAGGTATGTCCAAAATGGTGGGTGTGCTGAGCTCACCCATTTTCTTCAGGAATCCCTCCTTAGAAAACCTGCACTGCCCCTGTATAATATTACTAATTGTAATGCATTTGCCTCCTCTCAGAACTTAACCTCTTGCTCTCATACTCTGTTAATACCTGTAAGGGGAACTAAACGCAAGGAAGAACTTTACCAAACATAATTTTCCATGTAACAGTGACCTCTCAGCCAATAACAGATGCAGTGTGGTCTGGCCCCTGTTTGCTATTTCCGGCAAGCAGGGAGCCAAATCAGAGTGCTGCAAGAGTTTTTTATTTAGGAAGGAGATACCTTCTGCAGTGGTGAGTTACCGTACTTTTAATTACTAAAAGTTTTTGATATTTGCCAGATATTAGGACAATGCGATCAGTTATAAATAATAAAGCTATTTAAAGGGCATGTCCACCTACCACTTAAAGGACAACTATACTCGCCTGGCCCTATCATTTCTTCAGCCCTTTGGGAAATTGAAGAGTTAGGGCCTAAACTACTAGGAACTCACCCCAGGGTTTAGCTTTAACTCCTTCACCAACCTGTTATCTAACACTGAAATTTTTGAAGTTGCTGGATGTTGCTCACCCAATTCCATCTACAGTGCTGTACCCTTTTCTGATTTGTGATTGGACTTGTATTAGGAGAGTGCGTGCTTCAGATCCCTCTATTAATAACAAATGGGGATAAATGTTCTGTTGTCGTAGGTGTGTAACTTTGGCTACCTTGTCACCATGTGAAAAAATAAAACTTTGAAAAGATTGAGACAGAGCTCAAGTCTGCTGGATTGAGTAAATATTTTTCTAGGTTCAATTAAATTTTTTTTAATTATATTTTGCACTTGGTATATGTAGTTAACGTGGTTATGTTGGTTGATATTTAGTAAGTAAACAATACAGAATAGTACATTGCTTTTTTTTATTTTCAGAAAACTTATGAAATAAGCCAAACTGGTTTATCTACAATTATTAAACAACATGGAAACTAGTGAATCTGCTTACCCTTAGGTCACAGAGGTTAGAGGTCACATCTAGTGCAAACGGCTTTTAAAAAATATCTTCTCATAAACTTAAAGAGTATGTCCACCCTAAAATGGAAATTTTGATATAAGGTCCCCCGGGCTCCCAGCCCAACCGCTATATTTTTTTTTTAAAAAGCCCCCCAAACTCTACTTACCTCCCCTCTTTCCTCCGCCGCGCTCCCGGTCCTCTGCTTGCAAGGAAATGCAGAGGAGGGGGGGGACCGGCAGCCGCGTCTGTGATTGGCTGAGCGGCAGCCAATCACGACGCGGCTGCCAGCAGCTCACTTCGCCGGAGGAAAGAGGAGAGGTAAGTAAGAGTTTGGGGAGCTTTCTAAATAAAATACCTGGTTGGGGCTGGGGGACATGGGGGAGCAGGATATTAAATGGGTTTTATGCTAGGGGGAGGGATAGCAGAACGGGAGGGAGAGGGGGGGAGGGAGGGGGGAGAAGGGCTGCAGTACGCATGGCAAAAATCTACCTGAGGCCAGCTAGCAGGCAGTGTCCTATATGGACCTGCTAGCCTGGTGGGCAGTTTTTGGGACTTTGGGGGGGACTACATGAGAACCCTATGGAGCTGGGATGTGAGGTAAGGATTACACTACACTACATGGGGGCCGAGTAGTTGGGGGGGTATTAGTTTGGGGGTGGACATGCCCTTTAAATGGAATTTTACTGAAAGTTGCCTTTGGCACTTTGGTTATCTGAAAATGCATCTGTCCATTTGTTCATTTCTTACTAGTAATAGTATTATCTTTTTTGTGTCACAAAGTTAAAAAAAAAAAAAAAACAACCAAAAATATAGCCACAGTAACTGTTCATAAAACAGAAAAAAAATAATAGTAAACTTATAGGGTAATTAATCCCACATTTTTATACCCCATAATCTTGACTACATTCCCTAAGAACACCAATTTGAGTATAGGTTAACACTGTATTGTCTGCATTCTAAGAAGGACCCATGGGTACTATTGCACAAGCAATAAGGGTTGATGGAAGCGCACACTGTTTGTCAGAAAAAATTCTGTTTTATTGCATAACACAAACACACAACGTTTCGGAGAACGCTATGTCTCCATCAGGTGATGAAGGAGACATAGCGTTCTCCAAAACGTTGTGTGTTTGTGTTATGCAATAAAACAGAATTTTTTGACAAACAGTGTGGCTTCCATCAACCCTTATTTGCTTTGCTATAGCGTGAAGTCCTGAGGTAGGGACAGAGGGAAGCAGCACCTGAAATACACTGGCCATTGCCTGAAGGAGTGCCTAGGCCCACATTTAACTATACGGACCCCTGGGTCTATACATGGATGGGGGAAGAGGTGGTATAATTCTCCTTTAAGAAGAGTCAAGCATGCTGCAACAAGGGTTGCTACTATTTGAGCTATCAGCAGAATAAAATATTTTGCTTTCTATTACACCCTGAACTCTTCAGATAGACTTGATTTAAAGGACAAATGATCTTTAAAAACATCACTTTAGAGACTATTTTATCTTTAAAATTGGTGGGTAATTTTTCCCCAACCAATCAGATATTGGCTTTCAAATGTTAAATATTATCTGATTGGTTGAGGCAAAATTAGCACCATGTTTAACAATAAGAACTTTCATTGAATCTCCCTGTATGTCAGCAATCCAGTAATAAAGTCTGTCATAAAAGACAGCCACCAATCCCTTTCCTTCGAGAATAATGTAATGCACCCAGGGCATCACTTAAAACCACCCTAAAAAAAAAAACTGGTGATTTTTCAGTTTCCTAACTCCAACTGATACATTCAGCATATTATTGGATGCATTACTAACCAGATATTTAACGATAATTATTGCCTCCGTTCTTGCAAAGTAAGATGGCCCCTCCCTCCATGCAGTCAGTCAAGGCTGTGACTGCTGACATTAGAGACAATGATTGACTGCTTTCCCCAGCTGCCTCCTCTGCGCATGCTCAAGATTCTAAAAAGCTCATTAAAGGGCAAGTCCAGCCATAAAATGAAAACTTCCATACAGGTAAATTACCCCCCAAAATCCTACACAGTAATAGTTTGTGCAGAATTTCAGGTTAGACTTATATATTTCAGCTTTCAATGTCCTGTTGCCCCTGTTTCTGCTTCCTGGTTCTTCCAGTTAGCAACTGTCAGTTATGGATTTGACCTTTGACATCACAACCAATGACTGAATATTAATCCCCTAGCTGCCTCTTCTGAGCATGCCCAGGCTCAGTATAGGTTTCTAAATTGCTCCATTTACATGAAGCATCCAGAAGCATACCAGGAATACAGTAATGAATTCAGAGGACAAAGTAGAATATATTAACATATTTTAAAGAGACCATTCTTTCTAAAAGATGTTCTTATGAAGGGTGCCCTTTAAGCAGAGAGGAATCTGTTACCTTTTCCAGAATGTGCTACAAATGCATTTGATAGACTGGTAAAATTAGCAGTTGGTGTTGCACGCAAATACCTTACAAATCACTAGTGGACATGTCCTTTAAGTTGCTGCCGATTTAATGTCCCAAAGTTGCCCGTGATAAAAAAAGTTCAATTAAAAAAAAAAAAGAAACTGCTGGTGCTCTTCCTACTATTTAATATGGTGATCTACTAACCATATGTTCCATTAGTACTAAGAGCAAGTACAATGGTACCAGGGCAAAGGAAGGTTCTTATAAATATAAAAAAAACTAAAGGCAGTAGCCACGAACCGTACCTATACACAGGGCAAAAGTCATCAATCACTAACAATCCATCAAAATTATGACTATGGTAGGGGAAATCTTCCCTGACCTACCAGCAAGTTGAGTCGAACAAAAAACAGTTTAGTGCTGCCCACTATACTTTATTACATATAAAAAAAAATAGCACATTGAGTCAGATGATGAAGGTTCTTATCCGTAAAAAAAAGTGCTGAATGAATAAGCTTGGCAGTTAGACTGAGGTGAAATCTGGATGACCCCTGTAAAAAGTAGTATAGTTTTTTTCCTTTAATAGAAAGGTGCTTATTTATTATGTTTTTAGCAGCAATCTCAATATTTGTTTTGGTTTCACTCACTTGTTTTCTAATATTGACTAGGGTTTGGAGGATGTCTGGATATTATTGTAGATGGAGTAGCACTATTGAATGAAGCAGGCATTGAACCTAGCTACAGTCCGATTCACCACAATTTCATTGAGACCGAGTCTCAGTTGGCTGAGAGCTTTGCATATTTTTTCCCACCAGGTGCAGCTTCGGAGTAAGTAACCAATTATATTTCTCTTTGAATTTGTAAAATTTAATGTGGTTTTTGCTACAGCCTTTGTTCTGGTAAATTATTCCTGCAGGTCATTATCGCCTGCTGGTTAGTTAAGATTAAGGACTAGGCCACACCAATATGTTTTAAAGTGCGATCTGATCATTGAAAAGTGCACGCTAGTGTTGGCCAATTGGTCTGGCCACACTAGGTGCGCCTCCCTTTCTTACGCTGCGAACCACTAATCGTAGTGCATGCGACCTGCTTTTTTTGTGTGCGCGTTTCCGTTGCGCTACTACGTGATGTAGCCCTAGCCTTAAGGAATATCATAACCCTTAAAAAGCATTACATAAAGTTTCTTTTTATCCTTTTTTGCTGCTCCATTTAATAAAGATCTGTTGGCATATAAATGTGTTTCGAAATGACAAGTTGTAAAGTAAATCTCCGATATGAGAATTATTTAGAAAGAATTGAATAGAACACCCTTATGTGAACGCTCCCCCACCCCACTCACCTTATATCTTTCCCTAACCTTCAACATCTTCATTTCCATTGTTAAATTTTCCCCGTCATTAGTAAATTGTGAATTAAGGGCTAGGCCACACTAGTGCGCTTTTCATTGTGATCCAATAGTGCTATAAAAAGCACACACTAGTGTGGCCCAATTGTGGTGGCCTACTAGTGCACCACCATGTTCTGCATATGCGTTTCATTAATCGGAATAGCGTGCGGTCCACTTTTTTTTTTTCTTCGCAACATATCGAATTGCACAGGCGCATCCGAAACGTGTGTGCAGTTGCTATTCCTCTCTAAGGGCTTTTTGAGCAGAGGACTGGTCTCTTCCTGGAGCTTCACTTCCTAGTCATGGCTGTCAGGCATGACGTCACGCCTTAACTGACAGCCGCAACCAGGAAGTGGAGCTAGAAGCGGCGAGGGACCGGGTCAGGAAGCAAGTTCTGGCGGATCTTTGAAAACTTTCACACTTGCCAAAGTGGGGTTTGGGGGGTTATAACATTTTAAAGAGAAGTTATTTTTGGGTTGGACATGCCCTTTAACTAGCTGTAGTCTGTCATGTCTAAAATCAGCAACATTTTGAGGGAAATCAAAAAATCTATTTGATTACTTGGCTCTGTTTATAACCCAATAGTTACTTGTTAACTTGCTTAATTAAAATGTATTTTTCCACCTATGGCTACTAATTATAGATATAGCTAAATTTGCATGAAGAGTAAATACAATATATACTTTTCTTATCAGGAGATACATATCCAACGAGACTTTGTTTAGGAAACTTGTAGAAACCTCAAAAGGTTTGTCAGAATTGCGCTGGGCTCTTGGAGGAAATGCACCAGTAATGGCTAATCGTTTAGCCACAGAGGGATGTGATGTTTTGCTTGGTGGACGTCTTAGTCCAGAAGAAATTGGTGTACTCTCTGAACAAATCACAGGTGAGGGGGGGAGGAGAATGCAATGCTATTTTTTAGGTGAAAAATAGGTTTGGTGTAGAATACTAAATAATTGAATATTTACTTAATGGTTACTGTTGGTCTAATAGATGAGGTGAGCCATATACGGACATTTACAACCTGTTCATGTTTCTCCTGTCACTTGTAAATAGTAGATTTTATCACTTTTTCCAGTCTAACTTCAACATATAGTAAAAAGTCTAGTTGGGTCAGTGTGTTAGGGCTCATTTGGGTAATTAACAAAAATGTGGAGACAGATTGATTTTTTTCAAGGTTCCATTCATCTTCAGATAGAAAGGTTTTCATTGATTATTGAAAAAAAAATACATTGCACAGAGATGTGCTAAGATCTTATTCACTTCATTATCTCCCCTTTATAAGCGTAACTATTAAAGGGTATGCAGGGTGAATACAATATTTTAGAGACTGTGGAAGATTTAAAGGTAGCCATTCACTGTCCGTGTTTTTCTGATCGGCTGAAACAATTGAAAAATCCTATGGGAAGAACTTTTCGAAAATCCTACTCCTTGCACCATCGATCCTCCCGTAGATTTCAGCTTGAAAACTAAAAAAGTTCTGGTTGATGGAATATTTTCCATCTTGCCCAATCAGGTTTTTTTTTCAATAGACAGATCAATATCTATGATCAGTCATTGATAATCCAATAAATTCAATCAAATTCTTCTTATTGACCAGAATATAGATGCTGTGTTTTAGGAGATTCTGACAGATTGAAAGCAATCTAGCATAGTGTGTCAGATTAAAAGAAATCTTGTGAAGCTTGTGACAGACTGGAAAAAAAACTAAGGAAAAAACAGGGAGAAAAAATTAACAAGGCAAATTAAAAGGTTGAAGTTAGTAGAAAGATAAAAGGGGAGTAAAAAAAATGGTTTGCACATACTTTAAAATGTTTATATGGATAAAACAAATGGTAATTCCCAGTTAAATCAACTGAACTGGAATCTTTGTTTTTTTTTTTTTTTAAATATAAAACTTTCTTCATTTATAGCAAAATTAGATCACTGTAAATATAACTTTCTCTATTTAAAGGAGAAATTTGGTGTACAAAAATGCTTCTACATCAGTGTCCATTCCCCATAATTTTCAATCATTGTAGAATGAACAAGACAAAAACCTGGAAAATGTCAGACTGCCTACATCTGGCTTTGGACACCTTATGCTGACCATGCATTGACCCAATGTTGAATTGATCAAAATTTATTGCGGTGAAGCAGACATAATAACTTTCCCCTGTCTGGTTCATTCATTCAAAATTGACATAAGACAAATGTTCATCGAAAAATGATTGGGGCTTCCTGTTGTCCAAGCAATAAATCTGCAATGCATTTGCTTTTACCAACTGGACAGGGGTGCAGGTGACTTCACTCAATCTACTTTAAGCAGGAATGATTTACCTGTTTAGTATCATGTTTACTTACCGGCTGTGCTAAAAAAAGAAAAATGATCATTTGTATTGATCTTAATTTGCAGTTGCTGGTGACCCTATAGATGACTCTGATATCCACTTGATTATGGAATACCCAACAGGTGCCAAATGGGGAAATCACATCTCTCAAAGAGCAAACAGGTACTTCCACTTTCTGTTCGATGTCAGTGCTGGAAAATATTTGTAACTCCCTTATACAATTTTATTGAAACTTTGGGTTTGTAAAGAAACCATTCAAAACATCTTTTAAAGGAGAACTGTAATACCATTCTCACTATTAAAAGCCCCCAGTGTGAGGATCTAAACTGCTTGGTTTTACAGTAGATCAGCTGTAATACTAGTTACATTTTTCTTCACTGGTGTGTCTTGCTCTGAAGAGACTTGCAGAAGGATGCACTTTACCAAAAGTAATTCCCATTGGCCAGATCAGAGTGCTGATGGTGTGGCACTGGATTGGACCGACAAGGGAAAAAGTAAGTATTATAGCTGATCTACTGTAAACCCAGGCATGAGGGCCTAGCAGTTTAGGTCCTCCCTCTGGGGGCTTTAAAGTGAAAAGCGGTGGGAAGTGTGGGGTTGGTTATTATACTTCTACTTTATTATTTGCCTTCATTTATTTGTTAATGTTAAAACCTGGCTGATATGCCATATGACTAATTCCAAATGGACAATCACAGGATTGTTAGTTTAAGGTACACACTATAAAGATGACTGTCAATCTTTAAGATGATCATTTTTTAAAAGATCAAGCTACACACAGTCCCAAGCATTATCCCTACATAAAGTATAGGGAGAAAGTTTGGGACTGCCACATTTCCTTCAGTCGCGGCAGACCTAGACCATGGGAAATTTTCCGTCAAGTCTGAACCATCCAGAGTCTTGTCGGTGAACGTTAGTCAGGCTCGGGAATGCTTGTTCCTGTGCTACACACTTTACCGATAAAGGGACTATTCCGTTGGATTGTTAAAGTGTGAACCCAGTTTTAGTCTTGACAGAGACACAGATTTTCACACCCAGAATCTCTGTTGCAGCCAAGAATTTTGTGACTATGGTTGACACATGCTTCATCGCTTCCTTAAAAAGTCTGTTTCCTTTTGAGAAGTGGGTGTGGTCAAAATGTCACCACACCTGACAAAGTTTACTATGCTGGCTGAAAGGAAATCAAACTAAGCTTTAACATTTATTAACAAAGCGACTGTTTACCAATGATTGCTATGCGTCTGTTCCATGTAGTGTACATGATATGTACTAGCTAGTGCCTTATACTTCGCCTCCTATACGTTCCCATAATTTTTTATTTTGTTTTGTTTATGCAAATGAATTATTTTATGTGAAATAATTTGTCCTCGTGACTGAAGGATATAAATGCCCATTTTACTCTCAGACAATGGTTACCACTTATGTTGTGTTCCATTTACGTATATGCTTTTTTGAAGCTTAGTTCAATAGGGAGACTGTATCCTCTGGTGGGGGGGGGGGGGGGGGGACTGCTTTAGTCTATTAGCAGCTCCCTAAAGCTGGCAATACACAGACTATATCCCTTTAGATTCTCTGCCCTCCAAAAAAAATCATAAAAATTAATTGAGCAAATATTGCAGACAGATGCCTCTAACTCACAAAAAGTGTCTTACTTCTTTGTTAAGATGGCAATTTTACAATAAAGGTGGAATAAGTTAGGACAGGGTTTATCACGTTCTGGGGCATGTCCAACCCCAGAATAAAATGCCATACTTACCTTCCTCACCTCCCCAAACCCAGAGATTGTTATAGTAACTCACCTCCCCCGTAGCCCAGGAATCTTACCTATCTGGGGGAGGACCTGCCCTATGCCCTTTAAATAAAACCAAATTTATATTTAATTTTTTTTTTTAATGTAGATTTCCAATGTGTATATTGTTGGGAAGTAAATATTGATGTTTCTTCTTTAAAGGCAAAATGTTTGCATTATATGTTCTTTACAAAATCCTGTGCTCAGGGTATCGTAGGTTGGACAACTGTGGGAAGGTTATACAGGGCTAATGATATTCAGTTGCTCAATTCTGTAGGCTAACTAGAGCAACAACCTTTCCTGGCCATCGCCAGGCAGCATAAACAAAATGTGTAGCTTCCCTCTGCTTAATTGGACAGAAGAAAAAACAGTCCTCCTACTTAAACTCCACCCCCCTGACTCACCTTGTCTTTTTCTTCTGTCTTCAGTGGACAGGCTGCTCTCCATTACAGTTTGGGCTCTCTCTGGCTGAAGACCTGGCCATTGTGACTGCCTCTGCGAGTCTCTGGCCAGGTAGCACTGGTGTTCGCTCCCCCTGTGTACTTGGATAGCTGTCGCGGATCTGTTCCGGGTTTGCGTGCGTGTGACGTCATTTTCCCGCGACTCGCGGGAGATTCAAAAACCGGCATTGTACAGCCGACGTTCTCTCTGCCCTGTAGCCCTAGTCTCCAGGGGGAGGTGGCAAGTGCTGTTTTAAAGGAGTATGTATACGAAAAGAGCTGGAGAGCAGCATAAGAAACGAAAGAAGGAGAGAGATGCAAGTTCTGAGGAGGAATCCAGGGCATGCAGAGCCTGGGACAGGATTGCAGAAAGGGGAAGGAAACTATGCAGATATTGCATGGATGAAGACCAGCCAGATAAACTGCACTGGATCACTCAATCAGTAGCCCAGAGGTTCAAACAATTTAATTTTAAGGTTAATCCTTCCACTTCTGCGACGGTTCAACCTACCATAGAGAACCCCAGGGAAATGGGGGAGCTGCAATCTTCGGAATATTCTGATGATGACAACAGTCAATTTGACTTTAAACAAGTTTCAACCCTCATCAAGATGATTAAGCAAACATTAGTGATAGAAGACCGTGAACAGCCATCTACTTTGGTCTTATTCCATCGTAGAAAGAAAGCTTTTTTTTTTTCCCCCCACTTCATGGGGAGATCAAAGAGATATTGGGGGAATGGCAAAGGATGTCTAGAAAGCTTCCAGTGGAACATAAGTTTGAGAAGATTTATCCCTTCCAGCATGAGGACTCTGAGTTGTGGGATAAACCTCCCACCGTAGACGCGCCTGTAGCTGGACTTTCAAAAAAGACTGCACGTCCAGTGGATGACGCATCTTACTTAAAACATCCCATGGAACGCAAGATGGAGGCGGAATTAAAGAAGGCCTATTCAGTTGCAGGGGCTAGCTGTAAGGTGGCAGTGGCCATGGTTTCCACTATGAAGTCCATGCTGACATTAGTAGACAAACTGGAAGATGCTATCATCAATGGCATAGAGAGAAAGATACTTTTGGAGGCAATTCCAGATTTTAGATTAATTTCCACTTTTGGCCTGGAGGCTTCTGTGAAGTTAGGAGCCAGGGCCATGGGGTTGTCAGTCTCCGCTCGCAGAGCACTTTGGTTAAAGGCTTGGTATGCCGACACTCCATCCAAAAATTCCCTGTGTCAGTTGCCCTATGAAGGGAGGAAATTATTTGGGAAGGCGTTGGAGGAGATTATTGCTAAATCTACAGGAGGGAAGAGTTCCTTTCTTCCACAACCCAATAGGAGATGTAGGGAATTTCCTAAAAGACAACAGGAGAGGTTCCAGTCTAAGAACAAAGGAGATTGGAGAAACTACCGCTCAGGCAAAGAATTTGCAAGAACAGCGGCATGGAAAGGGGGTCCGTACAGCTTTTTTCGTGGAAAACAAGCAAATACAAGGACCCCAAAAGAGTCTTAAGTCCTTATGAAACGAGGCCTATCCAGACTTCTCAGGTAGGAGCCAGGCTTTTGAGGTTCAGAGAGGTTTGGGCACAGACAACTACAGATTCTTGGGTAATGAAGATAATTACCTGAGGATACTGTCTGGAATTTACAGAAAGGATATCATTTTTTGCCCACACAAAGACACCAGAAAGTCTGGAGAGAAGACACATCTTGTGGGAATATGTAAACAAGCTGTTAGCCAAGGAGGCGATTGTTCGAGTTCCCAAAGAGCAGAAAAGAATCGGATTTTACTCTCCACTCTTCTTAGTAAAGAAAATAACAGGAGACTGGCGTCCCATTTTAGATTTAAGGAGGCTAAACAAGTCTTTGAAGTACCAGCCATTCAAAATGGAGACTCTACAGTCCATAAGGTCTGCCCTGTCACTAGGGGATTGGATGTGCACCATAGACCTCAGACGCTTATCTGTACATCCCAATAGCGGAGGAGCACCAGCAATATCTGAGATTCACTTTAGATCACGAGCACTTCCAATTCAGATGTCTGCCCTTCTGCCTGTCGACATCCCCGAGAACCTTCACCAAGATATTAGTGGTGACTATTGCCCACTTAAGGACCTTAGGTGTGGAAGTGTCCCATTATCTGAATGATCTGCTGATAATTGCCAGGAAGAAGGGAAACCTTATTCAAAGCAGAGAGTTGTCCTTGAGAAGCTAATTCCTACTCAATTGATAACTTATTTAGGAGCCAGTATAGATACCAGGCTGGGAGTACTGTCTCTACCTCTGTCAAGAATCAACAAGATAAATCAAGTAGCCACTCAAATTAGTCTTTGCAACTCAACATCTGCAAGAAATTTTATAAGGTTTCTAGGTCACCTGACCTCCACAATAGGTCTGGTCAAGTGGGCAAGATGGAGAATTGGACCATTGCAAATATTCTTTCTTTCCAGCTGGGACAAAAGAAGACCAAACTGGAATCAACAGATTCAGATCAGTTCTTTGGTGAAGGAAGCTCTGCAGTGGTGGATGCAGCTGGTAAATCTTTGCAGGGGTACATCCTTGGTAGATCCGGACTGGATCTACCTATTCACAGATGCATCAGGGAAAGGCTGGGGAGCCCATATAGGTCACCAGTGGGTACAAGGTACATGGGTATCAGACCTTTCCTCTCTCCCATCTGCTCAGTTGGAGCTCAGGGCAATCTATCAGGCCCTCGGGCCTTTCTTCCAGTTCACATCAGTATGCATAAGGACAGACAATGCGGCAGCAGTGTCCTAGATCAAAAAACAGGGAGGAACAAGAAGTATGCCACTGATACATGAAGTAGGTCCAGGAGATTGTGGTATGCCAACTCCAGAATTGGTTCTAACGGCGGTGCATGTTCAGGGCTGCAGAATCAACTGGCAGACCAATTGTCCAGGAGAAATTTGGACAATGGAGAATGGAGTCTGAGCAACAAGATCTTTCTCCAAATAACAGGTGGTGGAAGCCAGAATGGGACCTGATGGCCACCAATCAGAATGCCAAAGTTCCAGATATTATCAGAAGGGGGCAGTGGCAGTAGATTCTCTGAGTCAGAGCTAGGACCATCTAAAGGCCTATGTTTGCCCGCCAACCCTGTTAATTTTCAGAATGCTGAGGAAAATCCTGATCTCCAAAATAAGGGTAATAGCAATTCTGCCAAATTGGCCAAGGAGACCATGGTAGCCCTTACTGAAGAGACTATCAGTAGAGCCTCCTCTCCATCTTCAACCAGTGAAAGATCTATTATGTCAGGGCAACCTGTTTCATCCCAACCCAGAGGTCTTCCAAGTAGCAGCCTGGAACTTGAAAGGGGAAGGCTAGCTGAAGCTGGTTGCTCAGGAGAAGTAATAGAGACACTCCTGAGGTCTAGGAAGATTACTACTTCTTCAAGATACTCCGCTATATGGGAGACTTACAAATCATGGGTGGAAAGCAGAGATGCCATCCATTCCACAGATTCTGCAGTTCCTAGAGCAGGGGCTAGATAGGGGCTTAAAGGACAACTCCACCCTCATAAGAATATCTTTTAGAAAGAATGGCCTCTTTAAAATATGATGATATGTCAGTTTGTCCTATGAATTCATTACTGTATGCCTGCTATGCTTCTGGATGCTTCATGGAAACTGAAAAATTTAGAAACCTGTACTGAGCCTGGGCATGCTCAGAAGAGGCAGTTAGGGGATTAACATTGTCATTGGCTGTGATGTCAACTGTCAAATCCATACTGACAGTTGCTAACTGGAAGAACCAGGAAGCAGAAACAGGGGAAACAGGACATTGTGCAGGATTTCAGGTTAGATTTATATATTTCACATTTTAAACTATTACTGATTAGGGTTGAGGGGTGATTTACCTGTATGTAAGTTTTCATTTTGGGGCTGGACTTGCCCTTTAAGTGTGTACTCTCAAAGTACAGACATCGGCTTTGTCAGCTAGCCTAGGTAGAAGACTATTTGATCAGGAGTTAGTCAAAAGATTTTTCCAAGGGGCCTTGCGTATTAGGCCTCCAAAAAAGAGATTGTTGCCACCCTGGGATTTGCCTACTAACCTAAAGGGCTTAGCTGGTCTGCCCTTTGAGCCTAGTCAATGATCTTCCTTAACTGATTTGACTCTCAAGTCCTACTGCTTGCTCTTACTTCGGGACGAGGAGCATGTGAAATAACAGCACTTTCTATTAAACCACCATATATAAATATACTTCCAGAGGTAATTATCTTCCATCTTCCGGAAGACTTCCTTCCTAAAAATGTTTCCAAATTTCACATTAATGAGCCAATAGTTTATACCAGCATTTGAACAAGGAGAACAGTCTGAAGATGGTGACATGCAAGGGTTGGATGTGAGGGCTTGTATCCTTACATACCTGGAAAGAACGAAGTCCCTCAGATCCTCGGATAACCTCTTTATAATAGCTACAGGGGCTAATAAAGGCAAAGCAGCTACTCTGAACTTCGTAGGCTCTGCAAATTGCTCTAACAATCCACCTTCTGACTGTGGAAGTCAGAAGGTGGATTGTTAGAGCAATTTGCAGAGCCTACGAAATTCAGAGTTTGGTACATCCTAAAGGGTTCTCAGCACATTCCACAAGAGGGATTTCAACCTTTTGGGCGGCAGAAGAGGGAGCATCGGCATAAGCTATTTGCCAAGCGGCTACTTGGGCTACGCCTAGTACGTTCATTAGGCATTATAGAATGAAAGTCAAATTAATTTCTAAATCCTTATTTGGACGTAAAGTCTTACAGTCTGTAACTGAGTAAATTTCCTTTAGCTTTGAGTCGTATGTTTCCTCTATCCAGACCTACGTGAACACAGATTAGGTGATGAATAAAACATTAAACTTACATTTTCATGTTTCGCACAGTTGGCATTCACCCATCCTGTGCTGGTTTTCTGATCAGTGACTTGGTGCTGCCAATAGCAAAACACTATATTAAGCATTTTTCTAGTTGTAAAACATCTGGAACTGCTCAGAAAATGAGCAACAGTCAGTGTGAAAATAGTCCTTATTGACCTCTATTTTGGGGCATTATTGTATCTATAAACTATATACTTTATTATTTATATTATGTATTTACATTAGGAATCCTTTCATAGGAGCTTGTTAGTGTGGTTATTAAACGGGGTGTTTTATTAATCACCCAATTTCTGTTCATCTAGTTTATAGTGTAGTTATGTACCACTCCATTAAAGGAATAGTTCACTCCCAAAGTGAACTATTCCTTTAATGTATTAATTGAAGCCTGGGAGGTTAAGTAGCTAGGCCTTATCTCCCATTCTTCAATCAATAGCTCAGGATCCAGGAACAAAGGTATAAGAAACTTTGCACGATCCACTGCAGCCACAGTGAAATTTCAGACCGCTTCCTCGTTCTGTACAGCTGTAGCGCATATAGGTTAAATTAAATCCATGCTAGTAGATATTATTGTGGATTTATATAGTGCCAACATCTTCCATAGTGCTTTACAATTACATGTATTCATTCACTTCAGGCCCTGCCCTTAAGAGCTTACAATCTAAGCACATTTATTTGGCACGTACAACCTATCAGATGTTATTTAATATGTATATGTATCTTTCATCAGGTATATAGTACATAGTGATTCTCACAATCCTATGATCGATTCTCTTGAGGACTTTAAATTACACCTGGAAAGTTTTAATCCAGACCTGTTGGTTATTGGAGGGCTGCAGATGATGGACAGTTTTCCTTTCAAACCAGGTAAGGTGAGGTTTTAAAATGTACTGCATATCCACTAAACTTGAATGTTTCATGTTAAGTTGAACAGTAGTTCTTTTAAAGGGACACTATACTGAAAAAATAACTTTGCCTCATTTTAAGTAGCACTTACTCTGCTTTGCATGTGTTGCTGCATGCCTTCAATCCAGCACACATTTTGTTCAGGAGCAGTATCCCCCCTCCCTCTTTGAACCACTCCCACTTCCATCTGACCTGACTTTTCCCCCACAAACCAACTGTGCGTGGGTGTTTTTTCAGGATATGGAACTTTTAACTCCTACTGCACATGAGAAGCTTGTTGGGTAGCCGGAGTTAAAGGGACACTATGCTGAAAAAATTACTTTGCCTCATCTTAATCTATATTCTAATTGAATACATGTAATTAGCACTTACTCTGAATTGTGTGTGTTGCTGCATGTTCAGTGGAAATTATCAATATTTGTTAATTTGTTAGTTTGTGTAATGACTTCTTGGTTATTTTACATATTCTCTCCCATTTTGAAAAATCAGTTGATTTCATACCCTTTGCTGTCCCCTGCTGTTGACATTAGTAAGCTGACATTTCAGGTTCTAACGGTCCTTCATCTTCCCAGGATGCACCACATCCTTGGAGTGTTCCTAACCGTAATTTCTACTGATTGGCTGTTGGATGGGTCAAAGATGCTCAGATCTCTACTGAGCAACTGAACCCAGGCACTGACTGGGTCAAGGGCAAGACCATAACAGTCTCTATTAGGGGTCCTGCAAGCAGGAAGCCAGTATCTCGGTTGCAGTTATTTATACACAGACAAAATGCTGAATTGGCAGATTAACCCTTTCACTGCCACAGATCGTGTTTATACGATCTGTGCAGAAAAGGATTAAACTGCCACAGATTGTATATACATGATCTGTGCATGCCACTCTAGTCCCCTCGATCCCCCATCAGTTTGGTCTAAATCCGATGGGGGGGATCGGGAGAGCTTCCTTTTTTTGGAGCAGGAAGAAGAAGGAAGTCTGTGTGAAATGGAGACCCCGGTGACATCACAGGATTTCCTGCATTACTGGGTTCTTCCCTTAGGCTTCCCCCGGTCTGCCCCCGGTGGTGTAGTGGAGGAACTGCACTGCGATCTCCATTCAGATCACAGTGCAGTACCTGGTATAGTAAAGCTGACAGTGTGACAACAAAATTTGGTGATCACTTCTGATCACCAAATTATTGATCTTTGCCAATGAATGAAAAATCACTTCCTGTAAAATGATTTCCGGGAAGTGATTTTTCCGATCTGATTTCGAATTGGAAAACAAGTTCGTTATCATTCCCTAAGATGATCTGATGACCATCTTTGGGAATGATCAAAAAAATGGGGGGGGGGGGGGGGGTTAATACACATACAAAAAATTCTTAGTGATACACACACCCTTTTTTTTTTTTTTTTTTTTTTTTTTACACTATAGCCATAAATTATCCAAAAATGTTCACTTCTCCAAGCTTCCCAATATCCCTGGCGATATCAGTAAAGTAAACACAGATAATTATTTGTCCGATTTCGAGGGAAACTTAGCCTATTTTATTAGGAAATTTTGAAGAGGTACCAAATAAAGACCAGATCGAATTTTTAGGATCAGTAAAGTGTGCAAAAACTTGCGTGACACTCCGTACCAACCAGTTTTCACTAAAATACCACTAAAAGGGGAATGCATGGGGGGTGGGTTGTGGCTTTTTTTTTTCCCCTTGTACATGCGTCCCAATTGAGCTAGTTGGTGGCCCCGTCTCTGTTTGCATCCATGCATATGGCATACCGTTTGATTCAGGACATGTGGGAGATTCACATTTAGTGGGTTTGTTTGCTTGTCAAGTGGGTTTAGGTAGGATTTCAACCTTTGAATAATCTTATTTTATTTTTCACAAAATCTCCTGAAAACACAGAGTTCTATGGATTACTGCATCTGAAATTCTTTATGTATGTATGAAAGCTTGGCACAGTAGTGTAGCTGAAGGTCTGTAGATTCCAAAAATATATAGTTTGTGGGGGGTATTTCCAAGTTTCGGGGCTGTTTTTTTTGAAAAAGTGTAGGCTGTTCAAATTACAGAGCACTTGTGCATGCTTTCCATTTGAGTTAGTAGGTGGCCATGTGTCTGTGCACCCATACATATGGCATACAGTTTCATTCAGGACATGTGGGAGATTGATATTTAGTAACTTTTCTTTTCATTACTTGGGGGTTTGACAGGATTTTTAACTTTGAATCTGCTTAAATGCGAAATTCTACAAAGATCTGCGCACACACCAATGATGGTATGAATTACAAAATTGCACTGTTGATTAGCTGAAGTTGTGTAGATTCTGAGAATATATAGTTTTGGGGGGTATTTTTGAGTTAGAAGGGTGTTTAGATTGAAAAATCTGGGAAGTTGCTGTTATTGGGACATTTGCACATTGGCTTACTTTGTGAGTAGTGGCTTCCACGTCCGTGTGTGTAACCATGCATATGGCATACTGTCTGATTCAGGGCATTTGGGATATTGATACTTCAAAAGTTTTTACATTTACATTAGAATTTGTACATTTTTCCAGAAAATCTGGTAAAAAATCATGGCAAAGTGCAAAATTCTACACAGAACTGTATCTACACCATTGGTAGATAGATATATCTCTATCTACTATCTAATCTCAGTGTTTAGTCTGACAAATCTGAAAAGTTGCTGTAATTGGGCCACTGTGAATTGGCTCACTTTGTGGCTAGTTGATTCCACGTCCGTATGCGTAACCATGCATATGGCATACTGTTTGATTCAGGACATTTTGGGGATTGAGATTTGGTAACTTTTTTTTTTTTTTACATTTCAATGGTTTTTGGCATGATTTCTACCTTCGAAAGTTTTGATTTTTTTCTTGATTTTTTTTCAAAAAATCTGCAAAAAGTGCAAACTTCTACGAACAACTGCACCCACACCATTGATGGTATGAATGAACAAACTACAGCATTCTGTAGCTGAAAGTGTCTAGAGGAATATATAGTTTGTGGGGAAAAATTGCAGATTGTTCAAATGTTGCCTGAATATTATCGCTGTTTCTGAGCCATCATGCATCGTGGCTATTCGCTTCCACGTGTGTAACCACACATATGGTATACCGTTTGATTCAGCACATTTTGGGAGATTGATATTTGGTAACTATTTTTTCTATTTGATTTCTACCTTTTGAAGTTGTTTTTCTTCATTATTTCAGAAAAGTGCGAACTTCTACAAAAAACTGCGCCCACACCATTGATGGTATGAAAATATTTTTGCTGTTTTTGAGCCATCACACATTCTCACTTTGTGGCTTTTCGCTTCCACATCCGTGTGTGTAACCACGCATATGGCATACCATTTGATTCAGGACACTTGGGGGGGAATGATATTTGGTAACTTTTTTTTACATTCCATAGGATTTTGGCATGATTTCTAACTTCGAAAGTTGATTTTTGTTAAATTTTTCAGAAAACTGTGCCCTTTCAGTGAAAAGTGCAAACTTCTATGAAGAACTGCGCCCACACCATTGATGGTATGAATGAACAAACTATAGCGTTCCGTAGCTGAAAGTGTGTAGATTCGAGAAATATATAGTTTGTGGTGGGTCACTGCAGACTGTTAATTCAGAGTTGGCTGAATATTTTTGCTGTCTCACTTTGTGGCTTTTCGCTTCCACGTGCGCGTGTAACCACGCATATGGCATACAGTTTGATTCAGGACATTTGGGGGATTGATATTTGGTAAAAAGTTTTTACATTCCATGAGGTTTTGACATGATTTCTACCTTTTTGAATGTTGTTTGATGTTCATATTATTTTTTTTTTTTTTAGAAAATCTGGTAAAAGTGCGAACTTCTACGAAGAACTGTGCCCATACCATTGATGGTATGAATGAACGAACTATAGTGCTACATAGCTGAAGGTGTGTAGATTTAAGGAATATATAGTTTGTGAGGGGTATTTCTGAGTTAGGGTGGTGTTTTGTGGGAAAAAGTGCAGACTGTTCAAATACAGAGTTGGCTAAAAAAATTTTTGCTGCTACTGACATTTGGCATTGGTCCTGCTCTGGGTTAGTTGGTAGCCATGTCTCTGGGTACACCCATGAATGTGGCATACCATTTTATTCGGGAGGGGTTAGGCTTTCATATTTGAGATGTGTTTGAACTTTCCTCCACAGTTTTTAGCTGAAATTCGCATTTAATTTTGTCTTTTGATTTTACTGTTAAGGAAAGTGTGAGAAAATTAACTTACAATTGGACGAAGAGCTGCGCCAAGTTATCTGCATTTTGATCGAAACTTCTCTCACTCATAATATCCTGCAGGTATATGGTTTCTAAAAATATCTCAGTTGTGGGGATATTTTAGTTGATTTGGTAGATATTCTATGTTAACCATCAGAAGTGGTTATACATTTTAATTTGGTGTAATATTCTTGAAGGTGCAGTTTTAGTTTGGGGTGGGGTATTGTTGTACTCGAGAGTATCAGAGCTTTTAGAAACAGTAATATTTTTGTGTGTAACCTTAAGATAACTATAATAAATAAAAATGGGAAAAATCCATGAAAATTTGCAAATATTAAATTTGTTTGACATATTTTACCGTTAATTCCAGAAAAGTTACAAAATGTTGTTACCATGTTAAAGTACACTTTTTGTGCTGAAGAAAAAAAAACTTGAGCATTCTTCTGGCATTTAACGCACGCAAAGTGGTGAATTCTGCTGGCAGTGAAAGGGTGAAAGTCATTGGGATGAAAAATACTGCTCTTTTTTTCCTGAAAAGCATATGTATTTGCACTGAACATCCCCTTTAATCCAGCACACATTTTGTTTAGGAGCAGTATCCCCCCCTCCCTCTTTTAACCACTTCCATCTGACCTGACTTTTTCCCCCAAGCCTGCATACAACATCCCAACTGTCAAAACTGTCACCATTCCAGCTACAGTAAAACAGTTTTTGAGAGCAAGGAACTTGATTGACAGCTGAAATATAAGACGTTTTAGATTTGATCTAAAGAAATAGGGGGCAGTTCTACAAAAAAATTATATATACAGTGGTGATTGGGAAGAATTATAGTTTCTAGTTATGGTCAATTTTAAAATAAACTTTTTCGGTATAGATGCCCTTTAAGACATGGGTGAGGTAACAGAGGGGAGGGGGAAAGGGGAGTGCTGCAGAAAAATCTGACACCATGGGAAAAAGTCACTGACAGAGGTAGGAGAAAGGCGGCAAAGAGGACAGGAATTTAACTTTGCAATGAGTTTTTTTTTTCACTATAGATGCCCTTTATAGCAAATAATCAGTAACTTAGAACCAGACCTCTAATCATTAGAATTAAAGTATATTGTTAAACATCTACTGGCTATATATTTGGGAAGCACTATATTGAAGTGGTTTTGGAGAAAGTGTTTACTCTCTGATCTTGTTGGAAATACAGTATTTCTATGCAAAGGAAAATGCTTCTTGAAAAGCACAGACGCAAACAACTATGGGCCATATTTATAAAGGTGTGGTTTGGCTATTTTTCGATACTGCACCTTAAACGATTGGAAAATTTATAACATACTGTTGCAGTTCTCCAGTACTTTATGGTATTGTACAACTGTGGCCGTACTTTAAGCTAACCCGCGATATCGGAAGTTTCTGATACTGCGGGTTTATAAATATGCCCCTATGTGGTAAATCTCTTGCTTAATAATTCCATATTGAATATTTCATGAATAACTTTACTGTTTTTATTATTATTTTTTTTGCACAATGCAGGACAACGTGAAGCCAGGCTAAAGGTGCTTCAGGAACTTCTTTTATCCATAGACCAAAACATTGGCTCCCACTTTGAGATGGCCTCATTTGTAGAACATAGCCTAATGAAGGATCTTCTTCAGTATGTTATACCCTACTCTGACTCTCTTGGAATGAACGAACAAGAGCTTCCCAACCTACTTAGCTTAATCAAGGGTGGAAACATCACAGTACTGTCTGATCCATACCCACGGGTAGCCTCTATTCTTGACCAAATGCGTGAGCTTTATCACTTACTCAGGTTAAAAGAGCCCATAGAAGGCCAACGCCATCTAAGTAGGTTACATGTCCATACCTTAGCTTTCCAAGCAATGATGGTCACCAAGGGTTCCATGTGGAAAAACACCATGTCTGCCACTGCAAAAGCATCCTTGACTGCTAACAGACATGTGTGTGGGTCAGCACAAATTGACACCCGGAAGGCTAAACTCATTATGGATGACTCTTTCTCGGTAAGCCGAGAATTAGGCAGCCAAAGGATACCCTTTAAGGAAAATCACCCTGTGTCTTGTTGGGAAGAAGACAATTATGAAATATGTTTGGCACCAGTCTTGGTATGTACTGAGGTTTTCCAGACTGCAGGTGGAGGAGACAACATTTCTGCTGCAGGGCTTGTGTTGCAGATTTGAGTTAAGGATGAAGAAAAATGTTGAATTTATCTGAGCCATGATTTACCCTAAATCTGCAAATGTGAAATGGTCCTGAAAAGACCATCCTTAATTCTTTAAAAAAATTATTTGACTTTTATAATGTGAGTTTTATTCTAAGTAAACATTCCATGTGTGTTATGTTTGTATTGTATACATTGTTATGGATCTTTCATCATTTTCATTCCTATATTACCCTGCTGCAGCTGGGGACGCTCCCAATAGCAGCCCTGCCCAGCTATAGGGAAGGATGGGTAGAAAGGAAGAGGTACATTCCCCAGGGGCCAGACTGATAGCAGTTGTGCCCATCTGCAGAGGAGGATGGGTTGAAAAGAAGAGGTGCATCCCCCTGTTGCAGGCAGGGGACACCCCGTAGCAACTCTGCCCATCTATAGGGGAGGATGGGTAGAAAAGTATATGTGCATTCCATGATTAGTTTAGATTAGTACAAAGTTATTGTAAAACTAAATTATCTGTTCAAGTTTTATAAGAAGAAATTATTTCTTTATCATTACTACATAAAGATGATTTTGGTCAGCAACTTTAACCAACCAATAAGAATGGTGGGAGTTTGATTCTGTGTACTACTGCCTAAAGAGCTGTATTGTAATGTAAAACAACAATGCGATGGAGATAATTTCAATACTACTACAGGTCCACAACCAAGCAGTTACCATAGTAAGGAACAACTAAACAGCACTATAAATATGTTTTAAATTACTCTGCTTATTATTTAGGAAGCCTAAGTAAAGAGAACTAAAATGTAATTAGCAGTGATCTTATTAAGTTACCTTCCACACATGGAGAGATAATTGTCCAAAGCACATCTAGATTTTGTCTGTATAGATATATCTTTCCATCATTTTCTTTCTGGATCTTTGTCCTCCATGAATGGAAGAAAGAATGAATGATGCAGTCTGCTGACAATGTGTCCATACACTGCATACTCACCTTCTGGCATTTGCCTGATGTCGGAAGAATTGTCTGACTTGTTTTTTTGCAAAAATGAATGGGCCAGATAGGAAGCCAAAAGGTAAGAACAGTCAGGCTGAAAAGGCACTTGACAGATGCTAAAAACTTTTGAATTTAATGTGAAAATAGTGTATGGCCTGCATTGTTCAAACATGATCTGGCTGGAGAATGTTGGCAGGTAAAACTGCTGCTCCACTAGACATTACAAGCAATTCGATATTAATCTCCGATCCAAATTGGTGTAATGTCAAGGTAGCGTATGGCCAGCTTAAAATGAGACCATGTGGCTTGTGGAATCATAATAGATTTACAGTTTCGTTTTTTGTTAAGTCACCAGGGTAAGTGGCTTACTTTAAATGAAAACAAATCGGTCCTAATAACACAGATGACAGAAGATGAAGAAATTAGGGGGAAAACACTCTTAATGTACAATGCTTGACAGCAAAGGCAAACTTGTTTGTTCTAGATATTGGAATAAAGTATGACTTTAAACATTTGCCAATTCTCCTGTTTCAATAATTGACTTTATTCTAAGACAGTTTCGGCAAACTGAAGTGGAAATACTTGCTTATAACAACTTTTATGTTGATGCAATTACAATCACGTCTTAAAATTTACAGTATCAAGATGTGTTAAAGGGCAAGTCCAGCCCCCATCTATATAGATAAATCCCCCCTAAAACCTTAACTAATAGTTTGAAATATATAAGTCTAACCTGAAATCCTGCACAATGTCCTGTTTCCCGTTTCTGCTTTCTGGTTCTTCCAGTTAGTAACTGTCAGTTATGGATTTGACAGTTGACATCACAGCCAATGACTGAATGCTAATCCCCTAGCTGCCTTTTCTGAGCAGGCTCAATACCAGGTCACTAAATTGCTGAGTTTCCATGAGGTATCCAGAAGCATAGCAGTCATACAGTAATGAATTCAGAGGACAAAGTAGGGATAGATCAACATATTTTAGAGAGGCCATTCTTTCTAAAAGATGTTCTTATGAGGGTGGAGTTGTCCTTTTAAGGATCATATAGCAATAAGAAGGTACTTTTCAGTCTAGCTTACCGAAGACCTGCCAAACATTTTATACCATTCTTCCCCCTTTACTCATACCCTCAACGGGGTTGGTCACGGACTGGACTTTGATTAATAACGGACTAAGATTACTGGACCCCATTAGGTTCGGACCAGGTCCTGAAGTCTATATATGTATACTTTATGATGTTGGTATGATATATTTGAAATTATTATGTTACTTTTAATACAAAGCACTTTACTTCCCATAATTTTTACCGGTAATATTGGTGTCTTGTGTATTATTTAGGCAGCAATCACCTATCTAGAAATTCCTATTTATTTAACTAATATGGATCAGACATGTGTACACTTGTCTTGATCCGTCTCTATATGAGTTTGCTACTAGGAGTATAGCTTCTTTTGAGATCTTTCCCTTCAAAAAACCTTTTTTTCTAGAAATCATATAGCCATGAGACTTGACCGCCGAGGCCACAGAATGGCTGATAAATAGCAGGTATATGGCTGCTCAGTCAGGCTTTGTTCCTTGATCTAGTGGGACGGACAACCAATGCACCTGACTGAGCAGCCACATGTGATAATTGGGTAAAACATCGGTCTGTTGGTCAAATTGCACATCTTTACAAAGCTTCAGGATGGATAATCGCGATTGCTGTAAATATTGCATCTCCAGGGAGTGTCAGGAGTGTGTGTGTAGCCACTTTTATAGCTGATGGCAGACAACTTCTAATGGAATCTATTTGTCATCTGCTATATATCTGGCACGTGTGTACCCAACATTACTGATTAGAATATTAGTGTCGCAATCCAGATATCCAAAAGATAAAATACCTTTCATGCCACTTTATATTTTACAATACAGAAGCTGATCGTGTTATTTGAGAAAGTCCTTCTAATAATATAGTATAGAATTTTTGCAGCAGATTGCAATTGCCTTTAACCAATTCACTAAATGATTCTCAATTTTAGGCCACAGCTGTTTATTTATACTAGAGTTATAAGGTTGTGTGCTACACGTTTATAACTCCAGAGTAAGGATTTAAAGCAGACTTTATCTAGCTTTGTATGTCTGTAAAAAGTCTTGTATTTGGACTTTGGAACAAAACTTTATTTGACAAACAGATTTTTTATAAAACAAGCACTATAGACAAATATAATAGACAACAGAAAATCTGTAGGTAAGAGGTCAAAGGCTTGGGACACAAGACGTGCAATGATAATTATGAGAATGGACATTCCTTCATCTTCAGCAGTAGACAAGTTAAATGTGGATCCTTTGACCAGTCCACATGGGAACACAGGATACATCTCTAGCAAAGCAAAACAGAAAAATGATTAGGACTTAACATCAGTGAAAACAAAAAGCTCCCTGTATAACAAATAATACGTTTTAATAGATTCAGTCAACAAAATAGCTTGAAGCTAGAATCCATCTATTTTTCTAGTGCAAAAGAGCAAGTGTTATACAGGAAGTCCCCCCAAAATCTCCATAGATATTAACTGGTTATTATTCTATTCTAATATAAAAGTTTAAAAAACAAAAAGATACACCTGGAGCTTCCAGTTCAGATCATCTCCATGCAGTTCTTATTCCTGTAATGTAACCGATAAACTCAATGGCAAACTACCCCTAACTAATTTAACCAACCCCTCTCTGAGCAGTAATAGCAACCAGGGATACATAAATTATTTTCTTAAATATCCATCACCTTCATCCTACATAGTTCCATCAGTGAGAACAGTGGTGTAACTAGGAATCACTGGGCCTCCAGCAAAACTATGATGGGGCCCCTCTCCCTGCTTTATCTACATCAAAACACTCAAAGCTCTGTAGAATTTCAGGTGTACATCCTGAACATTATGGGGCTTATTTAAAGGGCAATTATAGTGAGAAAATTGTTAATTTTAAATTCCTTCTAATGTATCTTATAAGTCATCCCAACCACCAGGGTACCTTTAGTTTCTTTAAAGGAACACTAAACCCAGAAAATCAACTCTGTGCCACTCGTTTCTATTATTGACAGGGAGGTGAGAACGCTTATTCTGACCTCCCTGTGAATAATAGTACGGTCGGGGGACCTGGAACTTACCTTGCAGCCGCTCCTTCACTGAACAGCTGTTCTCTCCCGATCGCATGCCCTATCTTTTGTATTGGCGCGCATGCGCCTAAGATAGGGCGCGCGGTCGGGACAGAGCGGCTGTCAGTGAAGGAGCGGCTGCGAGTGGAGCGGCGGTAAGGTAAGTTCCAGGTCCCCCGAGCGTCCTATTATTCACAGGGAGGTGAGAATAAGCGTTCTCACCTCCCTGTGAATAATAGAAACGAATGGCACAGAGTTGATTTTCTGGATTATGGGACTTTAGTGTCCCTTTAAATTCTTCATAGTCCCCGAGATATAAGCCTTCGAATATGCTGTGATTTGTAGGAGCTGCTACACCTCATCTGTCACTCAAAGGCTCACACCCACACAATCCAAAGCTCCCATGCAGTACTGTCACATACTCCTTCACCCACAAGTACCATGTGCAACACAACACATAGTTAAATGCTGTAGTGCTAAACACAATCAATAAACCATAAAACCAGCAATATAAGCATAACACAATATAAAAACAGTCCCTCCCCTCTTATATACATACAAAACCAGTGACTCAAATGGACATCACCAAGTAAACACTAATACAGTATATGTAGTAATAGACTATATACCAAACAAGACATACAGTGCAATATGAAATATATAGACTTAAGCAACTGAAATGTATCAGGATAACAAGCAGTTTCACTGTGTTTGTGAAGGTCTCACTACAGCTGCTGCTACACTGACTCTCTCTTCAGTGATTCTGATCTCAGCTAAGCAGGGAAAGAGATATGAACTTTAGGTACAAAAACAAATAACAATTGGCAAACTTTGAGAACAGGCAGAGCTCAGTAACGTACATGTAAAGAATCTCAGCACCACTTGTCCTCCTCTCTCCCCCCTCCCTTCAGCATATTGCTACTTTCTCCCACTTTGCTTGCTTGCAGTCTAGCTCTGGAAGGGAGGGGTCAACAGGATGTCAGCACTTCATTTAAAGTCCTTTCAACTGAGCATGCCCGGACTTTTCATAAAGCTTTACTGCTTGAGGGGGACTAGACAGAGAGGGGAGGGGTGACTACACAGCTTGGTACAAACTTCTGCCAGTGTGAAGAAACGAAGCCACACAGCAGCCTATACAAAGTGATCTGTACATTGTATATAGAAAAAGTGTTTTTTTTCCACTATAATTGCCCTTTAATAAGAGGTGCAAAATTTTGCTTGTGTTCTTAATCTGTAGCAACCATCAGATGTTTTCTAACTGTATTAGACCAGTAAAAAGGTAAAATCTAAATGCAAGCAAATTAACAGCTCAGGCAAATTTTTGTAGCTTTTATTGAATAAGCTTGTAGTTGCGAGTTGTCATGGGAAAAAATGCAGGACTGTAATGCAGCGAAGTCGTCAGTGAAGCCATACCTTTTATTAAGTAGGGGGTATAGATTTATATGCCCACCGTGCCCATTAAATACCTTCCCATCACTGAACCACCAACCTGCAGAAAGCAGATGTTTCTTGGATGCAAGCGCCAAGAAACATCTGCACACAGTTTACTAGTATATCAGCACTTTTTGCAAGCCTAAAGAACTTGCCCTGTGCATATTCATGGTTAGGCTAAAAAATAATGCAATGAAACATCTGCCTTGTGCTTTTCAAAGAAAGGCCAGGCTCAGAATATTATGGGCACTCTGATATACAAGCTTGGTTGCAGAGATCAAATGGGAATTACTTCAATAATTATAAATAAACAGTAAGACTAGCTTGGGTATTATTCTCTGTTAAAGTGGCCACATTTTTAATAAAATTGCATCAGAAATTTTTATTTTACAGGTGATGTTTAGACCATGGTAAGGCTTAGTACAAGAGAAATCATATTCATTATAGAGTTGTACCAAATTTAAAGGGGCACCTGAAATATCTCTTGGATTATGACGATTTTATTTGAAATTGTATCCATGGTTTCTCTTCCTGCAACCTGAGTCTTCATTTCTTTTTCTTGAAGTTTATTTTTCTTTTCTTCAATTAATTTAACATTTTTGAAAAGCTCCTGTTGCAAAAGTCGCATTTCTGCAAATTAAATTATAAAAGATGATTCTATTAGAAGCCACAGAAAAAAGTAATTAAAGGGTATGTCCACCCGCCAAAAATTTTATGTGGCAGGAAATGGGCACAACCCTCGACCCTCACGAGGTTTATATTTCTGAAAGCTCTCCCGAAATTTACTTACCAGCCCTCGTTGCCTCTCCTAAAAGGTACTTACTAGCCCTCGTTCCCTCGCTGCCTTCTTTGGGGGGTATGTCCATGCCCGAAATTTCTTTTTGGGGGTGTGGGTGAACATACCCTTTAAAGAATTTTAGAAATTTCTATTTGCAGAGATTTTTTTAAGTTATGCTGTTTCACACTAAAAATAGCAAAATTCACTCTGTCCTATAGTAAAAGGCTTCCATTCAAGATCAAGTGACATTAAAGCTTCAAACCTCCATATACTATATCTCTACCCTCCACTGCAGCAGGCAATCAAAAAAAGAAGTAGAAAGAGAAAGTTTAAACATAAAGGCCACATGGCAAGGAAAGAGGGTCTGTAAATTTTAATATTTGAGGTGGTATTTCTTTGCATCTATGGATTATTTAGGTATGGTTTCCATAAAAACAAAATGGTGGAGTAGGTGTAGAGATCATCAGTAGTTGTGTGAACCTGTCTCTGCAGGGTTGGAGGGCAAGTTGTTGCATTTAGGACTATAAAATTACATTTCAAATTACATTTTTAGTAAATACATATTTTTAGTATTAACCTTTTCTAATTTTAAAGAACTGTGTTCTCCATACAAGTGCCTTCAATACAAGAGGTATTTCATATCTTTCAAACAAGTCTCTAGCTGTTGTGAATCCAAAGTTACAAGCATTAAATGTTTCATTTCCTAGTCTACACTATCTCTCTCTCATTCTGTGACATTAAGAAGTGTATCATCAGCCCTTGTTTTTTTATTAAGATAGTTACAGGTCCTCTGCCTGTGCCTTTGGGACAGAGAAAACATGGTCTTAAAGCTAACTTGATGATGATTAATGATATAGTAGATAATGCACCCCCTACTGTAAAGTATAAGGATATTAGAAGTCACCTAGGAGTTCTGTGACCATATAAAAGCACCAGGCCGTAGGCCGAGTGCCTTTTATACAGGGCACTGAACTCCCAGGTGACCACTAATATCCGAATAATTTTATGTAGGGGGTGCATTATTTATTATAATCCTCCCCTTCATTAGAAGAATAGAGGGGCAGAGGAACAGAGTCAGAGGGCAGAGAAAAAGTCAGGAACTTGTCCCTCATCAGTAAGTCATCAGATGCCCCCCCCCCCCTCTATTCCCAACAGCACCTACCAGCTCCACACACCAGCCCACAGCCAGGGCTCTCTGCAAATTCCTATCCCATTGCAGTTCAGGGCTATGCAAATTCCTGCGGCTTCCGCACCACTGTGGATGGCGCGGCTCCTCCTCTTAGTTTTACATCCTGCACAGTGATGAATCGCGAGATTGTTCATCACTGTGCACGGAGTAAAAGGAAGCCACGGAACTGAGAGGTTCAGCTGAGGTGATGGGGAGATAAAATGGAGGTGGGGGAAGCGATGCAGAGTGGAAATCAGTTCCGGACTGTTATAATCGGCGCGCTACTACGTAGTAGCGCGCCAATTATAAGATTATTATTTACAGAGGGAGTCCATTGACTTCCATGGAAGGGGTGGATTATAAAAGGATATGTGCACTGTAAAATCAAGTTATATTTATTTGGAAGCTGCAGCTTTAAAAATACTGTTGTTTTTTTTTTACCTATGCCCCTCCAGACCCTAACTTTGTGCCTTGTACGTTGCTGACATCTTGTTACTAGTTTGCAGTTTCTTAAAACCCCTAGTGGTGAATAGGCACAAGTGAGTGTTTTAAGAATTTTAATATATGGAAGTGTCATTTTAAACTGATTTTTTACAGAGATCTTGAATTTATTTATTTTTTACTTTTTGTTTTAACCCTTCCACCACCCATACCCCCAAGCGCAAGCAAGATACTTTTAAAGATTTTATAAACAATTCAGTGGACAACTTGCAGTGCCAGCCACCCTACTCAAGTAGACATTCCCTACAACACCATAGCGCGGAAGTAACCCAATCTACTACAAGTATTTTTGGTTAAACGTGTCATTTAAAGGGGAATGTTCCTCATAAAAGTGCCATTTATTGAAAATACATAGCTTTCAAGCAAGCCTAGAATGATATCTCTATCGGTTATATAGTCTTGTAAAGTTTCTTCCTACTCTGCACTCTGTGTCATAAGCCCCATCCCACCACCCAAAATTGATCTTTTCTGAGGCTATTTACAGGCCTGCAATCAATATATATGCTTTCATTTTGCCTATGGACATTGTAGAAAGATTAAAAAAAAAACATTTTATCAGGCTTGTGGCTGGATTTAAAAATGATCAAGAAGTATGGGGGAGTGAATATGATGCTCTGTCCCACAGTAGTATAGAAGTGGGCATGCTTAAGCCAGGGGACTTGCTGGTGAGGTCACAGCTTATAGTTTAAGCAGTTCCCTTTATAAAAGCATGAGGCTGCTACATAACTGCTATCTCTATAATTTACAGTAAGGGGTACAATATTAGTTAACAAGCTGCTAATCACCTTTCATGGCTATCCTGATACTGGCAACCGTAGCTCTTAGAACAGAATAATTATTATTTTATTCTCTTCCACAAATAATGACGTTGCCTGTTACACTAAAAAGGAGGAGAAATATAAGGAGAAATGATGAAGGATGATACGCTATGCGCTCAGCTCATCTATACACTAGACTAGACACATACCGATTCTTCTTTTGCGTATCTTGGTCAGTTTTTCTTCCAGCATCCTGTTACTCTGAGTTCAAGAAAATGAATCATTTTAAATTCTGTTCCTGCAAAATGGTACTTCACACATTATATATGTAGTTTGTTCACTTACCAACTGGACAGTTCGGATCTTGTCACAAATATCCATAGAGTGACTAATAACTGCCAATACAGAACTGAAAAACAAATCATTTTTGTTATTCCTGGCAGACAGCCCTAAACTCAATCTCAATACAGGCAATTAGGTCTTTTTGGGGCAATCTCATTACCCCAGATCTGCAGGGCTCGTCCTGGAACAGACAGAGCTAGGAAAGATATGGGCAGGGTTAAAGGTATTCCCATGTACTGCCTGAGTGGGAAGTGCAATACAGTATTGGTAAATATATTTAACATGCTGAATAGTTTATTTTGTTGTGAAATCTCCCATTATTTCTACCAGTTTGATGCATAATTAATGCCATTTAATGTACACCTCCAAATCTATATATTTATGTTAAGGACCCCCCAAACCCCAGTTTCATAATACTGCGGCTGACATGAAGGTGCAGCTTCCGTCTGTCCTGACCTGAAGGACTCCAGCTATAGCACCAACGAATAAAGATGATGGAAGCGCACACTATTCCTCAGAATAATCTGTTTTATTATCATCACACAAACGAACAACGTTTCGGAGAACGCAATGTCTCCTTCATCACACCTGATGGAGACATAGCGTTCTCTGAAACTTTGTTCGTTTGTATGATGTGAATAAACAGATTATTCTGAGGAATAGTGTGCGCTTCCATCATCTTTATTCGCTTGTGATATTCCTAGGATTCTCCTAAATGGACTGCCCTTGCCAGCAGGTTCCTCCTCCTCTGCTGTTGTCTAAAGCCGATTTATGACACCAGCTGCTTCAGTAATGGCCGTCAGCCATTAGCTTTGACAGATGGCCATTACAGAAAAGACTGAAGGAGAAATGCCAGTGAAGGGAAGGGTTCTATAAGTTCCTTTTAGGCAAGTATAATAAATATGGGGGTCCTTATAATAAATGTAAAATATAGATTTGGGGGTGGATATGCCCTTATTTTCCAGCAAATAGATGCTTATTTCAATTTTCACAAAAACAGTATGTAATCTAACAGCATGTGCCACGTCAAGGCCTCACATTTAATGCAAGTCGTTCACTGCCTATTAGCATTTTGTAGCACATTTCAAATCAAGCCACTGGCAAAGTGTGTGACTGAGTGGCAAGACCATGTTTCACTTATCTTTACCTCAGGGGCTCTAGTGAGAAGGCAATGAGCTTTTTAAACCCCAGCAAATTGACACACACGTAAATAATTCCTTTTTTATAGGCTGTGTAAATAATTCTTTATTCTAAAGGCCAAATAAATCACCATTTAGCAGAGCCCTAGCGAATCCTTTTTTTGTTTTATACAACCATATTGGGCTCCAACCCCCACCTCTCTCTTTTGGTGACCATCATTTATCATGCAGGACCTCTTTCCTTTTGAATTTATTGAAGGAAGGAAGCCTGAGACAGAACATTAAGCAGATGGTTTTATTGTTAAATGGGACTTGATTCAATTGGGCCTTAAATTACATAACCCACTTCAGCTCTCGGATTCACAACGAATCACTTACCTACTTTGTTCCTGGTCTTTCTGAAGGTTACTCAGTAAGGCATTGAAAGTCTGAATTCTAGAAAAAGATTTGATATAGTTTGATCTGTTAATACATAATATTGCACTTAATACTTTTAAACCATATCTGCTGGAATTGTAAAACAGGAAGATTTTTTAAAACTGGAGCTTAGACTAGAGGCTCATACACGTGTGCTCACGGGGGGCGACCCATTTCCCATTTCAGCCAACAATTGAGCCATGTATGGGCACTTTGGAGCCTGAAACGGATCTTTGGTCAGGCCTCATTGATGATTCGCAGGATGAATTGGTAAATGAGGCCTAACAGAAGGTCTGTTTCAGCCAATGAAGCACCCAAACACGACACAATAAAGCTTAAAATGCATTCAAATTGGTCATACAATGAAATTACTTACTACACTACTGTGTAGTCTGTGAACCAAATTATGCATACTCTGTTTATAAATTGGGGTTAGAGCATATTATATACATACATTTATACACCATTAGCAATCTTTTGCATTTCTCATAGTTGAGCACTCGATCCAGCGTGCAACTATGAGAAATGCAAAAGTTTGCTAATGGTAATTGAAGTAAGGGGGGGTTTATTTGTGGGGGGCATTTCCAAGTTTTGGGGCTGTTTGAAATTACAGAGAACTTTGATTTTTTTCTTGTAATTACACTTGTGCATGTGTCCCTTTTGAGCTAGTTGGTGGCCACGTCTCTGTGTGCACCCACACATATGGCATACCGTTTGATGCAGGATATGTGGGAGATGGACATTTAGTGAGTTTTTTTGCTTGTCAAGTTGGTTTAGGTAGGATTTCAATCCTTGAATCATCTTATTTTATTTTTCACAAAACCTCCTAAAAACACGCAAGGTTTCCTACTGTAAAATTAGTCTAAAGCGATTGAGGGCAAAATCCTGAAAATTCTTCTGGCAGTTAACGCAAAAAAAACCGAAAATCTCCTGGCAGTGAAAGGGTTAAAGTACATAGAAATATAAAACGACCTGCCATTTTAGTTGCGTCACATTATGTCTATTATCGAAGAAATGCTTAGATATTGAGGTCTCATATCTCGTTAATTCCTTTATAATTTGATATATCTCTTCTATGTTCCCCGATTCGTATCTTGATTTCTCTCTTTGTCTGTCCAATGTAGCCTTTGCCACATGGACATTTTAAATAATATAATACCCCTTTAGTATTACAGGAAAAGAAATCTCTAAGTTTAATCGGGGTACCTTTGCAAGGATGATAGACTGTATCTCCTTTGATAATGGAGGTACATATTTGACAATTCCCACACGGATAGGTTCCACTTTTAGGGTCACCTAATCTATATGTGGGAGTGATATTACGGTTCTAAGCCACATACCACTAAGAGGGGATTTCAACCTTTTGGGCGGCAGAAGAGGGAGCATCGGCATAAGCTATTGCCAAGCGGCTACTTGGGACTACGCCTAGTACGTTTTTAGGCATTATAGAATGAAATCAAATAATTTCTAAATCCTTATTTGGACGTAAAGTCTTACAGTCTGTAATGAGAGTAAATTTCCTTTAGCTTGAGTCGTATGTTTCCTCGATCCAGACCTACGTGAACACAGATTAGGTGATGTGAATTAAAACATTAAAATTGACAGTTTCATGTTTCGCCACAGTTGGCATTCACCCATCCTGTGCTGGTTTTCTGATCGTGACTTGGTGCTGCCAATAGCAAAAAACACTATATTCAAGCATTTTTTCTGTTGAAAACATTCTGAACTGCTCAGAAAAATGAAGCAACAGTTCAGGTAAATAGGTCTTATTGACCTCTATTTGGGGCATTATTGTAATCTATAAACTATATCTTTATATTTATATTAGTATTTTACATTAGGAATCCTTTCATAGGAGCTTTGTAGTGTGGTTATAAAAACGGGGTGTTTTATTAATCACCCAATTTCTGTTCATCTAGTTAAGTTGTAGTTACTGTAAAACCACTCCAGTAAAGGGAAGAGTTCACTCCCAAAGTGAACTATTCCTGTAATGTATAATTGAAGCCTGGGAGGTTAATGAGCTAGGCCTTATCTCCCATTCTAAATCAATAGCTCAGGATCCAGGAACAAAGGTCATAGAAACTTTGCACGATCCACTGCCAGCGCCACAGTGAAATTTCAGACCGCTCCTGTTCTGTACAGCTGTAGCGCAATAGGTTAAATTAAATCATGCTAGTAGATATTATTGTGTATTTATGATAGTGCCAAACATCTTCCATAGTGCTTTACAATTACATGTATTCATTCACTTCAGGCCCTGCCCTTAAGAGCTTACAATCTAAGAACAATTTATTTGCACGTTACAACCTATAGAGGTTATTTTTAATATGTATATGTATTCTTTCATCAGGATTAGTACATAGTGATCTCACAATCCTATGATCGTTCTCTTGAGACTTTAATTACACTGGAAATTTTCATCCGACCGGTTGGTTTTATTGGAGGGCGCAGATTGATGGACAGTTTTCCTTTCAAACCAGGGAAGGTGAGGTTTTAAAATTGACTGCATATCCACTAAACTTGAATGTTTCATGTTAGTTTGAACAGTAGTCTTTTAAAGGGACACTATACGGAAAAAAATAACTTTGCCTCTTTTAAGTAGCACACTTTACTCTTGGCTTTGAATGTGTTGCTGCATGCCTTCAATCTCCAGCACACATTTTCTTCAGGAGCAGATCCCCCCTCCCTCTTTAACCACTCCCACTTCCATCTGACCTGACTTTTCCCCCACAAACCAACTGTGCGTGGGTGTTTTTCAGGATATGGAATTTAACTCATACTGCCACATGAGAAGCCTTGTTGGGTAGCGGAGGTTAAAGGGACACTATGCTGAAAAAAATTACTTGCCTCATTCTTAATCTATATTCTATTGAATACAAGTAATTAGACTTACTCTGAATTGTGTGTGTTGCTGCAGTTAGTGGAAATTATCCAATATTTGTTAATTTGGTAGTTTGTGTATGGACTTCTTGGGTATTGTACAGTTCTCTCCCATTTTGAAAAAAAAATCAGTTGATTTCATCCCTTTGCTGTCCCCTGCTGTTTTGACAATTAGAAGCTGACATTGTCATGGTTCTAACGGTCCTTCATCTTCCCAGGAATGCACCCACATCCTTGGAGTGTTCCTAACCGTAATTTCTAGATTGGCGGTTGGATGGGTCAAAGATGCTCGATCTCTACGACAACTGAAACCAGGCACGGAACTGGAGTCAAGGGCCACGACCATACCGGTCTCTATTAGGGGTCTGCAAGCAGGAAACCCAGTATCTCGGTGCAGTTTTATTAACACAGACAAAAATTGCTGAATGGCAGATTAAAACTTTCACTGCCACAGATAGGGTTATACGGTCGGTGGCAGAGGAAAAAGGATTAAACTGACCACAGTTGTATATACATGATCGTGCAGCCACTCTAGGCCCCTCGATCCCATCCTTTTGGTCTAAAACCGAGGGGGGGATCGGGGGGAGAGCTTCCTTTTTTCTGAGAGCAGGAGAAGAAGGAAGTCTGTGTGAAATGGAGACCCGGTGACATCACAGGATTTCCTGCATAAGGGTTCTTCCCTTAGGATTCCCCACGGTCTTGCCCCCGGTGGGTAGTGGGGAATGCACGCGATTCCATTCATATCACAGTGCCATACATGGTATAGTAAAGTGACAGGGGTGACAACAAAATTTGGTGATCATTCTGATCAAGCCAAATTATGATCTTTGCAATGAATGAAAAATCACTTCCTGTAAAAGATTTCGGGAAGTGATTTTTCGATCTGATTTCGAAGTGGAAAACAAGTTCTTTATCCATCCCTAGATGATCTGATTGACCATTCTTGGGAATGATCAAAAAAATGGGGGGGGGGGGGGGGTGTTTAATACACATACAAAAAATTCTTAGTGATACACACACCTTTTTTTTTTTTTTTTTTTTTTTTTTTTTTTTTTACAACTTTAGCATAAATGATCCAAAAAATGTTCACTTCTCCAAGCTTCCCAATATCCCTGCGATATCAGAAGTAACACAGATAATATTTGTCGATTTCGAGGGCGGGAAACGTAGCCAATTTATTAGGAAATTTTGTAAGAGGTACCAAATAAAGACCAGATCGATTTTAGGATCAGTAAAGTGTGCAAAAACTTGCGTGACACTCCGTACCAACCGTTTTCACTAAATACCACTAAATGGGGGAATTGCATGGGGGGTGCGGTTGTGGCTTTTTTTTTTCCCTTGTAATGGCCGTCCCAATGAGCTAGTTGTGGCCCCGTTCTGTTTGCATCTCACTGAATTGGCATACCGTTGATTCAAAGGGACATGTGGGAGATTCACATTAGTGGGTTTGTGTGCTTGTCAAGTGTCGGTTTAGTAGGATTCAACCTTTGACATAATTTATTTATTTTCACCAAAATCTCCTGAAAAACACAGAGTTTATGGATTACTGGATCTGAAATTCTTTATGTATGTATGAAAGCTTGGCACAGTAGTGTAGCGAGAGTCTGCTAGATTCCCAAAAACTATATAGTTTGGGGGGGTATCTCAAGGTTTTCTGGCGGGGCTGTTTTTTTGAAAAAAGGTAGGCGGTTCAAATTCACAGAGCACTTGTGCATATTTCCATTGATGTTAGTAGAGTGGCACATGTTTCTGTGCACCATAACATATGGCATACAGTTTCATTCAGGGACATGTGGGAGATTGATATGTAGTATTTTTTTTATTATTGGGGGTTTGACAGGATTTTTACGTTGAGAATCTGCTTTAAATGCGAAAATTCTACAAAGATCTGAGCACACACAATGATGGTATGAAATTACAAAAATTGCACCTGTTGATTAGCTGAAGTTGTGTGATTCTGAGAATAGTATAGTTGGGGTATTTTTGATAGTTTAGGAAGGGTGTAGATTGAAAAATCTGGGAAGTTGCTGTTATTTGGGCAATTGCACATTGGCTTACTTGTGAGTAGTGGCGTTTCACGTCCGCTGTTGTCACCATTGCATATGGCAATACTGTCTGATTCAGGGCATTTTGGGATAGGTGATTACTTCAAAAGTTTTACATTTTACATTGAATTTGTACTTTTCCAGAAAATCTGGTAAAAATCATTTCTGGCCAAAGTGCAAAATTCTACACAAAAACTGTATCCTACACCATGTTGATGATCTTATCCTCTATCTACTATACTAATCTCCAGTTGTTTAGTCTGACAAATCTGAAAAGATTGCTGTATTGGGGGCCACTGTGATTGGCTAACTTTGTGGCTAGTTGATTCCACGTCCGTTATGCGTAACCATGCATATGGCATCTGTTTGATTCAGGACATTGTTGGGGATGAGATTTTTTGGTAACTTTTTTTTTTGTACATTCAATGGTTTTTTGGATATTGTCTACCTCGAAAGTTTTGATTTTTTTTCTTGATTTTTTTCAAAAAATCGCAAAAAGTGCAAACTTCTTACGAACAACTGCACCCACACATTATTGTATGAATGAACAAACTAACCAGCATTCTGTAGCTGCAAGTTGTCTAGAGGAATATATAGTTTGGGGGAAAAATTGCAGATGTTCAAATGTTGCTGACTATTAGCGTGTTTCTGAGCCATCATGCATCGTGCTATTCGCTTCCACTGTGTGTAACCACACTATGGTAGTAACGTTGATCAGCACATTTTGGGAGATGATATTTGGCTAAACTATTTGTTCTATTGATTTATCTAACCTTTTGAAGTTGTTTTTCTTCATTATTTCCGAAAAGTGCGAACTTCTACAAAAAACATGCCCCCACAACCATTGATGGTATGAAAATATTTTGCTGTTTTTGAGCCATCACCCACATTCTCACTTTGTGGCTTTTCGCTTCCACATCCGTGTGGTAACCACGCATATGGCATACAATTGATCAGGACACTTTGGGGGGAATGATAGTTTTGGTAACTTTTTTTACATTCCATAGGATTCTTGGCATGATTCTAACTTCGAAAGTTGATTTTTGTTAAAGTTTTCAGAAAAAACTGGGCCCTTCAGTGAAAGTGCAAACTTCTATGAAGGGAACTGCGCCCCACACCTTGATGGTATGATGAATGAACAAATATAGCGTTCGTGCTGAAAGTGTGTTTAGATTCGAAGAAAATATATAGTTGTGGTGGATCACTGCAGGACTGTAATTCAGAGTGCGAATATTTTTGTGTTGTGTCTCACTTGGGCTTTTCGCTTCCACGTGAGCGTGTAACCCACGCTATGGCATGGCATACAGTTGATTCAGGACATTTGGGGGATTGAGTATTTGGTTAAAAAGTTTTACATTCATGAGGTTTTACATTGATTCTCCTTTTTGAATGTTGTTGATTGTTCATATATTTTTTTTTTTTTAGAAAAATCTGGGTAAAAAGTGGAGAAACTTCTCCGAAGAACTGTGCCCCTACCTGTGATGGTATGAAGAACGAACTAAGTGCTACATAGTGAAGGTGTGTAGATTAGGAATATATAGTTTGTGAGGGGTATTCTGAGTTCAGGGTGGTGTTTTGTGGAAAAAGTGCAGGACTGTTCAAATACAGAGTTGGCTAAAAAAAAAATTTTGCTGCTACTGACATTGGCATTGTCCGCTCTGGGTTAGTTGGTAGCCAGGTCTCTGGGTACACCCTGAATGTGGCATACCATTTTATTCGGGAGGGGTTAGGCTTTCATATTTGAGATGTGTTTGAACTTTCCTCCACAGTTTTAGCTGAAATTCGCATTTAATTTGTCTTTTGATTTTACTGTTAAGGAAAGTGTGAGAGAAAATAAACTTACCAATTGGACGATAAGAGCTGCGCCAAGTTATCTGCTTTGATCGAAACTTCTCCTCACTCATAATATCCTGCAAGGTATATGGTTTCTAAAAATATCTCAGTTGTGGGGATATTTTAGTTGATTTGGTTAGATATTCTATTGTTAACCATCAGAAGTGGTTATACATTTTAATTGGTGTAATATTCTGAAGGTGCAGTTTTGGTTGGGTGGGGTATTGTTGTACTCGAGAGTATCAGAGCTTTTGAGAAACAGTAATATTTTGTGTGTAACCTTAATGATAAACTATAATAAAAAAAAATAGAGGGAAAATCCATGAAAATTTGCAAATATTAAATTGTTTGACATATTTACCGTTAATTCCAGAAAAAGTTACAAATGTGTTACAGTTAAAGTACACTTTTTGTGCTGAAGAAAAAAAAACTTGAGCATTCTTCTGGCATTGAACGCACGCAAAGTGGTGAATTCTGCTGGGCAGTGAAAGGGTGAAGTCATGTGGATGAAATGAAAAATACTGCTCTTTTTTCCTGAAAAGCATATGTATTTGCACTGAACATCCCCTTAATCCAGCACACATTTTGTTTAGGAGCAGATCCCCCCTCCCTCTTTTAACCACTTCCATCTGACCTGACTTTTTCCCCCAAGCCTGCATACAAACATCCCAACTGTCAAAACTGTCACCATTCCAGCTACAGTTATTAAACAGTTTTTGGAGCAAGGAACTTGATTGACAGTGAAATATAAGACGTTTTAGATTTGATCTAAAGAAATAGGGGGCAGTTCTACAAAAAAAATATATATACAGTGGTGATGTGGAAGAATTATGTTTCTAGTTATTGGTCAATTTTAAAATAAACTTTTCGGTATAGATGCCCTTTAAGACATGGGTGAGGTAACAGAGGGGAGGGGGAAAGGGGAGTGCTGCAGAAAAATCTGACACCATGGGAAAAAGTCACTGACAGAGGTAGGAGAAAGGCGGCAAAGGGACAGGAATTTAACTTTGCAATGAGTTTTTTTTTTTCACTATAGATGCCCTTATAGCAAATAATCAGTAACTTAGAACAGACCTCTAATCAGTTAGAATAAAGTATATTGTTAACATCTATGGCTATATATTTGGGAAGCACTATATTGAAGTGGTTTGGAGAAAGTGTTTACTCTCTGATTCTTGTTGAAATACAGTATTTCTATGCAAAGGAAAAAAATGCTTCTGAAAAGCACAGACGCAAAACAACTATGGGCCATTTTATAAAGGTGTGGTTTGGGCTATTTTCGATACGCACTTAAACGATTGGAAAATTATTAACATACTGTTGCAGTTCTCCAGTACTTTAGGTATTGTACAACGTGGCCGTACTTTAAGCTAACCCGCGATATCGGAAAGTTTCTGATACTGCGGGTTTATAAATATGCCCCTATGTGGAAATCTCTTGCTTAATAATTCCATATTGAATATTTCATGGAATAACTTTAATGTTTTTATTATTATTTTTTTTGCACAATGCAGGACAACGTGAAGCAGGATAAGGTGCTTCAGGGAACTCTTTTATCCATAGACCAAAACATTGGCTCCCACTTGAGAGGCCTCATTTGTAGAACCAGCCTTAATGAAGGATCTTCTTCAGTATGTTATACCCTACTCTGGACTCTCTTGGATATGAACGAACAAGAGCTTCCCAACCTACTTAGCTTAATCAAGGTGGAAACATCACAGTACTGTCTTGATCATACCCACGGGTAGCCTTATCTTGACCAAATGCGTGAGCTTTATCACTTACTCAGGTTTTAAAAGAGCCCATAGAAGGCCAACGCATCTAAGTAGGTTACAGGTCCATACCTTAGCTTTCCAAGGCAATGATGGTCACCAAGGGTTCCATGTGGAAAAAAAACACCATGTATGCCACCTGCAAAAGCATCCTTGACTGCTAACAGACAGGTGTGTGGGTCAGCACAAATTGACACCCGGAAGGCTAAAATCATTATTGGATGACTCTTTCTCGGTAAGCCGAGAATTAGGCAGCCAAAGGATACCCTTTAAGGAAAATCACCCTGTGTCTTGTTGGGAAGAAGACAATTATGAAATATGTTGGCACCAGTTTGGTAGTACTGAGGTTTTCCAGACTGCAGTGGAGGAGACAACATTTCTGCTGCAGGGCTTGTGTTGCCGATTTGAGTTAAGGATGAAGGAAAAATGGGCAATTTATCTGAGCCATGATTTACCCTAAATCTGCAAATTGAAATGGTCCTGAAAGACCATCCTTAATTCTTTAAAAAAATATTGACCTTTTATAATGTGAGTTTTATTCTAAGTAAACATTCCATGTGTGTTATGTTTGTATGTATACAGTGTTATGGATCTTTCATCATTTTCATTCCTATATACCCTGCTGCAGCTGGGGACGCTCCCAATAGCAGCCCTGCCCAGCTATAGGGAAGGATGGGGTAGAAAGGAAGAGGTTAACTTCCCCAGGGGCCAGGACTGATAAGCAGTTGTGCCATCTGCAGAGGAGGATGGGTGAAAAGAAGAGGTGCATCCCCCTGTGCAGGCAGGGGACACCCGTAGAAACTCTGCCCATATCTATGGGGAGGATGGGTGGTAGAAAAGTTATGTGCATTCATGATTAGTTAGATTAGTACAAAGTAGTTATTGTAAAACGAAATATCTGTTCAAGTTTTATAAGAAGAAATTATTTCTTTATCATTAATACATAAAGATGATTTTGGTCAGGCAACTTTAACCAACAATAAGAATGGTGGGAGTTTGATTCTGTGTACTACTGCCTAAAGAGCTGTATTGTAATGTAAAACAACAATGCGATGGAGATAATTTCAATATACTACAGGTCCAACAACCAAGCAGTTACCATAGTAAGGAACAACTAAACAGCACTATAAATATGTTTTTAAATTACTCTGCTTATTATTTAGGAAGCCTAAAGTAAAGAGAACTAAAATGTAATTAGCAGTGATCTTTAAGTTACCTTCCACACATGGAGAGATAAATTGTCCAAAGCACATCTAGATTTTGTCTGTATAGATATATCTTTCCATCATTTCTTTCTGGATCTTGTCCTCCATGAATGGAGAAAGAAAGATGACAAGGATGCAGTCTGCTGACAATGTGTCCATACATTGCATACTCACTTCTGGCAATTTGCCTGATGTCGGAAAGAATTGTCTGACTTGTTTTTTGCAAAAATGAATGGGCCAGATAGGAAGCCAAAAGGTAAGAACAGTAAGGCTGAAAAGGCACTTGACAGATGCTAAAAACTTTTGAATTTAATGTGAAAATAGTGTATGGCTGGCATTGTTCAAACATGATCTGGCTGGAGAATGTTGGCAGGTAAAAACTGCTGCTCCACTAGACATTACAAGCAATTCGATATTAATCTCCGATCCAAATTGGTTTTTGTAATGTCAAGGTAGCGTATGGCCAGCTTCTTAAAATTGAGACCATGTGGCTTGTGGATCATTAATAGATTTTACAGGTTCGTTTTTTGTTAAGTCACCAGGGTAGTGGCTTTACTTTAAATGAAAAACAAATCGGTTCCTAATAACACAGATGACAGAAGATGAAAGAAATTAGGGGGAAAAACACTAATGTACAATGCTTGACAGCAAAGGCAAACTTGTTTGTTCTAGATAATTGGAATAAAGTATGACTTTAAAACATTTGCCAATTCTCTTGTTTTCATAATTGAATTTATTCTAAGACAGTTTCGGCAAACTGAAGTGGAAATACTTGCCTTTATAAACAACTTTATGTTATGCAATTACAATCACGTCTTAAAATTTACAGTATTCAAGATGTGTTTAAAGGGCAGTCCAGCCCCCATTATATAGATAAATCCCCCTTAAAACCTTAACTAATAGTTTGAAATATATAAGTCTAACCTGAAATCCTGCACAATGTCCTGTTCCCGTTTCTGCTTTCTGGTTCTTCCAGTTAGTTAGTAACTGTTAGTATGGATTTGACAGTTGACATCACAGCCAATGACTGAATGCTAATCCCTAGCTGCCTTTCTGAGGGCAGGCTCAATACCAGGTCACTAAATTGCTGAGTTCCATGAGGATCCAGAAGCATAGCAGTCATACAGTATGAATCAGAGGACAAAGTAGGGATAGATCAACATATTTAGAGAGGCCATTCTTTCTAAAAGATGTTCTATGAGGGTGGAGTTGTCTTTTAAGGATCATATAGCAATAAGAAGGTACTTTTCAGTCTCGCTTACGAAGACCTTCCAAACATTTATACCATTCTTGCCCCCTTACTCATACCCTCAACGGGGTTGGTCACGGACTGGACTTTGATTAATAACGGACTTCGATTACTGGACCCCATTAGGTTCGGACCAGGTCCTGAGTCTATATATTGTATACTTTAGAGGTTGTATGATATATTTGAAATTATTATGTTACTTTTAATACAACGCACTTTACTTTCCCATAATTTTTACCGGTAATATTGGTGTCTTGTGTATTATTTAGGCAGCAATCACCTATCTAGAAATTCCTATTTATTTAACTAATATGGATCAGACATGTGTTCGTGTATACTTGTCTTGATCCGTCTCTATTGAGTTTTGAACTAGGAGTAAGCTTCTTTTGAGATCTTTCCCTTCAAAAAACCTTTTTTTCTAGAAAATCATATAGCCATGAGACTTGACCGCCGAGGCCACAGAATGGCTGCATAAATAGAGGTATATGGACTGCTCAGTCAGGTTTGTTCCTGATCTAGTGGGACGGACAACCAATGCACTTGACTGAGCAGCCACATGTGATAATTGGGGTAAAACATCGGTCTGTTGGTCAAATTGGCACATCTTTACAAAGCTTCAGGATGGAAATCGCGATTGCTGTAAATATTGCATCTCCAGGGAGTGTCCGGAGTGTGTGTGTAGCCACTTTTATAGCTGATGGCAGACAACTTCTAATGGAATTATTTGTCATCGCTATATATATTGGCACGTGTGTACCCAACATTACTGATTAGAATATTAGTGTCGCAATCCAGATATCCAAAAGATAAAAATACCTTTCATGCCACTTATATTTACAATAAGAAGCTGATCGTGTTATTTGAGAAAGTCCTTCTAATAATATAGTATAGAATTTTGCAGCAGATTGCAATTGCCTTTAACAATTCACTAAATGATTCTCAATTTTAGCCACAGCTGTTTATTTATACTAGAGTTATAAGGTTGTGTGCTACACGTTATAAACTTCCAGAGTAAGGATTTAAAGCAGACTTTATCTAGCTTTGTAGTCTGTAAAAGTCTTGTATTTGGACTTTGGAACAAAACTTTTATTGACAAACAGATTTTTTATAAAACAAGCACTATAGACACAATATAATAGACACAGAAAATCTGTAGGTAGAGGTCAAAGGCTTGGGACACAAGACGTGCAAATGATAATTATGAGAATGGACATTCCTTCATCTTTCAGCAGTAGACAAGTTTAAATGTGGATTCTTTGACCCAGTCCACATGGGAACACAGGATACATCTCTAGCAAAGCAACAAACAGAAAAATGATTAGGACTTAACTCAGTGAAAAACAAAAAGCTCCCCTGTATAAAACAAATAAACGTTTTAATAGATTCAGTCAACAAAATAGCTTGAAGCTAGAATCCATCTATTTTCTAGTGCAAAGAGCAAGTGTTTACAGGAAGTCCCCCCAAAATCTCCATAGATATTAAACTGTATTATTTATCTAATATAAAGTTTAAAAAACAAAAGATACACCTGGAGCTTCCAGTTCAGATCATTCCATGCAGTTCTTTTCCTGTAAGTAACCGATAAAAACTCAATGGCAAACTACCCCTAAACTAATTTAACCAACCCCTCTCTGAGCAGTAATAGCAACAGGGATACATAAATTATTTTCTTAAATATCCATCACCTTCATCCTACATAGTTCCATCAGTGAGAACAGTGGTGTAACTAGGATCACTGGGCCTCCAGCAAAACTATGATGGGGCCCCTCTCCCTGCTTTATCTACACATCAAAACACTCAAAGCTCTGTAGAATTTCAGTGTGTACATCCTGAACATTATGGGCTTATTTAAAGGGCAATTATAGTGAGAAAATTGTTAATTTTAAATTCCTTCTAATGTATCTTATAAGTCATCCCAACCACCAGGGTACCTTTAGTTTCTTTTAAAGGAACACTAAACCCAGAAAAATCAACTCGTGCCACTCGTTTCCTAATGACAGGGAGGTGAGAACGCTTATTCTGACCTCCCTGTGAATAATGAGTACGGTCGGGGGACCTGGACTACCTTGCAGCCGCCTCTCACGAAACAGCCTGTTTCTTCTCCCGATCGCATGCCCATCTTTTGTATTGGCGCGCATGCGCTAAGATAGGGCGCGCGGTTCGGGACAGAGCGGCTGTCAGTGAAGGAGCGGCGCGAGTGGACCGAGGGGTTAAGGTTAAGTTCCAGGTCCCCCGAGCGTTCTATTATTCACAGGGAGTGAGAATAAGCGTGTATCACCCCCTGTGAATAATAGAAACGAATGGCACAGAGTTGATTTTCTGGATTATGGGACTTTAGTGTCCCTTTAAATTCTTCATAGTCCCCGAGATATAAGCCTTCGAATATGCTGTGATTTGTAGGAGCTGCTACACCTCATCTGTCACTCAAAGGCTCACAACCCACACAATCCCAAAGCTCCCCATGCAGTACTGTCACATACTCCTTCACCCACAAGTACCATGTGCAACACAACACAAGTTAAATGCTGTAGTGCTAAACACAATCAATAAACCATAAAACCAGCAATATAAGCATAACACAATATAAAAACAGTCCCTCCCTCTTATATACATACAAAACCGTGAATCAAATGGACATCACCAAGTAAACACTAAGACAGTATATAGTAATAGACTATTAAACAAACAAGACCACAGTGCAATATGAAATATATAGGACTTAAGCAACTGAAATGTATCAGGATAACAAGCAGTTTCACTGTGTTGTGAAGGTCTCACTACAGCTGCTGCTACACTGACTCTCTCTTCAGTGATTCTGATCTCAGCTAAGCAGGGAAAGAGATATGAACTTTAGGTACAAAAACAAAATAACAATTGGCAAACTTGAGAACAGGCAGAGCTCAGTAAGTAAATGTAAAGAATCTCAGCACCACGTCCTCCCTCTCCCCCCCCTTCAGCAATTGCTACTTTCTCCCACTTTGCTTGCTTGCAGTCTAGCTCTGGAAGGGAGGGGTCAACAGGATGTCAGCACTTCATTTTAAAGTCCTTTCAACTGAGCATGCCCGGACTTTTCATAAAGCTTTACTGCTTGAGGGGGACTAGACAGAGAGGGGGGGGGGGTGACTACACAGCTTGGTACAAAACTTCTGCCAGTGTGAAGAAACGAAGCCACACACGCAGCCTATACAAGTGATGTACATGTATATAGAAAAGTGTTTTTTTTCCACTATAATTGCCCTAATAAGAGGTGCAAAATTTTGCTTGTGTTCTAATCTGTAGCAACCATCAGATGTTTTTAACGTGATTAGACCAGTAAAAGGTAAAATCAAATGCAAGCAATTAACAGCTCAGGCAAATTTTTGTAGCTTTTATTGAATAAGCCTGTAGTTGCGAGTTTGTCATGGGAAAAAATGCAGGACTGTAATGCAGCGAAGTCGTCAGTGAAGCCATACCTTTTATTAAGGAGGGGTATAGATTTATATGCCCACCGTGCCCATTAAATACCTTCCCATCACTGAAACACAACCTGCAGAAAGCAGATGTTTCTTGGATGCAAGCGCCAAGAAACATCTGCACCAGTTTACTAGTATATCAGCACTTTTTGCAAGCCTAAAGAACTTGCCCTGTGCATATTCATGGTTAGGCTAAAAATAATGCAATGAAACATCTGCCTTGTGCTTTTCAAAGAAAGCCAGGCTCGAATAATGGGCACTCTGATATACAAGCTTGGTTGCAGAGATCAAATGGGAATTACTCAATAATTATAAATAAACAGTAAGACTAGCTTGGGTATTATTCTCTGTAAAGTGGCCACATTTTTAATAAATTGCATCAGAAATTTTTATTTACAGGTGATGTTTAGACCATGTAAGGCTTAGTACAAGAGAAATCATATTCATTATAGAGTTGTACCAATTAAAGGGGCACCTGAATATCTCTTGGGATTATGACGATTTTATTTGAAATTGTATCCAGGTTTCTCTTCCTGCAAAGAGTCTTCATTCTTTCTTGAAGTTTATTTTTCTTTTCTTCAATTAATTTAACATTTTTGAAAAGCTCCTGTTGCAAAAGGTCGCATTTCGCAAATTAAATTATAAAAGATGATTCTATAGAAGCCACAGAAAAAAGTAATTAAAGGGTATGTCCACCCCCAAAAATTTATGTGGCAAGGAAATGGGCACAACCCTGACCCTCACGAGGTTTATATTTCTGAAAGCTCTCCCGAAATTTACTTACCAGCCCTCGTGCCTCTCCTAAAAGGTACTTACTAGCCCTCGTTCCCTCGCTGCCTTCTTGGGGGTATGTCATGCCCGAAATTCTTTTTGGGGGTGTGGGTGAACATACCCTTTAAAGAATTTTAGAAATTTCTATTTGCAGAGATTTTTTTAAGTTAGCTGTTTCACACTAAAAATAGCAAAATTCACTCTGTCCTATAGTAAAAGGCTTCCATTCAAGATCAAGTGACATTAAAGCTTCAAACCTCCATATACTATATCTCTACCCTCCACTGGCAGCAGGCAATCAAAAAAAGAAGTAGAAAGAGAAAGTTTAAACATAAAGGCCACATGGCAAGGAAAGAGGGTCTGTAAATTTTAAATATTGAGGTGGATTTCTTTGCATCTATGGATTATTTAGGTATGGTTTCCATAAAACAAAATGGTGGAGTAGGTGTAGAGATCATCAGTAGTTGTGTGAACCTGTCTCTGCAGGGTTGGAGGGCAAGTTGTTGCATTTAGGACTATAAAATACATTTAAATTACATTTTTAGTAAATAATATTTTTAGTATAACCTTTTCTAATTTAAAGAACTGTGTTCTCCATACAAGTGCCTTCAATACAAGAGGTATTCATATCTTTCAAACAAGTCTCTAGCTGTTGTGAATCCAAAGTTACAAGCATTAAATGTTTCATTCCTAGTCTACACTATCTCTCTCTCATTCTGTGACATTAAGAAGTGTATCATCAGCCCTGTTTTTTTTATTAAGATAGTTACAGGTCTCTGCCTGTGCCTTTGGGACAGAGAAAACATGGTCTTAAAGCTAACTTGATGATGATTAATGATATAGTAGATAATGCACCCCCTACTGTAAAGTATAAGGATATTAGAAGTCACCTAGGAGTTCTGTGACCATATAAAAGCACCAGGCCGTAGGCCGAGTGCCTTTTATACAGGGCACTGAACTCCAGGTGACCACTAATTCCGAATAATTTTATGTAGGGGGTGCATTATTTATTATAATCCTCCCTCATTAGAAGAATAGAGGGGCAGAGGAACAGAGTCAGAGGGCGAGAAAAAGTCAGGAACTTGTCCCTCATCAGTAAGTCATCAGATGCCCCCCCCCCCTCTATTCCCAACAGCACCTACCAGCTCCCACACCAGCCCACAGCCAGGCTCTCTGCAAATCCTATCCCATTGCAGTTCAGGGCTATGCAAATTCCTGCGGCTTCGCACCACTGTGGATGGCGCGGCTCCTCCTCTTAGTTTTACATCCTGCACAGTGATGAATCGGAGATTGTTCATCACTGTGCCGGGAGTAAAAGGAAGCCACGGAACTGAGAGGTTCAGCTGAGGTGATGGGGAGATAAAATGGAGGTGGGGGAAGCGATGCAGAGTGGAAATCAGTTCCGGACTGTTATAATCGGCGCGTACTACGTAGTAGCGCGCCAATTATAAGATTATTATTTACAGAGGAGTCCATTGACTTCCATGGAAGGGGGGATTATTAAAAGGATATGTGCACTGTAAAATCAAGTTATATTTATTTGGAAGCTGCAGCTTTAAAAATACCTGTTGTTTTTTACCTATGCCCCTCCAGACCCTAACTTGTGCCTTGTACGTTGCTGACATCTTGTTACTAGTTTGCAGTTTCTTAAAACCCTAGTGGTGAATAGGCACAAGTGAGTGTTTTAAGAATTTTAATATATGAAGTGTCATTTTAAACTGATTTTTACAGAGATTTGAATTTATTTATTTTTTACTTTTGTTTTAACCCTTCCACCACCCATACCCCCAAGCGCAAGCAAGATATTTTAAAGATTTTATAAACAATTCGTGGACAACTTGCAGTGCCAGCCACCCTACTCAAGTAGACATTCCTACAACACCATAGCGCGGAAGTAACCCAATCTACTACAAGTATTTTGGTTAAACGTGTCATTTAAAGGGGAATGTTCCTCATAAAAGTGCATTTATTGAAAATACATAGCTTTCAAGCAAGCCTAGAATGATATCTCTATCGGTTATATAGTCTTGTAAAGTTTCTTCCTACTCTGCACTCTGTGTCATAAGCCCCATCCCACCACCAAAATTGATCTTTTCTGAGGCTATTTACAGGCCTGCAATCAATATATATGCTTTCATTTTGCCTATGGACATGTAGAAAGATTAAAAAAAAAACATTTATCAGGCTTTGGGCTGGATTTAAAAATGATCAAGAAGTATGGGGGAGTGTGAATATGAGCTCTGTCCCCACAGTAGTATAGAAGTGGGCATGCTTAAGCCAGGGGAAGCTGGTGAGGTCACAGCTTATAGTTTAAGCAGTTCCCTTTATAAAAGCATGAGGCTGCTACATAACTGCTATCTCTATAATTTACAGTAAGGGGTACAATATTAGTAACAAGCTGCTAATCACCTTTCATGGCTATCCTGATACTGGCAACGTAAGCTCTTAGAACAGATAATTATTATTTATTCTCTTCCACAAATAATGACGTTGCCTGTTACACTAAAAAGGAGGAGAAATATAAGGAGAAATGAGAAGGATGATACGCTATGCGCTCAGCTCATCTATACACTAGACTAGACACATACCGATTCTTTTTGCGTATTCTTGGTCAGTTTTTCTTCCAGCATCCTGTACTCTGAGTTCAAGAAAATGAATCATTTTAAATTCTGTTCCTGCAAAATGGTACTTCACACATTATATATGTAGTTTGTTCACTTACCAACTGGGACAGTTCGGATCTTGTCACAAATATCCATAGAGTGACTAATAACTGCCAATACAGAACTGAAAAACAAATCATTTTGTTATTCCTGGCAGACAGCCCTAATCAATCTCAATACAGGCATTAGGTCTTTTTGGGGCAATCTCATTACCCCAGATCTGCAGGGCTCGTCCTGGAACAGACAGAGCTAGGAAAGATATGGGCAGGGTTAAAGGTATTCCCATGTACTGCCTGAGTGGGAAGTGCAAAACAGTATTGGTAAATATATTAACATGCTGAATAGTTTATTTTGTTGTGAAAATCTCCATTATTTCACCAGTTTGATGCAATAATTAATGCCATTTAATGTACACCCCAAATCTATATATTTATGTTAAGGACCCCCCAACCCCAGTTTCATAATACTGCGGCTGACATGAAGGTGCAGCTTCCGTCTGTCCTGACCTGAAGGACTCCAGCTATAGCACCAACGAATAAAGATGATGGAAGCGCACACTATTCCTCAGAATAATCTGTTTTATTATCATCACACAAACGAACAACGTTTCGGAGAACGCAATGTCTCCTTCACACACTGATGGAGACATAGCGTTCTCTGAAACTTTGTTCGTTTGTATGATGTGAATAAACAGATTATTCTGAGGAATAGTGTGCGCTTCCATCATCTTTATTCGCTTGTGATATTCCTAGGATTCTCCTAAATGGACTGCCCTGCCAGCAGGTTCCTCCTCCTCTGCTGTTGTCTAAAGCCGATTTATGACACCAGCTGCTTCAGTAATGGCCGTCAGCCATTAGCTTTGACAGATGGCCATTACAGAAAAGACTGAAGGAGAAATGCCAGTGAAGGGAAGGGTTCTATAAGTTCCTTTTAGGCAAGTATAATAAATATGGGGGTCCTATAATAAATGTAAAATATAGATTTGGGGGTGGATATGCCCTTATTTTTCCAGCAAATAGATGCTTATTCAATTTTCACAAAAACAGTATTAATCTAACAGCATGTGCCCGTCAAGGCCTCAAATTTAATGCAAGTCGTTCACTGCCTATTAGCATTTTGTAGCACATTTCAAATCAAGCCACTGGCAAAGTGTGTGACTGAGTGGCAGACCATGTTTCACTTATCTTTACCTCAGGGGCTCTAGTGAGAAGGCAATGAGCTTTTTAAACCCCAGCAAATTGACACACACGTAAATAATTCCTTTTTTATAGGCTGTGTAAATAATTCTTTATCTAAAGGCCAAATAAATCACCATTTAGCAGAGCCCTAGCGAATCCTTTTTTGTTTTATACAACCATATGGGCTCCAACCCCCACCTCTCTCTTTTGGTGACCATCATTTATCATGCAGGACCTCTTTCCTTTTGAATTTATTGAAGGAAGGAAGCCTGAGACAGAACTTAAGCAGATGGTTTTATTGTTAAATGGGACTTGCAATTGGGCCTTAAATTACATAACCCACTTCAGCTCTCGGATTCACAACGAATCACTTACCTACTTTGTTCCTGGTCTTTCTGAAGGTTACTCAGTAAGGCATTGAAAGTCTGAATTCTAGAAAAAGATTTGATATAGTTGATCTGTTAATACATAATATTGCACTTAATACTTTTAAACCATATCTGCTGGAATTGTAAAAACAGGAAGATTTTTTAAAACTGGAGCTTAGATAGAGGCTCATACACGTGTGCTCACGGGGGGGGACACCCATTCCATTTCAGCCAAACAATTGAGCCATGTATGGGCACTTTGGAGCCTGAAACGGATCTTTGGTCAGGCCTCATTGATGATTAGCAGTGAATTGGTAAATGAGGCCTAACAGAAGGTCTGTTTCAGCCAATGAAGCACCCAAACACGACACAATAAAGCTTAAAATGCATTCAAATTGGTCATACAATGAAATTACTTACTACACTACGTGTTAGTCGTGAACCAATTATGCATACTCTGTTTATAAATTGGGGTTAGAGCTATTATATACATACATTTATACACCATTAGCAATCTTTTGCATTTCTCATAGTTGAGCACTCGATCCAGCGTTGCAACTATGAGAAATGCAAAAGTTTGCTAATGGTAATTGAAGTAAGAAGGTTAGACGTTAGGACCTTCCAGACTGGGGTTACTTGACGTGGTTGGAAGGCTTTTCATTCATGTGATCACAGAGTAATGTATACTAAAACCCCTTTGTTTATAAGTATGCCAGTGTGCAGATTATGATATTGTATGGGGCCTAGGAATGTGCATTGATTATCTTTTCTATGTTTGTACGTATGTATATATATATATATATATATATATATATATTAGCAAAAGTGTACACACTACTTTAAAGTTCAGTAGAAACACCACAGTGATATACAATTGTTGTGCAGAGCTTGAATCAATCTTCCCCTTAAATTTCCAACCAATAATAGATAATAGGAGATCCATTGGATCATTCTATAATTAAAGTTATCTAACTGTCTTTCAATACTCAACCTCCCCATTAACTCACAGTTGTCACCAAGGATTCTGATAGAGAGGGATCACTATGGTCAATGTGTAGAGGAGGGATCACTATTGGTCAATGTTAGAGAGGGATCAATATTGCTAAATCTGAGGTCCTATAAAGAACCCAGACTATCTGTCATGTTTCAGTCTTATTACATTTTATCAGTTCAGGACACGGTTCATGGCTTCTATGGAGTCTATTGCTTAAATAATGTAATAAACCATTAACAAAATCAATTCATTGTCTCAGAGAAATGGGCATGGAGATGTTTTCCTTTCAGTCCCCCTATCATATAGATATCCCTCCTGTCCAGCAATCAGCAGCTCTCCTTTTGTCTATTGAGAGGGAGGGGTGGGGTGGAGTTAGGGGAGAGTGAGAAGAATGTTTTTACTAAGACTGTCACATGTTTTACAAAGGAAGTGACATATAAGTCTTGCAACTTCCTACTAACATTTCCTACTTCCCTACTAACACTCAGAAAATGTTTGATTGGCTAACCCTGCTGTCAATCTAATAATAAGCACAGCATGGATACAACACTAAAAGGGAAGTGAGAAATATGTTCCTATGTAAGCTTCCATTGCCTCCCTGTAAAACTTCTGGGGTGTGTCTAACAGCCATTTTAAGATACCATTACAAAACAGGAGTGGGGACTACTAGTAGTTTTATTATTTAATATTTGCCTTATTTACATTCTATTATACTTTAACCCTTTCCTGCCACAGATCGTATATTCACGATCTGTGCAGTGAATACTCAAACTGCCACAGATCGTGAATATATGATTGTGGCTTCCCCCCTCCAAAAAATTTTTTTTCCCTGCTAGGGGCGATCGGGGGGCAGCATTCAACTGCCCCCCTAACCCCTCGATCCTCCCTCGGTTGGTCCCAATACGAGGGGGGGATCGGGAGTTACAGTACCTTTCTGCCGTGACCGTATAGGGAGGAAGCCGGTCCCACGTCGAGCTTGTCCGGATCCGGAAAGGAAGACCCCGGTGACTTCGCGAGACTTCCTCCTTCACCAGGGTCTTCCTTGAAAGTGGTAAGAGGCTGCCCCTGGTGGTCTACATTTAGATCATGCTGCAGTACCTGTATAGTAAAAGCTGTCATGCTGACAGCTTTTACTATACTTTGTGAATGGAACTCAAAGTTCCATTCACAAATAGGATTTTTCTAAGTCTTTGCTACTTAGCGAAGACTTAGAAAAAAAAATGGGGACAGAGATCAAAATTGGTGATCACTTCTGATCACCAAATTATTGATCTTTGCCATAGAATGAAAAAATCATTCCTGGAAAATGATTTCGGGAAGTGATTTTTCCGATGGATTTGGAATTGCAAAACGGGCATTTATGCCCGTATTCCAAGTCCGGTATCATTCCCTAAGATGATTTGATGATCATCTTTGGGAATGATCCCCCAAAAAAAGGGAAATGCACACAAAAAAATCTTAAAGTGATACACACACCTTTTTTTTTTTTTTTTTTACCCTAAAACTATAAATTAGCAAAAAACGTTGTCTTCTCCAAGCTTCCCAATGTCCCCGGTATATCGGTAAAGTAAACGCGGATCATTTATTTGTTGGATTTCAAGGGAAAATAAGCTATTTTAGTAGGAAATTTTGCAGAGGTACCAAAAAAAGACCGTATTGATTTTTTAGGATCAGTAAAGTGTGCCAAAAACTTGTGTGACTCCGTACTAACTGGTTTTCCACTAAAAGGGGAAGTGGGGATAGGGGTGGGGGGTGGGTTGTGGCATTTTTTAATTTTTTCTTGTAATTGGACTTGTGCATTCGTCCAATTTGAGCTAGTTGGTGGCCCCGTCTCTGTTTGCACCCACCCTTATGGCATACCGTTTGATTCAGGACATGTGGAGATTGCAGTTTAGTGGGTTTTTTTACTTGCCGAGTGGGTGTTAGGTAGGATTTCAACCATTGAGTCCTCTATTTATTTTTTCACAAAATCTCCTAAAAGCACGGAGTTCTATGGATAACAGCGCCTGGAATTCTTCATGTATATACGAAAGCATGATACCATCACGTAGCTGAAGGTGTGTAGCTTCCAAAAATATATAGTTTGTGGGGGGTATTTCCAAGTTGATTAGGCTGTTCAAATTACAGAACACTGATTTTTTTTGTAATTGGACTTGTGCATGCGTCCAATTTGAGCTAGTGGTGGCCCCGTCTCTGTTGCACCCACCCTTATGGCATACCGTTTGATTCAGGACATGTGGGAGATTGCCGTTTAGTGGGTTTTTTACTTGCCGAGTGGGTTTAGGTAGGATTTCAACCATTGAGTCCTCTTATTTATTTTTTCACAAAATCTCCTAAAAGCACGGAGTTCTATGGATAACAGCGCCTGGAATTCTTCATGTATATACGAAAGCATGATACCATCACGTAGCTGAATGTGGTGAGCTTCCAAATATATATAGTTTGTGGGGGGTATTTCCAAGTTAGTAGGCTGTTCAAATTACAGAACACTGATTTTTTTCTTTTAATTGGACTTGTGCATGCGTTCCAATTTGAGCTAGTTGGTGGCCACGTCTCTGTGTGCAACCACACATATGGCATACCGTTTGATGCAGGATATGTGGGAGATGGATATTTAGTGGGTTTTTTGCTTGTCAAAAGGGTTTAGGAGGATTTCAACCCTTGAATCATCTTATTTTATTTTTCACAAAACCTCGTAAAAACACGGACTTCTTTGGATCAGTGGGTCTGGAATTCTTCATGTATGTATGAAAGCATGGCATCGTAACGTAGCTGAAGGTGTGTAGATTCCAAAATATATAGTTTGTGGGGAGAATTCCATGTTTCGGGACTGTTTCCTTAGAAAAAGTGTAGGCTGTTCAAATTACAGAGCACTTTGATTCTTTCTTGTAATGCATTTGGCATGCGTCCCATTTGAGCTAGTTGGTGGCCACGTCTCGGTGTGCATTACGCATATGGCATAACGTTTGATTCAGAACATGTGGGAGAGTGATATTTAGTGGGGGGGTTTATTTGTGGGGGGCATTTCCAAGTTTTGGGGCTGTTTGAAATTACAGACAACTTTGAATTTTTTCTGAGATTACACTTGTGGATGTGTCCCTTTTGAGCTAGTTGGTGGCCACGTCTCTGTGTGCACCCACACATATGGCATACACGTTTGATGTAGCATATGTGGGAGATTGACATTTAGTGGGTTTTTTTGCTTGTGAAGTTGGTTTAGGTAGGATTTCAATCCTTGAATCATCTTTATTTATTTTTCACAAAACCTCCTAAAAACACAAGAGTTTTTGGATCACTGGGTCTGGAATTCTTCATGTATGTATGAAAGCATGGCATCGAACGTAGCTGAAGGTGTATAGATTCCAAAAATATATAGCTTGTGGGGGGAATTTCCTGTTTCTGGACTGTTTTCCTTAGAAAAAGGGTAGGCTGTTCAAATTACAGAGCACTTTGATTTTTTCTGTAATTGCATTTGTGCATGCATCCCATTTGAGCTAGTTGGTGGCCACGTCTCTGTGTGCATCCACACCATAGGGCATACCGTTTGATTCAGAACATGTGGGAGATTGATATTTGTTGGGGGTTTTATTTGTGGGGGGCATTTCCAAGTTTTGGGGGCTGTTTGAAATTACAGAGCACTTTGATTTTTTTCTTGTAATTACACTTGTCAGTGTCCCATTTGAGCTAGTTGGTGGCCATGTCCCTGTGTACATCCACGCATATGGCATACGTTTGATTCAGGGCATTTGGAAGATGATAATTGACAAGTTTTTTTTACAATGACATGGAAATTTGCCATGATTTTTAACTTTGAATTGTATTTTTATAATTTTTCCTGAAAATCTGGTAAAAAAGCGAAATTTTACATGAAACTGCGCTCATACCATTGGTGGTAGCATAAAAGAATCACACCATTGTGTAGATGAAGATGTGTAGATTCCAAAAATATATAGTTGGGGGGGTATTTCTAATATAGAGGGGTGGTTTAGTCTGACAAATCTGAAAAGTTGCTGTAATTGGGCCATTGTTCATTGGCTCACTTTGTGGCTAGTTGATTCCACGTTTGCATGTGTAACCAACATAGGGCATACCGTTTGATTCAGGACATTTGGGAGATTGATATTTGGTAATTTTTTTTACATTACTTGGGATTTTGGCATGATTTCTACCTTTGAGAGTGTTTTTTCCAAATTTTTAGAAAATCTGCTAAAACTGTGAACTTCTACGAAGAACTGCGCCCACACCATTGATGGTACGAATGAACAAACTACAGAATTTCGTAGATAAAGGTGTGTGGATTTGAGAAATATATGGTTTGTGGGGGTTGTTGTGGGGAAAAATTGCAGACTGTTCAAATTCAGATTTGGCTGAATATTTTTGCTGTTTCTGAGCCATTGTGCATTGTTTCACTTTGTGGCTTTTGGCTTCCACGTCCACGTGTGTAACCACACATATGGCATACGTTTGATTCAGGACATTTGGGAGATTGATATTTAGTAGCTTTTTTTTACATTCCATGGGGTTTTGGCATGATTTCTACCTTTTGAAGTTGTTTTTTGTTAGATTTTTCAGACAAATGCGAACTTCTACGAAGAATTGCGCCCACGCCATGATGGTATGAATGAACAAACTACAGTGTACATAGCTGAAGGTGTGTAGATTTCAGGATATATTAGTGTTGTGGGGGTTATTTCTAAGTTACGGGGGTGTGTTTTGTTGAAAAAACTGCAGACTGTCCAAATTCGGGAGTTAGCAAATATTTTGGCAGTTTCTGAGCCATCGTGCATTGTCTCACTTTGGGCTTTTCGCTTCCACGTCCGCGTGTGTAACCACCACATATGGCATACCGTTTGATTCAGGACATTTGGGAGATTGATATTTGGTAACTTTTTTTACATTCCATGGGGTTTGGCATGATTTCTACCTTTTGAATGTTGTTTGATGTTCATTTTTTTTGAAAATCTGGTAAAAGTGCAAACTTCTACGAAGAACTGCGCCCACACCATTGATGGTATGAATGAACGAACTACAGCATTACATAGCTGAAGGTGTGTAGATTTCAGGAATATATAGTTTGTGGGGGGTATTTCTGGGTTGGGGGGGTGTTTTGTGGAAAAACTGCAGACTGTTCAAATACAAAACTGGCTAATTTTTTTTGCTGCTACTGACATTTGGTACTGGTCACGCTCTGGGTTAGTTGGTAGCCATGTCTCTGGGTACACCCATGAATGTGGCATACCATTTTATTCGGGAGGGGTTAGGCTTTCATATTTGAGATGCGTTTGAACTTTCCTCCACAGTTTTTAGCTGAAATTCGCATTTGATTTTGTCTCTGATTTTACAGTTGAGGAAAAAAAGGAAAATGTGAGAAAATAACTTACAATTGGACGAAGGCTGCCGCCCGGGTATCTGCATTTTGATCGAAACTAACCCACTCATAAAATCCTGCGGGTGTGTAGTTTCTAAAAAAATCTCACTTGTGGGGATATTTTAGTAATTTGGAAGATATTCTATGTTAACTGTCAGTAGTGGTTATACATTTTAATTTGGTGTAATATTCTTGAAGGTGCAGTTTTAGTGTGGGGGGGTCTCCTGTACAGGAAAAGTGGGGGTACCTACATATATCTGGTATTGTTGTACTCGGGAGTATCTGAGCTTTTAGAAACAGTGAGATTTTTGTGTAACCTTAAGATAACTATAAGTAAAAATGGGAAAAAAATCCATGAAAATTTGCAAATTTTCTTACATATTTTACCCATAATTCCAGTAAATTTCCAGAAAAGTTACAAAATTCTGTTACCATGTTAAAGTAGACTTTGTGCTGAAAAAAAACAATGTATAATATTCCTGATTTACTGCAAGTTTTCCTACTGTAAAATTAGTCTAAAGCGATTGAGGGCAAAATCCTGAAAATTCTTCTGGCAGTTAACGCAAAAAAACCCGAAAATCTCCTCGCAGTGAAAGGGTTAATGTCATTACTACATAATTGTTAATATTGATATAACTATTTATTTAGTGCTTAAACAACACATAAACACTGTCCCTATGTATATTACTTTTACCCACCCCCACCAACATAGTACCTCCGAAAAACCCAATGTATTCCCCATAAAATTAACATTTATTATATTTATATAATAATAATAATAATATAGTATAAAATAATAAATATATATATAATATATATATATATATCGTAATACTCGAGATAAGCCGACTCAAGTATAAGCCGAGGCACCCATTTTTGCCTCAAAAATTAGAAAAGATGATTGACCCGAGTATAAGCCGAGGGTATACAGTAACCCTAATACCTTTCCACTGTAGATGTTTGGAAACTACAACTCCCAGCATACTTGGTTGCTGGAGTTGTAGTTTCCAACCACCTATAGTAGAAAGGTATTAGTTCCATTACTGCTTCGCGGCTGCGCGATGACGTCATCCCGCCAGCGTGCGTGATGACGTCATCGCGCAACCGCGAAGAAACTACTGGGAACTGCCGGCCGGACTCGCGGCTGCCTCTGGATTGCAGGTAAGTTCCTTGTGACTCGAGTATAAGCTGAGTCAAGGTTTTTAGGTTAATTTTTAAACCTAATATATACACACACACATCAATAACTTGACCAGGTAAAGTGTTTAGCAAACTAGCTGTATACCTGCATCAATTATAATGTAGCTGTTCCCTTAGGCTGGGTACACACAGGGTTTTTTGTCCCAATCAACAATTCACCACTGAAGAGTTTGGCTGAGATAAAACCTTTGCAGATCAGGTTACCTGTGCACATAGGGAAATGTAGTCCAGGTAGCAGGTGCTGTCTCCACCCAAGGGTTTCCCACACCCAAATGGACAAATCCATGAGAAAAACAGGGAAGACGCACACTGCAGAACCAATTTAAATTTATTTCACTTCAACCATCTACGTGCACAACGTTTCGGTGGACACACCCTCCTCAGGTGCATATCAAACCCTCCCAGTGTGTGGCAATAAATTGTTGGTGATTGGACTCCACCCTTCAGGTGGGAGATTATCCATTATCCAAAGTGCTTGTGCAATAAATAAACATGAATATCAATAAATACATTCCAATCAACATGTGTACCAAATAAAGTGCCAAAAAAGTACATACAATATCATATAACAGCAGATATAATATTAAAAACATGTGTAGTTAAATAGTCATATATAAATAGTTCACAATGTACTTAGTTATAAAAGTGATAAAATGTGATACATATCTGTGATTCAGTGTCCATATCAAAAGGTGACTCGTACAAAAAATTAGTAACATGAGAAATATCGTTTGTAGAAGAACCAAAAATGTTATCAAGCCATCACCTAAATAAAATAAGGGATTGTTGAACAGTTACTACATGGATTCCTACTGGAAAAGATTTTTTACCACTTACAAATAACACAAGAGGTTCATCGTTTCATTTAATCCACTTGGAGCTAAAGTATAAGCATGTCTGTCCAGAATCTTCTCTTTGGAGTATAATTTTTAACAAAGTTACCTCCTCTAGTGGATTGTCTAACGACTTCACGACCTGCCATTTTAGTTGCGTCACATTATGTCTATTATCGGAAGAAATGCTTAGATATGAGGTCTCATATCTCGTTAATTCCTTTATAATTTGATATTATCTCTTCTATGTTCCCCGATTCGTACTTGATTCTCTCTTTGTCTGTCCAATGTAGCCTTTGCCACATGGACATTTTAAATAATATAATACCCCTTAGTATTACAGGAAAAGAAATCTCTAAGTTAATCGGGGTACCTTTGCAAGGATGATAGACTGTATCTCCTTTGATAATGGAGGTACATATTTGACAATTCCCACACGGATAGGTTCCACTTTTAGGGTCACCTAATCTATATGTGTGAGTGATATTACCTAGTAACAAATCCATGTGTATTAATTCATCCCCCAAATTTTTTGATCTTCTATAGGAAAATAAGGGGGGTTTTGAAATAACTGGCCATACTGGGGGTCCATTGTCATAATTTTCCAATTGGATTTTAATTCCCTTTAATTCTCTCAGAGAGAGTGCAGAATGTAGAGACAAATGGTAATCCCTTGTTGTGTGTATCTGTATTATTGCGGCTTTGCATAGCTGCACTTCTAGAAATATTCAACACTGTTCTTTATCCTTAATCAAATCCCTTTTTTTATAAACTCTCTCTAAGAATTTAGCCATCATTTCATTAATCGTGTAATACAAAGATTCTCATTGCTGGACTATCCTGCGGGACTCTCAAAACTGACTAAATGGAAGTCCTTTCAGTGTGCCTTGAGGATGGAAACTGTTGGCTAATAGGAGGCTATTTTTGTCTGTGTTTTTAATATATAAATCTGTCACTAATGTGTCATTTTCTTTGGTTACCATTAAATCCAAATAAGGGATTTGTGTCCTGTCATACGTTAGCGTAAACCTGAGTGTGGGATGATTAGTATTAAGATCTTTCACCATTTGTAGTAGTAGGGAGGGTTCACCATCCCATAAAAAGAATATATCGTCTATGTATCTGACATAGCCTCTCATAAACTTCTTTATGGTATCATTATTTATTATATGTTTATTCTCAAATGCTGCCACATATATATTTGCGTATGTGGGAGCAAAATTTGCGCCCATACTGGTCCCTTGGAGTTGGACATAGTAGTCATTTTCGAACCTAAAGAAGTTTTTTTTGAGGCATATGTCAAGTAGATCACTAATGAAAAAAATCTTCTTAAATTCATACCCATAATCAATCATACTTTGTTCCATCACCTCTATGCCATGGTCATGAGGTATGGCCGTGTATAATGATTCGAGGTCCATGGTACAGAGCAGGGTATTCTCAGATATGCTAGTAAGTGATTCAATGTGACAAAGGAATTGGGTCGTATTTTTTTAAACATATTTGATTATGTATCACTAAAGGTTGTAATATAGTGTCAATGAAGATCCCAAGAGGATCCCAAGGTTCTTCGATAATAGACATAATGTGACGCAACTAAAATGGCAGGTCGTGGAAGTCGTTAGACAATCCACTAGAGGAGGTAACTTTGTTAAAAAATTACTCCAAAGAGAAGCATTCTGGACAGACATGCTTAATACTTTAGCTCCAAGTGGATTAAATGAAACGATGAACCTCTTGTGTTATTTGTAAGTGGTAAAAAATCTTTTCCAGTAGGAATCCATGTAGTAACTGTTCAACAAATCCCTTTATTTTATTTAGGTGATGGCTTGATAAACCATTTTTGGTTCTTCTACAAACGATATTTCTCATGTTACTAATTTTTTGTACGAGTCACCTTTTGATATGGACACTGAATCACAGATATGTATCACATTTTATCACTTTTATAACTAAGTACATTGTGAACTATTTATATATATGACTATTTAACTACACATGTTTTTAATATATATATCTGCTGTTATATGATATTGTATGTACATTTTTGGCACTTTATATTGGTACACATGTTGATTGGAATGTATTTATTGATATTCATGTTATTTATTGCACAAGCACTTTGGAGTAATGGATAATCTCCCACCTGAAGGGTGGAGTCCAATCACCAACAGTATTTATTGCTACACACTGGGAGGGTTTGATTATGCACCTGAGGAAGGGGTGTGTCCCCCGAAACGTTGTGCACGTGAGATGGTTGAAGTGAAATAAAAGTTTAAATTGGTTCTGCAGTGTGCGTCTTCCCTGTTTTTCTCCCTGAGATGAAACCTTGACGGTCACGGAGAATATGTTGTAGAAGACCATCGAGTAAGAAGCAGCATTTGAGATTGATTGACACCAACATTGAGAACTGTAACAATATTAACCCTGCAGCTGCCTGAGGTGATATTTGTTTCACATTTTGTAAAGAGTTGTTGTTTATTATTTTCAATTATCTAATAGGGAAGATAGAAATTAGTATTCCAGTGGCAAGCACAGGATTTTCAAGGGGGGATTCCTAAATGTGTTACTGGTGAGCACTGTCGGTCGCCTGTTTGCCTGTATCAGATGAACGCGCAATTTGACATGCCGGTAAATGAAAGCCGATCGTGTGGTCCATAAGAGACATTTGCCGCGGCCGACCACTCTATAGTAGTGAACGGTTTGGACAGAAAATCCATCCGTGTGTATCCCAGCCTAACGTTCTGTTTTACAGAGAGATCCACATTAGGTCTACATTACCATAAGGGTCTTTTTCAAAGTCAGGGCTGTGACACTGACAGTGGATCCGATAGAAATTGTTGGATTTTGTCTGTATTGGGACCTAGTAGAGAGGAAGGTGGTTGGGAGTGTTGCAGTTCAAGTTACAGTGACTAAAGGAGGTGTGGGAAGGACCACAGGGGGTTTCAAGGGGACTGCAAGTAGAAGGGCCATGGGGGCCCACAAGGAGGAGGAGGAGACAGTGAAGCGGGACTTTCACATGGTTTCAGAGCAAGAAGTGCAGAGGATCTGGTGCTGCTGCTACCATAAAATGTAAATATCTTTCAAAACTATGTAAAAAAAAAAATAATGAAAGTAAATTGCAAAACTACTCAATTTACCTTAAGTTTATCTGTTGTATTCTGTTAGATCAACTGGACTTAAAGTTTACTTCTTGAAGACGATTCGCTAGTCATCCGACTGGCTTTCTCAATTCAGAATGACTTGTACAAGAATCTGTTGGCAATTATGTACCCTGGAAAATCCCAATTAGCATATCACAGACAGAGGTGTTAGGGACCTTCTGAATGGAAGGCATGATTGCATTGTGGCTAAGAGGTGTTATAGGAACGCCCAGAGTAAGGTGTCAAAACAGCACTGTACATGGCAAACAGTTGACGTCGAACCCCCCCACCTCTATTCAGGCTTGGTTTCTTTATTTTCCCATAAATGGCCTCCTTGACATCTCTCTTGAACCAGTTCTGTTCCTTGGCCAATATGTTGACATTACAATCTTCAAAGGTATGTCCTTTATCCTTAAGATGCAGGTACACGGCTGAGTCCTGACCCGAGGAATTAGCTCTTCTATGCTGGGCCATACGTTGATGCAGTTGCTGTTTGGTCTCCCCCACATACAAATCAGAGCATTCTTCACTGCACTGCGTATATGATGACGCTTTTCTTGTGTTTCGGTATTGGGTCTTTCGGATGTACCAATTGCTGTCTAGCGAAACGTCTTCAAGCACTAAACTTTAAGTCCAGTTGATCTAACTGAATACAGCAGATATACCATGACCTGGATGAATGAGAAACCTCACAAGCATTTTACCTAAAGTTGTTTTTGGACCAAAGTTACCCTTTAAGCTGGGTACGCACAGTGACGATAAAATCCTGATACCATTGGATTCGATGGTATCAGGGTTTTATCGTCACTGTGTGTAGCGAATTTTCCAACAACAAGGCTGCCGAACGTTCCTGTTGACCTCACGGTTGTTCAAAAAAGACCGAAAATTTCCCCCTGCCTTGGGCTTCTCCCTGTACTAAAGTATAGGGGAGTCAGCCGCGGTCGTGGGAGACATGCAGTCCCAAACGTTCTACCTATGCTGTGTATAGGGAAAACTCTTCAGACTGTGTGTACCCTGATTATTGAAAAAAGACAGACAGGAGTTTTTGTTGATCATGGGACAGATGTGTGCTGTCTTAATATATGGGGATGTCTATGGAGGTGTAGTGGAGCCCTCAGAAGTGCACTATCATTGAAAACCTTGGCTGAAGTGGCGAGTGCCGGTATCGTGCATTGTATTTTGGACCCTGCTTGTTTATAATGATGGTGAAATATACTAGTATTAACTAGTTTGCACTGGGGGTGTTATTCACAAGCCCATAACTGACAATGCCTACTAAATGTCACATTTTGCAGGGCCGTCCTTTAGAGTAGCTGGTGCAGTGTAACAATCCATTAATAGCAGCAACATGAAAAAGCCATCCAATCAATTTACTCCTTCCCTCATTACTCTGGGTAAACAACATACCGGACCAAGGCAAGTTCTTTATTCCTCTTTGAGCATATTTCGGTTTCTAAGGGTTGGAAAGCCATGTTCAGGCTAAAAAGATAAGAAATGAATCATTAGAATACAGGAATTTAATACTGAAAATCATGACAAGTCGCTTAACGTATTCTCTGGATAAATCAAATGATGATAGTGTTGTTTATGGTGCTATGAATCAGGTTGTACAGAACACAATTTAGTCTACAAATAATGTATTGCATTTGCAATAGATGTGAAATTTAGGGTCTATATCCCAAAAATTGCAATATAATGGCCATCTGACTAAATTAATATGAGGATAACAGAAGGGCATAACTGCCATAGGAGCATACCATGCATGAAGGCCCCCAACTTCGTACTTTTACTATAATAGTAGCTCATTATAGTGATTTCTAGTTTGGCCACTGTCAGAGGTGATGAAAAATACATTGTATATTTTAATACAGATTGGAAAATGTATTACCTTATATTAACAAGCCCGTCAATGTTTTGCTTGGAAAGTTTTCCTAAAACATAGTACATAGCAATACATTACCCAGTAAACTACAGACATTTAGGTCAGGTATTGCATCAAGAGTAGAAATAAGCTTTGGTTACTTTGTCATAAACCTGTATTTTCCCCAGAAATGTGCAGTTTACAAAGGATTTCAGTGCTTCCCTATAAAAGCTGGTAAATAACATACTTATTTGCAGATCAGTCTTCATATCAGTAAATTGTTGTTGGATTTGCTTTTGAAACCTGTAGTTAAAGTGAATTGAAATGTAGCATTTTAATCCACAAAGACAGAATTGTATATAAATTTCGTAAGTGTATCCCTGGACTAAATTCACAACTTTTCATATGATTTCTATTTCTGCAGTAGCTAATAATTGAGTCAGTGAAAGTTCACATTAGGAAAAGTCGGTTCTTTCAACCGGTCTCTAAGCTCTTCTCGTTGTTTTACTGCAGGCAAGGCAGGGGATGCTCAGCAATCATCTTAAAAATTAGGGATAAAAATTGCCCAACCCGAGCAATAGTTTTGCTGAAAATCTTCCATCTGCACAGAAAACCTGTGACATGGTTTAGTGGCTACAGATGGCTAAACAATATTGCTGTATGTAGACTTCTATTCTCCCCAAGCCATAGGGCCTTCTAATGCTTATTTACCCATCCCCATAAAAATAACAGGTTGCTTGGCTGCTGGTACATAACAGATTTTGGCTGCAAATTAGCATTCATTGTTTTTTCAGATAGTGGAAACATTAGTTGAATGGTTTCTCACAAAAGCATCTTTGCTTTTATGGACATTTGAACAAAGAATATTAGATATAACTTGTGTGTTTGACTGGATCCTTCAGTATGCTGGGTGGGGTTAACTGGGAGTTGTTGGTGTTTTGTTCTGTTTCTGAGTCGTCTTTTTGCATTTTTTCTTATTAATTTCTTATAATGGCAGTGCTGGGGACTTCTCTGTTTGTATGGTAAAAAGCCCTTAAAGGGTCACTATACTCACTGGAACAACTTTACATTTTCTGAAACCCTCTCTTACTCACTGCCTTCTTGTAGTGTCTGCGACAATTTCTGCACAGCCTCACCATGGACACTCTCTGCTTACACATCTCCCCCTCCCTCCCCCCTGCCTTCTTTTCTCTGCTGATTTTCTTAAATGTTGCAGTAAGTGTGCTGGCAGGCAGGCAAAGAGGTCGGGCATGGGTCACACATTACAATTTCTGCTTCTGGAGTGACTGGTCTTTCTCTGTAAATGCGGTGATTAAAATGATGATTTCTCAGAATCTACAGCTCAGATTTAAAATACGATACATTTTTTTTTAGAGTGGGATCTTGCTGTATTTAGTAGAGTAAAGGTACTATTTTCGAAAATTCGATTTTTAGTAAAGAGTAAAGATACTCTTTAACTTTTTTAATGCGTGTCTCTATTTATTATAATAAGGTACAAGCATGGGGAGTGGAATAATTAGGCAATGTGTATGTTGCGATTGAGAAACCAAAATCTTACAAAATCATCTGGCTACAGGAATTGATTGGTGTGAAGGCATCTGACATCTCTTCATGGTCTCGCTTTGCATTTGCTTTGCTTATAGTGGATTCCAAACACCTGGTGCTTATATTACAAAGCATTTTAAATACATAAGGAGTGCATTCCCTGTAAGTAAAGCAGACATTCCATCTAGTTAACATTAACACATTTAAAGAGCAAGAAAAACTAAAAAAGTTATATAAATCAACGGTACCTCATTATGAGGCATGGGACTATGAACCCCATAATTAATATCCTGTCTACAAGTTGGCTGCAATGCAACATCTGGATTCTTAAGTTTAAGCTTTCAAAAAGTATGTTTTGTGTTAGTTATCTTTTTACACAATTGTGTAAAGCTTTGTGTGACAGAGCACCAGGGGTCTTTATTACTTTTATACATGTATTCTTTGTAAGGGAGAGAGTGGTGCCCAGTCTTTAATAAATAATACAACATTGTTTTATCCAGGCACCACCTTGTTATACCCCATGTAAGCAATATATGTAAACTGTATTAAGCACACTGTTGGGAATACCCAGTTAGTCCTTTGTCCACAAGATGGCTCAATGGGTAAAACTCCTGGGTTTGCCTGTTGTAAATTAATTAGTCTGGTGACACAAAGTCTGGGTAGATCAATTGTAAAATAGCTTGTGTGGCCTGGTTAGCCTTATTTCCCACAACCTCACACAGGGTGTCCTGTGACAGTTTGTATGCAAAATGCAACACATGTTGCTATAAAAGGTCAGATTTACAGAGAGCTAATATTAAAGTACTCTACTTTCTCATAAACTACTGGTAATGGAACAGAGCAACAAACCTATAACAACTTTCCAGACAGATGGAAAACAGAAAATTTTCTCATACTTACCGTAATTTTTGTTTCCTGGTCTCGACACGGCAGTGGGAATCAATGGGTTAACTTCCCCTGGTCCTCACATGACAGTTTTAGTAGCCAATAAATTGGGCTGGCTCCTCCCCCCCACCATGCCTCTTGTATGATCCGAACATTTCCAATTATTATATTACAAAGTGTGGGAGCTTCCCACTGCCGTGTCGAGACTAGGAAACAAAAATTACGGTAAGTATGAGAAAATTTTCTGTTTTCCCTGGTCTCTCCCACGGCAGTGGGAATCAATGGGATTTTTTAAGCTGAGTAAGGGAGGGGAGACAACATTTTTACGATTTATTTATCTTTTGCAGCATTTAGTACTTTGTTACCAAATACTGCTAGATTACGTGAAAAAACATCTAATTTGTAGTGTCTTATGAATGTAGACATAGATGTCCAGGTGGCTGCTCTGCATATTTCTTCTGGTGAAGTTCTGGCTGAGAATGCCCATGATGTGGCTACTGCTCTAGTCGAATGAGCTGTGAATGAGGTTGGTTGGTTCTTTTCACTGGCTGCATAAGCTTGTCTAATAGTTTGCACTATCCATGAAGCCAGCGCAGTCTTTGCTGGTTGGGATCCTATGCGGGGCCCCGTGAACAAAACGAATAGGGAATCTGTTTTCCGGATACTTGCTGTCTTTTCTATATATTTGCTCAAACATCTACCTACATCCATTAGATTATCCTCATCTGACATGTTTGGCAAAATTATATCTTCATTAATATGAAATGAAGACACCACTTTGGGAAGGAAAGTGTTATCGTTCTTAATATCACTGTCTGCCAGAAAAGAGGTAAATGGTGAGGAAGCTCTTAAAGCTCTAATCTCATTAATTCTCCTTGCTGAGGAAATTGCCACCAAGAACAAAGTTTTGAATGTAAGGTTTCTCATGGATGAGGATTCTATGGGTTCGAATGCGTTGGATTGGAGAAATTCTAATACTAATGGGAGATCCCAGGGTGGAACTCTATTTTTTATTTGAGGCCTTAGATGTACTCCTGAGAAGAATCTGCTTATCAGAGGGTCTAAAGCCCACTTAGTGTTAGATATTGCTGAAATTGCTGAAATTTGTCTCTTTAGTGATGATAGACAAAGATTTCTTTCAAAACAATCTTGCAAGAAGTCTAGAAGATTAGCCACCGTTATATTATCTGCTGACAGATTTTTATTTGTGCACCAGTCCACAAATACTTGCCAAGTCTTATAATAAGAATTGGATGTTGAAGATTTTCTTGAGGACATCAGAGTAGTAATTACCTTTTCTGATACACCGCAGCTTTGCATAAACCTCCTTTCAGTAGCCATACCGTGAGGTTGAGAATGGATGGGTCTGGGTGTAGAATTGGTCCTTGACTGAGTAGATCTTTGTCTAGTGGGAGTCTGATCGGCTGTATCTTGGATAGAGATATTGCCCATTGGAACCATGACCTCCTCGGCCACCATGGAATGATGGCTATAATTAGAGCTTTGTTTTGTTCTATCTTCTCTAGCACTCTCGGAATCATGGGAATAGGGGGAAATATGTATCCCAGACTGAAGTTCCATAGGATAGAGAATGAGTTGATCATAGTGGCCTGGTTGTCCGGGAACCAAGGGAACCAAGTTTGTTGTTCTGGTTGGACGCCATGAGGTCGATTACTGGGTGACCAATTTGTAGGCATATTCTGTGAAATATGTTTTGCTTGAGACTCCATTCTCCCGGTCTCGGTTAATTCCTGCACAGATAATCTGTTGTAAGATTCTGCGAGCCTGGTATGTGAATGGCCTGAATGTGGAGAAGGTGTTTCTCTGCCCAGTCCATTATCTCCATAGTTGTTTTCCATAGGGTTTTGCTGCGAGTACCTCCCCCTCTGTTCAGATAAGAGACCACTGTCATGTTGTCCGAAAAGATCATCACTGAGGATTTCTTGATCGTTGATTTGAATGTTTTCAGTGCAAGAAAAACAGCGGTTAGTTCTCTGAGATTCTGAGAGTTGACTGCTGTCGTGTTGTCCCAGACACCCTGAGCCATCTTCCCTTGGCATGCAGCTCCCCAACCTGTTGGGCTGGCGTCCGTAACTATCCTTATCCATTGTTGTGGATTGAGATCCTCCGGACTGAAATTTTTGGTTTCCCGCCACCATTTCAATTCTATTATAAGTGATTGTGGAAGGAATATTACCTGATGTGGGTTGTCTTCTGGTTTCCAATACTTTAACATGTGAATTTGTAGTGGCCTGGAATGTCTCATTGCCCATTTCACGACACCTATAGTAGATATCAGTTTCCCCAATACTCTTTGGCACACTTGGGCCGTTGAATACTGAAATCTGGTCAGATTCTTGATTTCTGTCAGTATGTCTAGCATATGTAATTGAGGTAATGATATCTGCATTTTTGACGAGTCTAGAGTCGTCCCTAGAAATGATATCTTTTGAGATGGTGAAAGGTTGGATTTTTCTAGATTTACTATCCACCCATGATCTTCCACGCATAGTAATGTCATTTGAATATGGGATAGAAGAGTCTCCCTTGTTCTTGCTTTGATTAGGATGTCGTCTAGGTATCCAAATATTTGGACTCCCTGAACGTGTAGAAATGCTAGAATAGGAGCAAGGATTTTCGTGAAGGTGCGTGGAGCTGAGGATAGACCGAACAGTAGGGCTTTGAATTTCCAATGACTGTTTAGAATGAAGAACCTGAGGAGTTTTCTGTGGTCTTTTGCTATTGGCACATGTAAGTAAGTGTGTTTCAGGTTGATTTTTGCCATCCAGTTGTTCAGTTTTATTTGCTGAGTTATTGATTTTAGTGTCTCCATTTTGAATTTTTTCTTCATGACGAACTTGTTTAAAAATCTCAAGTCTAGAATTGTTCTTGCTTCTCCAGACTACTCAAAGGTGAGTAGATTCCTGTGAACTTTTGTTTTAGTGGTACTGGTTCTATAACTTCCTGTTGGTATAGAGTTAGTATTGCTTGTAGGAATATTTGTTTGTGAGTTGATGATTTTAGATTTCTTGATTTAAGAAATCTGTTCAGTGGAGGAAGGTGAGATTGTTCTATTTTGTAACCTTGCTTGATTGACTTCAAAAACCTTAGATCTGTAATTGAAGATTTCCATGTTGTGTAGAAATTGGATAATCTTCCTTCCACTTTCTCCTTATGAGTTCTGACAGTCATGATTTCCTTCCTCTAACTGCATTGCTCCTGGGACCTCGAAAGGACTGTTGATTGTCATTTCTCCAGGTCCTTTGGAAAAATGGCTTACCTGGCCTATATTGTCTGGCCTCCCGTAAATTAGTTTGTTTCTGATTAAAAGATGGTCTAAACACTTTGTTCTGATTGGGAGACTTTTCTTGTTTGAATTATTATTGATAAGATCTTCTAATTTCTTTCCAAAAAGCATACTACCTTCGAATGGTATGTTAGTGAGTCCCTGTTTGGAGTGGATATCTGCCTTCCACTGTTTGAGCCATAATGCCCATCTGGCTACCACTGAATATCCCATGGATTTTGATACGAGTTTTACTGCGTCTAGGGATGCTTCAGCAATAAATTTAATATCTTGAAGAGATTTTATGATATCAGCTCTTGGTATTCCTTGGTTAAGAGCAGATTCTAACTCTTGTAGCCATATATTGTTAGCTCTAGCTAGATTTGTAATAGCTATAGGGGGCCTCAGCATGGAGCCCGCCACTGAGAAAGCTCTTTTAAGTGCTGTTTCCTCTTTACGTGGCCAACAGCATTTTCCTGGCCATCTTGGTTATTGGCGTGTCAACACTTGGTGCTTGTTCAAATTGTCTTATGTCTTCTTCCATAAATGGGTATAGATTTTGCAGATTCTGAGATATCGCAAATTTTTTATCTGGGTTCTTCCATTCAACCATAGTAACATGTAGAGCACTCTCAGGACTTGTTCAAACAATCTTTAACTTTTATTCCATAAGCAGCAAACAGATAGTGACGTTTCGGTCTTTGTCTCAGACCTTTCTCAAGCGATGGCTCAGTGTTTCAAGCAGTGCCAGGGCTGAGAACAGCGACTGTAAGCAGAGCAGAGCCAACTTATCAGCAAGGCGCGCAGGAGATTCCGGCGTTTTAAAATGAAAACCGGAAGTGACGAGTACGGACTTCCGGTATGGTGTAACGCATATGTGTTCCAGCGGCGCTCGTGATCCAGATAGATCTTTACAGCTTCAGTCAGCCTGCACAGACATAGCACAGGTGAGTAGTCTGTTACAATAGTGGGAAGAGGTAGGAGACCCACTAAGGAAGATGGGGGTGAGCTTTGTTTGTGTGAAGAGTAAAGGCTTAGAAATGTGAGGACAGGAAAAGAGGCATGGTGAGGGGGAGGAGCCAGCCCAATTTATTGGCTACTAAAACTGTCATGAGAGGACCAGGGGAAGTTAACCCATTGATTCCCACTGCCGTGGGAGAGACCAGGGAAAGGGAATTAATCTAATAAATTCTAAACACAATCAAAAGTCTCCACTTCAGGATGGAGATTTCGATACAGTGCATATTAAAGTAAAATTACCTGTGGTGGTTGAACAAAAGAGAGGAGAGTCAAAGATCTCCACACAAGCTTTTCATTTGCTTTTAGTTGCAAGCAAATGATAAATTAGTGGCTACGATGAAATCTGTAAAATGCATAGGCCACAACGCCCTGGTTCCATTTTTTGTGCAAATCGCATACACTCCAATAACAGATAATTGCCAAAATCACAATGAAAATGCATGGTAACATGCTTTAAATGCGCTGTATTGGGCTTGTGCTCTCCACGTGCGTGTAAGTGCACCAATAGTGTGTCCAAAGCCATAGTGAATAGGTTTTTGATTCATTTGTATCCCACGAAGGTTAATCTGGTACTATGTGTTTACATTTAACGATGTAAGGAGAATTAATGTCTGTCTGAGGTTATTAATTACAACAACAAAAAATGTGCTTATTTAACCATCACATGCGATAACGTAAATATGATCTAATCAGCGTTATCAAGGGGGGTAATCATTTGATAGGATAACACAGATAGCCAATTAATTAGTAATTATGCTGCCCTTGGGTAATCATAGCCCAAGGGAAGTACATTTATTTATATAGGTTTAAAGGTTTTAATACATTAGCAAAACAGTTATGTTTTAAATCAGGGATGTCAAGCTTGCAGCCTTCCAGATGTTTGAAGACTACAACTCCCAGCATTTCCTGCATGCAGAATGCTGGGAATTGTAGTTTTCAAACATCTGGAGGGCTGCAAGTTTGACATCCCTGTTTTAAAAATGTCCAATTATCCACCACTGCAACATGCTAAAAGCCTGGTCAGTATGTGTAAGCATGATGCAGGCTGCATTGATTTCAGTGAAGCCACACAGCATGAGCTGCAACTTAGCCTTGCAGCATGTGGACCTCTCATGTGTTGTGGTTTAATGGGAAATATGGCAGGCCTCTTTGTATTATTTAGGGATCACATTAAATAGCAAGTTAATAAAGTGCATTTGCTCTTATGGTGAAATCCAGCTAACAGGAAGGAAGAAATTAAATGCTGACCTGTCATCTTGCAGGGTTTTCTTATTCCTAGTAGTCATGTTGAAACCAATTGACCCCTTATCTACCCCAGGCACAGTTCACTTTATACCCACACCCAGCCACACCCACACACAGCCATCAGTCAGCTTTACCAGGGATCTTTACATGATGGCTCTCTATAGATGCTTGAAAACAACTCCCAGTATTCCCTTGGCTGCCTCTGATCACGAGGAATGCTGGGAGTTGTAGTTTCCAGAAACAGCATGTGACATGATGTATAATATGTACAGCCGTGCATATCATTTTAATTCATAAAATAACAAACATTTTTGCTTTCTCTGCAATTGCCTCCTGTAATAACAAATGGAAACTACCAATCAAATTACAGGATGGCCGTGGGGGCGTGTTCTTTCGTCACCAAGGGGCTGTACAGCAAAAACCAGGAAGTTAGCCGAGAACTATCCGAGTGCGGTGAGTGCTCAGCAGGCAGGCAGGTAGGTGCTGTAAGTTGTAATGGGGGGGTACACAGCCATATGGTATAGGGTATGAATTGTCCGTGTAAGGGAGAGAGGCCTAGTCCGTATCATGTCCCAGTGTGTTACCAGGCTCGGAACATCCGCAGTGAGGACATTGTGATCCAAAGCTGTTTGCTTACAGGGTGAGATGAAAGACTAACCTGAAATCCTGAACAATGTCCTGTTGCCACTGTTTCTGCTTCCTGGTCCTTCCAGTTACCAACTGTCAGTCGTGGATATGACAGGTGACATCACAGCCAATGACTGAATGCTATTCATCTAGCTACCTCTTTTGAGCATGCACAAGCCTATAACCAGCTCACTAGATTGCTTAAAGAACAAACACACGCCCCCTTAGTATCTACAAGGCATCTAGGACAGGGGTGCCCAACCCAGTCGACACTGGGGGACGCATTAGCAGCACTGAGAACAGTGAGTGGGCCACGGGGCCCACCCGGTTACGCTGCTTGGAACACCCCTTTTCATGCCCACTCATGAGAGAGCTGGTTAAGAAGAAAAGTGCTGTAGTGGCCAATTCCCAAAGTACAGCATGATAATAGAGTGTCTGGCTTCTGTGTCAGGTACTTTTTCTTAACAATAATTGGCCTAGAGTAAGGGCTAGACCACACTAGAGCATTTTAATGTGTGATCCGGTTGTGTGTTAAGAAGCGCACACAAGTGTTGGGCAATCAGTTTGGGCAATTTGCTGCTTTTCAGGGAGCATGTTTTTTTTTTGCAGATTGCAGTGCCCAGCATAATGTGGCCTCTGCATACGGCTGCAGCAACACTAGCAAAGCACAGAAATGCCTCTGAAAAACATGATCACAATGCACAGCCTTTCCATGTATTTGCGTTGTAATTTTATAAATATTTGGTCATCTGAGCGCACGATTTCTGCACCAAAAGTGGCAATTGCATGAGCACCAATTACTGATCTGAGCGCAGTGGGCCTGTTACGTTAGAATGAATTGGCATTCGATTGTTATTTGGGATCAGATAGCAAAACTTGATCGGAAGCAAGTGGGAATCATGCCATTGCCACACTGGCACTCACATAATCACAGTGGCGTAATTATAGGGCCCGCGACTGGGGGGTCCCAGAGAAGTAAGGGCCTGCGATCCCCTCCAAAGATGAACCACTATCATTTGTTTTTAAAACATCTGATCGTGCGTAAGAAGTAAAGACACACGTTCAGCTGTTTAAAAGAACTGGCGGAAGTTTTAAACTGTTTAAAACTTACTCCGGTTCTTTTAAACAGCTGATTGCACATATCTTTACTTCATACACGCAATCAGCTGTTTTAAAACTGCTAATTGTGGATCTTTGGAGGGGAGGGGTGTGTGTCAGGGGCAGTTACGGACCTGCATTTACACTAGGCATGTGTTATAAGCTGCCATAAGCCCCACTCCCCAAAATTATCTTTTCTGAAGCTATTTATAGACCTGTAATCATTCTCTGTTCTTATCTCGCCTATAGACATTTTTAGAGAGAGAAAAATTTTTTCAGGCTTCTGGCTAACTTTTAACATTGTTTAAAAGTTTGGGGTCGGGGCTTATGATTTCATGGAGAATCAAAACTGGTTTGTAATTTGTTTTATTTTATTTACCTATATTAGATGTTTGGACCCTAAGAGATTGACAAAATATAGGTTTGAAACAACTACTGATCTGGATAATAGCACAGGCACTTGAAAATGGAATCGCCTGGTCTTCAACGCACCATTCAGGATCCGGTAAAAAAAAACTTGATTATTTTTTGTGGCTTAAATATTCTTTTACTTTTTTTCTGAAAGCCCTTCTGATTATTCTCCACAAAAGACCCCGTTTGCTTTATATTTAAGTCTGATACGTGTCTTTCTGCAAGTTTACCAAAATGCATGATCCCTCTTTAAAGGGTATCTCCAAACATATTAACAGATTTTGGGAATTCAGTTTTATTGAAGAACGGGAGGTAAAGGAGCTGCATCTTACCTCCCGTTCTTCAATAAAACAATCAGGAGCCAGGAGAGAAGGTAATAAACTTGCTTGCTCGCTCCCCTGGCGTGTCCTCAGTGCAAAGAAGACAGAGTCCATCGGGACCTGTCAGAGAACGTGCCGGGGGAGCAAGCTAGCGGGTAAGTTTCTTACCTTCTCTCCTGGCTCCTGATTGTTTTATTGAAGAATGGGAGGTAAGACACAGCTCCTTTACCTCCCGTTCTTGGAACATAAGGGACCAAAAGAGAAGATAAGTAGGGAGGTGCAGAAGAGTGAAGGGATTTAAGGGTTAAAAGAAGGGTATTGAATATAATTTTTTGATGGGAAGCCACCCTATGGACTGCAGTATTGGGGTTGCGGGTTTTCTTTTGGAGGAGAGTGAAATGATATGAGTTGCCGAGTTTAAGTTAGATTGGAAAGGAGAGAGGTGACAGGCCACGAGACCAAGTATCAGAATGTTACAGGAGTCAAGACGGGAGATAAGAAGGGCATGAATGAGCATTTTAGTAGTGGAGCGAGAGAGGAATCTTCGACACGTCCTAGTGACATTGTTAATGTGATGGTGGAAATCAAAGAGGAGTCAAAGATTACTCCAAGGCAGCGTGCAGTGTATGCATGGAAATCATAACCTTACAGACATTCTAATATGATCTGATAAATTGTATAATGAAAAAATACTTTTTCACTACAGCTTTTATTGTGTTAGATGTAACAGTTCATGGTTTACAAAATAAAATGTCCCACATATTTGTTGCATAACCATTTTGTTATCTAAGGAAAACCCAATTCTTGAATGTTGCTGTGTATTTTTCAGGTTGTGCCTTACGCTGGGACAATTTTTGGTGGGCTCCAACCAGGACAGATGGTTGTAGTACATGGGATTGTTCCTCTTGATTCAGACAGGTATTTACAAATAATCATAGTTCATGCATAGAATATACAAAGAAGACTCAGAAAGCAGGTCACTGCTATATAGTATTAGAGGGTGCCTAGCAAAATATAATAATTTTAAAGCATCACAAAGAGAGAGAAAAAGGAAGTTTGAGGCACACCATCATGTTAGGCTAGTAAAACCCCTTTATTGGTAAATACTGGGACACACACAATATTTTAAAAACATCTAAAATCACACAAACATCAACTGGGTAAGGTGCTGTGCATAGGACTTAAATCCATAATAGTAGTAAATATATATATATATATATATATAAATGGGTTTAGCAGCTAATAAAGTGCAATTAAATGTATAATAGATAAGGATCAATATAAATTCCAAATAAATGTAAGTAAATGTAACTCATGTAGTAAACATGATAGTAAACATGATAGTAAATCTTATCTCCGTGCAGCAATAACCCAATAGTCAAACGTCACAAACTGCTGGTAGTCCCATCAGAGCTCAATCACCCATACTCAGGACCGGCTCCACTTGAAGCCTTTTGCCCTCCAAAGGCTTTCTCAAAATCGGTAATGGTGGCCGCATTCCCTCATGCCTTTATAGTCACTTCATTTCTTGTTTTCTGTATGGATGCACTCTGCGTAGCACGCTATTATAGTGCTGCTACGCTGAGTGATGATGTCAGCACGTATTGGTAATCGTTAGAAGATATGGCACATATACTGAGCCAGAGCAAAACATGCAACATTTACTTGCTGCTCACATGTAGTGATTGAGACATTTAGATGAGGCAAAGTAATTTTTTTTCAGTTTACATACCCTTTAAGAAATATATACTAAATATTTAAAGGTTCAGGTTTTTAACTGGTAAAGATCTACAAATATGCTAACAGGGCTTGAAAACAAGCCTCACCTTACTCAAAGTGCTATGACCCTATTCTGATTATTCTGGTCTCAGGGTGAGATAATCTATCCATTTTCTATAGACGCTTTTGATGGGGCAGAGAAACAATAGCCTAGTTAAAAAGTTAAAAATCTAGAATAAAGAATTAGAAATCCAATACAATAAAACTGTAAAAATCAAGTTTTTCAAAATAAAAAGTGGCTGGGGCAAGAATATAAGATCATTTTATTCCTACCTCCCAAAATCATTTTGTTGAGGAGTGCCAGCTCATAGAGCTTTCATTTGCCTGGTAGGAATTGCCAATCCTCCCTGTTCCAGGTACTTTTCATTTTAACAGTTTTTAAAGATGCCATATGCTAGCTACCATTCAATGAGCAAGAATTTTGCACTATTTCTACAGTGGCGCACATTAACTTTCTCATTTTCTCTTTTCTTATTGTTGATTTTTTTCTTTCCAAAACATAAACATGCAGACCTAGTTAGTTATAATAGTTGGGTGAGACCAGGACTGTTTCCAGGCATAGGCCACTTAGGCAAAGTACTAGCGCCCAGTGTTCTTTCTAGCATCTCCCTGTCAGCTTTTATGGCTGTTTCAGGACTGATCTCTTTCAGCTGCTTTTATTCGCAACATTGTAGTGAGTAGAGAGCCTGAACAGTGCTCACTACTTGGCAACAATGTTGCAAATTAATGTACTTAAAGGGCAACTGTGGTCTCAAAACAAGTTAGGGTTAAATGAAAGACTGCAGTATTTCCTTTACACTGAGCCAACAATCACATCTCTGGCTGGAGCCTGTGAAAAATTACATTGGGGTGAATGTTCAAATTTCCTGCTTCCAGTAACATCTTTAACAACTTTCAGTGACATCACCTGACTTCTGCCGGCCCTTTTCCCCAGGGGAGAAGCATGCTCAGTTGAGACTTATTGCTGGGGAAATCAGGAAGTACCTGAGGAAAAAATTGACAGTTGAGAAGGGGAGCCTATTAATTCAGACAGGCTGGTCACATGACTACAAGCTGGTCACATGGCTAAAAACAGGAAGAGTTCAACCAGTGCTGTCACTGAAAGAGTTAAACATCTCAGATCTTACCAAATTTTCCTGTTCCACCCCCATCTGTCTACTTTATCATGACACCCGTCTGGGGAGAACACTGGCACCATGTACCTCGCTTCCACCAAAAACCTATTATGTCTTTCAAATCGGTACTTCATTGGTGGCCAGTGATGTTGCATACACATTAATGTACATATACACTCCTGCCTGCCCCACTTGGTACAGCGTTCACCTCTTTCCAACTACTAAAGCGGTGGGGCAGGATGGTGCCTAGGGCACTAAGATGGCCCTGGTTGAGACAATTCAGGTAATCTGGCTATTTTCTCAGAAAGATGGGTTCCCAAAAGCATTTCTAATTCTACTGTAATTGGGAACAATATAAAAATCCATACTTATTCACATTTTTAGGTTCCAGGTAGATTTCCAGTGTGGTAGCAGCATACATCCTCGTTCTGATGTGGCCTTTCATTTCAACCCTCGTTTTAAAGGGTCTGGACATATTGTATGCAATACTCTACAGAATGAAAAGTGGGGTTTGGAAGAGAAAATATATCACATGCCATTTGTAAAAGGTCAGCCATTTGAAATTATATTTTTGGCTTTTCCTCATAAATTCCAGGTGAGTTTTATTTTCTCCTACAATCAATAATGTTTTTTCACTGTGTAAAATTCCCATTGTCTTTGGGAAAAATGAACAATTTTATTATCCAACTGAGCTTGGAAATCCACACAGTAAGGTACTTTAATGTGCCTGTTGTTTAGGATCAATAAGTGATGTGTGATATGCAGCCCCAAGTGTTAATAGATAGTATGTGGATATGGATCCATAATCAATATCACATTTTAAGCAGTTTATCAATCTGAAAGTAATTTATTAACTTTTTTCCTTCTGTCCCCCCTCATTTCTCATCTTGACTAAGGTCAGACATCTGCACGCTATCCATATGTTCATGTAAACATTTAGTAGAATTGCTTCAGGTTTAAAGGGTGACAATACCATTTAAATACCAAAATATAGGAGCAAGAATTCCTTCCTCTCATTCGTCTTATATTTAAAAAGTAATTTGTTTTAGTAACCGTATGAGGAATGGGATGAAGCTTTAACAGCTCATAAGCTGATCTTGCATAAGGCATCAGATCTATAGGTACAAGGCAAATAGCATCCCACTATGTCCTAAATGTCCCAGGGCACCTTTTATCATATGATTTGGTCATGCCCTCACATGCAAGGCTAATGATACCAAGTCCTAACTTTACTGCGAACCCCTTTGCAGTTTGGCTAATTTCGATTGTTTGTCATTCATATTTCATAGCCTGTAACTTGCACCCCCACTACTTAGGGTTTTGATAGTTACCAGTGCCCTATACATTGTTGCTATTATAATGGGAAACCCTTTAGGCCTAGATCCAAATGTATGCTTACTGGGCACAATGGAACATGTGCAGATGGATAGGTTTCAGAAAATATTTTTATCTGAGGTAATTTATGTAGCTAAAAAATGATTAGCTATAGTCTGAATACAACAAGCCCTGGTTCTACCTGGACTACCACAATGGAAAGCAATAGTTAATGCTCTATTGCCCTACAAAATTTTTTTTTTATCAACATAGAGGATGAGGAAGTATGACAAGGTTTGAGGTAGATGGGAGTCCTCTCTACAAATCTAAGTTATCAAACATCCATAAATCAATACGTACACTAATGAACCTGAATTTAATAAAATATTTTCAAATTAATCAAAGAATTTTTCTTGGTGAGATGTTAACTATAACTTATTTACATGTATGAAACACTTAATATAATTAAGATAATTGGGTTATCTAATGTTTGCATTAACTCACTTTATAGTAAGTGCTATTGTATTTATTTATTTGAGGCAAAGTATTTTTTTCAGTTTACATACATTTAATATATGAATTATTAATATATATTGTCATATTTTATTTTTTAAAGAATGTATGTATTATAACATAATCCGCCTTTTCTATTGCAATATAAACGTATTACGTAATTTTTTTAGTTTCATGACCTTTTAAAAACTACTTCTGCTTATATAGTCACCATGCAGGGAGATTCAATAAAAGTTCTTATCTTAAAATTTGTGCTAATTTTGCCCCAACCACTCAGATGTTAGCTTTCAAATGTTAAATAAGATCTCATTTGTTGGGGCAAAATTAGCACCATTTTTAACAATAAGAACTTTTATTGAATAACCCTGCATGCGTTTAAATTGTGAGAACTACTTAGTAACAATATTTTAGGTGCACACATTTGCCTGTGCTATTAATTTGCTCCAGCCAATAAGATGCTGTCTTTTTTACTGGTTTATTGCAGTTACATAACATTGGATTGGTTGCTGTGGTTTAATAGCACAGGCAAACATTTGCACCTTGTATTGCATCAGTCCGTAAAACATATTTAATTAACACAATTATTAGAATTGTATAATATAGGAGTAGAAACCTCAGCCTCTTTCTATACATTGCTATAAAAAAGTATATGTTGCAGAGTTTAGTCATTTATGTAATCTGTTTAATGCTTTGTTTAATAGGTGTCTGCAAATGGAAAAAACTTGCTTGTATACAAGCATAGAATCGGCCTTGAAAGTGTTGATACATTGAGTATATCTGGCAAAGTGAAAATTGACACAATTGGTTTTACATCTCAGCCAGTAAGTCTAAACCGTTTAAACAGTCGCTTTATAAAGAACTTGTTTATGTTTGTAGTTATTATCTTTCTGTCTACAGTCCTTAAATGGAATGACATTCTTTCTATGCCAACTGCACAATCTTATTATAGTCCTCCGAGCTTCCCTTATTTACAAACAAGCTTTTTTTGTGGCAATCCACAGCGTTAAAATGTGTATGGGAAACACATTTCATTATAATTCCTATATCCTCTCACAAATCTATTTGATATTTAACAGAGGCAGGCATTCCCAAAGCTAATATTTATGACCAAATGGGAAACATGGCTTGGTATGTATTAGAGGACTCTCAGTGCTCTGAGATATTCCCGTCTCTCCCTAAATGCTCCTCAAACATTACCTTACAAGAGAATTTAAAAATTCTTCACCATGGGTACCTGCAAACAGTATGCCTGTAGAATGCCTTGGATATTCAACAGCAGATTCAGGGACCACGTGATGCCGCCTCCTCCTCCAATACCGTTACACTTCTGATAGAAGATTCAATACACAACAATACAAAAGTAACTAGAAGGGCCAAATCACTGTAGTAAAATCACGTCTTTATTGGAAATCACGTGTGCAGAGACAACACTCCATCAGGGTTCTCGCTTGACGCATTTCATAGCACTCCCACTTCATCAGAAGATAAGGACCCTGAGAGCCGAGAACCTCCCCAGCACACTCGATCAGTACATTTCTGCATACATTCGCGTGATCAGCTGTTTAAAAGTCCGGTACCAAATAAGCAGAGCTTTTAAATAGCTGATTGCGCATATCTTTACTGCTTATGCACGATCAGCTGATTTAAATAGCTGATTGTTGAAAGTCTGGAAGGGGATCGCAGGCCCAGTAGTTACTCGACTGGATGTATCACCACCATATTTAAAAGAGAAGGGAGAGGTAAACCAAAACGGAGGAATGTGCACACACAGATTAACCCCTTGCAGTATTTCAAGACATTTCTTAAAGCTAAGTATAACAAAAACATATAATTAATACAACTGTATACTAAAGCGCAAAAATAAAAACCGTATATATATTAATACATATATATCTGCTATGTAAACCCACAAAAGGTTACTATTAGAAACTCATAAATAGTGACAATCCGTTATTCGAAAATGTGTTAAAATCATTGTAAGATATACATCTTGTCTATACACTGAAAACATATGTATATTGTTAGAATGATTCAAAGATGACCTACGGAAAAAGGTACCTCAAAGAGATGGTAACTATTTCTCTATACCCCTCTCTTCTCTTTTCTTATGGTGTTGATAAATCAGGGTTCTTAGCTTCTGATGAAGTGGGAGTGCTACTAATGCCTCAAGTGAGAACCGTGATGGGGTGTTGTTTCTGTACATGTTATTTCCTACAAAGCAAGTGAAATTAGAGGAGAACACTATTTCTGTGATTTCACAATTTATTGTTTCGGGGTGCTTACCCATATACCTGAGGAAGAGGGCATTTTGCACAATAAATTGTGAAATCACGATGTAGTGTGTTTCACTTCCTTATTGCAAGAGTATTTCACCTGCCATTATCAGTGTGCTTGCTTGACTCTGGACTGTTTTTGCAATTTCCAATAATATTGTTGTGTTCACCATTGATATTTGTCTCCTCATAGAGAGACCTATCATAATGCTTCCTCTCTTTTTTGTTTGCTTTTTATTGTAGATAATTTTGGGTTCACAACCAACATCTCTGGCAATAAATTATACAAGTGAAAATATGGTAAATTCTTAAGCCTTATATATATATATATATATAGACATTAGATAATACATCCCCTATATATTATATAGATATATTTATATCTCCATAGGAGATTGCATTGAGTTTTTAGGAGCTACCAATGTGGTGGGGGTATAGGATATTACACATAGGAAAGGTGTATATGTATGTGTGTACTATCTCATTGTTACCATTTAAAGGGGAACTGTGGTCCAAAAAAATTGAGGTAAATTGATAGGAATTGCTCCCCTGGGAATTTTTGCAATTTATTTCCATTGTTTATTTTGCATAGTTTTGAAGATATTTACATTTTTGTGTGTGATATGGCAGCAGCATCACCAGGTCCCCTGCACTTCCTGCTTCCTGCTCTGAAACAGTCAGTCAATCTGTCCTGTGTCTCCTCCCCTCCTTTGCAGCCCCCCTGGTCACTCACTCATGGACCCCATGGTCCCTCCAGTTGCAGGCCCCCCATGGCCCATTATCTTACAGCCCCATGTGGCCTCTGCCCACTCGTGGGTGTCTAAGCCCTGCCCACTTGTGGGTGTCTCAAGCCCCGCCCACTTGTGGGTGTCTCAAGCCCCCGCCCACTTGTGGGTGCTAAGCCCCCGCCCACTTGTGGGTGTCTAAGCCCCCGCCCACTTGTGGGTGTCTAAGCCCCACCCACTCACTGGTGCCGTGGGTTACTCAGACCCCCCCTTACCTTCTCTGTCAGGACTTCACACAGCAGAGAGGAGGAGGGACTTCCTGTCTCCCTCACACACTGAGGGAGTCTGAGGCTGTGCTCGCCGGCGGCACTGTGCAGGAGAAGCCTTAGGAATTTCACATGTCAGCCTCCCACCCATTAACTTTCTGGTCAGTCATTTCTGTATATCTTGGGCTGTGGAGCACGTAGAGAGGTGGTTGATGGCTCGTTTTAAAGGTAGGAAACTGGCCTTTCATTTAAACTTGTTTGGAGACCACAGTTCCCCTTTAAAATTCAAACTTTTATTTCCACATATGTTAAAACACAAGGCCTTCAGAGTCAACACGCTCTCTCAGGCATTTTTGCAACCAGCAGGTAATGACGTTGATGACGATAATGATGAGATGTGACCCGAAACGTCATTACCTGCCGGTTGCAAAAATGCCTCAGAGAGCATGTTGACTCTGAAGCCTTGTGTTTTGTGGAAATAAAAGTTTGAATTTTAAGCAAGTGCCGTCCTTACAATTTTGCTAGTGTTCATATATAATGAAATAATTATAGTAATCATGTGACTTTGTTTGTCCACACACAGGGAGAGTCGCAAAAGAACCTAAGCTTTGTAAGTATTTCCTATTTGGGTATTAGTAATTAACATTTTATGCCGGCCATACACTATAGCATTAGATTGATTTACCTTTAGAACACCCAATCTATTTAATGTCTTTAAAGTGTATATCGGGTGGGTGAATTCTTGCCTTCTGAAGTTCCTGTCTGGCCCATTTCATTTTTCGGAAGACTGCCAATGGAACGTGGAAAGGTGAGTTCATAATGTATGGGCATCTTTAATCAGATTACTGTCTTTAAACTACAACTATATGCAGAATTGCTGAATGTGAAAGTCATTGAAGTTCAACAAGCAGACAAGGAAGTTGTAGCCAGACAGCCGTGTCACAAATAAACTTGTAATTTAATGTAAGCTTATTACTTGCACAGAGAAAGCATAGGGGCTTGGGGATAACAAGAGTCGCCTATTACATATATATTGCCAGCTACTAAAAGATACCTTTGTCTCTTTTTAGACCGTTCCTTACAAGGGAAACCTTCCTTGTCCCATAATTCCTGGCAAGACAGTGGCTGTTAAAGGAGAAGTATACAAGGATGCCAAGAGGTGAATTCCCTTTTCTAGAATAAATGGCATATCTAACTTCTAATGCTTATTATCAACAGCCTATTGTTAGCTATTTTGTGTTTTAAATTTTCTAGTTTTGTTTAATAAACCTAAAACTTAAGGCTTGTACACACGTGCAATCGCGGGTCATGGTCGTCTCTCTGTAATTAAAGTATAGGGAGTGGGCTGCAGCTGAGGGAATTCTGCAGTTTTAAGTGTTCTCCGAAGCAGAACGCTTGGGACTGTGTGTATCTTTAGAAAATGATAAACAGGATCTTTAGTTAGTATGGGCGTTTTGTTAGTTAGTATGGGCGTTTTGTCTGGCGAAATGCCTGTTTGACAGGGCCCATTGGCCGATCTGCCGGGCAGATCAAGTCCCAACCAAATGGGCATTTCGTCCGACAAAGTGACCATTCAGGGAACGATTGTCTGTCCCCTCGATCACACATGTGTATAAGCCATAAGTCTCTAGCCTCGTACACGCATGGAACGAACAATGCACGATTTGGCCAATAATTGTTGATGTGTTTGTGGTCGCTTGCTGTTTGCAATGGCGGATCAACGAACAATGCCAGAGTGGATGCATACACATGCTATTATTGCCTGAAACGCCTGTTCGACGTGGTTATATCTTTCGCTCAGGGGTCCACATGTATACGGACCCTTAGTAAATGTTTTATTGGATAATAAGACTCACAGGCAGCCTTGACACCATTTTGGCCTGATAATTCCAGTTGGCAGAGTTAATAATTGATAGTGTTTTCACAGGAATTAAAGTGGTGCATGCTCATCTTTTCGTCAGATAGATCATGCATTTTATTGAAGTTTTCATGATCGGATGTGGTTTTTGCAACATGTCTAATTGCTTGCAAGAGACTAGCCTAGACATACATCCAGAGTGTTAATCTTTCTGTATTCCAGGTAGTTAAGAATTACAACTTTGCCTAATTATTATTTTATATTTAGCATTTTATTTAAAGGAGAACTGGAGTGCAGAACTAACAGGGTTATTCAATAAAAGTTCTACTGGGGCCAATTATGCCCCATCCAATCAGATGTAAGCTTTCAAATGTTAAGTAATATCTAATGGGTTGGGGCAAAATTAGCACAATTTTTAACGTTAAGAACTTTTATTGAATCTCCCTGTATGTTTTTAAAAAGCAGCTAAAGTGCAATTGTGGTCTCTGAACAAGTTAGGCTGGGTACACACGAAGGGACTATTTGTCGGGAGAAATATCTGTCGGTCGTGGCAATAGTAGCTGCGTCCGACAGTAAGTGCAACCAATCGTGCGGTCCCATAGGGAACCGTACAATCGCCTGTGATTTACCGACATGTCAGATCGTCCTTTCGTCCAATCCGGCCGAACGTACTATCAATCTTGGTCGCGGCTGAAAGGGGCACAGATTTTTCGGGCCAATCGACCGATACGCAGAAGTAACGTTCGATTGGGCCGAAAAATCTGCCCGTGTGTACCCCGCCTTAGGATTAAGCCTGCAGTCTTTTCTTTAACCCAAGCCCTGGATCTCTGGCTGCAGTCTGTGAGAAATTATATTGCAGATAATGTTCAAACTAAAGTTTCTTGAGTGACTTAATCCTGCCTGTCCCCAGGGTCTAAGCATGCACTCCCGGGGTCCCGTCTGTGTCTGACAGGACAGACGAGGCACGACAACAGACTATAATAACTTGTAGTGTCATCAATTACATAATTTGTAAAACTCCTCCCTTCAATGAGATCCTAGAAAGGGTATGGTAAATTAACATGTCTTAAAGAATGTGCAAACATTTGTGCAAAAGTGCCATAAATAATACATGAGCATTATATACAATGAAAAAGCGTTTGACTCTTTTTGTGCAAAACAGTAAAAACATGCTCTTCTACTATTAAAAACCACCATTAAGTGAAAGAATATAGCCATCTTTATAAAGTGCTACCACATATTTCTGTAATAAAATTTATGTTGTGTATTAAATATAGTGTCTGTGTCTTTTTAGTGCATTAGATTAAACTATCTTTAATAATTCCAACATGACTTGATCTGCTTCACTCATTAGTTAAAAGCAGGAAAACAATTCTTATGGGTATCCATGAGGAAAAATGAGGCAAAATTTTTTTTACCTTCCTTTTAATAAGTCTTTAAATTGGTTCTGACATGATCCACTAGATCGTATTAAATTAGTTCCAACATGATCTAATAGATGGCATTGGGTCCCCTGTAAAGAAAGAAAAGGGTAGAAATCCATAGACAATTAAACAAATCTGAACATTATGAGAAATTGACAAATGATCCCATCTACAAAATTAAAACGAAGATTGATAATTGGCTACACAATGTGATACAGACTGGACTCATAGATGACCAACTCAGAGAAAGTTTGACACATGAATACCCCAGGACACCGGTAATTTATGTTCTGCTGAAGATCCATAAAACGTTGGATAATATGCTGAACAGACCTATAGTAGGGTCCTTCCTCCAACAATTAGAAATTTTTATAGATTATTTTCTTAATCCCATTATGGATAAATTGCCTTGTTGTCTTATTTTAGAGTCATAACTTTTTTTTTTACTTTTGTCTTTTCAAGTTAAGAGGGGCTGCTATGGGTGCTCAGTTTGCCCCCACATATGCAAATTTGTATATGGGTTGGTGGGAGGAAACAGTAGTACAGCCCTGAATGTTGTCTGAGATATTTAAACATGTGCAATGCTAAAATGCTACATTGATGATCCAGCGTGCAATTTATGGATTTAATCAACGCAATCAACACTAATGATCTTTTGTTGATTTTTTTTAAATGGGGGTTATAGCTTGAATTTCTTGGACATTCCCATTATGTATCATAATGAGAAGATTGGGACCAATGTTTACCGTAAAAATAGTGCTGGGAATACTATTTTACATGCTACATCTAGCCACCACCCTCACTGCTTTAGGGGTATCCCGTACAGACAATTCCTCTGTTTAAGGAGGAATTGTTAAGTATTTAATGATTTCGTTTTATAATCATGTCAGCTTAGGATAGACTTTTGACTAGAGGCTATTCAATGGGGATGATGGGTACTGCTTTCCAAAAGGCACTTAGAAATATAGGGGAGATCTGCTTTCCACTCACAGGACTCAACAGAATATGAGTATCCATGAGGATGAAAGGAGCCCTGGAACAAGGCGTAAGTAAACCAAAAATTCCTTTTGTTAGCACCTTTTGTTAGCATAATATCTTATCTAATCGAATCAAAGATATTATAGTCAAAAACTGGCATATCCTCTCCGATAGATACAAGATACAGATTCATGACCATAGAGCCATGAATCTGTATCTTGCACTGACGAGATCTAACAAGATCGAAACACGTCGTGTCTGCAGGTCAGATGATTGACTCTATATATTAAGCTATATTGCATGTTATTAGCCAGCGGTTCTGGACACATGCATAAGCTAAGGGACATAATGGGGTATTTTGCATATCTCCGCACCTTACTCTTAGGTTTTGTGGGCAATGCTATTCATATAGCATGAGACTGCAAGATGTTCTGTTATAAGAAGGTGTTTCTCCATTTTTATGCTCAATTAAGGGCTTTTTGCTCCTTTTGGCCCCTCTCTCCCTAAGCTTTCTAGCTGCCTTAAAAATCACTGAAACATCATCCTTTCTTTATAGGAGACCCAGTGCCATCTAGTGGATCATGTTGGAACTAATTTAAAGGCTTATTAAAGGAAACATTTTTCCTCATGGCTGTCTATAAGAAGGAAATTGTTTTACTGCTTTTAACTAATAAGTGAAGCAGATCAAGTCATGTTGGAATTATTAAAGATATTTTAATATCTTTTGAATTTAATATCTTTTGTATCTTTGAATCTGCATGCTGCCTTGGAGTGATCTTTGACTCCTTTCTTTCCTTCCATCATCAATTAACAATGTCGCTAGGACCTGTCGGTTTCTCCTTCGCAATATTGCCAAGATCCACCCTTTTCTCTCTTTCTCCACTACTAAAATGCTCATCCATGCCCTTATAATCTCCCGTCTCGACTACTGTAACATTCTACTGCTTTGACTCCCAGCCTCTCATCTCTCTCCTCTCCAGTCTATCTTAAACTTGGCAGCTTCATAGCTTGGCTACTTCAGTCCATAGGGTGGGTTCCCATCAAACAAAGAATCATATTCAATACCCTGCTTTTAACATTTAAATCCCTTCGCTCTACTGCACCTCCCTACTTATCTTCTCTCTTGGTCCCTTATGTTCCAGGCTGTGCCCTTTGCTCCTCACAAGGAAATCTTCCCCACAGACTCCCAAATAACACTGCTGCCTCCCGCCTTAAACCATTCTCTCTTGCTGCTCCCTACCTTTGGAACTCTCTCCCTCTCTCGCTTCACCTGGTGACATCCATTAATGCTTTCAAATCTAGACTGTTATCCTACCTTTCTGAGCATCAGCACAACTAATGATCTCATTCCTAATGTGTCGAGGCTTGTTGCACTTATATCTATTTACACATAATTTATATATATGCTTTCTTAACCGATGTATGAAATTGTATTTAACTTAATTTAATTTTTATCTATCTGTATAATGGCTTGCACTTATCCCCTTGCTGCGTACCCATGTGGCGCTTTATAAATAAAATTATACATACATTACAAAGATAGCACTTTATTGTTTAACTTAAATGATGTTTTTTAATAGCAGAAGAGCATGTTTTTATTGATATATAAAATACTGTTTTGCACAAAAAAAAATGTATTAGAATCAAATACATATTCATTTTATATAATGCTCATATATTATTTAAGGCACTTTTGCACAAATATGTTTGCACAGGACCTCATGGGAGGGAGGAGTTTTACACATTATGTAATTGATAACACTATAAGTTTATTTGCACCTATGTGGGCAGTCTCCCCAAAACATTGTGTGTGGTTTCAGCACAGTATTAAATAGGTTGAATCCATGAGTGTGCCTGTCTTCATTTCTACTTTATATGATACTTGGCACCTCATAATGTTCCTGCCTGAATTCTAAACAATTATACAATGGAAGGACTGGGAGGTAGGATTGGTAATTCCTACCTCCTAATATAAGTTATGTTAGGAGCAACAGTACAACTGAAGAAAACTGCCTCTGCCAGGCTTCCTCGGTGCTTTAGCACTATCTCTACTAAAGGAAAGCCTAGGACACTTACCTGGCAGATAAAAACTATACATTCCTATACTCAACAAAATGATATTGGGAAGTAGAAATAATCAATCTTTAATTTTTAAAAGGTACATTTTTTTTAGTGTAGTTGTCCTTTACTAATTTGCAGGTTTGCTATTGATCTTAAGCCAAGTGGGTCAAAGGATATTGCATTACATTTGAATCCTCGCATGAAGGAAAAGGTGTTTGTTCGGAACACATATTTGTTTGAGAGCTGGGGAGAAGAGGAAAGGAACCTGTTGGACTTTCCTTTCAGTCCAGAAATGTACTTTGAGGTAGGTTGAAATCTAAATTGCCGTTGTTCAGTGAATATTAAATAGTTATGTTTTAACTACTGACAACCATGATAGAGAAGTTCTAGCTAAAACTTATTTCCCCAGAAACTGCTAACTAATTGCCTCACTTGCCTTTCTAAGTCATACCTGACCAATGATACACCTATATGAAATAAGTCAAATATATTAATACAGCAAGCCTTGCCTGAACCAGTGGGCGAGTTGCAGAGGTTGGGGCTGGAAGTGATAGGAAAACTTAAATTTGGCAATTATTTAGACCCATTCATATACCTGGTCGATATTTTGGTAAGATTGTCCAAATGATTGATTTGGATTTCCAATGCTTGATCTGAATGGTCAGTAGTAAATCATGGGTGATCATGAGGTCTTTAAGGCGCATATTGGTGAATTTTTTAATGTATTCCATATTTCTTTTTTTGTCCTGTCTTTGCATGCACGTAGATTCTCATCCACTGTGAGGTACATCGGTTCAAGGTGGCTGTAAATGGAGTACATCTGCTGGAATATAAACACAGGTTTAAAGATCTCTGTAAAATTAATGAGGTTTCTGTTGTTGGGGATATTAACCTATATGATGTGCGCGTGTGGTAAATCATAGATCATGCAAGACTATGAAAGCATACAGGCCTTTCACATCTCAAAGCAGTAATGACCTGTATACTGTATAATGCAAAGGGAAAGTATATTTCATAGCTACACTGTATTGTCTTAAGGCAACTGCACTTAAATAAAATTCACATTAAGGCCTAGCACCAAAAACACAAAGCATTGTTTGGAGCAATGGATACATGTGTTTTGCTTTATAATGTAAACACATATGCATAGCACCAAATATGTTGATCACATGTGTTGAGAAATAAAACAAAATTACATGCAGTGTGGGTCTAGGCCATAACTGCTCACTGCAATAATCATAAAAATATATCAACATGCCACCCAACTGGACTGGTTTCGCTGTTACAGACCCATCTTTATGGGCCTGTCCAAGTGTCCTGAACTTTGTCCTACAATACACAGAGTTCAGGCAGCTGAGTGTGTTCAAGGATAGGCCACACCCATGTCTTGGCTGTGACCAGCTAAATGTTGGGAGGTATTGTACATCAATGGAATGATTTTTTAGGAATTCACTATTTTAAATGATGTAAATGAATATACTTGTATATATTAATTTTTACCTAATGCACCTCCTAACATTGAATTTTAGTCTGTATTATTCTGTTTTGTATAACAAATTACATACTGAGATAATTGGAATGTAAATAAATATGAACATTTCCGTCCCACTTTTTTTATTTCTGTCCCAGTTTTATTTCTCTATCATCAAAATATTATATTTTGCTTTTCGATAATTTTTTAATATAATTTTTAAAAAAAATATTTATTTTTTTTGGTGTGGTAGAATCTGGATGCAATTCTTTCTTGAACTAGTGATTACATCTCCAGTCTGGTCCTGACAATTTATGTGTTTAAGCCTGACCGGTAGAAAGATGCTCTCTGTAAGAAGTGCATCTTCTGATTGGCCAGGTCCTGGACTAAGGCGAGAGGACAGGCTAAACCAAAACATTGATTGCAATTTCAGGTAAGTACTGTGGGCTAACTATGAAAATCCCAGGGGGGAGGTTTTGGTCCTCACCCTGGGAACTTCAAATGGGAGGGATTGTTTGGAAGGTTTATTTCCCCTTTAATTTATCAAGCAGTTGCAGGTGGCTCATTACATATCTGTAGAGTATGGCTAGTGAAGACTCTAGCAAATTCATTCTGTGGTGTGAGAATATTTTTCAATAAACTAAGTTAAAATCACCCATCAAATCAAATAGATTTAAACGTGTTTTATTTTCATTAGATTGTAGTTTACATTCCAGAGAAATGTTCAATTATGTTACCAAAATCATTTATCACAGGTAAACATTAGCTCTTTATTTCTATTGCCTCTGTTCCTTTCAGCAGACCCCCCATTAGAGAAAGAAAATGGCCAAGAAATGTCAATGCCCACTTCAAGTTGCATGTAGGCTATGTACACACCATGCAATTTTTTGGCCTGATCAAAGTGTATCAGGCCATATCAGTCATTCGGGGCAAAAACATGGGTTTTCAGCCGGACTTAATGGACGACACACTCTTTTCTTGTCGCATGGTCCGCCACGGCTACTTTTCCCACAACCTACAGTCCTTTTGGTTCTGGCTGAGTGCGGAACGTTCAGTGGGTAAGAGGAATGGCAAGGTGTGTATCTAGCGTCCATAAATAGATTATTGACCCAGTATATGATGTGGTCAGATCAGTAGGTCCAGGGAGTAGAATGGTGCACATTGGTGTTCAGTGAGGGATACAGAATCATAACACTGAATTCAAATTTTTGTCATGTCTAAAAATATATAATTTAATAGAATTTGAATATACTTATAATATTGAAATTCTGTAACAATGGAAAGTTTGTTTAGTTACAATCCAGTATAAAAAGCATGACAATATGTGCCAGTAAAGAATTTATTGATGTGCATGTCACAGATTAAAAATGTTTTAAAACCACAAAGCTATAAAAAAAAACTGCAGTTGGAAAGGGAATCACCGCAGGGCAACCATTAGTCCCAGGTCCGGAATTACGATTAGGCATGAGCCTAGGGGGCACCTGAGGTTGGAGGGGCGGCTGTCCCTTTATAGTCTATTTTCTTCCCCCCAAAAGGAAATGGGTGTGGTTTAGGGGTGTGGTGTGTGTTTCGGGGTGGGGCTAAGGGCGCCAGGCTCTTTGGGCCTACAGGCTCCTGAGGTGTAAATCCAGCCCTGCTTATATCATAAAATATCCTAAACAAGGTACAATACAATTCTGTTATGGAAGTTCTTTTTTAGAGGTTTTGTCAAGTAAACCCTTGTGCACCTGAAACCTTATATGGTTGTTGCCTTGGTATTATTACAGATAGATGGACTGTATGAGCGAGTGGGTGTAAAGTACAGGGAGCATGGGGATACAGGCCAGATAGCTGTGGGATTTCGCTGGTGTAATTACAGTGGCACGTCTGGGTACAGGCGTTTCTCATGCAGAGTACATGATATTTGGCATGGGGGGGGGTGAGATGCAAGGAAACATGCTTTAAACCATGGAATGAGTGCAAGGCACAGGGATGCACATGCTGTTAATTTTGGGGGTACACTGAATTGCATGCACTCTGATAAAAACAATGTGCAATTCGTAGCTCAAATGGACAATACCATCCAGTCAAGTCTGGTCTCGGCTTAAATAACTTTTCAACTAAAATAATAAGTAATAATATGTAAGTCAAGATTGGCTAATTTTTTTTACAAACTACTACAGCATTTGGGGGTAGGAGAGGGAACCCTACACTACAGAAAAGGGGTTTGGAGTTGGGGGGGGGGGCTTCACTGTGCATGTCATAATTCTCCAGGAGGAGAGACAGGAGGCAGACACATTATGGGACACAGACAGGCTCCTGGTCTTCACTTTTTTGGGCTTTGAACAGACATTGCAGAGCAGCCATTTGGAGCAGGGCTGTAAGGTAAGGATTTTTCAGCACTACACAGTGGGGCCATTAGTGGGTTAAAGGAACAGTTCAGTGGAAATGATCAATATTTGTTAAATCATTAGTTTGTGTAATGCCTTCTTAGTTATTCTACATATTCTCTCCCATTTTGAAAAATCAGTTGATTTCATACCCTTTGCTGTTCCCTGCTGTTGACATTAGTGAGCTGCCATTTCAGGTTCTAACAGTCCTTCTTCTTCCCAGAATGCACCTCATCCTTGGAATGTTCCTAACAGTAATTTCTACTGATTGGCTGTTGAATGGGTCAAACATGCTCAGATCTCTACTGAGCAACTGAATCAACCCAGGCGCTGGGTCAAGGGCAAGACCATAACGGTCTCTATTAGGGGTCCTGCAAACAGGAAGTCAGTATTTTGGTTGTATTTATTTATACACAGACACAATGCTGAATTGGCAGATTAAGGTCATTGGGATGAAAAAATACTGCTCTTTTTTTCTGAAAAGCATATGTATTTGGACTGAACTTCCCCTTTAAAATAAAGTTTTGGGGGTGGATATGCCCTTTAAAAGAGGCGAAGAGGTCAGGCATGGGTCACATTATGTAAATGCTGTGTTTTCAAATAATGATTTCTCAGAATCTACAGCTCAGATTTAAAATCTAAAAAAAAAAGAGCAGTGGGATCTTGCTGTATCTAAAGGTACACTTTTTGAAAATTCGATTTTTTTTTAGTGTAAAGAAAAATAAATCACGCACGAAAGTAGAAGTGGACCTATTTTAATCAGTGCTTTGTGACTTCTATTAGGAATAAATATTGCTTACTGGCTAATTTCCTTGTTGCCTTGTTTTCAAAAAAAATTAGAGCATGTATCCTTTCAAATTAGACCTAGAATGTATATAAGTTTGTTATAAACAAAATAAAACAAAATATAACAAAATAAACAAAATAAACAAAATATTAATTCTTAATATAATATCACCACTCATAAATATATCAAGTTATACAGAATACTAAGTTATTTATAGCGTGTCATGAAGAAAAATATATAAAATTAAATGGGAACTAAAGTCTCCGGACAGAGCACATTCACAAAGATGCAAAAATCTATGTCTAACCTCTCCATTTCCTGTTGTTGCTGCTGGGTGATTTATGAAATTAACCTATGGGTACTAAGGCCGAGCCCTCAAAATCAACCATAGCTAAGTGATACCCAGTACACTTCACAGGAAGCTGCAGTATTGTTTCCTAAAAACTTATATCCAAACAGCTCAGAGATCATTCCTCCCATTGATGCAGAACGGATTCCAGGGCAGTTTTGCATAAATGTTCCTGTCCCTAACTTATACTGTATATTACCTTGCTTTTCATACAAAAAAGAAAATACATCTGTGCAGATTCTTTCTTACTGTAGATAGCATAGATGTAAGAAACAGAATATTAACATTTCAGTAAAACAGACGTCTGGGGAATTGAACCTGCAACCTCACGTACTCTGTCTTGCTAAAAGCTGGTCCAATAGAGCTGCTATATAGAAAGCCAGTTCACGTAGAAACTTTGTTTTCCTAGAAATATAATAGAAGCAAACAAAAAAAGCAGTAAACTCACTTGACTATTTTATCATTTTCTTTGTTTTGTCATAAGTAAGCCAGGGGATTTGAAATTGTGACCTCATGGGCTGTGTATTTCTATAAACATGGTATTTATATGTTAAGCAGCTGCCACAAAGAAACCAGGTACATTTTGAAACTTTAGGGTTATTCAATAAAAGTTCTTATTAAAAATGGTTCTAATTTTGCCCCAACCAATTAGATGTTTCAAATGTTGAATAAGATCTGATTGGTTAGGGCAAAATATTTTGTATTTGCTCAGGAAGGCTATAAAGCAATTCACGCTGGCTGGTAAATAAAGTGCAGGGTAATAAGCAGTATTGTGTGGAGACATCTGCTTAGAAAACACTCTGTCCATAGAAACAGTGAATACTGGGGTTGGGTTGTCGCAAAAGGTGGACATGCTCAAAAGGCTCTTTGAAGACTACACACTGTGGGCAAATGTAAATGCAACTTATTAGAGAAGAATCTTAGACTATATAGGTGTTCTGGGAAGAAACACTTTTACAATAGGAGTAAAAACATTTAAGTTTAGCCCTCCTTTTATTTACACAGATACAGATTGTAAGCAACCTGCAATCAAACAATAAACTTTATAGACCTATCCATTCACACATATTACAAATACAGACATATGCACAAACATACTTACTACAAATACATAAACAGGGCCTCAGCATTGGATCTTCAAATCCAGACTGGCACACACACTAGAGATACAACTAAACATTCATATGAGGGTCCATGTTCATGACAGATATATTCATCCACAGACAATTACGAGCAGCACCTACAGAAATATATATTTACTAAAATCACTTGCAAAAAGAAATAACTGTTTGCTCAGACACTCAAATGGGGTAGACACAATCATGGATACTTAATATACTCAAACATGCATGTGTGTATACACACAGATCTACACATACATAAATTTGGCAAAATATCAAAGTTTATTTTATTGGTTTAACAGTTAAAGCTCCAAGAAGCCTCTGACAACATTCCATGATGCCTTTAGTTTATCAGTCTTTAGTTTACTGCCAACTGTCACTTTACCTGGCTTACTTCAAAGAATTAATTATAGTTCAGGGAGGTAAATTCACTGCTTAATTTCTCCGGCCTGTAAAAATAGTGCAATTATATTGTTCATTATTCACCTCCTTAAAATTGTTACATAGACTAAGAAACCCCCACCACCACCAAAACACATTTTTACAATACTTACCTTTGTCCCTGGTGCTCCTGGGTCAAGATATCTTACTTTGAACACCCATTGCCTCTTCTTTGAGCCATTCCAGCTTTTCTGGGTGGAAGCGTCAGTCTAGGTCATAACAGTGACTTCACAGGCAATGAATTATAATGGCTGCCCAAGTTAGCTGCTGTACGAGATCACATAGTGCTCAGAAATCCAGAAAGAAGATGGCAGGGAGCAGTGAGGGACTAGAGGACTTCTAGGTAAGATATCTGTATCCAGGAACACCAGAGAGAAAGGTAAGCGTGTTTGGGGCAGTAATAAGTCTATGTTTAAATGTTTTTGAAGGGGGTGAACATGCCCTTTAGGGAGGAAGATTGAGTAACAAAGACACACCATCTCTCTTCATAAACTCCCATGCCATCAGTCATATTCATTGCAAATAGCTCAGCCAAATTGAAGACCCAAATTTATAGAACAGTTCATAAAATGGCTTTACAATACATCAAATATGATTCACTCTCTCTTTAAACAAGGAGTATTACATATTACCAGCCCTCTACTCATTCTCTAACCCTTAAACCTGCAACTTAAAAATTCCCATACCTGCATTTACATTAAGCCCATTTGTTTAAATACTGTCATTTCAGAACCGACAGTACTTTTCTCTGTCTAGTTCATGCTCTAATATGGCTATTAATTGCTATTCGTTTGCAGCAACTAATCAGATGTAAGCTTTTACTGGATTACATCTGATTGGTTGCTGCAGATTAATAGCACGGACACAATTTTTCAACTTTTTTATGGCATCAGCACCTCAGTACACACTTGAAATGAAAAACGAGTGCCCAATTGCACAATAATTGCAATTGTCTGGCCGGGCAGACACCAACATCAATGTGTAATCCAACTCTGTAGATCGATAAACAACGCTCAACTGAGCAGTCGCACACATTCAATTATCACCTGAAATTGCCCTCAGCAGTCACGTGTGCAACTGCACATATGTACTGAGTTTAAGGAGCCGATTAACCCAGAGGCGCTGGGCAAATCTCTGGAGTTAATGTCACGCTACCAGGTTCGAGTGACTTTAACTCAGTATTAGCGCCGGATGCGCGGGTTACTTTTAGTTCTGGATTTTAAAGCCAACTATAAAATCCTGCTGTGAGTAAATGCCTTTTCGGGATTTACCCATAGTCACAAACGCGATATTGAATTGCAATCTGGACATTTACTCAGAGCGATAGTGGCTCTAGGTAAATGAGCCTGTAAGTCTTCTCAGAATGGGAAATCCAAGACCATATGTAGAAATCCAACAGGGTTTATGCTGTTTCACAGCAGCCCACACTGTTCATACCATTCCCTTTACCCTGACATTTCCCCCATCAGATTAGAGTCCAATAATAGCTGGTCAGGAGGAGACCGCAAACTTCTCACTAAATTTATATTTAAGAAATTAAACATTAAGCAACTTCTTAAACATTGCATTTCCTTTTATAAAAGAAGATAAATAAACACATTCGTGTATCATATATAAATTTTTTCAGATATGTATTTAATTAAAGGATTATTGTGTTTCACGGCACCACTAGTCCTAGACATTTTCAAACACATTTTACACAGACCTCACTAAAGCTTGAAATCAGTTTTTATATTCCGGCTATTCATTTATCTTTAAAAATTACAACGGGCTACAGATCACTTTCTCCATATAAGGCCGAGGAAAAGCAGGTGTAGTCAAGGGCTCCTGGGACAGCCCCACGGCCAGTGTAAGCCGGCATTTTGGAAATACAATATTGAGCTTGATCTGGGGGCAGCTCTCTGCGAAGTTCCTCTGGAAGTATATACAGCTAGAAAGAAAAACATGTTGTTATCATTCTAGGCACATAGTACTGGGTAGTTCTGGGCTTTAAAAAAGGAACATATTATTCTGTTACATGTATATTATGAATTTAAATATGTAAAGGTGCAACTCTTTAACATTTGTTTTTTGAGGTGATGTACTGTATATACTCGAGTATAAACTGACCCGAGTATAAACCGAGGTACATATTTTTACTTAAAAAGGAGTAAAAGTGATTGACTCGAATATAAACCAAGGGTAGAAATTATGACCACTACTGGCTTCTGATTCTGTATTGTTTTGAGGCTTTAGTTGCCCTTTTACTGGACATCAGAATTCCTATACAGTAGTTCTATACAGTAATAGCCCAATCCAGTATGGCTATTACTGTATGGGACTACTCTATGGGAAAATCTGCTGTCCATTTAAAGGGCAAGTTAAGCCTCAGAACAATACAGAATCAGAAGGCAATATTTAACAATAGATACCATCCTCCTGATTCTGTATTGTTTTGATGCATTAATTGTCCTTTAAATATACAGTAATCTCTTTACTCTTTAATTTTATTGTTAAAGTGTGTGTATCACTAGATTTTTTTTAACTGTGTTTCACTTTAATTTTTTTTAATTACCAAAGATGATCTGTCAAAAGTCAAAGTTCAATCAGAAAAATCACTTCCCGGGAAGCCGTTTTTAAGGAAGTGATCAGAACCGATCACCTAACATAGATCTGTGCCTTTCATTTTTTTTTTTTTTTACTAGCAAAAACTTCTCTTTGTGTCCTTAAACATACTATAGTAAGCTTTCAGTAACTGACAACTTACTATAGCAGGTCCTGAACTGTGCTGATCAAAGTTCAGTACCTCCACTGGACCACCAGGGTAGTTCTATTTGTGAATAAATCACTTTTTATCCATGAACTGTGATCTGATTGGAGATGTATCTTACATTGGACCACCAGAGAAGCTCTATTGATTCATTCACAAATACTATAGTAAACCAGTGTTCAGTTTTACTCCAGTTTACTATAGCGGGAAGTGAACTTGCAATCAGTGCTTTTTTTTTATAAAGGGCGTTTTTTTATATTTATAGTCTGGATACATAAATTAACTAGAGGCTAAAAGAACCAGTGATATCAGCAGATTCTTCTACAAGAAGGTTTTTACTTCTATAACAGGCTGTATTTTAGGATCCAGGTAGAACATAAATTAATTAGAACTAATTATTTGGTTTAATCAGTAGTAGTAGACTATAAGCTATTGTAATTGTGACTTAAGGGGTGCTCTTAAACTGGGTACACACCATAATTTCAGCCAAAACAACGGACATTTCAGTGTTTCAGTCGGTCAGGCCTAAATATTGGATAGTTTCTTCTTTCGTCCGTGACTGCTGACCGCTCGTATGTCCGAATCGAACATACGCACGATCGAGCGTGTCGGAAAACCATGGACCACACTCTGGGTTGCGGCTAACTGTTGAATGCAGCACTTGATCGGAAGTGCCGAATGGTCAGTCAGGAGGAAGGATTGTAAAATGTGTACACAACATTACAAGTCTTCCTTTGATATGACATGTAAAACTCATTTTCTAATCAAACTAATATTTGGACTTATTTTATCCAGCAATATCTGTATTTATCTAAGGATATGTTATATCTGTATTTTCACTTGTGTTACCTACCTTGTCACTTGCAAGTATTCTGAAAGCAGCAATAACTTGTTCCGATGTGTCAGTCTCTGCAGTCTCCCTTGTCATAAAATCAATAAAAGACTGGAAAGAGACTGTCCCTGTGCCATTAGGATCTACTAGGACCATAATCCGAGCAAATTCTGCTTCCCCCTTTTTAACAGAGAAATATTACCAACATTAAACGATCATATGCACTTTGATTCTCAGATGGCATAAGAAACAATCATAAATTTAAAGGAAAACACGAGACAAACGTGATTAAAAAAGGAAGGATATACATTATATTATCCTAAAAGAATGAGCAAAAATATCAAGTCTTCCTACATAGAGAATGACTTTCTGACTATATAGAGGATTTTTTCAGCATATATTCAGTATATATTTGTATACCTTATAGGACTTGATGTCTTTTAGCCAGCGTGTAAGCATGCATTATTACTGACCCCTCAATCCATAAGTGAAAAAGCAGACTTCATAAATGATGCCAGGGGTTTAAAAAAAAAAAAACCCGACAGATTGCATTTCACTAGTATGTCTGCCAACATTAGAAAAATCGCAGGGACCTGTTATACTTGGGCACGAGACATAAAAAAGCCCAAGACAAGAGGAGGTGTCAGCTAGAGCTTAAAACGCTTTCAGAAAAGTAGCATATTTTTCTAATGTAGCACTAGGCTAAAGGTGGCCATACACATGGGGTAGGGATGATGGACTTTACCCATTCTTAACAATAAAACCCAAACAACATATCAAGATAAAAAATACACCGACACAGAGATGTGGTGAAAATGTCTGCAACACTTTTATTTAAAATAAATCAAACACTTTTTTTAAACTTCAACCATTTTTAAAACCAACTTTTTGTTACCAAGCCAAACTCATTTAAAACCCCATTAGGTTTCCCTATTATCCGTATTCAACAATCACTTCGGCTCCGCCTCAGTCCAGTCATATTCAGCCAGGAGCCTGCAGTTTTTTAATTTCCATTTAGTTTGGCTTAGTGTTGCGACAATGTAAATAAGAACATGTAAATAAGTATATCCAAAATTGCTTGTGAAGGTTCTCATTCATCCAGGTCATGGTATATCTGATGTATTCAATTAGATCAACTGGACTTGAAATGTAGTTCTTGAAGACGTTTCGCTAGTCATCCGACTGGCTTTCTCAATTCAGAATGACTTGTACAAGAATCTGTGGCAATTATGTACCCTGGAAAATCCCAGGGCTACATAATTAACACCTGGCTGTGATATGCTAATTGGGATTTTCCAGGGTACATAATTGCCACAGATTCTTGTACAAGTCATTCTGAATTGAGAAAGCCAGTCGGATGACTAGCGAAACGTCTTCAAGAACTACATTTCAAGTCCAGTTGATCTAATTGAATACATCAGATATATATCCAAAATTATTTAAAAACAGGGCTGGGGATTTTCCGTCTGTCTTCAGTGCTTGGGATGTGTCCAAGAGGATGCTGGGACAACAAAGTATCCAATCACTCCGCTGGCGGTCCATGTCACCAACGGAGTGATGCATCACCCAGGTCCCCTGGAGACCAATCAGATTGCTCAGAGTCATTGAAGGGAAAATTGGAACATTTCCCACAGTGACTCTAATTTAACATGGGCACACCATCTCCCCCATGCCCCTGCATGCTTAATAGGCCTGTCTTGGTACATTAGTGATATTAGGTAAATCCCATCGTGAACCCTCAGGTTTTACCTAATATCAGTAGTGTGTAGTGTGTAGTCAGCATTATGGTTGGTCGGAAAAGATGAACATTTTCCATCAGTATGTATTGTCTCACTTTAATTTAAGTAAAGAGAGACAAAATATGTTATTTCTCCTTGAAACAATCAAGTTAAAGGGGAACTGTGGTCCAAAAATGACTTTAGGTAAATTGATAGGAATTGCTCTCCTGAGAATTTTTGCAATTTATTTTCATTGTTTATTTTGCACAATTTTTAATATATTTACATTTTTGTGTGTGATATGGCAGCAGCATCACCAGGCTCTGAAAACCATGTCAGTCAATCTGCCCTGTGTCTCCTCCTACCCTTCCAGCCCCCCTGGTCCCTCCCACTCATGGACCCCATGATCCCTACAGTTGCAGGCCCCCCTTGGCCCATTTTCTTACAGCACCATGTGGTCCTGCCCACCTGTGGGTGCCGTGGCCGTGCCCACTCACGGGTGCCTTAGCCCCACCCACTCACAGGTGCCTATGTCCTGCACACCTAGAGGCAGTGAGAACACTGCCTGAAAAAGGCTGTTTTCACATAGTGGGAGAGAAAGGCTATAGATTCCCTTACCTACTTTGTCAGGACTTCACACAGCAGAGAGGAGGAGGGACTTCCTGTCTCCCTCACACACTGAGGGAGTCTGAGGCTGTGCTCGCTGGTGGCACTGTGCAGGAGAAGCCTTAGGAATGTCACATATCAGCCTCCCACCCATTAACTTTCTGGTCAGTCATTTCTTTATATCTTGGGCTGTGGAGCACGTAGAGAGGTGGTTCATGGCTCGTTTTAAAGTTAGGAAACTGGCCTTTTATTTAAACTCAACTTGTTTGGAGACCACAGTTCCCCTTTAAGATTAGTATATTATAACCTAAGATCATAAGCAAAGATTTTTAAGAAATGAGAGTTCTGGAAAGAATAATGCCGGCAGTAGATATAATAGATTAAATCCAATATGTTAACATCAGATTAGATTAGAATGCTTACCAGATCATAACCCATTGAAATCAAACAAGCTCGGAAGTCATCGTGTTCCATCAGCCCATTCTTCTTCTGTTAAAACAATTTGCAGACAGTTTCATATTGAATATTCCATGGGTGACACAAGGTATAATCCATTGAACAAGTCCAAAATATGGTATTGCATTAAAAATAGAAATTAAATAATAATTATGCAATAAAAAGACAGACAGTTAAAAAAAAAGTACCTGGGCCAGGTAGGTAGGATTGGTTATTCCTACCTCCATAACTGCCAGGCTTCCTTAGTGCTTCAGCACTATCTTTAATACAGGAAAGCCCAGGACACTAAACTGGCAGATAACTATACATGCGGGTGCACCTCAACAAAGTCATATTGTGAAGTAGGAATAATCAACTTTAAATCTCTGCCCCAGATACTTTTTTATTTTTAAAACTTAGTTTTAGTGTAGTTGTCCTTTAATCAAACACACGTTCAAAGGCAATACATTTTATTCCGTAAATTCAAATATTGTTATGTTTGTTTTACATAGGATTACACATTAAATTCTAAAATCTGATATAGCGGATGTTGCAAACATGGAATCACTATTTCTGAAAGTAGTTTTGAATTTATGAATATGCCACACAACTTGACAACTAACTTTGTAGCTTTAGAAATATCCCTGAACATAGCAGTCCAATTCTTAAAACGTACAAAATCCCCTTTAAAGGAACGGGACTTCCCTTAGAAGTAATATAGGTAAACAGCACTATTTCACAAAGGAGATTGGAATTTTTGCATTTTGTTATGTCATTTCTAATAATAATCAGAGCATAGCAATAATCTGTATAATTAGTCTCATCAGGGTGGATGCAAATGCAAAGTTTCAGGCTGTAATTCTCAAGACTGATATTATACAGTGACTTCTACCACCACTTCCAGTTGAGTGCAAAATAAAAAACCTAAGCTACACATACGGACCATGTATATGGCACCAAAATTAGCTGCTGATGAAAATAAACTACAGCAGTTTAAATTTAAACTATTTCCCCTGTTTTTAGGAGTTATTAAGCCATGGACCCACTGTTGGTTTGCCTAGTATCCTGGTGGGACAGTTTGACCCATTATCCCTTGTTTTTTTTATAACTTTGTTAACCAAAGAAATACATGTGTGACATATATAAAATCTTTCTCTATAACACTTGCCAACCCGCAGCCCTTCAGACATGTTAACAAACTCCCAGCATTCCCTTGGTGCCTTCTAGGCTTGGGGAATGTTGGGAGTTTTCAAACATCTGAAGGGCAGATGCCTGCTTTAACTCTTTCCAAACATTAGCACAGAAAGGTACAAATTAATTAATTGGACAGCTCCCGGCTTTGTTACTGGTTAGAAAACACCAAGCATGAAACAGAAACACGGGTGTTTCTTTGGTTTAAATATTTGTAAAAAGATAAGTGATAAATCATTTTATTGGTATTATGTCATAATAATAAGTGTTTTTAGATTACAGTATATGTCCCTGACTTAGAAATCTGAATGCAGCTTCTAATAAAACATTAACTGAATATAAAAAATTCTACCTTGTCGAAGTGATTGAATGAAGACCGAAATTCATTGATTTGTTCCTGAGTGATGCCCTTTGCATCCCGTGTAAGGATCTGTGTTTCAATCTCATTGATAGTTCTAGCTATAGTTGTTAGTAGTAGCTCCCAACCCACTCGAATGTGCTGAAAAACAGAGAATAGGAAATTCATAAGATACAGGAGCTAAACAATCAATTCCAGCACAGATTGAAATCCTAGCATTTGATTAAGGTGAATTTAAATATATTGATATATACGAGCAAAGTACCCAGAGCTGCCTGGTTTCTTCCAATTAAAAATTTTGTTGGGCTCAGTGGTATTTCAAAGGGGCGATCACTCTAATCACCAACAGATGGCAGCACAAAGGTCAGATTAGGGATGGCAACCAACAAACCACTACCTGCATCTGAAATTAAACAGGGACTTAACCCACACCTGCTTTGCTAGTGGGTTCCATAACTGCACCCAACCTGCAAGTAGCCAGACCTGCAAACCCATCCTGCACCCAAAATTAAACAGAGCTGCCAACGGACCCACACCAGATAGTGATTGGCCTTCATCTGCAGCAACCTGCAACCAAAATTTATCAGACCCACAAACTGCACCCTCTACCTGTCATGACCAGCTCCCACAGCTTTCTAACCAAACCAGTTCCGGGTGATTTGTAAACTGGGGGGCTTACTGCAACACCGAACACTGAGTGATTTGTAAACATTGATAGGGTGGGATGTCTATATAAAGCTCAGACTGCCTCAGAGCTCCTTTAAAGACATGAATCTCTATATATGAATATATACACAGAGGTTCTATTTAAAACCTCTGTGTAGGTTTGTTACTCTATCCTTTTCAATTGGCTAGTGGAATTGGGGCATCTGATTGGCCATTCACGCTGCCCTTTAATGGAATCTGCTCTGTGAATTGCTAGCTACATATTTGTGTTGCGTATCTCAGGTTAAGTTGTGTGTGTTGGGCAGTCACATCCCCCATTAACTTATACATGGTTTGTAATAGTTGTATAGTAGTAGTATGTTTTTTTCCTGTTCCTGAAACGTATGTATACCAAGTCTCATCAAATTGTCCCAGCTATTCATGAGTTTTTCTGCAACATACATACAAACATGCTCAGTAAGAGCAAGGAGAGGAAAGTCTAATCCACACACATTCACTGCAGAGACGGACTAGATGAAAATCTCTAGAGACCAAAATAAAACAGTATATGAACACTTCTCTCGTTTTTACCCAGGAATCACTGTTAAATCCTGCGATGCAGTTCAAATGACCACATACAAATGCATTACAAAATAAACACATAAAAAAGAAAATGTGTAAAACTGTATTTTAAAAACAATCATGTACACAATGCATTTCTGTATTTTATTTTTACTTTGCAAGTAAAATATGTCATCTCCTACCTCCATTGAATAATTGGTGTGCTTGTTATCAAAGATGAGGGATTCCTGGATGATCTGGTTATCACCCTCCAACTTGTCTACATTGTGCTTGTAATTTACAATGTTGTGTTCGAGAAGCTTTAGATTGTTCATCTGATCTTCCAGAGTCCCTGTGAGGTCAATGCAACTGCGTCCAATTTCCTGGAAACCATATTTATTGTAACAAGGGGAAGACATAAGAAATAATACAATAGTGGGTGCCAAGCAATAAGGATTTATGGAAGGGTTTTCCCCAAACAATTAATTGTGCAAACAATTCAGTTAAGACTAAATTAAAATGCTGGGAGCTGTAGATTAAAGAATGTTCAACAATTCAAGAGTGTGGATATTGGATATTTTTCCTACAATACATTTAGAACTCATGGTGGTAGTAATTACAAGTAAAGTGATGCAAACAGTACGGTCACACAAGAATATAACCTTGCTTCAGGATCTAAAACAAACCTTTTTGTCTCAACTACTATTTTGATGAAAAATTTACATTTCTGGATGCAGAAAAAAGTTTTTATGGAACTGAATTTTGATTTTTATTTGTCCAGGTATTTTACTGTCATTCAAACTTTTTACACATACACATTCATCATTCCTAAGGTGCCCATACACCTTGCCGATATCAGCCCAACCAACCATTGTGCAATATTTGCAAAGGTGTATGGGTTAAAAGGGCCAGCTTTAGTTACGCAGGTGCTGTGTACCTCCATCTTGCTTTGAATCCAAGGTCCAACGACATTGGCCTGAGCAGCAAATTGTCTCCGCATACGTTCATTATTTTGTTGACGAGCCAGTTCTTCTTGCAGTGCCTGATCTCTTGTAGGCACAAGCTGTTTAACCTATGGTAAATCACACAATGTAAATATTTTATTATCAACACTAAACACTACAGTAGGAAAAAAAAGAAAGCACATTTTCACAACGTTAAAAATTACACCCAATTAAGCATTATTAGAACCCAAATTCTTCTATCGTCTTTAATGTTTCCCTTTAGGCAACAAACAATAAGATGCTCAAAGATTACCTCATACCTACAACCAACCAACCCAGTCTAAAGCTGGGCACACAGAGTGTACATGCTGTTAAAGATGTGGCTACAGTATACACAGTCCCAAATGGTCTCCCTAGGTAAGATTTTTTGGGACTGCTACATACCCTAACGATCATGGTCAGGTACAGTACAGGGAGCTGACTGCGACCAAGGGAAATTTGAATTTTTTATCATTATTAAAGTGTGTATCTGAGAAACCAGATTGAGTATGAAGGCAAGTTACATACACTGTATTATTCAGGTAAACATGGGACATAAACACTGAAAAAGCAGTTTCAGCATTCAGCATTTACTTTAATTACCTTGAAAGATGTAACAGGTAGGAAATAAAGAATGGAGTAGATTTTGTAGTGGGAATGATTATTGATTAATACAAATATAGTGGAAAGGCACTTGATATAGAGATGAATCAATAGAAGGCCATATAATAATGTAGAATGGACATCATCAAAACACAGCTGGAGCTGAAGATTCAGCCCTATATAGGTCATAAAGATATTCAGTACTAAGGGACAACAAATACAAACTAGAATAGAAGAAGCGCTGGGGCAGAACATAGAGGATTAATTCAACCAAAGGCAACTCTTCACTGTGGAACCTGGCCTAATATTTTATAGAATAGAAGAAGCCAGTGGAGAAAAGAGACCCACTCCAAGATCTAAACAGCAGCCGGCATGCCAGCCCTTACAGCTCCCCATTGAGTAATGGTGTGGCAAGTCAATATTGATGCTAATCACTGTCATTTATTTGCTAAAACATCAGCAAGTATCTGTATTAAAAAGTGCTCCATAATAACAAGCTACAACTAAAGAAAAAGTTCAGTGGTAAATTTCATTATTTTTAAAATTCATACAGGGAGATACAATAAAAGTTCTTATCATTAAAAATAGTGCAAATTTTGCCCCAACCAATTAGATATTATTTAACATTTGAAAGCAAACATCTAATTGGTTGGGGCAAAAGGAGCACAATTTTAAGCAATAAGAACTTTTATTGAATAACTATTTTATATTATACATACCTAGTTATTCTACATATTCTCTTCCATATTAAAAAACAAGTTTAATTTATACCCTTTGCTGTTCCCTGCTGTTGACATTAGTGAGCTGACATTTCAGGTTCTAATAGTCCTTCTTCTTTCCAGAATGCACCACTAGCTTGGAATATTCCTAACAGTAATTTCTACTGATTGGCTGTTGGATGGGCCAAACATGCTCAGATCTCTACTGAGCAACTGAATCAACCCAGGCGCTGGGTCAAGGGCAAGACCATAATGGTCTCTACTAGGGGTCCTGCAAACAGGAAGTCAGTATTTGGAAATAATTTATACACAGACAAAATGCTGAATGGACAGGTTAAGGTCATTAGGATTCAAAAATACTGCTCTTTTTTATTAAAAGCATATGTATTTGCACTTAACTTACGCTGCCTTTCCGGTAATGTCCAGTTATCAGAGTGCATGCGAATCACACATATCGCATGCTCTCCAAAAATCATCTGATTGGTTGTGGCAAAAGGAACACCATTTTAATTGATAAGAACTTTATTGAATCTCCGAACATCTCAGAACAATTAACCAACAACTGTAAAACTAGGTACACACTATATGATCCTTCCTCCTGACTGACCGTTCAAGGCTTCCGACCGGTCGGCCAGGAGGAAGGACTGTCGGTCGCAGCAAAAGCAGCCGTGTCCGACAGTTAGGCGTGACTGATAGTGTGGTCCATAGAGGGACAAACGATTGGTTGTGATTTTCTGACCCGTCTGATCGTTCTTTCGTCTGATTTGGACAAAGGAACGGTCGGAGAACGGTCGCGACCGCCATAAGAAGCCATACAATAATTCAGCCCGACCGAAACACTGAAATGTCGGTCAGTCAGGCCAAATTATTGCATTGTGTGTACGTAGCTTAAAGTAACACTAAATCCACAAAAACAACTATTTGCCATTCGTTTCTTTTATTTACAGGGTGGTGAGAACACTTGTTCTCACCTCCCTGTGAATAATATTACGCTCGGGGGACCTGGAACTTACCTTACCGCCGCTCCTTCACTGAACAGCTGTTCTTTCCTGATCGCACGCCCTAGCTTTTGTATTGGCGTGCATGCGCCTAAGATAGGGCGCGCGGTCGGGACAGAGCGGCTGTCAGTGAAGGAGCGGAAGTATTAAGGCAGAAGTCTATCTAAAATGTACATGTAATACAATTTTTTAAGTACTAGCGAACAAAATCTTATTTGAACCACAGCAGAATGGGGATTTGTTTCCTACCTTTTCCCACTTTGTGCGTATTTCATCCAGCGTAATTGTGCTGTAGGGGTTGTGAGAAGATATTTTAATGTTATAGCTCTGAATGACTTTTTCTACTTCAGTTTGGATGCCCAAGATAGCCTGTCTTTCATTGTCTGCTTCTGGCAGTGTGGCTTTGAATTGTTCATGGGCTGTGATCAATTTCTAAAAAAAAAATAAAAAATGGAAGTGTATGGAAATTAGAAGATGTAACTATATAATATACAGTATGTGAACTCTTTTGACATCTGTGTAATGACCAGAAAACAAACGAAACCAGATTAGCATAAAACATGATTACTTGACACCAAGTGACTCATTTACCCAGAGCCACTGGGCAAGTAATATGGAGTTAAAGTTGCACTAACCGGTTTGACATATTAACGCCGAATGCTTGGTTTATGCAAGACACTCGTGCAACCGCGTTTGCACTAAATGTAGCATAATAGCCGGCATTAAAATCACGCTGCAGGTAAATCCCTTTTGGGATTTACCCATGTGTGCTATCGCGATATTAAATTGTGGAAGGGAGATTTGTCCAGAGCAATAGCGGCTCTGGGTAAATCTCCCTCCTATAGTCCTGTCACTTTTCATATTTGGTTTATGAACATCTAATAGAGAAATACTTTGATCAGACAGTTTGAATCAGATCCCAAATTGTTCTTTTGCATGTTATCACATTATTATTTATTTTCCAGTTTATAGGAATCTAACACTAAACAACCACTTTCCTGTGTTTAGCACAATTATAAAAATAAATAAAAACTTCATAAAGTTTAAATTTACAACACACAAGCTATAAATATCATTTTCTCTAGATCAGATGAGTTCATTTATAACTCCAAACTGTCAAAGTTAAAGCCCAGATTGAAGAATGTCACAAATTTTGCAATTTTGTTCTTGAGTAAGTAGAGTTTATAGAGACCTGGGAGATTTTAAGGCTTGGGTCTGGGCGAGGCTTATGGTGGCCATAGACATGACCTGCATTAATGTTAGTGCAGGCATTGCAATAGACAAATTCCGGAGAATAATTAGGGCAATGGTGAAAATGTTGTGTCTTTTTACAGGAGGATTTGTAAGAAGCATTGTTAAAATAAAAAGGATATGACATTTTCCTATATTTGTTTCTCTTAAGACAAATAGAAGAAAATAAAAGCAACAATGAATATCTCATTGCAAGCTCTATCTACTAATTATTCTAAAAATCCATTAGAAAAAAAGCACCTGAATTTCCTCTACACTGTGCACAATAAACATGTCCTGTAGATCTTCCATCGCTCCTTCCATCCAGATATTAAAAGGTCCAGATCTCTTGATAAATTCCAAATGAAGCTGGTCAACAGTTTCTAATAACTTCTCAGTTCGCTTTTAATGTACAAGATCAAAGACAAGCAATACATACAGTTAGAACATGTTTAATAAAATCTTTTTTAATAATAATATCTATCTATCTATCTCTATATATATATCTATCTCTATATATATATCTATATCTATATATATATATATAGATTATATATTATTATTATACATAATTATATATATAGATATATATAGAAAATAGATATATCTACAAACACAAACATAGAAAAGATAATCAATGCACATTCCTAGGCCCCATAGAATATCATATTATCTGCACACTGGCATACTTTATAAACAAAGGGGTTTTAGTATACATTACTGTGATCACATGAATGAAAAGCCTTCCAACCACGTCAATGTACCCCAGTCTGTAGTAGCACTTCCGCTAAATGTAGTTGTAAATTAGCCTAATTGGAGTGCTTCCACAATCCTTGTATTATATATATATATAGTTTACTATGCACTAATATAGTTTTGTTTTGCAAAGGCCCAGGAGAGCATCCATCTATTTAGCAAAGTAATATATATATATATATATATATATATATATATATATATACTATATATATTATATATATTATGTGTGGATACATTGGATTCAAAATCTTTACACACCCTATAAAATTTCAGGCGGAGGCTGATTAACCACATGACTCACAATGGTGAGGTCCAGATGAAGATTGTATTGTAAGTGCAACAACTGGAAGCACATGAACGGTGTGAACGGAGTGGTAAAGTGTGAGCCAGTGTTGCTATTTATAAAGATCTTTGGAACTGTGTCATTATATATTACCTGCGCAGCTGGCACAAGTGAGGGGTTAAATTTGTGCTTACCTATTTAATAGCGATTATTGCAACTTAAGCCCCTCATTTTAAAACAACGCCCAGTGGTAAATAAGGCCAGAAATGTTTATTTTTTTACATATAAGTAGTGTGTGTGTGGGTGGGGGCAGAATTGGCCTATAATTACATACATATACACCTTTAATATATGTAATGTTATATACCCCCCCTCATTGGTAGCTCCTTAAACCTTAATGTAATCTCCTATAAACTTATACAGTAAATTATATTATACTATAAGAAGGATTTATATATCTGTATATACACAGATTTTAAATGTAATTACATACATGTATTTTAATTCTAAATGTTTTTATTAAATAAAAGTTAATATAAAACAGAAATTAAGTCTAAATAAGTTTTAAGTTAGAAAATATCTGTACATTAATTTCTTGCATTGTGGGCTCCTTTATTTAACTATGTATTTGTAGTAAGATACAGAGCTTTTATTCAACATGTACCTCTAGAGCCTCCCTTCTTTTCTGGGTCAAAGTGCCAAGGCGATCCCACTGGTCACAAATTTTCTGACATCGCTCATTCACTCTAGTTGCATCATAATAATCAAGCTCACTATGAAAGAAAACAGAAGTTATAGGATGACATACTGACTTACATTCTTACGCATACTGAATAAATGAACTTTCCTACATTCCATACCTGATGCCTGTGAATTTTTTCTTTGAAATCAAACCCAAAGACTTTACTGCTTATGGTGAAACCAGAGGCCTCATTTACTACAACATTGCTATAAATTTCAAAGCATCTTTAAAAAAATAAATCCTATGGAAGTAAGCCCATTATGGATTCAGCATCTTCCTTAGCTAAAGGTCCCTGCTTTATTTTCTGCCACTGGTTCTGCCACTGGTTTTCGCCTTAGGAGTGCCGAGAGTTCTATATTATCATCAGATAATGATGAATTTGTTGCCCTTCTCTAGATAATCAGACATAATTTAATTGGACACTTTACACGAAACACAACATACTTTATATATCACCTGACACTGTATGTGGAAAAAAGCTTCCTATCGTTTGTCATCCTTTAATCTAGTAATGGAGCAAACAGACATAGCATAGTATCTCTTTGAAGTTTTACCTTGCACATGTATAGGCCATGAGCATTACACTACCAGTAATAGATAATAATGAGGTTGCTTGCAATTCAATGATAAAAGTTACTTTTAGCAACCCATACACACACTCTCATGGATTGTACGCACCTTACACCATTGAAATCTGCTTAAGATTAAGCAGCTGCAGATGGAACTGTTTGAACATTTTTCAACTGGTCCTATTAGATTCGGTTTTAAAAACTACCTACTATTGCTGGGAAGTCTATTGAATAAAAGGTACACACAGGTCAGTTGAATCAGTTGAACAGGTAAAAATGGTCTAGCTGTGTATGGCTGGCCTTACAAACCATTTGCAAAAGCTCCATTCCATGTAGATGTAATGCACAAGTTAACATACTGTCTCTCCACTACACTCCCTATGTCTTCCTTTCTTCCAAAGATTACTCATTTAAGCACCCAATACATGGGATTGACATTTTGAGCAGGTTTTAAAGATTGAGGCATCAAGGTGAGAAACTTTGAACGGTTCTTCCGATTGGATTTCCAATTGTTGCCCTCAGTTAGAAATACGATCGGAAGAACATCTGCCTGTGTATGGCTAGCTTAAGTTTATACTCTGCTTCATTATTATTCATTACTGGCAGTGTCATACTGTACATGGATTAGAGCTGTTCCCTACCTACTGGTTAAGGAATTTATTGAGCATGTGTGGGGAGATACTACAGAGATGGCCTGGTTGTCTGCTTACTTCCCACGTTGGAAGAGAATTTCTAAGTAACCAGAGCACAGAATGAGGGATTAGAAATGCTTCCCACGCACGGTTTCAGTTCATATTCAAAGCCAATGTTGTGTGTAGGGCTAAGATTAATTCATACAGGATTGGATAACACAATTACTAAAACTAATTAAAACATTAGGATCATTTATAACATTAATATATATATAGTTCTAAGTAAACCAAGGCCAAATATACATTAATGCTCTGTTTATTACTTACCTAGAAAAATAATAACATATAAAATACATATAAATTATATAGGCAATGAATAAAGAATATGCAGGGAGATAAATGTTCTTATTGTTTAAAATGGTGCTAATTTTGCCCCAACCAATCAGATCTTATTTCACATTTGAAAACTAAGATCTGATTGGTTGGGGCAAAATTAGCACCATTTTAAATGATAAGAACTTTTATTGAATAACGCTGTTGTTTATTAAACAATGATTATCTTTTGTGTCAAGCAACTTTCACAGGCCGGAGGACAATGATGGAAAAGTCTAAAATTAGCTGTCCAGAAAAAAAACATCGAACAGCTCAAGATAATATGTTGACATTACTATGATTGGAACTCTGCTGAGTAACTAAGGCATTATCAAATTCCATGGAACAGTTCTATCAGCTAAACTTTCAGCAGCTGTGTGTCTGTTAGTGAAACATACTTGAGCTCCTGTGCAATGGCAGCAATCTGTTCTACCCTGTCCTGGTGCGCAGCCAGCTCGCTCTCAAATGCTTCATGTTTCCTCAGTAGGGCACGCACTTCTGTTAAAGAAGCAGTCTCATAGTCTCTCTGTATCAGCATCTGCTCTTTTCCTAAACAGATAACAAAAAATAGTCAAAAGTAGATCATTTGTGTTCTCTGAGTTTGTGTTTGTTATAAAATGATAATGAACTCAAATAAAAATCTAGTTTAAATTTAAAGGATGGATCCAATGAACAGTAACTATGAGATAAAACTAATTAAAGGGGAAAATATTAAAATGTGCCTCAATATTACATGCCTACACTATGTAGTCTAAAATTTTTCACAATTTTTAAAATGTAATTTGTTTTCCCATGCTTTGCTTTGGTCAGTAGTGAGCTGCCATTTCAGGTTCTGCTAAGGTCCTTCTACATCCCAGAATGCTCACTTCCAGTCATTTCTAATGATTGGCTGTTGGACTGGTCAGTATATAACTGAGCAAATAAATAAAACAAGACAATAACAGACACTATTAAGGGTCCTGCAAACAGGAAGTCAGTAGTTTGGAAGCATTTACAGTATGTATACACATATAGATAGATTATCACTGAAATGAGAAAATACTATTTTTTCTTGAAAGCATATGCACAGTATTTGTGCTGAGTGTCCATTAAACTAATTAAATAGGATTTAAGTGGATGTGCAGATGGATGGGTGGAAAAGTGGGGTCTCCAGACACAATTATAATTTACAATGGATAGTATACCATCTACAATAAACCTTATGGATATTAGAAGCCACCCTAGGGTTGACGTTTATAAAAAGCACTTGGATTGCATCTTTTATATGGGGAAAGGACTGCTTTGGCATGTCCACCCTTCAAATAAAAAAATGTTCCACTAATCCCAACGGATATATTCAGCACTTTATTAGATGTATTACTAAAAAGATATTTAAGGATAAATATTGCCCCCATTCTGGTACTAAGTAACATGGCTCCTCCCTTGATGCAGTCGATGAAGGCTGCTGACATCACAACTGTTTCCCTGTAGCCTACTTTGCACATGCTACAGCTTGGGGATTGGGTTTGCAGGCAGATAACGGACCAGTCACCAGTTGTAAGGGTGGACAGCAGTTTGTCCAACCTACCTGACATAAGATAAGGAGATTCCTTCTAATAGTTTACATGGGAGAACAGACTCAGACTAAAGGATGTCTGCCGACTGAGTGTTCAGGCTAAGAATTGCCCATGTATGGACTTAATATTTGTGAAAAGTAGGTATTTAAAACACCCTATTTATAAACTAAATGCAGTTTATAAATCAATTTACTGATTTTAAAAACAATTTAATTTTTAAGAGTTTGCAAATAAGAACTGCAGGACTGTTCAGGATGCAAACTACATCTCTGTGTGCAAAGTGGAGGGAAGAATGGTCAGGAAATGTAATATAAACAGTCCCCGGGTTAAGAACCAGCTCTGTAACTTTGTAGGTTTACGCTCAACAGATACATATACCTATTAAATGCAATTTAAACAGCTGCATCTGGTACAGTGCAAGGTGGGTAAAGGTGAGGGGGCTAGGAGCCCTTTAAACAGTGGTAGGTAGCCAACCACCAATGGACCACCTGGCTGTTTGCTTCTGCACACCCCATGCTGTACATGCTTCTGTATTTTCCCATATGCATCTCCATTTGCTCAGTTTATAAATAGGCGTTGTATGTAAGTCAGATGTTTATAGCCCGGGGGCTACCTGTATTGTAAATAACCTTACCATCCCATGAATCTATTGGAGTGGTGGATAATGTAAGATATTAGGTGTCATTGGGCAGTTCTTATAAGCTTATGAGCTATAGATTTAAAAAAATGCAATTCACTTAACAGTTTAAAGACAAAGTAAGGCAAAAATATAAATAAGCTTGAATGGATTCTATCATTCGTAATTAGCAGATACATAACTGTATCTCCCCCTCTATACCGTACGTATTGTAGAGAAATTCTGTATGCCTGCTAATTCCTGATTTTTGCAGCACCCTTACCAGTTAGTAACAATTTCTGACTGCTTAGTCTTGATTTCAGCTCTGGCAGTAAGGGTTAGGTCCAACTATCACACACGGCAGCACATGCAGGATTTATGCAATGGGCTGCCGTGCATGATATGCTTTGCACGCTGCAATCCTGTATACATCTCTGTTATTGGAACACATGCAATACACACAAAAAGTCATGCATGCATTACAATAATGGATCGGAGTGAAGCGCACATAGCATAGCACACATAGCATTGTATAGTATTGTATTGGCAATGCAAATCTGAAGCAAGATCAGAGCGCAAAATGTGGTCCAACTCGTGCTAGCGGGACCTAGCTCTTAAGGAAAGGGAGGTGGGGTGGAGAAATCAGTGACAGGAGTGTATATTTAAAGAGGCAAGTTGAAACATTTGTTTCAGAACGGCAGGTTCCCTGATGCCTGAAAGGGGTAGCAGGCTAAACAGCAAAAAAATTAGTAAGCATGTATAACAATTTATATGGAAATATGTCTCACTGGAAAGGCTAAAAATTGCTGATATAAATGCAACTATACCCCAAAAATTTAAAATTAAGAAAATCAAATCACCTTATTACAGGAGGAAGGACTGGATATTCTTTATGTGGCAACAGTTTGAAGATAATTTTGTGGACTTTACTTTCAGAGCTGCCAGGTTTCAGACACTGACACTAAACACTGCAGGTCATTTTTTCTTTAAAATCGCCACATGCTTTTACATGTGAGAATGTATTTCAGGGTCATTTATATTCTAAGCTTACGGTAAGTTCTTTTTTAAATCTTGAATATTTAAATATATTCTCAGGTTAAGTAATAAATTTCAGTGAAACTTCATCAAACCCCAAAGAACATTTTTAAATCTTTCTTACCAGAAGTCCAGGATTCATGTGAGGAGGCCTTCTGTCTAAATTTCTCAGCCAAGTGCTCCAATCTTTCTAGTCTTCTAAGCTCAGTAAGCAGCCACTCTTCGTATCCCTTCTCACCTTGCTCTAGTCTTTGCCAAGCATTTGCAATATCCTTAATAATAAGATGGAATATTTGGATTTCTTTCACATACCTGTATTTCTTATACTATCTTATACTTTTCATGCTTACAGTATGCCAAAAAACACATTGAGAATAACTAGGGAAAGTGTCAGATTTTAAGGTTATTGAATGTTTACTCATTATTATGTGACTGGTTTCTTTCTTAGGATAAGAACAGTATGTCAATCAAAAGTATATTTTTATTACATAACCAAAGCAATTTTTTCTTTTCAAAGGGGTGTTTCAGATGTGATTCTTGTTGCCACTTATTTTTATTCATAATGACACTTCACCGATCAGCCGGAATTCGGACTTTGTTGATTACTGACTTATCGGATTTTAACTGTTTCCAAAAATTCTCGAACATGCAAAAATTTCTAGAAATTTTAAATTTACAAAATTTCTACAAATCTCAAAAATACTATGCGGAATGCCTAGACAGGGAGTTTTCGCTACTGGACAGGTTTTTTTGGGGTGAGCCATTGGGGTGAGCCATTTCCAGTAAGCTATATAAATTTGCCTATATTTTAGGTGGACATTTTGAATTTTTTAACTTCCATTGAATTTAATAGGTCCACTCGCGGGTATTCGAATTTTTGGATTATTCAGAACATCCGCGGATTTGCAAGCGGAACACATTTCAGTGAGTTTGCCCATTCTACTGTTTACATTCAAAATAGGCCATAGGCCAAGTGTATCAGGTTACGAGTCCTGCTCATGTAATTAATGGCTAAAAAAAAGGGATTTGACCTTTTTTAGCGCCAAAACATTCTTAAATAATTTTTTTTAGGGAGAAATTAATATTCAAGGGGCACAATAATAGGAAATATATAGATAAAGTTAGATGATACACAATAACATATGACTTTGCAAACTAAATGAATTAACATACTGAAACCATCTTTCCTTCAGATGGCATGAATGCTGGCCTGTTGCTTATCCGTAGCTTTGTCTGTAAGGTGTTGAAGTTGATCTCCAGCTGACACTTTTCCTGCACTCTGGGGGGCTTGTGTTTGCGACGATAATCTCGGAAATCCTCCAGTTTCTTAAGCATGGCTTGCATGGTCTTTTCCGATGTTCGGTTTTCTAGCCATGGAATTGTGCGTCGTATCCATTCTAGTAGCTAAGAGAAAAATGAATAGGCTAAGCATAACTGTAATGTGAAGAAATCTATAGCTTTTTTAATTATTTTAATCGTAAATTAAATGAATGAGCAAATCAGTAATAGACAATTAAATAAGCAGGCCCCATAAGGAATGGCATTTTTACATTTTATTATACTTACCTTTGCTTTCCTATGATGACAATTATACTGTATTTTTGCTGAATAGAAACCAAGTACCAAGAACCAAGTACAGTAATAGCTGCTCAGATTGGAGAGGCAACTTGGAAAGAGCTCAGATGGCATCCTATGGTTTTTACTGACTTTCTAAACACCCATCAAAGTGCAGGGAAGTAAAACCTTTTTTAAAAAACATTTTTAAACCTTCTTTAAAATTATCATAAGTCCAGATCTAACTAGAAACATGAAATTATACATTTGAATATCATGTAAGTAATAAACCATAATCGAGTCATGGCTCCTGTCTATTTCTCTGCCAGTTCTGTACTGCCCGTGTGTTTGCTGATGATGCAAAATTACAATCGATACAATGATGCAAAACAATCGATACAAGATGTTTCATATTTTCAAGTTGGTCTAGACAGATAAACAATTGTGCATCTAGGCGTAAGAGTAAGATCAAATGTATGATAATGTGTTTGATGTTAAAAACCTTTACACACTAGAAAGTATTAACAGGGAGATTCAATAAAAATTCTTATCGTTAAAAATGGTGCTAATTTTGCCCCAACCAATCAGAAATGATTTAACATTTGAAAGCTGACATCTGATTTGTGCAAACGTAGCACCATTTTTAACGATAAGAACTTTTGTTGAATAACCCTGTAAGTGAGGAAATCCTACTACTACTTGTAGGCTTAAAAAAATTGTTAAGTAAACAATATAAACAATTTTTTAAATTTAAAAAGCAGCAAAAGAAAACATGGTGTTGTCTTGTATTCAAAGGGTTATATGTCATAGTACCATCTTCTGGGTCAAAAGATATTACTTCTCATTCCTGGTAAGGTTGAACAATGGTTAAACATAATAATCATTCAACCTTATATTCTATGGAACCATATAAGCCTTCACAAACCAATTAATCTATAATTGAAATATGTCAAATTGATTTAAAAATGTCAAATACCTTCAGTTACTATTCCAGATAATCACATTATTAATAAACCATTTTCACAGAAAACAAGAATCTATGCAAGTAAATCAACCAATCAAAAATAAAAATGTATCGTTAGTAACAAGTCCGTACAGCAATAAACAGTCTTCCTCATGTTAAAGGAAGCTTGATAAGCAGTAAAAATTGGACCCCGTAGGTTCAATTACTTCTATTTCATTTTATTATAAAGATGTCAAATTACCTCACTTGCAAGTCTTTCATATTCTTCCATCATTCTTTCATTTTCCTGATTCACTCCCAGGACTTTGCAGATTCGATTAGCGGCAGTTTCAGCCTGTGAAATAAAGACATATGAACGTTTTAAAACTTCTTTTAAATATGAACTGTATGCTGCTGTGAGCTTATCGTATACAACACATTATTTTAGCCGGAGGCTAAATAGATTTATTGCAGATTTACAATGTTCACTGATAGCACTGAAAGTGATTTTAGGGTAACAATAATGTTGATAATATTTACAACAATTAATTAAAATTGATGTTTGTATAGAGAACTACATGTAAATTTACCACTATTTCCAAAGATTCCTGATCAACTTCACTTTTGATGAGCCTTTAACAAATGACTAATAGGAAGATGAAGTATGTAGTATTAGGTATGATATCATAAATCCCTCATTGTGCAATGACTAGAGGTTATGATACATACCTGTTCAGCACCAGCAAATGCGTGATAGAAACAGGACACATACGTCATGATGGCTCTTTCATCTGGTTTAGCAGTATTTACAATATCTGAAAGAATGGAACAAAATGAAATTAGCATCACTAATAATAATAGATATATATAGGGTGTTTCAGTAAGTGTATATAGACAATCACTCATTGTATAGTCCAAGCGTATTTGTAATTTTTCTGTAACAGTAAATGTATGAAATGTTTTGATATATTAAGGTTACATGAAAAACGGTATATATATAGTTTTACATAATCTGCATTATGATAACTTATTTCTAGGAGATGATTTAATATTGTCTTACAATTAGCTCTGTTCACTAAATAGATCATATCAGAAGACACGTGGGCATCCTCATGGCCAGAACACATGAGATAATCTGGCCCTATTAAATGCTGCAGATAATATTTTGGTTGCTTGGGCTGAATTATTGGCTGTTATTTCTATTCCAATATATTTTCAGGTAAACATTTTTGTGCAAAATGCAGCCAATCTTGCAATCTTCAATGGATCGCAGGAAAGTTCAAGCCAAAATATTGGCAGTATTAATTTAACTCCTGATCTAGAGTCTAACAATTAGTTTAATCTTGAGGGCTTTTTTTCTTTCTTTCTTTTTCCTATAATAGAATAACTGCAAATACAGAAAACCAGAGCTTTCTACAAGGAGATTGAGTTATAGTAAATTACACATGTCAACAAGCCAAATGTCTACTGCACTGTATATAAAAATTTGGTTACTTTAAATGATCTGTTTACTATGCTACATAACATCCCACATCCTATAACATTTCAGTTTGTTTATAAACAGATGTCAATTTTAAGTTCAAAACCCCTTTTAAATAATTATTTTCATATAAGAATCCTGATTAATACAGGAATACCTTGTAAAGTAAATATTGCATTCATGTTTTATTCAAAGTAATTATTATTAATACGTTTCCTATTTTACCTTCTGCATCTAACATTTTAGGAATATCCAAGTATTTCTCTGCTATTTCCATTGCTAGATTGATATTTCCAACAGCATCATCCTGTAAATAAATGATAAGATAAAATCCTCCAAATTTTTACTGAAAGTGATATTTAATAAGCTGGTTGAGCTGTAACAATTTTGACCCAAATGCATGGAAACATGCTTTAATGTTTAATTAAAGGTGCAATAACCATCTAGAAAAAACAGGATGAGTAGCTAAACTGCTAGGTCCTCACCCCTGGGTTTCCTTTAATTTTCCTTAACAAAACCATCAAAAACTGTCTTTTAGCATTGCCCCCTTTAAGAAGTCAGGACTCCTTCTTGACTGTCCAATGGGAAGCATCTTCCTATTGATAACATGCAGGGCGGAGTCAGCCTAGCACTAGAAAATGGTCTTTGATGGCCTGGGTACTATAACGGGAGGGGATTGGTTTGGGCGATTGATGTTACTATAGTAATCCTTTAAGGTCCATCTATATACAAATGCAAAATGGAAAGAATGTGTACTGCAGAAAGGCGAGGTAAACAGTATTAAAGGGCATGTCCACCCCCAAAACTAACTTTTTATATTTATTTGTCCCAAATAAGTGCTCCAAAACAAACTTTACAGCATGTAAATCGGTCCAGTGGTTCAAAAGTTACAGACCTTTGTAGCTGGCTTAATCCTGCAGCATGGACCAATACAGCGATGAACAGAGACAGGTTACATTACCTTGTCTCTGTTCTTTTCATGTTCTTGAGCATGTCTGTTAGCATCCAGCAGTGAGAACAGAGGAAGTTGCATCAGTAATGATCTGACCCCTGGATCCCAGGATTTTCCCTCTCAACCAATCACAGCTGTAAAGTTATGTGTACTGAAGAAATCCAGGATCAACAGCTGCAGCCAGCCAGCCCAGAGCGAGAGATAGAGAGAGAGACACACACAAACACAGGCAAGAATTTTTTTTTTTTTTTCTAAGCTGCAGCTCGGGGTCATCTAAAGTGGAAGTGGAGAGGAAGTGCAGCCTGATATATATCTCATTAAAGATCGGGCAAGGCAAATTATTTTGAGAAAAATGAACATGGCGTTTGAGGTTGGTGCTATTATATAAAGAACATATAAAAAGTTTATTTTTGGGTGGACATACCCTTTAAAAGGCATTGAGGTGGTGCATTGTGATTTCATCTGAAACTTTCATGTGATTTTAAAGCCAGCTACAGCATGGCACTGTGCAAGTGCATTTCTTGCATGCACAACATTTTAGAAGCAGTTAAAATTTGTGTCTTACAAACATGCTAACCCTGAATATATTGCTGCAAATCGTTCATGCAAATCTTGGTGCATGGCCCCTAGATATAAAGTCATTTTATAACTACAAATGGGTATTTAAAGTTACACTGTTTATCAGGGCCTCAGGCATGTAGATTTCATACTAATGCCTGTGTATAGTAAGGGAAGCAATATATTTTATAATATTGTGAGTTTCCGCACACAACTGCCAGTCATGGATAACACCATACCTATCAATAAACAGTACTTTCCATGTCCACACCTTAGTTCAAGGATTAAGAATGCCAGGGGACCTGCGATCGTCAAATGTTATTCCTAAAATTACCAATCCTGCAACCTATGGAAAGGGCCCAATGCCAAGAAAATTCTCTAGGAATCTGTTCCTTCTAACTAAATCATTGGCAAGCCCTCCTGCCCAGTAGAATTGTGGGTGAATGGTCTATAATATATATAAGGAATTCTAAGCATTTTTAGCTTATATACACTTTGTTCAGTTCAGTCATTTGAACTTCCACCGAAAGTTATTCTGAAATTTTTTATTTGCCAATCACTTCATGCAGTTAGTATGTGAAAGAAATAGTCCACTGCAATGCAAATGAGTTAGCTCAATAGGATGTTGACCTTATTTAGCTTGGAGTAGTCAATGAGATCAGGCCGGTGTCTGTGAATAAGGGCGCAAAGCCCAAGACCATCTTTCCAGCTTTACAACAAACAATATAAGAAAGAATATGGTTAAAGCACATCCCAACATACAATAAAAAATGGTATTGTGTCATACACCCAGCTACATTTCTGCCTGTAATCAACCCTGTTTTACCCAATTACACCCTTAAATCACGTTAATCCTTCCCTCTTATTGTAAGCTGCTCCCTGTTTGTGAGTAAAAAATCATAAATGCTCCATTAACATTTTATATGACAGATTTGTCACACATAACTGTGCAAAAAACTGGAAATTAATATCGCCTGAATCACTGCAATTCCTGTCTTAAAGTCTTGGTACAGGTTACTGCAACTTTAACACATTAGATCTTGGTACATCGAACCCTAGACACCTAACAATTTAATAACATTATTTATAGCATTTCCTTCAGAGAAAAAGGAAAGCTGTTTATGGGCCACAAGTACCACAATTTTTTTTTCAAACTAAGTTAACCAATCAAAGGCTTAAAATAGAGGCCCTCTGGAAATTAGCAATATCCCCAGAGCAGGAAGTTTTCAGTTGAGATTACTCGTATCAACTTATTATTAATGTTGTAGTTAATAGAGATATATGGTATTTTTGTCCTGATCCTGGTTTTAGGCCACCACTAGCAGATTCATTACCAGAATTTTGTTGGTAAAAACTACCAAAGAAGTTTTCTAACTAAAGTTTCAACAGTTTGAAAGAAGTTTTGCAATTAAAATCTAGTCCTTTTATCACTGATTTTGAGTTTTAACTGTGTCTGTGTTCCACGAACCTGCCTGCAGAATGAAAATCTGCAGGTTTGTGCAGAGAAGGATCATCCACAAGGCAACCCTATGTACCTGCCTAGGGCCCAGGAAACTTCTGGGGGCCAAGCTTCAGAAGCAGTAACAATATTATAGTCTACACAATATATGTAGCAAAAAAGGGGCCCTAAATGATGGCTCTGCCTAGGGCCCCATATGATCATAATCCATCTCTGGGTTTGTGCATCGCAAGTTAAAGGGACACTATACTGAAAAAATTACTTTGCCTCATCTTAATCTATAATTGAATGCATGTAAGTTGTGTTTGTGTGTGTTGCTGCATGCCTTCGATCCAGGAAACATTTTGTTTAGGAGTAGTATCCCCCCTCCCTCTTCTGACCTGACTTTTCCCCCCACAAACCAACTGTCAAGCCTGCACACAGCATACAGAATTCCAACTGTCAAAACTCTGTCACCATTCCAGCTACAGTAAAACTACTCACTGAAGAATAGTTTTTGAGAGCAAGGAACTTGATTGAAAGATTAAATATAAGAAGTTTTAGATTGGGTATATAGAGAAATAGGGGGCAGATCAACAGAAAAATGATACAGCGGTGGTTGGGAAGAATTATAGTTTCCAGTTATGGTCAATTTAAAGTAACCTATTTTTCGGTATAGATGCCCTTTAATAATTATTGTAATAATCTAAAGTTTTCTTCATTTTAAATAGGCTGGTAGATTTTTGTTGCATGTTACCATGTTGGTATCATATGTAGCAATACAAAATACACATTAAAAATGCAAAAATAATATGATTTATTTGGACCTAAAGTTAAAGAGAATTAAATATGGAAAATTCAACAATGAAGAAGATATAGCAGCAGAATGGCCATTTTACTGTAATTGTGTATACCTTGTATGAAAATTCTGGATGTTGACATTACGATAGGGCGCAGTCTTCCTTTGGCACCATAACAGCAAACCCTCTTTGGCAGAGGTTTCTAATACATAAAAATCATACAGAAATGTAAAAATGATGCTTTTGAATAACGTATAACAACAAACAGCTTCGGAAATGTTCAGAAAATCTTAAGTAAAGCCCACTGTTACCTTCTACAGATATATCCTGGATAGCAAAGCGTAGGATTATTGTCCATATCATGCCCAGTGTCATCTTTACATTCCCATCAACAATTTCTATTAAAATAAAAGATAAATGTATAAAATATTTACATATTACAAGTGTAACTTGCACTATTTTGTGTGTATTTTTGTGTATTGCATAACCAAACATTTTTTACTGTAGATCTGGACATGTTAATAAAATACTGTTTCGCATTGGGCTATTATAGTGTATCGGGTAATGTGAAGAAATGCAGCAAGAATCATAAAAGACCACTTGAATTCTGCAAGTTGACTAAAAGTCTGCATATTGCTAATCCCATATAGACAGTCATAATGTTAAAAGTCATGGCAGGTGAATAAAGACTGGAATTGTAACAATACGATTGGTGATCTAAATGTTCCTAGACAAACAGCAAATGAGCCTGAACTATGATGTGTCATGTATACTAAATGAAATGAAAGTGGAGATGTCAACTGGCAATCAACGGCACCACTTAGCTCGGTCTGTGAATTTAAAAGCCAAAATACCTTCTGCTCCAATTGATACTAGCTTCACTCCTTTGCTGGCTATGAAATCCAAAGCCTTATTGACATTGGCAATCTTATGGAAACGCATCTTTCCCCTGTCTGGTTTTGGCAGCCGCTCGCCTAAACAATTAAAGAAACAAAGTGAAATGACAGCCAAAGAAAAAACGCATTGAGGAGCATTTTTATTTATATGCTCTATAAAATATTTCCTACTTAAATTCCTTTTTATCCATGTCATTAAGGTCTCAATAAAATTCTTTCCCCAAAAAGTAGAGAATTAAACAAAGAGAAGCATAAGAAAAATTCAGTCTATGATATTGAAAAAACAATATGAATTATCCATTTATTGGGATATTGTCAATGGTACAGCCATTCAAGCATCTGAATAATTTAGAAATGGTTTAGTAATACTATAGTCTGTTTGGCAGGATTTGCCTGGAAAGTTCAGATGAGTATGAAATCTTAAGATTTAATATTGGTAATAATCAGCAGGAGTTTATTGGCTGATATATCATCACTATGTACATACGGTAGATCAAACACTGACCAAACTTTTGCAAAGGAAAATCATCAATAGGATTTCGACCATCACTTTATTATAAAATGTGGCCAAAAGGTTTTGCTTGGTGTGGGATGGGGGTTTTATTAGAGACAAAGTAGCTTTCTAGGGATGTTTCCTATAGGGGAATAATAGGGAAATGTAAAGTAGATGTGTTTTATCTTGTGTTAGCAAGGTTAAGAGAGCCATAGGTTCCAATCAATAAATATATAAATAACAGACATGAGTGGAAAATAAATTATTTAAATTAGATTTGGGCTGATGAAATAAGAGGTGCAAACCTTTGCCTGTTCTATTAATCAGATGTTAAGCTTTTTACTGGGTTACATAACGTCTGATTGGGTGGATCAGCCCCTTCAAAGTGTATTGAAATCTAAATGCAAACATTCTGTGAAGGAGGGAAATTCTTGGGAAATTATGTCCTACAAGTAATTTGAGTGTCCCCTTGAGCTGATGTGCACTTTCTGTGGGCAGCTGTGCATCAATGTCATGACATGTGGTATCACTGTGACTGTATAGATATGGGCAACATTTTAAAACTTAAATATAAAGATATTTTGTGTTTCTGTATTTGCAGCTTAAAAATATGGACCACACCTGTAATCTAGTAAGAAAAATACAAAATTCAACTACACACTAAATCCTAATCCTGCCCAATTACAAGTAAACTCAATCTTGTTTGCAGGGCTGGTCCAATGAAACAGGGACGGTTTGGATGTGTTATAATGATAATAATAATAATAATTATTATAATAATAATAATATTTTTAAAATACAACTAAAGCCTCAGAACAACATTGAATTAGAAGGCAGATCTACTTGTTGTAAAAGCAGTAATCAGCGTATCACCTCTCATTTTAATATGGTTGTTGAGAAATGTAACTTTCTAACATGAGGTTTGTGTCACATTTTCCAGTGTTCCAGTATTGCACAGTGTGGTCACTGACCATTACGTTCTTTACACATGCTCAGTCCTAAAAAACTGCAGGAACTTGTTACAGTTGGTCACGCCCACTAGTAGCCTCTAGCCAATTCTTTTGCAGGACAGAATAGGCCATGAAGTATGTGACAGATCAGGGGTGTGGCCAGTCACTGTACTTGCAGTTATTCCATCCATTTCTTGCTATTTACTATATTGCTATTTTACAGTTTATTGGTGTTTTTAGAGGGTATGCGTTCAGATTCTACAGTATAAAAAATTGGGTTTAGTTCTCCTTTAATGAACAAATAAAGGTAAACTAACTCAGGATTAGTGCCTTGTTGTTCTCTACATTTTATAGTTTACAAAATATTGATCCTATAAATTTTGATGGGGTTGGAGAACTCATATCACCCAGCCCCATAGGTAGTGACCCTCTACACACACTCCGCAAGTGTGCCAGCTCCCAAAGCTGCTGACAGCAGGGGAATAATGGACTAGTTGTAGGTTCATCTACAATCTAGCTCTATTGGCATTTTCACAGCTGAATATCCCCACTGCCAAAATTGATTGTTTGTGTCTTGTCAGTTTATTTGCGGAACGAAGTTACAGAACATACCAGGTATGGCGCTATCGCACTCATCTGCTGTTCTTCTGACAGCGCAAGCTCTGTAACTTCGTTCCTGGCTCCTGGTGGTTTAATTGAAAAATAGAAGACATGGTTCCTTTACCCCCCCGTTCTTCAAATTAAACTGAAAACCCCAAATTCAATTTTGGCAGTGGAGAAAGCCTTTAAAGGACAATTATACTCACCTAGACCCTTCTCCTGCCTTCCGTGCCATCTGTAGTACCCAAGGTGAGGACAGTGCAGTTTAGGTCCTCACTTTCTAACTCTAAAGTTTCCTTTGGTGCTCTGCTCCCACTTCCGCATTCACAATCCTGCCAAGGAAAAGACATACTTCTTTTAGAGTGCGTCTCCTCATAAGCCGAGTCACAGATGGACTTCAGGATTGGAACACCGAATGAAAATCTAGAGTTAGAAAGTGAACCCAGAGGTGAGCACCCTGGGTGCTTTCCAACAGTGGCGTGCGGTTTTTGTGAGTGAATTTGTCCTTTAACATTACAGAAGCAATCCAGGGTTATGTAAACATTCCATATTTCACCTTTACTTACCCTTAAGATCATTTTTTTCCTATTGACTGAAATTTTGCAAATGTTATCTTTCCATAGGTAAATCTTTCACACATCTGTCTCCATGCAATTATTGCCAGCTAACTAAAGCTATCATCAATAACTTGTGTTTATGGGACCCGGTAAATTGGTTACGGTCAACTATTAAAACTAATATTTTTAGATATGGAATTTAAGAGTATAAATTGTAAAGATTGTAGCAATACCTGAAATGACTTCTAGAAGGAGCATAAGCTTGAGGCCATTTCGGAAATCGTCCTCAATGTTCTCAATCATTGTACCCGCTTTCCTCAGATGGGAATTGCACCAAGCTGTAAATGTCTAATGTAACAAAACATAAACATTACAAAATCAACACAAAAATGCATGAATTATTAAGGAATGCAAATATCAGAAACATTCCTCTGGGAACTCCATCTGGTCTGATCTTTTATCAATATTTTAAGGGAGAACAATTGCTGGCCATACACCTGACATTATATCCAATGGTTGATTTGATAGTAACACCTGACCAGGTACCTTGTGACATTCCCGCAATGTTCCCATAATGACACTTGTCTTTTCCAAATCAGCCAGAGGCTGAATATCTTCTGCTAAAGGCAGCAGATAGGTGGGAGCCAGAAAGGGACCTCAGGAAAATATGTACTTTAAACACCATAATTGTACTATTACACTTTAAGATGGGTTCACATTTTAACAATAAAGGAATAATTCTATGGAATTCAACAGGATCGTCCCTTTATAATTAACGTGTGTACCGCAGTTCCGAGCATTCCTGAGGCCAAAAAATGTTAACTGTCAGTCTCAGGATCACTCAGAACAGCTGAGGGGAATGTGGCAGTCCTGAACTTTTATATAGGGAGAACGCTCAGGACTGTGTATTTTTAAAAAATGACAGAATCTTGAAGATCAGAGGCGTACCTGCAGGGCCCAGGCCCCCTCACGATATAGGAGGCCGGGCCCCTGACCCCCTCCCTCCAAGATCTCCTACGTGATCAGCCATATGAATGAAACATTCTTTTGGATCATTTCGGCTGTTAGCAGAAGAGATCTTGGGCTTGTGGTGGTCCCTAATACCGTCCGACGGGGGCGATAGTTATGACACTGTTGAAGATCTTTGCAGTGGGTACACAGCTTTAGGTCTCCCTTAAATTTCCTAGTTTGTAGCTTCTGTGGTATATGGGTCAAAGATAAGATACATATTTGCACATGTTCTCTAGCCCCTGCCACAAGAGAGAGAATCAGAATTGATTAGAATTGTCCTTTTAGTCTTACATGTATTGGCTCTGGAACACAAAGAATGCTAAACTGCAAAAATATTTGATGTAAACCACTGCAAACCTGGTATGTTCAAGGCTGCGCTTTAACAGGGATCATAGGATGAGATTCCAAAAACTGTCCTAATTGGGTTATCTGTTTGAATATTGCTAGAGATTTGAGTGACGTATAATACCCAAATAAAACTTTTAAATCATACATTACTCTGTTGAAGTAGTATATAATACATAAGGCTCCTATACTTTGAATGGGGAGGTGCAGTGGCGAGAATCTTTATTACAGTCACTCAGGTGTGTCACTGAGTGACTGTAATAAGAATTCTCGCCACTGCACCTCCCCGCCTCTCCCCCTCCCTCTATACTCCATAGAATTGAAGCCTTTTTCCTGGGATATAAAGGGTTAATCACGCCGTTTTCTATTGAAAAAAACCTGACCAGGTTACACTCAGTTTATCTCCCCCTCCCATCCGGTTCCTGTCACTGATTTAACTGCACAGAAGATAAGGAGAACAGCCGCGCATTCCAATAAGTCATAAATTGACTTGGCTGGGCTGGAGCTGCTCCTTCTGTGCAGTTCAGTCAGTTATTGACAGGATCCGGATAGGAGGGGGAGATGAACAGAGTGAAACCTGGTCAGTAGCTTTACATTTCAATAGAAAATGGCATGATTAACACTTTATATTCTGGAAAACAGCCTCAATTGTATGAAGCATAGAGGGAGTGGGGGGAGGGATAGGTGGATAGATACAGGGAGGGTGGATAGGGAGGTGGGGGTAGATATAGGAAGGTGGGAGGTAGATAAAGGGAGGTGAGGCTAGATACAGGGAGATGGGGGGTAGATACAGAGAGGTGGGGGGGTAGATACAAGAAGGGGTGACGGGGGTAGATACATGGAGTATCTACAGGAGAGGGAAGATGAGTGAATGTGTGAGTGAGTTGGTTGGGGCAAAATTAGCACCATTTTAAACGATAAGACCTTTTATTGAATAACCCTGTATGAGCCTTATGTATTATGTGGAATAATACGCTACCTAAAGAATAATATACGGAGATAACTTCACCTCGGATTTCCCTGACCTTTTATACAGGTCAGGCGTAATCTCCTTATATTAAACTGTAGGTAGCATATTATCCCTTATATTATGTACACTAGCCTTTAGATCTAATTACACTTATTATAGGAATAACGAGAGGTCAGAACAGGCAGTGAACAGTCAGTATTAAAGTACAAGCTGGAGTCAGAAACCTGAAAACCAAGTAAAACATACCCTAAGTGAGGAAGAACAACAAGCTTCTGATAGGAGGAATCAGGAAGAAGATATTCAAATGTGCCACCAAATCAGGCACCAATACAAAGTGAATAAAGGAAGAAACAAAGGCACAAAGAAACAAACGGAAAGAGCGAATGGCTGAAATCAGACAGAAATGCAGCAAGATGAGGTAGGAACGGCGCAGGAGTGAAGGAAAGTATAGTATAGTATAGTATTTAAGCTTGAAAAAAGACATACGTCCATCCAGGCCAACCCATCTAGCAATATCCTCATTTCCTGTCTAACTAATTCCAAAGGAAGGCAAAAAAACCCACCAAATTTATGAAGGGGAAAAAATTTCCCTGGATCAACTCTACTTATGTATCAATACCAGTAACTTGCAACATTCCTTGTTTGCAGAAACTCATCCAGCTTTTATTTGAAACTGACCAATGAACCTGCCATGGAAGACAGTTCCATAGCTTTACCGTTTCACAGTGAAAAACCCTTTCTGAACTTGAAGCCTAAATCTTTTTTTTCCAAGTCTTAAAGGATGTACACGTGTCCTCTGACATGCTCTATTGGTTTATTACAAACAAGAAAAGAGATGATCAATGCACATTCCTGGGCCCCATATACTATCATAATATCTGTGTTAGTTCAATCAGTAAAAACATGGGGGTTTTTAGATTTATGTATGAAAGTGAAAAGCCTTCCAACCATGTCAAGATAACCCCAGTATAGAAAGTCCTTACAAATTACCTTGGGTCATTTATTTGGGCTGACACTCCCTGCTTGGTTGCATTTTCGTGGGAAGATTGTCTCCCTGACCTTGCATTGGATTAAAACCCTCCATGTTTTTACTATTTGCACTAGCACAGATATTATGATAGTATATGGGGCCCAGGAATGTGCATTGATCATCTCTTTTCTTGTTTGTTCTAATGTTTTGGTCAGATCAGTAGCACTTCCACTATACGTTACAATAATGTTGCCATAGGAGTGCTCCCACACCTGTTAATGTATTTATACAAAGTAATCATATCCCACGCAAGAGCCTTTTCTCTAGCGTACATAATTTGAACTTTTTCAATCTCTCTTCACATTCAAGCTCCCCCAATCCCCTTATTAATTTACTTGCCCTTCTCCGAAGCCTTTCTATTTTAAAGATGTCCTTTTTGTACTCTTGTTTTTTACTTTTTGTAAACAGGATTCCAAAAATTGCACTGCATATTTCAAATGAGGCCTTACCAATGCTTTGTAAATCCATACCTTGAATCCATACCTCTCTTTATACTGGCACTGCTTGCTACCTTTAAGTTTGTTATCCAACAAAACTCCAAGATCCCTTTCCAATGGGGATTCACCTAACACAGAGCCATTTATAATATAAGCAGCATAAGGATTTTTAAGTCCAAAATGCATCACCTTACATTTATCAGCATTGAATCTCATCTGCCACTTAGCAGCCCAATGTGACAATCTATCTAGATCCCCCTGCAACTATTGCACATCCTCCAATACCCACTTCCAAATCATTACTAAACAGATTAAATAGAAGTGGCCCCAACACAGAACCCTGTGGCACCCCACTTATCACTTTAGTCCATATTGATGAAGCCCCATTAAAAACTACTCTCTGCATCCTATTTATTAACCAATAAGTCACCTATGGGGGACCATATGAAAAACCTTTGCAAAATCCATGTATATTACCGTACATCTACTGCTATGCTCTAGTCTAAATTTCTACTCACTTCCTCATAAAAGCCAATCAAGTTAGTTTTACAAGATCTATTCCTCCTAAATCCATGCTGGTTACTACTTACAATGTCAGTCCTTGATACATATTCTAGAATATGTTCCCTTATTAAACTTTTACAATATCTTCCCTACCACTGAAGTTAAACTTACAGGCCTGTAATTACCCAGCTATGAACGACTACCCTTTTTGAATATTGGAATAACATCAGCCTTTTTCCAATCCAGAGGCACACATCCGGACATGAGAGAATCTGCAAAAATAAGAAACAATGTTCTAGATAAAACTGAACTTAGCTCCCTAAGGACCTAAGCATGTATTTTATACGGTCCAGGAGATTTATTTATTATTTTGGTTAACCAAAGTGCACTTGCATCTTTTATATCATTATTGCAACAATATGGTATCTTTACTTGGATCTTATATAGTGTATACAGAAAAAAAAAATATTCACAACATTTGCTTTATCACCAGTCCTCATCTTCTTACAAATTCTTTTTTTTAGGTTTAGTGATGCTTTGTTCAGCTATCCTAACTTTATTATTAATTTTAGCTAGCTTGATTGCTTTCTTACACTCCTTGTTACAGTGTTTATAATCCCTAAAGGCCCTTTCCGTTCCCTCTGACTTAAAGGTTTTAAATGCCTTTTTCTTCCTTTCCATTTCCCTCTTTACATCAGATTTAAGCCATATGGGTGCAATTTTTTTTTTTTTTACCCAATTCTCAAGGGTATAAATTTAGATGTGAAATGGCTTAAATCCCCTTAAATACAGTCCACTTCTGTTAAGTGGACCTTTGTTAAGTACCTTTACCTGATAATCCCAGTTGACATGCTGAACATCTACTTTTAATCTGGGAAAATTTGCTTTTCTGAAATTAAAAGTCTTTGTTAACCCAGTGGACTTTTCCTTTCGATAACATACACTAAACAACACTATTTCATGGTCACTATTCCCTATGCCTCCAGTTACCTTTATATCTATAATATGCTCCACAATGTTAGGTATTACCAGATCCAACAGAGCTCCTGTTGGATCTAGCAGGAACTTCAACCACCTGTGAGAGAAAATTATCCTGCAGCAAATTCAGGAACTCATCGCAGTTCCACCACACCAATCAATGACAGGGTAATTAAAGTCCCCCATAATGAGCACACTCCCCAAACTTGCAGCCTTTGCCAACTGCATATAAAGTTGACTCACTTCCTCCCTGCTAGCATTTGGCGACTTATAGCAGACACCAACAATGACATTACCCCTGTTCCTGTTGCCTAATTTCACCCATATTGCTTCTGCTTTAACATCCATATTGCCAGTTATCTCTTCTTTTAAATTTGGCTTCAATTCTTTTTTAACATAAACACATACTCCTCCCCCTTTCCTTTTTTCTCTGTCCTGCCTGAACAAGGAGTATCCTTTTAAATTTACAGCCCAGTTGTGAGAACTGTTCAACCACATTTCTCCAATTCCATCATAATTTTCTTTCACCCATTTTGTCAGCCAGGGATTTGCAAACATACATTTTAGATTATGATCCTGTAATTTATATATACACTTTAATACACACCCCTCCCTATCCCCTATGCTAGCTCCACCCCCCTTTCCACCCACAACTGGCCAATCTACACCCTGCTTTCCTCATGGGCTAGCTATCCCAGTGAGACTGATAATACCCCCCCAACTTAGCCACATATTAATGCTCCTAAGCTCCCACTGTCTCCCTAGCGTAGCACGTGGCTGCGGTATTTCTGAAAACACTACCATGGAGGTCCTTGCTTTTAACTTGGCTCCTAGCTATCGGAAATCATGTTTAAGGACCTCCTCTAACTTTGCCAATGTGAAGCAAGACCGCCGGGTCACGCCCAACCCCACCCATTATCTGTCTACACAATCCACCACATGCTGAAACCCTAGCACCAGGCAGTCAGCACATAGCTGGTATGTACGGTCTTGGTGGCAGATTACCCTATCTACCCTCCTTATAATGGAGTCGCCTATCACTACCACCTGCCTAGAATTCCTGATCCTAACTTCTTCCTCCCTTGTATTAGAGATGGCAGTCCCCTGGGTGCTCAAGGGATTAGCCCGCTCCATACACGCTAAATCAAAGATGTCCTCCTCCACTTCATCACCTAAGGCGGCTAATCTGTTGGGATCGGCAAGCTGGGAAGAAGCAACCATAGTAACATAGTAATTAAGGTTGAATAAAGACATACGTCCATCAAGTCCAACCTATAGTAATTAAGGTTGAATAAAGACATACGTCCATCAAGTCCAACCTATACACCCTCTTTTTTTTTTTTTTTTTTTTAACCCTACCTAACAGTTGATTCTCTCCGAAGAGATGGATCACCGGATCCGGACGTTGAAGGGGGTAGTGTAGAACCCGGAGCAGAGGCAGCAGCTGGGGGTAGCCGGACAGCAAGGGTATCCATAAACTGGGCCAACTGGCCCTGATGGTGTTCAAACAGGTCCATCCCACTTCCATCCACCTCTATACTGGCCCCAGCCAGTGCCTGCTGTCCCCCCAGATTTGCCAATCCTTGCAATGCTGCAAGCTGCTCCCTTAGACTCTCCACCTCAGCTTCCAAACGGGCAACCAATTCGCACCTGACACAAACATAGGCCCCCTGGAACGTCTGATCCAAGTTCCTATACATATGGCAGGATGCACATTGCATGGTACCGACAAAACTGTCCCTTCTAATACACAACACCAGCACACACCAACCTTGTTTTAGTGCCCTTCTTGTTTCAATGTCCTTTTTCTATGTTCTTATGAACAATGTCCTTTAGAACAAGGGCCTATAATAGCTTCCACTCAAATTTGTTTTCACTCACAGGAAACGTTCTTTTGGTCAGGTACAAACCACTGGTCCAACCAATTCAAATCCTATTTAACAAATTGGCCCCAGCCCCCACACCAATTAGTGCAAGAGACAGGAAGAGAGGGAAAAAACAAAACTGAAAGAAAGAAAGCTTTATCTACTTACTGCACACACAGTCCTTATCACAGCATACAATCAGCACAACAATCTTTATTTTCAAACTTACACAGAAACCATACAACATCAGATGATTAATGTTCTTTTTCGATGTCTTTAAGAACAAGGTCCTTTAGAACAAGGGCCTGTAATAGCTTCCACTCAAGTTTGTTTCCACTCATTGGAAACTTCCTTTTGGTTAGGTACAAACCACTGATCCAACCAATGTGCATCCTATTAAACTAATTGGCCCCAGCTCCCACACCAATTAGTGCAAGAAACAGGAAGAGAGGGAAAAAACAACACTTTTTAACACTTCCACAACCTGCTTGCAATTATAACAGGTGCAATACTAGAATATAAAAACCCAATGCACCCCTTTAACTGAAAGAAAGATTTATCTACTTACTGCACACACACTCCTTATCACAGCACACAATCCTTATTTTCAAACTTACACATAAACCATACAACCATCAGATGATTAATGTCCTTCTTTTTCTATGTCTTTAAGAACAAGGTCCTTTAGAACAAGGGCCTGTAACAGCTTCCACTCAAGTTTGTTTCCACTCACAGGAAACTTCCTTTTGGTCAGTTAAGGAAGAATGGAGATTAATGACAAATCTGTAGTATTGCTTGTTAGAAATTAATGACAAATCAGGATTATTGCTGGTTAGAAACAGTGATTTAATGTCTGATATTGCATCATGATTGCACATGCCTAATTTTCTTATTAATACATTTAATAATACTGTTGATGAACTTCATTAAAATGCACATTAAAAAAGATCTTGTAAAATGCTTATTAATAGAAGAGGCAGTCTAACCCTAGCATATTAGTCAGATCATTAAAACTGCAAGACTCCACAGAGCATTCAAAAGGATTTAGTGTACTGTAAACTTAGCTACAAAAGCCTAGACATCATAGTACCAAAGAGCAAAGAGCTTCCCTTCCCTCTGACAGCATATGGCTAAACAAGTGTCATGTATATTTATAAAAACAATGTGCAAGTTGGGGCTTTATAATAAATTATAATAAATAATGTTATGTTATACAGTATATAACAACACATTATAGCTAACTTATTTTCTGATCGAAAAGAATCAAATAAAAAATTTTGAATCTATAAATTCAAATGAGTTGTAAATATTCAACTGCACAGTCAGAGATGAAAATGAATGTGGAGATTTTTATTTTAGAACTGACAGCTGCTGGGTTGTTGGTTGGTGCTGGAGTTATATATTAAAGGACAACTCCACCCTCATAAGAACATCTTTTAGAAAGAATGGCCTCTTTAAAATATGTATATACCATACTTTGTCCTATGAATTCATTACTGTATGCCTGTTATGGTTCTGGATGCCTCATGGAAACTGAGCAATTTAGAAACCTGTACTAAGCCTGAGCATGCTCAGAAGAGGCAGACAGGGGATTAACATTCAGTCATTGGCTGTGTTGTCAACTGTCAAATCCATAACTGACGGTTGCTAAGCAGAAACAGAGAAACAGGACATTGTGCAGGATTTTAGGTTAGACTTAGGGTTTTGGGAGGGTGATTTACCTGTTAAAAGTTTCATTTGAGGGCTGGACCTGCCCTTTAAAATGACTAAATGATCATGCTTTAAGTATACATATATATCATGCTTAAGTATACACATTAACAATAGAGCAAATTTAACAGAATTTGACCTATATTATGAAGACGTATTGGAGCTTAAAGTGAATGTTCCGTGGCTGAAGGACTGCTGACGAGTGGTGCTCCGTACTTTTTGGTTATTGATAAGGACGCGTGCTCCCCTTTGGTTTGTCTCACCTTGTGCAATGATCTTTTATCTTTATTATGCATACCTAGTCTACATATTCTCTTCCATTTCAAAAAATAAGTTGAATATGCTATTCCCTGCTGTTGGCATTAGTGAGCTGACATTTCATTTCTGTAACTGTCCTTCTTCCCAGAATGCACTCTTTCTTGGAATGTTCCTAACAGTAATTTCTACTGATTGGCTGTTGGATGGGTCAAACATGCTCAGATCTCTACTGAGCAACTGATTCAACCCAGAAACTGGGTCATGGGCAAGACCATAACAGTCTCTAATAGGGTTCCTGCAAACAGGAAGTCAGTATTTCAGAAGCATTTATTTATACACAGACAAAATGCTCAATAGGCAGGTTAAGGTCATTAGGATAAAAAAAACCTGCTCTTTTTTCTTAAAAGTTTATGCATTTGCACTACACTTCTCCTTTAACGGATCCCGTACAATGCTGACATACTATGTCCACTGTTGAGGATACCTTTACAAGTACAATCAGCATGTTTATGCATTAAGAGCTTGGGAGTTCATGGTGTGCGAGTATGCATCTATCTTTGCATTTTGCAGTCCAATTAAATCCATGCTGCCATATATGTGACAGCAGTCGCACGTGTATCGCTAGCTTAAAGGAATATTTCACTGGAAAAGTGAACTATTCCTTTAATGCATTGATTGAAGACCTGAAGGTTAAGGAGCTATGGCTTGCATAGGTTCCTGGTCACTGTGGCTAAGGTAATCCTACCTCAAAGATACTTTCTTCAGCTCTCCATCTATATGAATTCAGTTGCTAGTCAAATCTGCATTGATTGAAGGCCGGGAGGTTAAAGAGCTATTCCTTACCTTCCGTTCTTCAATCAATTTCTCAGGAGCCAGAAATAAAGGTGCAAGATATTTACTTTTCACTCGATCCATCGTGGCTGGACTGACAATTCCCAACTACTTTCTTGTTCAAATCAACTAAAGTGCGAATAATCGTGTTTGCGCGCTATAGTTGAACAGAACCCGGAAGCAGTCGGGACCTGTCAGTGTGGCCGCAGTGGATCAAGCGAAAGGTAAATATCTTGCACCTTCATTCCTGGTTCCAGAGAAATTGATTAAAGAACTTTGTATTTGGCTTAAGAGCTACTATTTTGGGAGTGTGGTTCTGTGGTGCACATTTTAAATCTCAATAATCTTGCAGCGACCCCAATATCAGTGGTGAACTGATGGGTTGGGGGCCCAGTATTAAAAACTTGCAAGGACCGTTTCTTGGCAGGGATTACATATATGTACCCAGAACACAGCAAACATGTACCCAGAACACAGCAAACATGTACCCAGAACACAGCAAACATGTACCCGGAAAACAGCAAACATGTACCCAGAACACAGCAAACATGTACCCGGAAAACAGCAAATATGTACCCGGAAAACAGCAAACATGTTCCCAGAACACAGAAAATATGTACCCGGAAAACAGCAAACATGTACCCAGAACACAGAAAATATGTACCCGGAAAACAGCAAACATGTTTCCAGAATCACATTATTTGCTTTACATTTTCTGTTTTGAAGTTTAAATTGCGGAGTTAAAGATCGTTGGTACCTTTTCATATTAGAGGGGCCATAATGGCTTTGTTCAACTGTTGAATGCAAAACACTTCTACTAGACTGAATTCTATAGGTTACAATGAGTGGGACTAGTTAGGCTTTTTCTGCTCTTCTTCTTGACAGTACATTTTTCTTTTATTCATTAGCAGGGCTACCATGAGAATTCTCTGCTCCATACAAGGTACATTTCTACCCCTTCCTGTGGGTGGCCCTGTTCATAAAACTTCCAAAAGTTGAAGATGGATTAAAAGAAGTCTTAGTAAGGATTTAACTCAATGGCAAACAGATATCCTGACTCTTGAAGAGGAACACTGTAAAGATAACATGGAACACATCCAAGATATAAGTATTAATTCCAGCGGCATATTAATCCAGGACACACTCTAAGCCAAATATATCACAACATTAAAATAATGATGCATGTTTCTCAGGGAAATTCATGTTTGTGTTAGCAGTGGACATAATAATTTACATTATAGTGGCATTTGCACTTAAAACATAAAATAAAAAATAAATACTAAATTGTCATAAATGTAATGTTTACTTAGTGACAATAAATTCTATCAAGAATCATGTTAGAGGGAAAAAATGCATTTATAAAGCTTAAAATAGTGATGATTTCTATATTTATAAAATATAATTCACCCTTTTCATTCAATTATCCCCATATACTATAAAAAAATGTGCATACTCTCTTGTATGGAAATATTGGATTTAATGCCAGAAGAAATGACATAAAACACCCCCAAACCAATTATTAAAGGGCATCTATACCCAAATTTTAAAGTGGAATCATTGCTTTAATAAAAAAACATGATCATATACCTGTGTTTCGTTTCCAGGTCAGGTCTTCGTTTTGGGTCCGGTCTTTTAAACAGCTGATTGCGCATATGTTTCCTTCATAGCGCGATCAGCAGTTTTTTTTAAATGTTGCTGCTGATTTAACGTAAATAGTTGCCCGGGACAAAGGGGGAGTGGCTAACACAGGTGAGGGGCAGGCACAGACAGAGACAACAAGTGGACTTTGTGCAACATTTAATCTCATCTGGGAAATGGAACACAGGTACATGATCATTTTTATTATAGCAATGATTCCACTTAAGTTTAAATTTGGGTATAAATGCCCTTTAAATTAAAGGTTAACACAATCCATTTAATCCAATAAACATGTGTTTGATCCATAACAGAAGAATGGACGTACAGTATAAAGAATTATGCATATGGCTATTAACTGCTAAAACTTTTTGTAGGTTTGAGTTAGTGTTTATTTTGCAGTCCCTAGACTATATTTGTTGAGGTTATGACCAATTTTGTAAATCTGTTTGTAATCTAAAAGGAACTTAAAGTCTTTAATTATTTGGCTAGTAAGTTACAATGTGAAATTAATTCAATAGTGGTTTGAGGTAAAATGATTTAAGGCTTTCTTCCTGTTTCCCATCATAGCCCTCTGTTTCCAGTGACATAATTCCTTGGTAATGCCTGAAACAGGAATAACAAAATTGATTTCAGACACAAAGGACCCAAGAACAGATGTATCAGCAACAATTATCTACAATTACATGTAGATATTTTACATCTATAAAAATAATAATTCAGATCCATAAAATGTGGAGAACCTCCTGAACTTTGCTGAGGTTTTTACTTGAATCCATCTATAAAGAGTTGAAAAACATTCAAATATTCGTTTTACTGTGGGTCCGATTTTCTTTACTAGTAAACCAGAATATTTTATGCTTCAGTAACAAAGGAATTTGAAAGCAAGATGCCTGGATTACCAAAGACTATGATTCCTTACCAACTGGGGCTATAAATAGCTATCTCATCCATTGTAATCCAGCAAACTTCATCATTTGCTACTAGCATCTGTTGACAGATTTCATACCATGCATATCAGTCAAATGGCAAGAGTCTACGGCTTGATTCCTACAATAGTAACAATGGCACTGTTATATATCTTCTGGAGATTGTCTCATAGGACATTTATGTATAGTGGTAGCCAGGAAAAGATGGGCAGGCCAATTATTCAGTGCACTATGGAAATACTGACAGCTTATTATTCAGTTTCATTAACAAAGTTTAAGAGGTGCCACACTGACCCTCTTATTTCCCTTTAAATCCTCCCAATAGCCAGACTGATGCACAAAATTGTGAGAGGTTTAGTTTATTAACAGCTGAAAGATTAGACATTTATAATATGTCACTCACTAATTACACAGGCTAGCTGTTACACTAAATGTGCACATCTGTGCTTATAGGTGATTGTACCTGTGTGCCATTCATGCCATTCTTTCAATATATCCCTACTGATTATAATAAAACACTGCTGTTAGTATAATTGGAGAACGCCATTCTTTTTCCTGTGCCATATAATTCCAATGGATAGATTGTATCACTTTTGATGAAAAAAAGGCACCTGGTGGACCAGGTTCTTAATTATGCTGGTGATATCTGCTCTATATTTCAAAAGTCTAATATGAATCCATTGGATTGTATATTTACTTCTGCTGATATGAAATAAATGACCCTTTAGTGTTTGGGTCAGTTGCCAATGACCGATATGTTGTTTGGCAGTGTCTACATAGTAAATCCTATTATAGTCAGGTTTGTGACACAAGAACACAGCAATGCTGGCCACACACTACAAACCTTACCTACTGCAGTTTTCTTTTAAAGGAATGGCCGTTAGCTGTGCCCACTAGGATACAGCATAAAAAAGAGAAATGGCAGGGAACATGGAACTTCCTAATTTCTTCATAATTAGTGCACCACTATGTAATAGCACACCAATTACCAGGATTATAAGGATATTTTTACAGGTCATCTTTATACAATTGAATACAAGCTAATAGATAGATTATATGATAAAATCCTCTGTTGATAATCATTACAAAAGTAGGCGTGTGTGTTATGTCATACATGTGTAATTGTACAAGAGTATAATGTATCCTGGCCACTACAGTTTATTGGGGGTTTTGCATATAAGCACAGTGCCTAGAAGCTCCCACATTTCTGTAATGCCAGGAAAAGATGATGGTTGAATAGTTGAATTTATTTTTAGTTGGGAATTAAATTCAAAGTCAAAATACAGGTCACAAAATAACAGGTACCAGGGGATACATTCCATGGTACCGCTGTGGAGTGGAGGATGGCCTTCCAGGGCTTAGCAAAGCTTAATCCTCAGTGACAAGTTGATCCCAGAGCCAGGGTTTTTATATATTTATTACCTATCATTAGCTCACAATTCCTGGCACTGGATTCAAAGTGTCTTGCTTTGCATTATAAAGCCTTAGTCATTTTAATAAATTATTATAAAATTAAATAATAAATTATTGCACCTCTTATTAAGTAAGCCCAAGTTACTGAGTTTCTGTTTTACAAAGCTTTTAGTTGAATTGTCTTAAAATTTTAACTTTTTTGATCTTATTTGTTCCCACACTCTATTGTGACTCTAAATACTACATGAAAAAATGTGAAAAAAGCATGCAATTTTTAAATGATTTCTGTGTGGACCACTCCTCCCTTTGGAGACCATGGCCCTTTTCTGGTTTCAGTTGGATCATTGTCACTAATGTAGCATTTATGTTAACTGAGTGTGGGATTGCAGACAAATTATCATGGCAGGAAAATATAGTTCCCTGTTAAATAGGTTAGACATTATTTTATTATGTTCCTTTTATATTATGATAGAATTGAGGATTTATAATTAACTGTATTTTTACTAAGGCTGTATAATTATAAGATAAAACTTAGAAATCATAACTTGGAGTTTAGATAAAAATATTCAGCAAACCAGCATTGTCTTAAATTTGATAAAGTTACATTTTTCAATAGATTCCGAATAAACTTCCCATGAATCTGGGAGCTGATGTCACCCTGCAACAGCAGTTGCCTGCAACTCTCTGGAAAGTGAGCTAGTTCCAGGAGAGCTAGATGGCACATGTGCCAGTTTCCCCTTTTGTTCAGCTAGGAAAGCACAGCACTTCAAAAGGAGATTGTTGGCCTCAGTTCCTCAGCTCCCTGGATGACTTCAGTATCTTAAAAAATTAAAAATGTTGGCATGTACAAGCAGCAAACATACCCAAAGTTTCCATTTTTAGGTTTACTTCACTTTCACCAAGTTTTATGAATTTACATGCCTCATTATATGCACATTCCCTACCCCAAACTTAAAACCAAATACTGTACCAGAAAATGGATGTGATTGTGGATGCACTGCCTACCTCTACTGGGTTAAGAGAAATATTTGATTTCATTAACAGCCCGGCTAACAGGTTAAGTTATATCAGTAAAAAATAGAAATAGTGCCAGAAAGAAATACCCTAGCTCTTAATTAACCCTAATGCATTTGTACATTTGTAGAAGACACTAAGTTTAAATAGCTCCTAAAGAATACTCTTATCATTTACCCAGGCAGTCCCATCTATTCTGTGGGACAAACCAATATAGCACATTTACATGTTGTTTCATCTCCTTACCTTTCGTTGCTGCTTTTCCCATGCAGGATCCAAGAGCATGTCCCGATCCCATTCGTCCTCTTGGTTCATGTATTCCTCTTCCTCATACGTGTAGTTATATGTTTCATTGGTCACTGTTTGGGTCATTGTGCTAACTTATGATAATGCTAACTAAAAAGTTAAATTTGGTTTAAAATTTCTGGTTTTAGAGTTAAGTTTATAAAGAGTTCTACAAGAAAGATATGATGCTGTAGTTGGTAAAGTTGACCTTTGTTAACCTTCACACTCAATTAATTTGCCTCTCTGTTAGTACACCCTCTGTCTGCTTTCACAGTGCAGCTTCATTTGAGCTATGCAGCTATTATCCCTTGTTGCCACGTGACAGGTCCTCTTCATAATGCCAGATAGGAAAACACACCCACTGGAGACTATTTTAGAACATGCATTTATCACTGGAATATCTTAAAACAATGTGTTGCTCATACAGTTATCATAAAATCCGGTAATCACTCCACAGATTATATTTGCTGAAGATCATCACTCAACCAGAGTTTCTGAGATTTGCTAAATATTAATTTGAGAATGTTGCAATCCCTTTCAAGCAAAGAGAGTAAAACAGCGTAATTTCATATTGGTGATTGCTTCTGATAATATGTCATTGAATTACTTTACATATTAAACATTGGACACAATGCAAAAAAAAACAGGCAGTCCGGATTTGCTCTCTAACACTTCATGTATGTTTATTCTAATTATACATAACTACAATAGTAACAATGGTTCTAAAAATACATATTGGGTTGGGTGTAAAGCTATGTGCAGGCTAAACATAATTCTTAAAAGTTATTAAGGGCACAGATACCAGGGGTGCAAGGGCTGTGACAGCACCCAAAATGGCCCAAATGCGAGTTTTAAAACACAATAAAAAAATTTCTGTGATGAAAGAGGGAGTATAAATTTCAAACTTCATTACATGTATTTTTATTTGGTATGTGTACCACACTCACACTCCTGGTCCTGGCAGCAATCAGACAATGTTGGAAAGAGACTCCACACAGCATTCCACTGCGAACAAACGTTACTTATTAGGTAGCAATAGAGCGAGTATAGTATAATACCTCAACTAGGTGCACCTGAGTTCTCCCACTCAGATAAAATCACTCCAGATGGGTGCATCAAACGAAACACCCACCCCAAGTAAAGAACACTATAAAAAGCACACTAGGTGAGGGAGCAGAATAACCATAAAATCTGCAAAAAAGGCTACACAGAAACCCCCCCCAAAATGTATTATAATGAATACATATAAAAACACATCTAAAAGGTTATAAAGATATACAAACAAATATATAGCCGGCCAGCTATAAACTATCACATAACCCTAAATATCCCCATAAAATCACAATATTAATCTAAAAACAAAGGGATAAAAACCAGCATAATACCCAAATATATATATATATGAAATTAGCAATAGAATTTCGGGCAATCCCGTCCTGATATCATGCAGGATATGGATCCAAACAATTCTTAGTTCTTGTGTCACAGTTGATAAATACAAAAGTACAAGAGAGGGAGTACAAGTCCCGTATCAAAAAATGTGTGCGCACACAAAAAAAAATATATATATAGTAAACTCCACTTGCCCGGCCACGGCCAAAATATGATGTACAAATAAAAATAAAAAGAGGCTTATACTGCACCGTTCCGAATATCCTATCGAATTCTCCAATGCAGGAAGGGTCTAAAGCTGTAATTCCTGATTCTTCTTATAAACTTGTAAGTACGATAGTAAACAGATTAGAAAGCAATAGAAATGTTCTCGATCTCCCTGGCAGTTCGATAAGTTCGCTGACAGTGGCTGTACGCTCTTGAGATCCCCTGAGAACTTAAAAAGGTACACAGACAAGCCTTAGTATCGGAAGGTTTAGATTCCTCGTGGTAGCCAGTGTGCCGGGTGTGGGAGTGTCACCGCTACGCGTTTCACTCCAATAGGAGCTTCCTCAGGCAGTGACATCATGGTCCTCCTCCCTCTTTTTATAGAATGGATCCTTTTGAATCAACTTACTCGCGTATAGGTATAATAGACATTTTACTCATGGATTTGATACTCGCGTATAGGTATAATAGACATTTTACTCATGGATTTGATACTCGCGTATAGGTATAATAGACATTTTACTCATGGATTTGATACTCGCGTATAGGTATAATAGACATTTTACTCATGGATTTGATACTCGCAAATAGGTAATAGACATTTTACTTGCGGAGGATTCGATATTTACTCGCGAATGGGTATAATAGACATTTTACTCAGGGATTCGATACTCGTGTATAGGTATAACAAACATTTTACTTGCAGATTCGATATTTACTCGCGTATAGGTATAATAGACATTTTACTTGTGGATTAGATACTGCGTATACTGTAGTTATAATAGACATTTTACTCACGGATTCGATATTTACTCGCATCAAACATTCAATAATTATCGAAAGTCCTGAAAATATCGAAAGTCCGCGAAATCCGGAATAGTTTGAGAAGTCTGAGTACCTTCAAACTCGAATAGTTTGGCTCAAACTCGGGTTCGAGTTCGAGTTCTAGTCCATCTCTAACATTTATAAGCACCTTTTATAAAGGTTATAGAACACTGTGACCATAACCTACAAGTTATAACCTATTGTAACCTACAAAAGAATTACACAGCAGATAAATATCCATAATGAGTCCCCACAGCAGACAGCATGAATAAGAATAAGCATACCATTTTACATCTTATAAAACAGGAAGCGAATAGACATCCCTTATATAATAGTGTGAGGCCTGCACTGGGAAGTTCTGCAATTTCTTTGACTGGTTTTGATCCTCAAGCTAGGCAGGGTCACAAGGCAGGAGGGAAGGGTAAGTTAACCCTAGAATAGAGCGAGTATAGTATAATACCTCAACTAGGTGCACCTGAGTTCTCCCACTCAGATAAAATCACTCCAGATGGGTGCATCAAACGAAACACCCACCCCAAGTAAAAAACACTATAAAAAGCACACTAGGTAAGGGAGCAGAATAACCATAAAATCTGCAAAAAGGCTACACAGAAAACCCCCCAATATTTATTATAATGAATACATATAAAAACCCATTTAAAGGTTATAAAGATATACAAACAAATATATAGCCGGCCAGCTATAAACTATCACATAACCCTAAATATCCCCATAAAATCACAATATTAAACTAAAAACAAAGGGATATAAACCAGCATAATACCCAGGTATATATATATATATGAAATTAGCAATAGAATTCCGGGCAGTCCCGTCCTGATATCGTACAGGATATGGATCCAAACAATTCTTAGTTCTTGTGCCATAGTTGATAAATACAAAAGTACAAAAGAGGGAGTACAAGTCCCGTATCAAAAATGTGTGCGCACACAAAAATATATATATAGTAAACTCCACTTGCCCGGCCACGGCAAAATATGATGTACAAATAAAAAGAGGCTTATACTGCACCGTTCCGAGTATCCTATCGAATTCTCCAATGCAGGAAGGGTCTGAAGCTGTAATTCCTGATCCTTCTTATAAACTTGTAAGTACGATAGTGAACAGATTCGAAAGCAATGGAAATGTTCTCGATCTCCCTGGCAGTTCGATAAGTTCGCTGACAGTGGCTGCACGCTCTTGAGATCCCCTGAGAATTTACAAAGGTACACAGACAAGCCTTAGTATCGGAAGGTTTAGATTCCTCGTGGTAGCCGGTGTGCCGGGTGTGGGAGTGTCACCGCTACGCGTTTCACTCCAATAGGAGCTTCCTCAGGCAGTGACATCATGGTCCTCCTCCCTCTTTTTATAGAATGGATCCTTTTGAATCAACTTTATTGATTTTGCCACAAACTTGTTTTCATTTGGTAATGCATAACTTATCTAATTAAATGTATTCATGCTGGTTTTTCCCCCCCCTTACATTAATACATACTGGTCTATCCCCCCTTTTATTTATTTTATTTATATATCTTAACATATCTTCTGATACCTATAAGAAAGGGGCTAATTCAACTTGATCATTTAATCCAATAGGTTGCATAGTTTGGTATAAGAAGATAAGGCGTTGTTCAATCTTCAATAATTCTTGGTTCATATTCCCTCCCCTTATATGAAATTTTTTTTCATATATACTCCTATTGGAGTGAAACGCGTAGCGGTGACACTCCCACACCCGGCACACCGGCTACCACGAGGAATCTAAACCTTCCGATACTAAGGCTTGTCTGTGTACCTTTGTAAATTCTCAGGGGATCTCAAGAGCGTGCAGCCACTGTCAGCGAACTTATCGAACTGCCAGGGAGATCGAGAACATTTCCATTGCTTTCGAATCTGTTCACTATCGTACTTACAAGTTTATAAGAAGGATCAGGAATTACAGCTTCAGACCCTTCCTGCATTGGAGAATTCGATAGGATACTCGGAACGGTGCAGTATAAGCCTCTTTTTATTTGTACATCATATTTTGCCGTGGCCGGGCAAGTGGAGTTTACTATATATATATTTTTGTGTGCGCACACATTTTTGATACGGGACTTGTACTCCCTCTTTTGTACTTTTGTATTTATCAACTATGGTACAAGAACTAAGAATTGTTTGGATCCATATCCTGTACGATATCAGGACGGGATTGCCCGAAATTCTATTGCTAATTTCATATATATATATACCTGGGTATTATGCTGGTTTTTATCCCTTTGTTTTTAGTTTAATATTGTGATTTTATGGGGATATTTAGGGTTATGTGATAGTTTATAGCTGGCCGGCTATATATTTGTTTGTATATCTTTATAACCTTTAAATGGGTTTTTATATGTATTCATTATAATAAATATTGGGGGTTTTTCTGTGTAGCCTTTTTGCAGATTTTATGGTTATTCTGCTCCCTCACCTAGTGTGCTTTTTATAAGTTAACCCTAGGACTGGTTTGTGCTACATAGTTGGGTGCTAATTATAAGGAAATTATTTGCAGGTGGATCTCATGGGCTGTGACATGACTTGTAGATAACAATAATACATTTTATTAATTATTATTATTAAGGTTGGGGAGAGTCCCAGGCTAATCTCTCTACATATACCTGAAAATAAGAACATAGAAGAATACTGGGTAAATTCCATGCTTACTTGGCAACTCTTACGTGGTAACATAAGACTGGTAATTAAGGAGGAATGCATTAAACATAACATAAATGCTTTGTTAGGCATAGAGAGATAACCATTAGCGGAAACAAAACCTTTCAAGCATTGCATTGTGGGTATAAGGTATGGTATGTCTTCTCATTAGCCAGCAGTAGAAAATATATAAAATCTTTATAGAATCCACTGTTCATACTGATAAACTTTATATTTATCAAGGCAAGTGACTGATACATATACAGAGATCAGAGTATAGATCAGGGTGCAGCCAATGGGAACATAAAGGGTGACTAAGGCACAACAATGTTGAAATAATGTTCATGTATGTATGGTTAATACTAGCAGTAAAATCTACACATCACTATGACTGTAGGGTTCCATGTCTTACAGGTTTACCCCTGGAGACTTCCATCTTTCATTGTTCCCTCTTTACTGTCTGAATCACAGACCGTGACAACATATTTTGAAAAGCAATAATGTGCCAAATGTATCATTGCCCATATAAAAAAGGCCAAGGTTTGATCCTCTATTAATTAAAGTTAATTAGCTTAAAGGGTATGTCCAACTCCAGAACAAAAATCTATACTTACCTTTCCCACACCCCAAAATACTGAGATTGTTATAGTTATTTACTTCCCCTTAGCCCCTGAAGCTAACAATTCTTACCTTTCCTCTTCTCATTTGTCATTCCTGGTCCTCGTCTCCTCTGCAAGCTCACAGACCTTTTGCAGAGCTCATGGCCAGGGCAGAGGAGGCGTGCCGATACGCAGAGGCAGTCATTGGCCGTGATTTCACTGACTGCTGCAACACAGAAGAAACCCAGCATCTGTTTGATATACTGACTTTTCTGTGACAAAGAAAGGTATTGACCATGGGCAGGACTGGAGGGTGACTTTTGAATAGGGAAGAGTAAGGAAATATCAATATCAATATTAAACATTTAAAGTCACGCCCCCCAGGCCACACCCACTTTATGTTTAAATAATATATATATTTAATATGATTATTAGTAATAATAATAAACAATAATATACAATGCCTGGCCCGTAACGAAACAGTTGATTACCAAATACAGGGGAACAAATAAAATCCCCACAATTGGACAGATTAAATTTTTCCTCACCAAGAATAACACTCTCTGTAGCACAAAACAACTTCAAGAAATTCTATTTGGCATGGGAAATCTGGTACATAGACCCACATTCAAAGTAAGTTAACATGAAAAAAATTGGAGAAATAAGAAATAGAGAAAGAGGGATGAAAATGGACAATTAAGATGTTTTGTGGGGTGAAAATGTTTCAGACATGTTGCTCCTGACAAAAAAATAGAACAATGCTGTAAATGAAAGTATACTAGCAGTTGTACCAGGCGGAAAAAGAAGTGCACATTTGGTAATGTACTTAATGTATTTAATAGTTATGAGTTGAGGAGGTGACATTGCTTGAGGGATGTATAGCACCTGTTTATTGCAAAACCTTATTTACAACGTTATCAGTTTTTCCACTTGGAGTGTAAATATTCAAATGTTGTGGTGAACCTACACGTGAACATGCTACATGGAATTTGCCACTGGGAAAACATGTTGATTGCAACTGAATACCGCAGCACTTGAGTGACAGGCGTCAGTGTCTCTGATACATGTGACATGCGGCTCTTTGTCTGTGTTGTTAAAGTCGGGCTTCATTCCGTTGCGCCATCTGAGCGTTGTGTGATTTTATTAAGCGTGCTCAATTTTTTTGCACATTAGTTAGCAGTAGGGATGGCTAGTTCGCGGACCCGAACCCGGATTTTCCGCCTTCCGAACTTCCGTACCGCGGATTTCTCGTATTTTCGAAAATTTTCGAAATTACGAGTTTCTCATCTTTTCGTGAATTTTCGAAAATACGAGAAAACTCATATTTTCGAATATACGAGGATTTCTCTTATTTCCGTAAATATGTATTTTCGAAAATTTTCAAAATTACGAGGATTACTCGTATTTTCGAAAATACATATTTTCGAAAATGTTCGAAATTATGCGTTTTCTCTTATTTTCGAAAATACGTGAACCGCGTAATTTCGAAAATTTTCGAAAATACGAGAAATCTCGTAATTTTGAGGATATTTTTCATTTTAATGGGTCCGCTCGCGGATTTTCGAATTTTTCCGAAAATTTGCGGATCCTCGAGCAGACCGGATTTTGCGAAGTTCGGACATCTCTAGTTAGCAGTATGTCACCTTGTTTGCACTTCAACTCTTTAATCATGTTCAAGGACCACTTTATATTGACTATTAGATCCCAATCAATAAAGTTACTTTCTGGTCCAAATTGAAAGTGCCATGATGTCTTTGTTCTTTTAGTGTTAACTATCTATGAAGTGTGTGACATGTGGGCAGTGTGTGTCTGGCACGGTGAGGGCACAGCATTCTAGGGTGTGGACAATCTGGGTCGTGTCTGTGATGTTGTGGTGTCCAGGAGGCTTGGACATGACATTTGGTGGTTGCGGTATTTGGGGGCATGGCCACGCTGTTTCAAAGTGTAGGCGTGGCCGTGCCATTTAGAGGCGTGTTTATGGTGTTTGGGGGTGTGCCTGTGATGTTTGGGGGCATGGACAGGATGTTTGCGCATATGGGTATGATTCCAGCCTATGAGAGTGCACGACCGAAAGATACCCCCACCAGAAACTGCAGAAAAACATTGGTTTACCTCTGGGAAAGGTAGTCTGTAAATTTTTTTTTCTTTTTGACCAACATTACTTTTTTTGGCCCAGATTTCATTTGGGATGGCTTAGCCTTCCCAAGCCTTACACAAAACCCTCCTATGACCGTGGGAAGGTAAATAACTATAATCTCAGGAGGTTAGGAAGGGTAGGTATTGATTTGTATTCTTGTGGTGCCCTTAAACAATAAAGACAGTAAGGTTGTGAAATATTCTGCATGATGGCAAAATCTCATTCAAAGGAGGCTTAGATGTCTTCTTAGAAATGCAGAACATCCAAGGTTACAGCTGGTGAGTTCATCCATGAGTGCTGGTGAGTTCATCCATGAGTGGGTGTGATTTTTTTCCCCCTTGTTTGGTTTGGTATATGTGGGCAATGAACCGTTCTTTTAACCCAGAATAACTACGGGCATATTTATAAAGGTATAAATTTTTAGCAATAACAATCGTTTAACAATCGTTAATTTCCTATCGGTTTAGCGGCCGTTAATTTACCATATAAATTACCGGTCCTGATTGTAGATTTATGATTATGCGATCATAGATTTACGATCCCCAGAGAATACCATTGCGGTAGTTTACTACTGCATGGTATTCTACGAACGAACGTTCGGTAATTAACAAACATTCGGCGCAAATGTACGACTGTGGCCATACATTAACAGCCGCTGTCGTACATTACCAATAAAGCGCAATATCGCTAATTTGCTAAGTAACTAACAGGGAGATTCAATAAAAGTTCTTATTGTTAAAAATGGTGCTAATTTTGCCCCAACCAATCAGATCTTATTTAATATTTGAAAGCTAACTTCTGATTGGTTTGGGCAAAATTAGCACCATTTTTAACAAGAAGAACTTTTATTGAATAACCCTGTATGTAATTAAACACGCTTCTTTCTGCAGGTTAGAGGAACCGTCTCATTGGGTTTTGTGTGTGTGTTTGCAAAATCAATGATACTTAAAGGGCAAGTCCAGCCCCAAAATGAAAACTTACATACAGGCAAATCACCCCCCAAAACCCTAAACTGTAATGGTTTGAAATGTGAAATATATAAGTCTAACCTGAAATCCTGCACAATGTCCTGTTTCCCCTGTTTCTGCTTCCTGGTTCTTCCAGTTAGTAACTGTCAGTTATGGATTTGACAGTTGACATCACAGCCAATGACTGAATGTTAATCCCCTTTCTGCCTCTTCTGAGCATGCCCAGGCTCAGTACAGGTTTCTAAATTGCTCAGTTTCCATGAGGCATCCAGAAGCATAGCAAGCATACAGTAATGAATTCATAGGACAAACTATGATATATCAACATATTTTAAAATGGCCATTCTTTCTAAAAGATGTTCTTATGAGGTTGGAGTTGCCCTTTAAGGGCTACAGTATGTAATTAGGGGCACAAAAGTTTGCCTGAGTTATTAACCAGTAACCAATTAGATGTTAGCTTTTACTAGTCTGCAGTTAGATAACATATTGGTTGCTGCAGATTAATAGCACAGGCAAACTACGTAATTACCAGGTGAGCAACCCATCGCAGGGGGCCCGGTAGCTTTCCCTCTCCTCAGACAACCCCTGTAGATGGTACAGGGAGTGAGGCCCCAATGTACTTTTGATGGGGGGCTCAGAGATTCCAAATTACACCCATGCTCAGTCTTTCCAAAACTTTTTATTAAGTTTCTCATGCAGTCAGTCTGAACACATTGTAAAATATACTGTTATCCAAACATTATAACCTGGGAGACACAGAGAGTGTAACAGATAAATATTTCAATCATTATTCTCTTTTATTGGTTTTAAAGGGGTTTGGCCGGTAAAGGGGTTTGGCCGGCATACTGTATTACCGTCCGTGTGTGTGTGTGTAGAGTTTTCATTCAACATTAAAATCTACAGTACATATGCTGCATCACTATTTTGCACAATTCCCAACATTTTTCAAAGAAGGACACAAGTAAAAAAACTGCTTTGGTCAAAAATGCGCTAGATGCGGTTCACTTCTTTAAACACAAGCTGCCCCTTTTCACTTTAAATGAAATGCCTTCAATATACAAAAGAGCACCCGGGCCCTAAATAGTGGGATTTACTGTAAATATCTACATTGCAAAATGTTGATTGGTGAATAGGTCACATATTCTGTAGCTGAATAGAATCTGCAGTCAGAGTTTACTGAATATCCTCCCAACAGTCTGATGTTCCTCAGATATTTGCTTATTATTAGGTTGCAGGATAAGGTGTTTGAATAAATGTGAAATACACAGATTACCAATGTGCTGACCTTTATTTATGTAGGTCATAAATTAGATTTGACAGATGTCTATCTATTTATCACACATCCTAAGCTTACTTAACCTACAGCAAACCAGTCATTGACAAGTAAGAGACCAACTGAGATCAGCCCCCCTGGGGACAACTTGCTAAGTATGGAAATTTACTATCAATAGACTGATGTGGCTTTAGGCCTTTATATACCCCCAGTATTCTCCTTTCTACTAGAAACAGAATGATGCCAAGCCTTGATAATTACTTATCTGCTAACCCACAGTTAAGGACTCACCACGAACACAGTGCAGTACCGCACAACGGATCACATCAGAGTGCGCTGGTGGGAAGAAGTCCGGGAGAGAGTGGTGCGCGGTGGGGGTTGAAATATGCGCCCCAGGGGGGAGGGGGTGTTGTGGTGGGATAGATGCGCACAGGGTAACTTCTACAATTAGGCACCCCTGCACTGAAGAAGGTTTTTACACCATAAATAATTCTGTGTGAATCTCGAGTGGAAAAAGATTGGGGGGTTCTGGTAGATAACAGACTTATCTGTAGCAAACAATGCCAGGTAGCAATGGCTAGAGATAGCAAGATATTGTCTTGTATAAAGAGGGGAATAGATTCAAGGGAAAAAAATGTATACTCTCTCTTTACAAGGCACAGGTAAGGGCTCATTTGGAACATGCGGTGCAGTTTTGGGCTCCCATATACAAAAGGGACATCTTGGAAATGGAAGCAGTTCAGAGAAGGGCGACTAAAATAATAAAGGGAATGGAGAGGCTTGACTATGCAGGCAGATTAGACAAGTTGGGGCTGTCTATAACGCACTCAAGTCTTGAACAAATCCATGTAACGTTTCGGTACCTGTGTGGTACCTTCTTCAGACAATATATTGTCTGAAGAAGGTACCACACAGGTACCAAAACGTTATATGTGTTTTAGCATTAATGTGCTTTTAGACTTAAGGTTTTTACACCCCCCAGATCTCCGAGCCCCAACTGACCCCCAATCCTGACAAACACCTGTGACAGCCGGACGTTTCCGCCTGGCGGATTGATGAATGACCCCCGACCGAACGTATACACACACGTGACTATCGGCCAAAATTGCCTTCCGGTCTTTGTCGGGATAGGTGGTTGGTCGGGGCTCGGAGGTCTGGGAAAAATCTAAGGTGTGTACGAAACTTTACTTTTTTCCTTGAAGCTCCCAAAAGAAGATATTTATCTTGAAGTCCAGTTCCTTGCCGCTGTTCTGAGAGCTAGCCCTTATTCACAGCCAATTAATGTACTTACAAAGGCTGAACCACCTGCCTGCTTTATGGCTGTGTGAACTCACAAAGAGAGTCACAGTGCCACGAAGGACCTGTAAGGGAACTTCACATGCACCTTGTGGACATGCACTTTAAGAGGGTTTGATGCAGTTTGATATTCCAATGAATCCCTTCTGCACAGATACCCCAATTTTCACTGTTCTCTTCACCTATAGCCAAGAAACCATTTGCAGGGAGGATTTGCATGCCTCACCAGGCTCGAGACTTAGAACGGAAGGTCTCTGTGCTGAGGCTGGGGATACTCTATCAGAATGAAGCAAACTAGCCGGATCTGGACACTAACTAGCTGGAGGATAGGAACCAATAGTGGAGTAAAGAGAGGAAGATATAGACAATGGAACGAGCCAAGGGTCATACACTAGAAGTCAGCTAAAGGAGGTACCAGGGATGAACAGAGAGGCATAATCAAAGAGTCAAAGAATCAAAGTCAGTATGCCAGCAAGTAGTCAACAATAAGAAACCAGATTCGGAGAACAAACAGCAAGAGGCAAAAGAAAATATGGAAAAAGAATTTGGATTATCACACAGTCTCTTAAATGTAAAGCTCTTGCAGACATACCAACAATGGTTGTTATGTTTAGAACCACAACAACTACCTTGTACCTTAAGTGCAGATTTAATGCACCTGAAAACACCAAGACTGAAGCCATTTTGAATCAACATCCCACAACTGAAACTCATGAAGATTACCCAGAACCAGATAATACGCTGGACTCACATGTGTATAATAAAACAAACAAGCACAGAATTATCTACACCGAGTAAGATCTCATATTTTACTGTCATTTGACACCATTATGACAGAAAAACAAACATCTCTTAGAGGAACCACATTGTAAAGAGCCTAGAGCTGAGAAACAAATTTATTATAAACTGAGAGCTGCAGGATCTGTAATTTTATCCCCTTAGGCTTAATCCCCCCCATATATCACAATAATTTCAACCATTAATCACTTAATTACCATGCACACCATTTTACATTTATATAAAGATGTAGGTTTATATGAAAATGAATGTATTTCCATGTTCTTTGTGTATGCAGTGTATAAGTGATAATATTTATTGGTTGTTCCAAATGGGTAATCTTGTAAAACTGTCACAGTTAACCTTTCCCAATAAATCTTTTGTCAGTTGCAATGCTTCAACCTAATTTGTTTTCCCTGCCTTGACCTCCACTGTAAATTTTAGTACAGTTTAGATGAAACTTTAATTTGTAGGAACAGTGAGGAACAAGAAATGTCCACTATTTTTATGTGCGGCCGAGAAGGATAAGGTTTGCAGGGAAATTTTATTTGCACCGAAGGTTAAAAAATAATGAGAGTTACTAATCATCAGCAAAACACATTTAATGAACTGCTCTTCCAAGGATCCACAGAACCAAAAATCAACTTTGAAACCAATTGATGCAGATACTATCAGGGTTATTCAATAAAAGTTCTTATTGTTTAAAACGGTGCTAATTTTGCCCCAACCAATCAGAACTTATTTAAAATTTGAAAGCGAACATCTGATTGGTTGGGGCAAAATTAGCACCATTTTAAACGATAAGAACTTTTATTGAATAACCCTGTGTGTCTGTGCATTTGAAGCAGATTTTTAGGATTTTCTGGCAAAGAAGATTTTTGCCTTTTCAACAATTAATTTTCAAATTTCTGCCTTGTTAACACTGAATTTTTGACTTTCCGCCATATTGACGCTGAATTTTCACCTTTCTTTTTTTTTTGACATTGAATGTTCGTCTTTCGTCACTCATCGCTAATATTTGGAGGGTGCATTTGAACATGTTCTTAGCACAAAACCTTTTTTTTCTGTCATAATTTGTGTGTATTTCTTTTTCTTAAAGGGCATGTCCACCCCTAAAACTAAAATTGAACCCACTACTGGCCCCACTATATAGTATTAAAAATCCTTCAGCACAAGAAAGATATGGGGAAGCACACTAATCATGTGAATTCACAACTATTTATTGTATCAACACATACAACGTTTCGGGATGCCCTGTCCCTTTCTCAAGTAAGGGACAGGGCGTCCCGAAACGTTGTATGTGTTGTTACAATAAATAGTTGTGAATTCGCCTGATTAGTGTGCTTCCCCATATCTTTCTTGTGCTAGAGAAATTTCTGGCCCTTGGAGTGGAGGGCTAGGGGAACTGCACCTATCTACTTGTCTGGCATACAGCCAACACCGGTGTGCTGGAGTGATCCTTGGACTGTATATTAAAAATCCTTACCTTACATCTTTGCTCCTTATGCTTTTCCTGCAGTAAATGATCAAAGTCCCAGAAACTGGGAGCTGTGTGTCTTCGTTGCATGCTTCTTCCTTGTCCTCCCTGAGGAGTCTGACATGCGCAGGGGAGCCCTCCCTCCCCCTCCCTTCCTCCGGATCATTTGATGGCTGCCTCATCCCCTACCATTAAAAGCTTTTTTCGGTAGTGTAGGCTACCCCAGCCCACCCCCAACTGGCGTGTTAGTTTTGTAAAACAAACCCCTATGCTCTCTGGATAGCCAGCAGCTGCGTCTATGATAGGCTGACTCTCAGCCAATCACAGACGCGGCTGCCGGTCTGGCTTCTGTTTGCAATGGTAAGCAGGTAGCCAGGGAGCAGAGTCCTGAGGGAATGAACGCTGGTAAGTCTCTTTCTGGAGCTTTGAAAAAAAAAAACCGAACATTGCGGTTGTGGGTGGGCTGGGGAACCATACGCAGAATATTTTAGGTTAAGGGGGTGGAGATACCCTTTAATGTTTTTTTTTTAAGAAAGCAAAAGAAAGAGTAAGCAAGGATGTCACAAACTGAAATGCTCACATAGCAGTGGCCACTAGATTAAAAGATGAGTTCTCTGCTTGACCCGAGTATAAGCCGAGGTAAGGTTTTCAGGCTATTTTTAAAGCCTGAAAACCTTGGCTTATTCACTAGTATATACAGTATCTGCCTGCAGCCCCAAATTTTTATAGACATGTCATTTTATAGACAAACATCCGTTTGATGTTAATTGGAAACCTTATTTTACAGAGATGGATGACAATGTTTTGAATGGAAACTGGATTTTCAACAGTGAAAATTGGGAATTTTGTGGCAAAAATTATTTTTTCTGATGAAATTCTTGTCAGTTTTGTGACAAAATTTAGTAAGTGAGAAACAATGACATTGAAACCTGTACAAAACCATTACATTACAAAACCGTTTAGATGATAAAATGACTACTGCCCAATAGAGATGGCTGAAACTGTCAAGTTTCTTTCAGTTTTCGGATTTATGGATCTCGGGAAAAACCCAAAGATGTGAAAATCTGAAAACAGAACATACTTTCGGGACTTCGGAGCCCATTTTCAATAATTATCGAACGTTTAAGGCTATATTTGAAAATAGCCTTGAACGTTCGATAATCCTCGAAAATACGATCGGAAACTAGTTTCCAGTTTCTGAGTGTGTTTTCGAGGTAATTATAGAAAATAGGCTCCAAAGTCCCGAAATCACAATGATCCGTCCAGTTCTGGATGGAACATTCGGATTTCAGAACCAAATGGTCCCATCTCTATTGCCCAATGGATTTAAAATATTTTATTACCTGTGGGGTCTTTGAGATTAGGGCTTTGATTATTGCCTTCACTTTTAACAACAACTGCACTGTAAAAATGTTAAGAATGAAATGTGCCTGGGGCAGGGAGTTAGGATTGATTATCCCTACCTCCTAATATAATCCTGTTGAGGAGACCAGCACGTACAATTTTTATTTGCCAGGTTAGTGTCCTGGGCCTTTCTGTATTAAAGATAATGCTGAAGCACTCAAGAAGCCTGGCAGAAGGATTTTTTTGTGTGCTTGCACACCTCATAGAAAAGATTTTGAGAGGTTGGAATTGTTTTAAAAAAAACTTCATATGCAGTACAGTATAGTATACATAACACAAATTAGAGGGAAATCATATAGGGATTTTAATATTGCAAGATTATCCATCTCTTCATTCTTCATCCAAAAATATAAATCTTTTGCAGCGAGGTTACTGTAGCAACGGTAGGAGAGCAACAAAAAACGAAGATGTTGTGATCGCCCTGTTGGAGTTTTATAGACCTCTGGCAACATCGTATTTAATAGCTTGAAAAAAGGAAGTGAAGCAAGATTGGCACTTTTGACATTTAGGGAAAGCAGATCAGTGTAGTGATTCTGACAAACACTGGCATATTTGCTGGTGGTAATATATATAGAGATATTAAAATAAGCTATGTACAGAGTTTATAAAATAATTGCTAGAGGCAAGCGTAAAAAAAAAATCGTTATCGATCATTATTTTACGTTAACAACATTTTTTACATTTTGTCCTAGGTGTGGATACAAAGGACCCAATGGCATTAAAGAGTCACACAGGGGTCGATCCCTTCCGGGATATACCCAGAACCCCAAAGCTGCTATCGGATCTCTGTACGGGAGATCTATCTATTCAGAGCAGCTGCAGCTCTGGGGTTTGTTTTCTAAAAATATGAAAGAAAATAAGCCAAATCATGTTTGTACTTTACCATCTACACAAAGAAATAAAAAATTAAATCAGAAATATTTTAGTGGAAAATAAATCCCAATAAATCCCATTTGCATTAGTGTGCACTAGTGATGCACCAGGTTTCAATTCGGAACCACAGGTTTTGAAAATTCATGGATCTAATGGATTTTTCTAAATTTCAAAACAAAAAACTGTTCATCAAAAATTTTAAAATTGAAAATTTTCTAAAAAATTTTTGGGGAAAATTTTCTAACGAAAAATCTAAACTTTCTGTTTTCTATCGATTTTTTTTTTAATTCTATTGTTTTGGATAAGAGTCTGTCAGCTTTATCTGGATTTGGCAATTTTCTCCCACTCAACAAATTTCAAATTCCATGGGCATCTCCTGTGTAAACCTCTCTTTGTGTCTTCATGTCACCTTACAGATTTTCATTTGGATGAAAGGTGATTGAAAGAATAATAATAAGTTATGGTTAGGTGATTACCCTTGTAGGATCCATACTTTTATATTTCTTCCATGGGAAGTTTTTGAACCGCTGGTATCTTAAATCCATAGATCTGATGTCTTTTTCTGACGAAAATTTAAAAAAATCTAAATAAGGAAAAATCAGAAACTGCAATAGAAAACGAAAAAAATCACACCAAAAGTTAAAAACAACTTTCAAAAAGGTGAAAATTGTGATGGAAATTTCCGTGGAAACACTGCCGGAAACAAACTCACCAATTTTTTTTGTCTCATTATGGTCTGGGCTCCGGTTGGACCATTCCAGAACACTGATCCTCCTTTGCTTGTTGGTTAAGATGTATGCTTTAGGTCATTTGACCATTTTATCCACCTTGACAAAAGGACAAGTCCCAATGAAGAAAAGCAGTCCTAAAACATGCTTCACTGTGGGTATGGCAATCTTTTGAATATGGATTTTGCAATTATAGTCCCTTAGATCCACCCAATCCTGCCCTCGGGCCACCCAAGCCCCTAACCACCTGCAGGATATAGCTAAGAAGTCCTGGACATTGGGATGCACCCCTCAAAATGGGTCTGTTTCTGTAAAACCATGACAGTTAGGGAGATGATAGATAGATTACCAGCAAACCCCCGATTCTTTTTAATAATTGATCAACCTTCCTCCTCCTCTACCCCGAAATAATACTAAATATCTGTATCACTCGCTGCCACACTCAGGCAGGAATAATACCAGCTAATACGAAAAATACCAAACACATAACTATTATATGTAGCGTCTCAGAGGACAGGATTCTTACTTAGTTCTGTTAGAGCACTAGGAGAATCAGCTTAACGATTTTTAAAATATTGTTTAATAAAAGAAAAACAAAAAACTTTCAATAGTATTTACAAAAATAATTAACAAACAGACATAAATACAAGCAAAGGTAAAATAAAGGGATAAAAGGGGAAAATACTTATGGTTGTGTTAAAAGTCCTTAAAAGAATAAGTCCATTGGATGACCAACGAGTTAATTGGCTCCAAAAAGGTAACTCACTGTAATCCACTTTGATGTTCCATAAGATGTAAATCAGGAGCTCCATTCTATCTACCCCTGACACAGGGCGGTACCCAGGCTTTCTCAGCCAATCACCTAAAAGTGTAGGTTGGGCTCAGGGTATGTCCAAAACTTTATTACCCTCAGTATGGGCCACTTAAAAAACTAACAAGGATGTCAATACACATATCTTGGAAAATAAATGCCTTATACCTTTTACACCCTAATATTAATCACCCTCATGAATTTACAAAAATAAGGAGACCAAACATGACACATCTACCATATGTACATTTAAATAATGGTTTAAAGTGGGTTTCTGGGATACCTTAAGGTCTAGAGGTGTGGAGTTTGGCTCCCATGGGATTCTCCCATCCACCAGAATCCATTTTGAATGTTAACGTATTGTAGTTGACCCACAAGCCAAATGATGGCGATTATTAAACACTTGCAGGGTTATTCAATAAAAGTTCTTATTGTTAAAAATTGAGCTAATTTTGGCCCAACTAATTGGATGTTATCTTTCAAATGTTAAATAATATCTGATTGGTTGGGGAAAAATTAGCACCAGGTTAAACGATAAGAACTTTAATTGAATCTCCCTGTTGGTGTTATAATTCAACTCCTTATCCTTACCACCTAATCAGACCACTTGTGGTTTGAAGGCCTCAAGTCTGCAGAGGTGCTTCAGAAATCCCTGTCCCCTGCTGGGTATAATAAAACTAATGGAATCTGCTATTATAAACAGTGTATGATTAAAAAATACACTAGATCTACTTCCAGCAGGACCCTGATCATGACAGGCAGGGTTAAAGTTGTCCATTTTGAAAGTAGCATTCGAAAAAGGGAGATACTTCTGCATAATAGTAAATCTAAAAGTATATTTACTTGATATCCAGTATTCACTGGCAGTCTGAGCCCAACTAGGCAGTAAATAATAGTGATAGGTATAATGAGGTACAGCACTACAAATGCCCTACAGTCACAGTAATAAAGAAATTACAGTCTTGGTTTTCTGTTGAGCAAGGCTGTACATAAAGGACTCCAGGGTTTAGATCTTGCTTTACTGATCCCCAGGTATCTGTATTTTTGTCCTTTGTAATTGAAGAGTTGGTAACACATTGCTGTACGGTTAGAGCCTTTTCCCCCTACTGAAATGTAGGCCTTTTGTTTGCAGTTTTTATGTCATTAGAGTTCGTTCAGTGTGGCAAATAGTGCAATAAAGTTTTTATTTTAGAAAATGTTATTGCTAAAGAAGTCCATTCGGTTGTAGAAGGAGAACCATCGAATCCTTGTTTAATAATTCTTCAACGGGAAAAATAAATAAATCAACATTTACAAAATACATTTAGCGAGATAAGCTAAGATTAGCTTATTATGGTGAATCGATTGTGCGGTCCATACAGAACCGCATGATCGGTCATGGTTTTCTGACCCGTCAGACCGTGCTTTCATCCGATTCGGACGAAGTCGGCGATCAGTCGGAGACGCCATACAATAATTCGGCCCGACTGACTGAAACACTGAAATGCTGTTCGGTCAGGCCAAATTATTGTATGGTGTGTACCGAGCTTTACACGACTACAATTAAGTAAATTACATAAGAACCTGTGTAAACCAAACCAGGTATTTTCCTCTACGAATAGAAACAGTACCTCTTGTTTGGCCAAAAAAGAGATGCTGAAAAGTAATTTCCATTTTATGTTTGTGAACAGTACCACCTATCGTCTCCTTAAATAAACCACAATGAGGTTCAGCGTCGGTACAGTTATAACAATACATTGTCGGTTATTTCAATTACGGAAAGATTTCACTTTAGCTGAAACCCTTCCTGGGAATCCCTTTTCTATATTTAGCCTGGGTTAAAGGTAACCCTTTCATCTCCAAGGACTCAGAATCCTGCACAGTAGGACTGACCCGACGAGTGTGGATTTAATAAAATTGAAATAAGCGCAGTTCCACTTTAACAGAGAATGTATAGAAATGAACATTCTGAAATGTATACAATGCTTTCAGCATTTAGAGAATTAATTATGGGAAATGGGTTTGGCTGCTATAGTTATATTTAGAATTATGCTGACACAAAATGAATGATTCTACAGCCCAATGGAATGTTTTTGTTTATTGTCACAATCTGTGTAGAGTCAGATCCATTTTATTTGAAGGGAAAGTTCAGTGGAAAAATCATTATTATATAAATGGTTTATTTCTATTGCACATGCATATTGTAGGTATTCTACAAAGTATCTTCATTTTTGAAAAGTCAGTTGATTTCATACCCTTTGTTGTGCTTTGCTTTTTCTTCCCAGAATACAACCTTCCTTGTAATGTCCCTGTCATTTCTACTGATTGGCTGTTGAATGGGTCAAACATGCTCAGATCTCTACTGAGCAACTGAATCAACCCATGGTCTGAGACCATAACAGACAGTATTAGGTATCCTGCATACTACAAGTGATGACAGCCACAAGATGTCCAAAACGCGTTGACTTTGATATCAATCTATCTATCTATCTATCTATCTATCTATCTATCTATCTATCTATCATCTATCTATCTATCTATCTATCTATCTATCTATCTATCTATCTATCTATCTATCGTATCTATCTATCTATCTATCTATCTAAATCTCTATTATCTGTCTCTCTCTCTATCTATCTATCTATCTATCTATCTATCTATCTATCTATCTATCTATTCTGTAGTATTTATTATCTATCTATCTATCTATCTATCTATCTATCTATCTATCTTTTTGGGGGGGTTTTCTGTGTAGCCTTTTTTGCAGATTTTTTGGTTATTCTGCTCCCTCACCTAGTGTGCTTTTTATAGTGTTACTTATTAGGTTGCTGAGAGCACTGAAATAGTTTGTTTGCTGTAGAATGCTGTGTGGATTCTCCTTCCATCATTGATTGATGTATTTTCATTAATCTGCTTTTATGTTTTTTTTTTTATTTTTGAGTGTGCATGTGTTAAAATAAGTTGTATAAGGGTACCCACAGATCAGGTGCATTTAATCAAGAAAGTGTTAAACAGGCTTGATTTCACTTCCAATCAAGTGCATTTAATCAAGAAATCTAGGAATGTTCACGGTTAAAGGTTCTATCAAAGCGAATTGGCCAAATTATGGAAATTTGCAGACAACTCTCCAATATGTTCCACATGTGTCTATTTTGAAAGATACCGCACAAAAAATGGAAGATATAAAAAAAGTAGAAAAAGAAATTGGCTTTTTTAGAGACAATTTTACTAGTAGTTTCTAGTCAATCATTTAATTCATTAAAGAACCCCATAATGGTTTACTGTTTGCACTAACATAGTGCAAACAGTAACTTTAAAAAAGCCTGAAAATCTTACCTCGGTTTTACTCGAGTCAATGTTTCCCCTACCTTGTCCGGCGGCCACGCGATCCGCATCTCGTCACAGCGCTGCGCATCCAGATGATGTCACTACCCGGCGCCTCAAAGTTAGAGGCGGCGGGTAGTGAAATCATCGGATGCGCAGAGGCTGTGGAGCGAGGATGCGGATCGCGCGGCCGCCGGACGAGTAGGAGAAACAGACATTGACACTTAAATGGTAAATACATCAAATAAGAGGAAAAACCTTCTTTATTTGTGCATTTGTATGCACAAATAAAGGAGGATTTACCCCTATTTGCAAGTATTTGCCACTTAAGATGTTTGGAAACTACAACTCCCAGCATGCTTTATTGCTGGGAGTTGTAGTTTTCAAACATCTTAAGTGGCAAATACTTGCAAATAGGGGTAAATCCTCCTATATTTGTGCATACAGTATGCACAAATAAAGAAGGTTTTACTCTTATTTGTAAGTATTTGCAACTTAAGATGTTTGAAAACTACAACTCCCAGCAATAAAGCATGCTGGGAGTTGTAGTTCCAAACATCTTTAGTGGCAATCTTAGTGGGCAAATACTACCCCCTCGGTAGTTTCCAGATGTATGCAGGGTTTTGGCTAGAGATGGACTCGAGGCGGACCCAAACCTGGATCAGAGTCAGGTTTCAGAGATTTGTCGAAGTGGACTTAATGGATTTTGGTGAAATACACTTTCTGTATTTTTTTCAAATCGTGAACAGAATTTTTCCAAAATTCCAGAACGTTAGATGGTTTCCGAAATTTTCCCGTTTTTAGTGAATTTGTGAAAATGATCCAGCCACATGACCTAATTCACCAATGAAAGCTATGCCTTAGCCAATGACAGAAGCGGATGCCAGTCAAGCCCCTCCTTCCGTGCATGGAAAAGGCATAGATTTTATGCAGAATGCAGCGAAGAAATTAAGGCTGTAAAGTACATTTGGGGAGATCTTTGGCTGATGTAAACCTTGCGAAGTTGAGGTTTACAGCAATTTTCTACATATAAAAATTTGGTTTGATTTGAAATCGGAGACAAAACCTGGTTAAAATGAAAACTTAACTAAGCCCCACTGTTAGCTTTGTTTTAAAAAGAATATGACCACCATTTTTTGGCCATTTATGTCCAGATTTACATATTTAGGCAGAAAAGAATTTTTGAGTTCAGGGGCTAATCTTGGATAAGAAGTCCTTTTAGTCCATTCCTAGTCCAAATGTGTTTGATGGGTTTTAGGTTAAGTTCTTCCACACTAGATTCATCTAACCATGACTATCGACTTTGCTTTGTGCACTGTGGTCATCCTCATTATGTCTACAGTTATTGAGATGCAGTTAAGGTTTCCATTAAGCCAGTATTAAACAAGCCAGGGTAGTAACCCTGTACCAGTGCCAGGCTCCAGTTCAATTAATGTCAATAGTGCCTTATATGATTACAACCTTATCCTTGTGTTTAAGATTAGGTTAATAGGTATATTTACAAATGTCCCACTATTCCTGTCTTCATTCTTGGTGAATCACTTGGTATGACAACTTACAATACTGTAGGAAACGTTGCAAAAAGGGTTTCCACATCTTCCCTTAAAAGCTTAACACATAAAATCAACACAGTAATAGGACAATTAGTATTTAATATTAGAAACCTGACACAAGTTGGATCGCTTACAGTAGAGATGTGGACTTTTCGGTACTTGGAGTCGAAGTAATTTGAACTTAGACGCCTTAGTTTAAATTGTAATAAAAAATACAATGGGGAAAAAACACATACGAAAAAAAATCCCGTACCATTTAACAGTTTTAGGAAAGTCCTTCTCTGATGTGAGAGTAAAGCACAGTGCACAATTTGTTTTTTAATTATGTAGAATAAGGCTGTATATTGTATATACTCGAATACAGTCGACCCGAGTATAAGCAGAGGTACCAATTTTTACCTGAAAAAGGAATAAAAACTGCTTGACTTGTGTATAAGCCGAGGGTACAAATGATGACCACTACTGCCTTCAGATTCTGTATTGTTTTAAGGCTTAAAGGGACAGTTCATTGGAAATTATCAATATTTGTTAAATTGTTAGTTTGTGTAATGCCTTCTTAGTTATTCTACATATTCTCCCCCATTTTGAAAAATCAGTTGATTTCATACCCTTTTCTGTTCCCTGCTGTTGACATTAGTGAGCCGACATTTTTGGTTGTAACGGTCTTTCTTCTTCCCAGGATGCACCACATACTTGGAATGTTCTTAACAGTAATTTCTACTTATTGGCTGTTGAATGGGTCAAACATGCTCAGATCTCTACTGTGCAACTGAATCAACCCAGGCACTGGGTCATGGGCAGGACCATTACAGTCTCTACTAGGGGTCCTGCAAACAGGAAGTCAGTTTTTCGGATGTATATATTTATACACAGACACAATGCTGAATTGGCAGATTAAGGTCATTGGGATGGGAAAATATTGCTCTTTTTTCTGAAAAGTATATGTATTTGCACTGAACTTCTCCTTTAACTTTCCCTTTAAATGGACAGCAGAATTCCCATACAGTTATCCCATACAGTAATAGCCAAATCCAGTATTGATATTACTGTATGGGACCACTGTATGGGAATTCTGCTGTTCATTTAAGGGAAACTAAAGCTTCAAAACAATACAGAATCAGAAGGCAATCTTTTCAACAACAATAAATACCATCCTTCTGATTCTGTATTGTTTTGAGGCATTAGTTGCCCTTTAAATGGACAGTAATCCCCAATTCCTTGGCACTCCAGATGTTTGGAAACTACAACTCCCAGTATGCATTAGTTGCTGGGAGTTATAGTTTCCAAACATCTGCAGTGGCAAGCACCCCCAGGGCAGGCCAGGTCACTACTCGGCACCAGGAGTAGTGACGTCAGACAGAGCAGTGGATGCAGATTGCAGAGCGAGCAGCAGCCGAATGCAGTAAGTGATTGACCCGACTATCAGCCGAAGTTCTATTTTCGGGGCTATTTTTAAAGCCTGAAAACCTCTGCTTATATTCATGCTTTTCCAGAGGTTTCTCTAAGATTATTGGGCAGTTTCTCTGCCTACAAGATATTATCACAGATGCTTGGTTTACTTTTGCAGTTCTCAAAACTGAATTTGACTCAGCAGAGATCACATGCCTCTTCTTCACAGCAAAAATGTTATAACATGAACAGGGTTGAGAGAAAGACCTTAATCCTATTGTTCTACAAACCTATGAATACAGAATCAACCCCTTCAGTGCTAAGTTTTTAGAAGTTCAGTGTATAGAAATGCTGTAATGTTATTGTTTCAGTTGAGTAAATCTATTTAAATTGTAATTCTAAAAATCTTTATCTACTTGCATATTGAAGTTATACCAGCAAGAATTAGCCTTTATGTAGAAAACAATGATTTAAATCAAGCCTTACTGACTAGTGATTTAAACAAGTTTGATTTAAATCAAATCCACCCTCATTTGATGTTCATATTGTCACCTTTTAGACCAACGTTCATATGAAATTAAAACTCGCTTGCTTGGGTCATAAAATGTATTAAATTCTCAAACTTTTAATGGGGAACTAAAGTCTCCAATAGACAGAGAACATTCAAGGTACAAAAAGGTGTGTCTCACCTCCCCCTTTGCGGTTGGAAGATTTCTGAAATTAACGTGTGGGTACTAGGGGTCAGCTCCCATAATCCACCTTAGCTAGGTGACACCAGGGCCGCCTCTCTAATGTGAGGCAAGAAACTCAGGTGGCACACTAACAGAAGCGGCATGCTAGGCCATTCAAAAAAAAAACTGTACTTTTTTTTTTCTTTAAATCAGTGTCTGGGTTCCATGTATTTATCAGAGTCTGTGCCAATGATTTTGTATGCTAAAGTGTGTCGTGTCTAATATGTGTTCTAATCTGTGTGTAATGTGTCAAAAATGTCTTATGGCGGCCCTGCACACTGATGTCACGATGGGGGCAAGGTCAGGAGCTAATAAATACGAAGTATGGTGTTTGTTACTGCAGAGCATTGGAGGAGCCTCTGGAGCATAGGTGCTTGCCTGGATCGTTACTTTCTTATTTTACTGCCTCTCAGTCTGCCGTCACTGCCTTTGCCCGTCATTTCTTGTAAGTAGCTAAAAGGCTTTCTGTTTAGGGGAGCATTTTTTGGTAATGTGGGGGAGGTATCTGGCCTTGGGGCAATGTTCCCTCTAATTTTGTGTGCACAGAAATATATTTTTGTGTGAATTTAAAATAACATTTTGTGCGCTCCATATCACAGCACATACATTCCAGCAGATTTTTGTGTGCGCACCACTTTAGCCTGTGTGCGCAGGCCTCCAGAGTTGTGTGTGCGTGCACAGTTTAGAGGGGTGTGGGTGGTTTGGGGTCTGCTGGGCCCTTGTGTGGGAGCCATCTTCCGTCCGATGCCGCTGAACTTCTGGGGACCATCTTCTGTGAGACGCCGCTGAACTTCTGGGGACCATCTTCAATGAGATGCCACTGAACTTCTGGGGACCATCTTCCCTGGATTTTTGCATGCCCTGCTGAAAGAGTCTACCATCACGTGGTAGCAGGACATACAAATCTTTTGGACAAAAACATGTATTCTTCAGGAATATTGGTGAGGATAAATGTCTATTTTAGGAATTGTATATATACACCTCAGTGATGCCAAGTTCAAAATAACCAAATGGCTAGCCACACCCACCTGCAAAGCTGGTGATCCACATCAGAAGCCCAAACAGACTGGTCAATATTAGATGTCCACCAGAGACTGGTCAATATTAGATGTCCACCAGAGACTGGTCAATATTAGATGTCCACCACAGACTGGTCAATATTAGATGTCCACCACAAACTGGTCAATATTAGATGTCCACCACAGACTGGTCAATATAAGATGTCCACCACAGACTGGTCAATATAAGATGTCCACCACAGACTGGTCAATATAAGATGTCCACCACAGACTGGTCAATATCAGATGCTTACACAGGTGGGTGAATATAAAATGCCCACCACAGACTGGTTAATATTAAATGCCCACAGAGACTGATCAATGTAAGATGCCCACCACAAACTGGTAAATATCAGATGCCCACACAGACTGGTTAATATCAGATACCCATCACAGACTGGTAAATAGATGCCCATAGACTGGTATATGAAATGCCCACACAGACTGACCAATAAAAGATACCACAGACTTGTTAATATCAGATGCCCTCCACAGACTCATACATTTTAAATGCCTACACAGACTGTTCAATATAAGATGCCCACTACAGACTGGTCAATGTAATTTGTGTGACCCATATTTAACAGTTAGAAGGTGACACAGGCACGAGGAGGAGACTGGAGACACTCTTCTTTGTGTCCAGCCCCTGCTTGCTATACTTGCGTAACATGCATGTTCACACGCGTATACGAGGAAACTCATCTCCTGAATCCTGCAGGCTGATCTCAAAGTGCGGCACGTGGCATGCATAACTTGACAGCGGCTCAGGTTTTACATTGGGGACTGGCCCAGGGACAATTCAGGAAGTCCTTTCCATTCCAGAAGGGATATGTCTGGAAGATAAATATATAAATATCTAAACAGTGAGAGAGTACACTCTACCTTCCGGTGATTTAAGGGCCTGGGTGCTATTGTAGATCCATTAGATATCCAACCATATAGTAAATTGCAGAGCACTCACAGGACTTGTGCAGAAGTTTCAACGTTATTTCATGTGTAACAAACAGGTAGCGACGTTTAAGTCTGTGTCCTAGACCTTTCTCAAGCTTAGAAGAGCAGTTGAGGCGAGACCGGCAGCCATGCCTGTGATTGGCTGAGAGTCAGCCAATCACTGACGCGGCTGGGGAACGAGGTTTGGCAAGTCAGTTTCTGGGCACTTTTTAAATTTAAAAACCTAGTATTTATGTTTGGGAGGTCCCCTACACTATGCGAGTTGAATTTTTTTAATCAATTAAATGTAGCGCCGAGGGATCCAGAAGGGGGGAGAGCACCACAGCACATGTCAGAGTCTTCAGGGAGGACAAGGAAGAGGCAGATACTGGACAGGCTCCTACACTCCTGGACTCATCAGGAACAGCAGGACAACCATAAGGAGCAGCGGAGGAAGGTAAGGATTTTTAAACACTACATCCAAATGGCTTTCTCACTTCAGAATGACTTGTACAATACTCTTTTGGCAATATATATCCTGGAATGTAGCTCAATATGCACACTATAACATGGTTTTAGGGACCTCATGAATGGAAGGTGTTGATTGAAGTATCAGAGTTAAGAGGTTTTACAATCTGTCCAGGGGAATGTCAAAACTGTACTGTATGTGTGTTCTTGCGGTGCAGTGTTAAGTCTTTGGGATGAATCAGTTGCAGCCTCATCAAAACACCCAAGATTCTTGTACAAGTCATGCTGAATTGAGAAAGCCAATCAGATGACCAGTGAAACGTCTTCCAAGAAAATAACTCTAAGTCCAGTTGTCACACGTCACGGCCGGCACCTGCAACGTTGGCACACCAGGGGAGCAAACATTTTTAAAAAACCAGAGTCCTTCCTCAGGGTGTCTTTCTGTAGATATTCTACCCCTGGCTCCCTATGTGTTTTCTTCGCCATTCTTGCATCCAGTACCTGCTCTGTTCCTGTACACAGTAAAGACCATGTGCTTTCTCTGTATCCAGCATTTTCCCTGCATCCTGTACCAGCTACTTACATGCTCCTCTGCTCCAGCAACTTACCTGTTCCAGTGCCCAGTTACTCACCTGTTCCTCCACTCCAGCAACCAGACACTTACCTGTTCCAGTATCCAGCTGGATAAAATATGTTATTGTTTGTGAGACCTCACACACGAACATAGCCAAAGCCATGTGCTTCCCTGTACCTCACACACGAACCCCTATAGCCAACACCATGTTCTCCCCTTTGCACCACATACCTGAAACCCTTTTGCCAGCACCATGTGCTTCCCTGTGCCCCACACACAAACCCCATTTTGCCAACACCATGCGTTTCCTGTGCCCCACACACAAACCCCCATTGCCAAAACCATGTGTTTGCCTGTATACTACACATGGACCCCCATAACCAACACCATGTGCTTGCCTGTAAAGTTTACATATAACACACCCAAAACAAACATGACACACACTCCTGCATTCATTTTATGGAGGGAAAACTGATTTTTACACATGAAAACACCCACATACCACCCTGATACTCCTGCTGCTGTAAAGCGCACACAATAGAACGTCCCCACATGTGAGTGAACAAACGTCTGGGGAAGCTCCGCCTCTCCATTCAACTACTGGGAACTCGCCTCCATCGTAAAGCAATTGCCTATGGTCTGCAGTGTCATGTATAAGTAAAGTTTAAAAAAAAAAAGGGAACTTCCGTTTTAAAACAAACTTTATTCATACCTGACACTGCCGTGTGGAACACATTAGTAAAACGTGACTAGAAATCCGGCACATTTAGGAAGCGATCGAGGAAAACTGAACACAGGTAAAAGAACGCGTATGTTCCTGGGAGGTATCCACCTCTTTTATTTTGATTTATTGCACAAGTATCCTGTCTGGATACCGAGCTGCAAATGATTGTAACCAGAACATAGAATCCAGAAAGGTTCCGCCTAGATGTATAAAAGGACACAGACTGTAAAGCTACATGGATAAAATAGATTAAAGTGTAATTCAGTATTTACAATATGAGCCTTTGGTGGCATTGCCCTCTGGAACCACCATTGATATTCCAGGTTAAATAATGAGAAGCTCTTCCTGGTTATTATTGGGGTTTCTGGCATTCTAATTTCTAAGTCGCTTTGGATCTAAAGGAGCTTGCTTTCAGAGGATCATTGTAAAGAATGCCACCCAACAAATATATAATCCAGGGCTAAATTTTACTCCCAATTGTCAATTAGTGCACAGATTATTGCCAGTTTGGCCACCCACCTGGCAAGATCGGTGGTTGAATCGCTGTTTGGGTGACATAGAGGGGCGTCTCTAGGATTTTTGCAACCTGAGACAAACTTTTTAATGCCGCTTCTATGTACCACTAGGCCCCATGAATTGTGCCACCGCAACCAGGGTTAGGGGTGCTTGGCTTCCAGGATTGGGTGTGGTTTAACATTTGGTCATTTTAAACTTCACATTGTCAGTATTTATAAAATTCCTAAAAATTACATTTATCTACACCATAATTCCTGTAGATATTTTTTTCCAAAAGATTTGTAAGCCTGCCACCACGTCTAGGTAGATTCTTTCAGCAGTGCCCTAATTAACCTAACCAAGTTGCCCTCATCTCCAGCTCACACAGATAGGTACATATAACATGCCCTAATGCCCAGATAGTACAGATAGGTACATTTAAGATGCCTTAATGCCCAGATCACACAGACTGGTACATATAACATGCCTTAATGCCCAGATCACCCAAACTAAGTTGAAAATAAGATGTGCCCAGCTCTGCACACACAGATAATTACCCCACTTACCCTATGATTATCAGAGCAGGGCCTACATGAAGGCGGCAGAGGTAAGAGGAAAAAATTGTGAAAAATTAAGTGAGCTCTGTCTGCTGCCTTTCTAATATTAAGCAGGGGTGCCGCCCTGAGCATTTTGCTCATATTGCCTCATTAGAGAGACACCCCTGGTGACATAATAAGAATGCACCGTCAGTCTGGGCATTTCAGTATAATAAACAATGATAAGAAACTGACCAACAACCATAACAATATTTTGGGGGAAAATTATTCCTTTACCTTTTAATTTGGATTTAATGGTAATATTTGAAAACTAGACATATTTAAGCAATCTTAATTAGTTTAAATTAAGTTAAATATGTTGTTTTTGTTTTGTTTTTCCAGGCATATAAAAAAGGAGGGTTAAGATGACTTCGCTAGCACAACAGTTGAAAAGGTTGGCATTGCCACAGACTGACCCAAGTCTGTTGAATCGGAAAGAGGCAGCCTCCCTTCTCTTTGAACCTAAAGAAGCTGCAAATATTGACAGGGACACTTTTTTTGCTTTAGGTAAGTGATTTTAAGCAAGAATGCCCCCTTTTTCAAAAGACTGGCTCTTATTTCAAGCTGCAAGTGTAACTTCAAGCTAAACTATACTAGTCAAGCTAAACTATTAACAACAGGTTAGTGTGATTTTAAAGGGCATTTTTATCTCAAGATAAATGTTTTTGAGAAAGCCACCCCACCCGCAAACCCTAGACCGCTATACTTACCTGGCTTCCCAGGGGTTCTTCTTGTTTCTGCCTCCTCTGACAGCTTTACAAGCTTGGTCAGCTGTAAAGGAGTCAGCAACTACTGTTGTGCTAGCTTGTGTAGCCATCATAAGCCATTTGCATGACTGATGGCTAACACTAAGAAGGATTTTAGAATGAAAACTAGGGACAAGCTAACTTGGTATTAAGTATATTTCTTTAGGAATGGTAAGATATTAAGTAAGTATTGAGATCATAGGGTTTTGGTGGGTCCTGGTTTTATAGAGAAAAAAAATTATCTGGCGGTGGACATGCCCATTAAAAAAAGGAATTTTTTTGGTAAACTTAAATTTGTTGGTAAACTTAAATTTGCTTTTGTTATAATAATTTACAGTGATATAAAACCGATGCAGTGTATTTAATTGGTTTGTTTTGGCTTTGTGACTTCTGTAGGATGTACTGGCTATGAAGAGCTCTTGGGTATTGATTCATCATTTGAATCCTTTGAAGAAACCCTATTCAGTCATGCTTCTAAAAGCCTACAGCGCAGTGTCCTGACTAAAGCTGTGAACGAACAACTGGATGATACCATTGGAAGATTTCTTATACACCTGTCTCCATACTTCATGCTAAAGCCTGCTCAGAAATGTTTGGAGTGGCTAATCCATAGGTATAGCGAATGTGTTGATCCTGTCCTTATAAGAATATAATTTGCTATAATAGTATAATATGCAGCTATATTAGTTAGACATTTATCTAACTGTGAACTACACTTATGTTCTGTCAATGTGCACAATCTATTCTTCATTTACTAACACATAGAGAATGAGAAACCTTGGTTTTAATGTCATTGTTTCTTTAACACCGCCCTAGAGTGACAACTAAACAAGTCTTTAGATCTTTAAATTTTCACCTAAAATTTGGCAAGAGATAAAGCAGAGCGAAGGGGAAGAGCATAATATTGCTGCATAACAGATATACCCTACATCTGTTCGCTTTCTAACTATTGTAGGTTTGGCGGTTGATTTAATTATAAATACAATAAATTAAATATTTATGGGGTGAACATGCCCTTTAAGGATTCTTTTTATTAAACAATTAAGTGGTGCTGGGAGTTTAATTACAATAGTAGTTGGATGTTACTGTCACTATCCCTTAACATGCTTAACTGAATCTTCTATTTAGAACAGACCATGTTGTCTTTAATGCTTCTTTTTCTTTTTAAGATTTCACATCCATCTCTACAACCAAGATAACCTAATAGGCTGCATTCTGCCATATCATGAAACAAAAGTGTTTGTTCGGGTAGTTCAGATTTTGAAAATCAGCGATCCAACTCACAGATGGCATTGGCTGCATGCAATACAGGTAATGCAAACTATCTGTGTAAAATATTTGTAGAGTCTAGTCAGGAAAAGTATTATGTGCACTCTCAAACAACCTGTGCTACAAGAGGTAAATAACATATAGGTAAAGAATGGAGGGAGGCGCACTCTATTCAATTCAACTAATTTTAATATTGTGCTGCTACCATGCACACAACATTTCGCAGAGTCTAGGCCCCCTTCCTACGTTTCAGCACAATATTAAAATTAATCGAATTGAATAGAGTGGGCCTCTCTTCATTTTGTGCCTATAATGCAAACTATCACTAAAGTCGATACTTAGACAGAGAATAGAATGTATGTAAATAATGTGTCTGCTCTTGTAGCTTTAGTCTATTCTTGAAATATTTTCCTTCAAGGTGTTATTGCACACAAAAAATGTGTTTACAACTGTATTAGTGCCTTCTGTCCTTCTGTAAAACAGTAGGCTGTTTTGTTTTATACTATATTGTTCAGTTTTTGGCCAGCTATTGGGAAGGACCTGGACCACTACTTACTGCTGTTCTTGTATCCAAACCGATGTATAGTGGTATCTTGTTATTCAGTTGGTACCTTTTCTGCTACTTTTATAATCAGAAATGTTATCTCTAATGATAATTGGGGAATGAAGCTGGAATACACCATTGGAGAATATAAAATGGCATTTGTAGAAAACAAGTTGCATTTGTAAATTACATAAGATTACTCTATAGATTCTCATTTATTTTGAACTTCATTATCGGTTTCATTTATGATATTGTTTTTTTTCTCAGCAATTGATGCTTTTCAGGGTTATTTAATAAAAGGTCTTATAGTTTAAAACGGTGCTAATTTTGCCCCCACCAATCGGATGTTAGCATTCAAATGTTAAATAAGATCTGATTGGTTGAAGCAAAATTAGCACCATTTTTAATAAGAACTTTTATTGAATCTCCCTGTTTGTGTGTTATGTTTTTTTTTTGTTTATTTAGTTTTTTTTTCCAGAAACCTGGTGTTCCACTCGCCAGAGGAACTGTGATAACCCATTGCTATAAGGATATGAATTTTATGGAATTTATATGTAATTTAGTTACCAGATCTGTTCAGGTTGGTAAACATTCTGTCACTTTAAATTCATGTAGCACAGTCTTCACTATCTGAATATATGCATATGGTTTATCAACAAAACATTTTCAGCTTTTAATAGAATTGATCTTATTCATTTCAGAAGCACCATTCAGTAACACACATCTATACCTGCTTAATTATACTGGAAAATATATCATTATTTGTAGAGATGCACAAGGCAAAATAGGTCTTGGGGTGAAAGTCTTTCTCTTTAGAGCAGCATGAAATAAGCACTTTTGGTTGTTTTCATGCAATCTGGAAATGTGTAAAAGCTTCTGTACTTTAATTAATGGGTTGATTTTTTTTTTCTTTCCCCCAGGAATTCTCTGAATTTCCTGGAAGCTTAGCACAGCTTAGAGTTCTCATTTCCTTCTATGTTTCCACAATTGTGGCAGCTTTGGATGCTGTAGAGAAGATTTCAGATGTTTTCATTGCAAAACTTCTTCCTTACATTCAAAAGGTATGGGGAATATTGGAATAATTATATAATACATAAGTGTGGTATTTTATAATGGGAGCTGCAGTGGTATATATCCTTATAAAAATCACTCAGCTATGTCACTAAGTGACTCATTTCTTATATCCCACTACTCCGCCCTTCAGTGTTCATGCCTGGACAATGACTCAGCATTTTTGCTGTGTTTAACTTCACTAACAGAACCTGCTGGAGCTGCTTCCTGTCACTTCATAACCAATGTCTCTCTCCTCCTCCGCAAAGATTTGTTTAACCATATAGATTCTGGGCTGGGATTTTTCTTTCTACTGGGTTTAAGTTACAGAAGGTAGCTTTGGGGGGTTTAAGGTGGAAATAGGGACTAGGCTAGAATTTAAAATGTGAATGGGGTGAAGGAATCCAATACTTATGTATTATAAGAAATAATGTGCCCATTCACATTATAATATAAGAACATTACACCACCTCGGAGTTCCCTGTCCTGTATAAAAGCCTATGGCCTCGTGCTTCTATATGGTCAGGAAACTCCTCGGTGGCGTAATATCCTTATATTACACTGTAAGGGGTGCATTATCCCTTATATAATTCTAGGTTTTAATTCTTTACATAACATAGTCTAGAAAAGTGTGAGCATATATTTCAGGGTTTTGCCATTATGTTTGAATCTCGCATAAATGCTATTTCAGTGAATATGCAGACACCGTAAGATCAATGAGAAGCCATTTATAGATTATTTTTTAAAAAGATGGACAGCAATTCTGATGGCTTTGGTGCTCCACAGCTTTTATTTCAGGGCATGCAGCTACTTAAACATGGATGAACATAAGTGGGGCTACTTCTTAAAAGACTACAGTCATGTAAAATGAAAAAAAGAGAAGGCAGAGTGAAAAATATTTTATCACCTCTTGAAAATGTGCTGTGAGAAATGGACTGTGTCGCAATCTTTTGGGCTATTAGAAGTATGCCATTTCTGGGAATGGCAATAGATAACCTGGCGATTTTATCAAATGAAAGAGAAATGCTGAATGTTTTTTTAAATATAAAAATATGACCCATTTATTAAGAAGCTGTGATATTGGAGGGTTTTATGCTGGGATATGACACTTATTTTAATAACCTGATTAGAGCATAAAGCAATCCCATATGCATAGACAAATGCTGGAAATTGATTTTCAAAATAAAAACTATAACATATACTTATTTTTTTAACCTTTTTAAATAGGGACTGAAGACCTCCCTGTTGGATTACAAAGCTGCTACATACATGATAATCTGTCAACTAGCAGTAAAGACTGTGATGGTTCCTACTCTGGTAAAATCCCTATCATCACAGATAACTCGAACTCTTCATAAAACACCATCTTTAATCCGTGAAGGCTTGGGTTGTTTAATTGTTCTTTTGCAGAACCAACAGCCAAAGGATATTGGAAAGAAGTGAGTGAAATTGAACTCAAGACAGTTTATCATTGTCTATTGTGTTAGCAGGTTCTTCCTGTCTTTCCCAGCATGAAGTCTTTAGTAAGCATGCTCAGACCCCATGCTGATCTTAATTGCATATAAAGTACACTCAACTTTTTTGAGGTTTGTAAAAGTACTGCACCTTCCTCAAGTATTACAGACCAGTGAAACGGAGTTAATAATACATATGGCACTGCATAAAGAATGGAGAGCAACAGTGTATTTCTCTATCAGCCTGCAGGGGGACCCAGGAACCATGGGGTTAAGCACTATTCTTCAGGAGTGGACACTTTATAATTGAAAGGAAGTGAGGCTCTGGTGCCCCTCCCCATAGGGTATACCTCTCTGAGCACCGGATTCCACCTCCAGTGTCTGTTTCAGGAGAAGGACATGCAGCAGATATCTGTACTGACAAGGAGCCGGTGGTTTCCAGGCCCCACTGGCTCCCTATGTGAGAATGGCATTTAGAAGCCGCTGAGCCCCTTGCTAATGCCTCCGATGGACTGCACCCTCTGGACTAAAATGTGCAGAAACTCCCCTCCACCGTTCATGTAACTAGCAGCCCAGCCCCTGCTTCCCGACTGCACAGAAATTGGCTTGCGTTCTGATTGGCTAGGGGGGTGGGACATCCTCCTAACTCCCGAACTTTCTTGTCTCTCAGTTGTGGGACTTCAGATATCTTTCTGGTCTCTGCTTCCTGGCGCATTTCGACAGCGTGGTCTGCAGCGTGGTTGTCTCCCTTCCAGCCTTGCTTCAGCTCCTGCTCATCTAAGTTCCTTTTTTTTCCCTTTTCTTTTCTGTAACCCTTTTCTGTACCTTTAGGGGAGACTTTCTGTCTAGTGTTGTCCCTGGTAGAGCTGCTCCTGTGACTTATGAACAATTAGACCAAATTGTCTTAGAAGAATGGGCTTCTCCATGAAAAAAAATTCCACCCATCCAGACATATCCATGTTTTCCTTTCTGAAGCCAGATATGGACATATTGTTGGTTCCCCTAGCGGTAGACCCTATGGTGGCAAGGCTTTCCAGAGCCACTGCCATTCCCCTGTCAGAGGCAGCCACCTTCAAAGATCCCACAGATAGCCGAATAGAGGGATTCTTGAGAACTTCCTTCTCGGATTCTGGTGCAGCCTTACAACCCACCTTTGCCTTGGCTTGGGTGGCCAAGGCTATGGAAGTTTGGCTCAATCAATTGAATCTGGTGGTGACCAAGGACCCTCAAACATCCCTCTACTTGAAGTCGTCCAGCAGCTTTCAGATGCAGCGATATATATCTGGGACGCGGCACAGGAGTCCAGTCGTCTAATCACCTGATCATCGGCAGCCAATACTGTGGCCAGACGATCTTTATGGCTCAAAGCCTGGGCGGCTGACCCATCGTCTAAGGGCTCTCCTTAACTTCCCTTTCCTGGGATGATTTCTGTTCAGAACTAGAGAAGCTTATCACCAAGGCCATAGGGGGGGAGATGAACCTTTCTCCCCCAAAGCAGAGCATGAAGTTTTCCATCCTTTCGACGGTCATTGTCCTTTCATCCTCCAGGATCTTCCAGCCCCACAAACCGATTGCAGTCCGATGCCCCTCATCAGATTGCAGTCTGATGCAGTCCTACAATAATGCCCCAACAGCACATCAGGGACAAAGACTTTTTTTTCCCCTCTTGCTCAAACAAAATCAGAGGCTACAAATCAGGGGTAAACAAGCCCAAACAAGCATGACTATCACTGGCTAAATCGCATTGGAGGTTGCGTACAGCTTCCATCCACAGATGCCTGGACCCTGAATATTCTTTCCTGTTGTTACAGGATAGAGTTCTCATCTCTACCTCCTCCAAGATTCTTTCCCTCTAGAATTCTGAGGTGGCAAACTCGCTGCAGAACACTCTGCTCTTGTGTTCAATCTCTTCTTCAAGCGCGGGTCAAATCTTGGTCCCTATAGATCAAAGGTTTTGGCGGTTCTACTCCTAGTTCCTAGTGCCAAAAAAGGACGGATCATTACGTCCGCTCTTGGACCTAAAAGCCCTCCATTTCTATGTCCAAAAATCTTGCTTCAAGATGTAATCTCTCTGTTCAGTAATCCTAGCCATCGAACCAGGGAACTTCCTTATTTTTCTGGACATACAGGATGCGTACTTAACACATACCCATCTGGCCCTGTCACCATCGCTACTCGAGATTTGCCTTGGCATTTTCAGTTCATGACCCTACCTTTTGGCCTAGCCTCTGCGTCTCGGGTCTTTACAAAGATTATAACCAGGCTTCCTTCATTTGACTTCAAGGAATCTTCAGTCTTCCCTACTTAGACAACCTGTTGATAAAGGCTGCTTTCTTGGACCTAACGAATCAACAGGTATCCTGGTGTACGACAAGTCTAACCCAGTTCGGCTGGGTCATAAACCTTGCAAAATCTTCCATAAATCCTTCTCGCTGAATGGTCTTCCTGGAAATGATGTTCAACACATCCATGCACAAGCTATTTCTGCTTCAGGGCAAAGTTTCAGCCCAGGTTCTCCAACAAGATATCCATTCGTCAGGCAATGCGCCTTGTAGGGAAGTGGATGCGCTCCCATATGCTCTCTAGACTCCCTGATTCCCCTTCCGAATCGTGTTCAAAACTCCCTGACTTGGTGGACATCGGAGACCAACCTGTCGTTAGACAAACATCTGTGCCTGCCCAATTGGACAATGGTGACGCATGGCAGCCTCCAAGGATGGGGAGCAGTGTGCAGGTTGATGAAAGCCCAAGGCCTGTGGTCCTCAGAAGAAGCTCTACTTCGATCAATGTCCTGGAGCTACGGGCAATATTTCTTGCTCTGTTTCACTGGACCAACACCTTGGCAGTCAAGAACATCTGCATTAAATCCGACAATCCCACAGCCATGGCGTAGATAAATTGCTAAGGGGGCATCACAAAGTGATATGGCAATGGCAGAATCTCACCGGATTCTAACATGGGCAGAGCGATACCTACCAGCCTTATCAGCCGACACACGCTCAACCCTGGTGAATGGGCCCTCCAACCAGAAATCTTCAAAAAACTGTCTCAGAGGTGGGGGAGACCAGATGTATGATTGCCTCACAACACAACCGTAAGGTCCAAACTTTCTGCACCAAAGCCTGTGACCCTCTGGCGGCCCACATAGATGCCCTGGTGATATCTTGGCAGTTCCACCTGGTATACATTTTTCACTAATAGCCATGATACTTGGGGTTCTAAAGAAAATAAAGCTTGGTTTTCAGACCTCCTTGCCATGACGACCAGGAACCTGTGGACCCTCCCTCTACAACCAGACCTCCTATCTCAAGACCCTTTACTACATCCAAACCTTCAGCGCCTCCATTTTAACGGCATGACCGTTAAATCCGCCATACTAAGGAAGTGAGGTGTGCCTGCATTGGCAATACCTACTATGCTGGCAGCAAAGAAGCAGTCTTCCTCAAGAGTCTATTACCGGGTCTGGCAAAGGTATGTAATGTGGAGCTCCTTCAGGGGTTTTCCCCCATCCAGGTTTGTACTATCTATATCGAGTCCTCTGTTTGACAGTGGCCTCTTCCTTAGTGCTTTGAAAGGGCAGGTGTCTGCACCTTCTATATTTTTTCATCAGAAAATTGCTGGGAGGAAGGAAGGATATTCAGACTTTCCTGCAAGAGGGCACTCACTTATGTCCTCCATCTCTCCAGCCCTGGGACCTTTTTTTTTTAGTTCTCCGTGCTCTACATAATCAGCTTTTCGTGTGTTTGCGGTCAATCTCCTTAACTATCCTCACTTGAAAGACTGTGTTCCTTTTGGCCATTTCCTCCATCAAGAGAGCTGCAGAACACTCTGTTCTGGCGGCCTTATCAGTGGAATCTTTGTGCCTAACACTCCGGACAGATAAGGCCATCCTTCGCTATCATTCCTATTTTCTTCCGAAGGTGGTCTCATCCTTTCACATCAATCAGGAAATTGCATTTCCCTCCTTCAATCCTTCCTTATCCAGAGAATACAAATTCATTCATTAAGGATCTACATTGCTCGCACTCAGGGTCTCCGTTCCTCTCGAGCGTTGTTCATCCTTCTGGCAGGGCACCGACAGGTGATCCAGAGCTTCGCCACCGACTCTGGCAAGGGGAATTTGTTCTACATGTCTGCTGTTGAGGCAGCTTGCCATGGTGCCTCAGTGTACCGGATATGTCGGATGGCAACTTGGTCTACCATCCACACTTTTATAAACCTTTATCATCTCCATGCATTTTCTTTCCTGACCATTGCAGAGGTACAAGTATTTCCTTCTACTCACCCTAAAATTCAGGACTGGTTCCTGGGTCCCCTTGCAGGCTGAAGGAGAAAAGGGGATTGTTGTACTTGCCAATAAAATCCTTTTTTCTGAAGCCGTAAGGGGGACCCAGGTACTTGACATTTTAATTTGTGGGGGGTTTTCGGTTTGGTGCCTTTGTTATTGTTATACTGTTTTTTTTTCCATCTGCTTACTCTTTGGGACAAACTGGAGTAGGATTCCGGTGCTCAGAGATATGGGGAGGAGCACTGGAGCCTCGTTTCCAATTTTAAAGTGTCCTCTCCTGGATAATGGTGCTTAACCCCATGGCTCCTGGGTCCCCCTCACAGCTTCAGAGAAAAGGATATTATCGGTAAGTACAAAAAAAGGTGACTGTAATAAAGGGGGGGAGGGAATACTGCTGTTTTCCGCTAAGTAAGCTGCATTTAAGGGAGGAAGTTCAGTCCAAATACATATGCTTTTTCAGAAAAAAGAGCAGTATTTTTTCATCCCAATGACCTAAATCTGCCAATAAATAAATGCAACCGAAATACTGACTTCCTGTTTGCAGGACCCCTAGTAGAGACCATTATGGTCTTGCCCTTGACCCAGCGCCTGGGTTGATTCAGTTGCTCAGTAGGGATCTGAGCATCTTTGACCCATCCAACAGCCAATCAGTAGAAATAACTGTTAGGAACATTCCAAGGATTTAGTGCACCCTAGGAAGAAGGACCGTTAGAACGTGAAATGGCAGCTTACTAATGTCAACAGCAGGGAACAGCAAAGAGTATGAAATCAACTGATTTTTCAAAATGGGAGAGAATATGTAAAATAACTAAGAAGGCATTACACAAACTAACAATTTTAACAAATATCGATAACTTCCACTGAAGTTATGCTTGTGGAGGTTCTCATTCATCCAGATCATGTTATATCTGTTGTATTCAGTTAGATCAACTGGACTTAAAGTTTTAGTTCTTGAAGACGTTTCGCCAGTCATCCGACTGGCTTTCTCAATTCAGAAAGCCAGTAATCCAAATCCGTAATTTTCTGAAGCTAAACTTAAACATTTTTGTTTCCTAAATGGAGCATTACTCTCCTAATACTCCTCATGGCCTAGCATATTTCTGGTACTAAAGAAATATATTCTTTATATCTAGATCTACATATAGTGGCATGCTACATAGCCAACACACCCTTATGAAATGCATTCAAATGAACTTAAGTGTCAAAGAAAATCTAATCAACAGTGGTCTTGGGATTGTTGAATTCATTTTAGTCATATAATTCTAAATGTGAACTGATTCTTTAACATTTAAGAGGACTACTAAATTGGTATGATGGCAATAATTTTAATTGTATTGTTTTCTTCTTTTGTAGGCCCTTTGTGAGCTTGTGCAAGGTCCCTAATCTTGTCACTGTACTACAGGAAGTTGCAAGCTTGTATGACATCTCTTCACTGCTGAATTACCTGTTGCCAAACCTAGCACATGCAGTCATACACTTAGCAGAAGGTACTTAAAATACTGATTAAACCTTAGTTCTTTGGCATGTTTGTTCAATGCTAGTGTTCATTCAGTGGTTTCAGTGTAGTGCGTTCTATGTGACATGTTTAGAAATATGCGTTGTCGGAATGTCACTGTTGCCATCCTCTGCACAAACAACACTTTATATCTTCCTTTAGTTTTTTTGTCAGATTCATCAACCACTAACTGTCTATGTATGTCCATGTTATGTATTGCTTACCATTTATATCCTAATTTAATTTTAGTGACCGTTAAGAAATCTAATGATTTAATTTGGCTTGAAGAGCCAAATTACTGTTCTTTCTATTCTTCTTCTTCCATTTTATTCTTCTGCTTTTTTGGACTGTATCTCAATTTTTACGCTAGAGCCATGAAATTCGGTACAGACGTGCAGGGCATATAGGAGGTGTGCTATTACCGACTAAAGAATCCATAGAAGCGTTACGGCGTTATTGGCAAATTTCAGGACATTTTTCACCCATAAACTATAATGGTAACAATCCAATAAATACAAACGCTGATACCCACACAGACGCAGGTACACCCACCTACTGACCTACCTTTTCATTCCAATTGAAGCCATACTTAAACAGTAACTGTAGTCAAAAAACTAATTTTGATTAATATTCAATAAACGTTAGCTATATGGTCATACATGCAAAAACACATACCCCCATCCTCGCATGGGTACACACACCTACTGACCTACCCTTCAATTTCTGTGGCAGCCATACTCAAAGCACAAATAGTTAAAAAAACTAATTTTAATATATCCTCCCTAAAAGTTAGTTTTATAATTGTAAACACAATAAAGACATACCCCCTCAACCAGACCTAGGTACACACACACTTACTGATCTACCCTTCCATTACAGTGGCAGCCATATTTGAATTGTAACTATAGTCAAAAAGTAATTTCGACTAATCATCAACAAAGTTTTTTTTTAACCCCCAACCTGACCCCGGTACACACACCAGCTTACCTACCCTTCCATTTCCGTGGCAGCATACTTAATGGGTAACTATGTTCAAAAAACTAATTTTGACCAATAATCAAAGTTTTTTTTTTTTTTTAACTTCCAACCTGACAATGGTACACACACAAACTGAGCTACCCATTCATTCATGTGGCAACAATATTTAAAGGGTATGTATAGTCAAACACATTTGACCAATCATCAAAAAAGTTCTTTGATCCCCCACCTGACACAAGTACACACCTTAACTGACCTACCCATTCATTCATGTGACAGCCATATTTATAGGGTAAGTAAAAAACAACAATATTCTCATTGTCATTATTGAGTTTTAAAATCTGCAGCACAAACACACACATTCCCTTCCAAAATGCGGCCTTTCAAGCCAAATTCAAAGATTATACTTAAACTTTCCCATTCTAGATTGTATTTTAATGTTACTTAGTAATGATTTTGTATGTTGTATATGAGGTAACGCAAGTGACTCGTATACAGGGTATGAAAAAGATAAAAAGATGTATATATGTGTTAAAATCAGTCTAATAAATAATACAATATATTAAAAATAATAACAAACTTACAGGGTTATTCAATAAAAGTGCTTATCTTTTAAAATGGTGCTAACTTTGCCCCAACCAATCAGATGTAAACTTACAAATGTTAAATAAGATCTGATTGGTTGGGGCAAAATTAGCACCATTTTAAACGATAAGAACTTTTATTGAATCTCCCTGTATGTCATTAAATTAGCTTGTGTCTCCTTATTTTTCCACTTTCATACACCAGGGCTGGTTCACACGGCTTGTAGTTTTTTAAGGCTTTATTTCACAAAAAACAGCAGCAAGATAAAAAATAAATAAATAATAAAAGCATCAAAAAATCCGGTTCCCTTTTTTTAGCTGAAAAAGGGCTGTTATTAATGACAGTGCACCTGTCAGAGTGTTATCTTTGTTGATCTACGCGTTTCGCTATTAAGCATAGCTTCCTCAGGATCAAAAATGATGATGTGTATGTATTGGTAGCTCTATCACTTTTTAAATAGGGGCAAAATCGCGGCAACATTGGCTCAAAAACAGATTTGTCATCTTGGATTTTTGGTACATCGCGGGAGTGGGGTGATCCTCCCTTCAAATCCTACAGTTTGTTACTTGCTGATGATGACTTGCTGATGATGACGGACTGGGCGCCGTCGAAATGTTGAATTAATAAAGATTGTTTGGTGTTCTACCCAGTTTGCCCGGTAGATTTCTACATATTGCTGAAGTATACGGTATGGAATATGGAACTACACAGCCTGGTGGCACCTAGATTTTAAATTTATATTTGGTATATGGATGAGTGCAGGAATCTCTCTTTACAGGACTTTTTACATAGTAATGAATTCTTCATTGTTAAACAGTAACAACAGTAATTTTTTGAATATGGTCATCCTATAGGAGATCTCTCTATTATACACTTTGGCTAGGTATACATCAGTCGCTTTTAGGGCTGGGCCCCACGTTTTTTGCACGTTTGTGCACACGTTTTGTACTTGCGATAGCGAATGCGATTTGGTTATAATGGAAATCTCGGGAACGCGAAAATCCCCGCAATTTCCTATGCACATGTGATTGTGTGGCCATTCGCGTTTTGGTAACACATGCATTGCCATAATGGAAAATGGCAAAATGCATGCACAAACGGAAAACGCAGAAGAATCACGCACGCAATTGATTGCGTGCAATAACGCTCGCAATGGCGTGCGCGATTTAGTTCTAGTGGGGCCATGCCCTTAAAATTAATTTCTTTGTTCTTTCAAATTCAACAATGTAATTGTCTAATGTAAAATTGATAGAACATGGAAAGGCCGTGTTGGCAAATTTTCAGTCGATTTGTAAAAGGCTTCTCAATCTCTTACCCGTCATATTAACAAGCATTGCTGGATAATCACTTAAGCAAGAGATTGAAACTGTGTGTCGTTCCATGACTCATTTTTTAATCCGAATATAATCACTGTTGACTTGCCAATCTACATGTAAATGAATGTATCACAGCATAAATAAGATAGATATAGATATCTGCATTTCACTTTATTTTTTACCTTCCTGACCTGATCTTTTATCTCTTAATACAGAGAGTGCAGATGTTCTCTATAATGAATATAGAAACCAACTGGAATTAATACTCTGCAACATCCAACTTGAAAAGAATTTGAACAAGCTGTTAGCTTGGTAAGGAATTTATTCCACATTCAGAATATTTTATTTCTCCTTCAGTCAAGGGGGACCCAGGCACCTTAGGGGTTAAGTGCTCTACCTTTAGGAGCGGACACTTGAAAATTGAAGCTTTTTACAGGCTCCTGTGCTCCTCCCCTTACCTTATATATTCTAGCACCAGGAGTCTGCTTTCAGTTTCTTCAAGTGTCGCTCAGGAGTTGGACCACTATCTCCAATCAAGATATCATATTGGGAAGTGATAAGCTGGAGGTTTCCTACCTTCCACCTGTTTCCCAGGATTTACACGCAGCAGTGGGCTAGATACCCGCTCCTAGCGTCCATCAACTCATCGCGCAGCAGTGGGCTGTCCCCCACTCCTAACGATCCCATCTCCTAATGGCTTTGAAGTGCCAATAGGAAGGTATATGGGCTGGTCACTAACTGACCTTGTATGCAGTGTGGCTCCTCTGGTACAGGATCGCCTTGGAACGGTCCTGATGTCTCTTCCGGCAGGCACTACTGTGGACCTCCTTCTCTTTTGGCAAGGTAAGAGCAGGGTCCTCTGGCATCCGGGCGGGAACAGCAAATAGCGCGTGAACGCGGACGCGGGACTTCTGGTGCTTTCTCCTGTTCTTTTCCTCCTGTGAGCTCTCGGACACGCGACCAGCTTTCTAAAGTTCCTCCAAGTGGGAAAAACAGGCCTGGTACCTGTGTCAGGCTCTGCTGCTGTAGACAAACCTCCTGCTCCTCTTCGGATCTTATCTACTACCTCCCTGTACCTATCTTCAGGAAAGGTTTTCTTTTCACATTCTTACTCTGTTCGTCTACAGGGTCTTCCCAAGACGTAAACCCTCAACGGACCCCTCATGATTCTGAACCGGCATGGGCTAAGTCCCTAGCCTCTTCTGTGTCTTCATTATCTGCTTCCATTGCACAGGTCCTGAACAAATCCGGACAGCCAGTGACTTTCGACAGGGACTGCAGACCAGCTACTTCACGGGGGCCGGCCGCTTTTATGGTCGAGGACTCAGTTCAGGAGGATGACGACGCTCCCAAGGAAGGTGAGATAGAGTGTGACGCTCTCGAACAGGAGTCGCAAACAACGTTCACAGCGGACGCTGTAGATGCGTTAATAAGGTCAGTGCTTAGTGCTTTAAACATTCAGGATTCGGAATCCCTGGAAGACCCCTCTAAAACATTGTTTTCCCGAGTTAAAAAATCTTCAGTACAGTTTCCCTAGTATGATCAACTAGATAAAATAGTTCTTCAAGAATGGGCTTGTCCGGAACGCCGTCTCTCATCTCCTGACAGTTTAATTTCATGTTTCCTTTCCCAAAAGCAGACATAGAAAGATGGTCTTCCCCCCCCCGTAGCTCGACTATCCAGAGCCACTACCATCCCACTTTCTGAGGCGGCAACGTTCAAGGACCAAAATGATCGCCGTATTGACTCTTTCCTAAAAATTTATTTTGCTGCTTCGGGAGCTGCGTTGCGTCCTACTTTTGCCTCAGCATGGGTAGCTAAGGCCATGGAGGTGTGGCTCAGTCAGCTGTACCAAGAGATCGGTTCAGATCCTGCCAAGGCCCACCTTTTAGAAACAATCCAGGATTTATCGGACGCAGCAGTGTATATTGGGGATGCGGCCCTAGATTCGAGTAGACTCATTGCCAGGACTTCGGCATCTGTCACGGTAACACATAGGATCTTATGGCTAAAAGCATGGGCGGCTGACCATGCTTCGAAAGGGCCCTCACTAGTCTCCCCTTCTCAGGGGGACAACTATTCGGTCCTGAGCTTGAAAGGATTATTTCTCAGGCAACAGGGGGGAAAAGTACTTTCCTTCCCTTAACAGTCCTCGGAGGTTCCCCTCTTTTCACAGGAACCCATCCTTTCGACCCTTTCATGCCCATACAAGACCCTCCTTTGAGGCCAATTCTCAAACTCCCCCTCCAAGAAGAGGGACTTCCACACGCCCCTCCTGGCCTGCCAAACGAGGTTCCTTCCGTCCTACAGGAACTAAGCCCAAATCATCATGACTATACCCCCAAAAATTGGGTGGGTGATCGCCTATAGTTTTTCCGCGAGATATGGAATTGTGCGTCTAAGAACCAATTTCTTGGCATCCCTAGATATCCAGGATGCTTATCTGCATATCCCTATATGACAGGGTCACCAGCGATTTCTCCGGTTCTTAATCGGAAATTTACACTACCAGTTCACAGCCCTGCCCTTTGGTTTATCCTCGGCTCCCCGTGTATTTACCAAGGTAATGGCATGTCAAGCAGCGTACATTCGCCTTCAGGGCATTTTCATTCTTCCATATCTGGACGATCTTCTTCTCAAGGCCCCCTCTTTTCTCTTAGCGACAAATCAAGTCAACCTATGCATACAGATTCTAACCTCCTTCGGGTGGATAGTCAATTTCCACAAATCATCTCTGCTTCCAAGTCCTTGCATGACATTTTTGGGAATGACATTTTTGGGAATGTATTTCGTTACTTTCCGTCAGAAAATATTTCTCCCACCAGAGAAGAGGAAATTTTAAAGGTCTAGCCCTTCAAGCCATATACGAACCTCTGATCTCGGTTCGACAGGCGATGAGACTAGTCGGGAAGATGGTGTCCACCATTGAAGCAATTCCATACGCGATGTTTCACTTACATCTGCTTCAACGCCATTTCCTGGTGTCTTGAAACAGATCTCGAGAATCTCTGGATGCCAAGATTTGTCTCCCAGTACCGATCAGGCGGTCTCTGGTCTGGTGGACGGAGGACATTAATCTCCAAAAGGGCAATTCTCTCTGCCTTCCCCTGTGGACGGATGCGATCTGCGGGTCGCAAACCACTCAGGGTACTTGGTCCCTGGAGGAAGCTCGTCTTCCGATCAATGTATTGGAACTTCGGGCCATATTCCTGGCTCTCTCTCATTGGACTTTCTGCCTAGCGATCAAGTTTGTCAGAGTCCAATCCGACAACGCCACCGCGGAGGCCTACATCAATCACCAAGGGGGAACGAGAAGGGACTTGGCCATGGAGGAATCTCACCGGATTCTCTCGTGGACAGAACACAACGTTCCAGCCATATCGGCGATTTTCACAATAGATCCAGGTGAGTGGTCTCTACACGAGGATGTCTTCTTGTCCCTGACCGTTCGGTGGGGGATTCCGGACATAGATATGATGGCGTCTCGACACAATCGCAAGGTCGATCGTTTTTGTTCAAGGACTCGAGATCCTCAGGCGTACCTAGTGGATGCATTAGTAGTCCCATGGATGTTCAGACTGGTGTAGGTTTTCCCTCCCAGGTGGCCAAGAAGATCTTGGTTCTTGGACCTTCTAAAAATGTCAGCAGAGGATCCGTGGCCCCTACCTCTCCATCAGGATCTCATCTCTCAAGGGCCCTTATTTCATCCGGATCTCAAGTGTCTAAGTTTGACGGCGTGGCCATTGAATCTGCCATCCTAAAGAAAAGAGGTATCCCATCTTCGGTCATACCCACCATGTTGGCTGCGCAGAAACCATCTTCTTCTAAAGTCTATCATCGCATATGGCAAAGATATGTCTAATGGGCGAATTCTAGAGGTTTTTCCCCTCGAACTTTCGTGCTGTCCAGGCTGCTGAGGTTCCTTCACTTGGGACTGAACAAAGGGCTCTCCCTGAGTGCGCTTAAAGTGCAAATCTCCGCCCTCTCGATTTATTTTCATCGCAGGTTGGCCATGCGTAAAGATATCCGAACTTTCTAGCAAGGGGTGGCTCACTTGCGCCCACCTCGCAGGCAGTCAGTTCAACCGTGGGACCTATCGCTGGTTCTCAGGGTGTTACAAGGTCCTCCTTTCGAACCTCTGTCTTCCGTGGCGTTGCCTTTGCTAGCCTGGAAAACTTTATTCCTGCTGGCAGTATCTTCTATTCGAAGAACTTCTGAATTAGCAGCTCTATCTGTGGATTCATCATGCTTATCTTTTCACAAAGATAAAGCTGTTCTGCGACCTCGTGCTGCCTTCCTACCCAAGGTCGCCACCTCTTTCCATCCCGACATTGTATCCTCGTCCATCTTCTCCCAAGGAAAAGCGGCTGCACTCTCTGGATGTCGTTGGAGCTCTTCGGATTTACGTGGCTAGAACGGAATCTTTCCGTTCGACTAAGGCCCTGTTCATTCTCTTGGCGGCTCCTCTCGGGATCCAGAACGTCTTCTCAGACCTTAGCCAGATGGATCCATAATCTTATTCTGCGCTGTTATGCGGAAGCAGGAGCTGCTCCTCCCTTGCGGGTTGCAGCTCATTCTACGAGGGCGCTTGGTGCTTCATGGGCAAGGCTGCTACTTGGTCTTCCATTAACACATTCATAAAATTCTATAGATTGGATGTGTTCGCATCAGCAGACTCTCGGTCGTTTGGTTCTGCAAGCAGCAGAGGTTTAACTTTTCTGCCCTCCCTGTGTTGGCTGGTATTTTTGGGATGTACCCTAAGGTGACTGGGTCCCCCTTGGCTGAAGGAGAAAAGGAGATTTTGTTCTTGCCTGTAAAATCTTTTTCTCTGAAGCCACAGGGGGACCCAGGCACAACCCTCCCTTATTAAATACAAGTTAAACTTGTATTTACGTTGATTTTGGTTCATCAGTTGCCTGTTAGGCTTGTTGCCTCTTCAATTTTCTTAGGTTGTTTGCCTTTGTTTTTCATTCTTACTATCCTTCGCTATCTATCTTTGAAACAAACTGAAAGCAGACTCCTGGTGCTAGAATATATAAGGTAAGGGGAGGAGCACAGGAGCCTGTAAAAAGCTTCAATTTTCAAGCGTCAGCACTTAACCCCTAAGGTGCCTAGGTCCCCCTGTGGCTTCAGAGAAAAAGATTTTACAGGTAAGAACAAAATCTCCTTTTAATATTTAAGCACACATTATCATAAACTGTGTAAATTAGTTCTCTGTAGTTTCCTCATTTATCAATGGAGAAATTCTACATTGGGAATATGCGGTGTCTGGGTAATTTAAATTCTGATGTTTCACAACATTGTTTCTGGATTCTACTAATAGCACCTTTCTAGAAGAATTCATGTGTTATGGACAACGGCACCAGGTGGAACCACACAAAATCTCTGAACTCAGTCAGACTCTTCTTCCCCTAATCAGACTCTTTGAAAGCAAGTAAGTAAAAGCAGATTCACATTTTTGCTCCTTTAGTTAATACAAATAAAGCAATTTCCAATTTTAGTTAATTTAATATTGCTACACAAATCTTTTTTTTTTTTTTTTTTTTTTTTTTACATATATTGTAATCTCATTAACTGTATCCGTTCAGCACAGTGTAATCAATTTATATGCTTATCATATATATGGGGTATTATCAATTATATCCTTATCAATATATGTGGAAATGTTATTCATAATCTCTGCAGGTAGTGTCTGTTTAATACAGTGTTAACTGTCAAGCAGAGTCATTGGCAGCAGATCTTACAGACAGTCCTTACTGTTGCTGTAGTCGACCAGTTACCCAAGGTGGCCAATAGACTCTATGATCATTATTGTACGATTAGAAATTTCCAACTGGCACAATAGGACAAAATATCGTCCATACATGCCCAACAATAGTCATTACTAGCTCATGATTGGATGGCAGTTTTGAAAAACATCTGTTAACACAGCTGGGTTGATTCCAAATCAATGTCATGTAAACTGTTCTGTCAAAATGTTTCCTCATGTAAATAGAGGTGGGAGGGGTTCTTCACCAACTGTCTGCCTGTACAATGCTGTTTTGACACCTTACTCTGGGCGTTCCTATAACACCTCTTAGCCACTATCTAATCACACCCTTAACACCTGGCTGTGATATGCTAATTGGGATTTTCCAGGGTACATAATTGCCACAGATTCTTGTACAAGTCATTCTGAATTGAGAAAGCCAGTCGGATGACTAGCGAAAAGTCTTCAAGAACTAAACAACAAGTCCAGTTGATCTAATTTAAATACAACAGATATACCATGACCTGGATGAATGAGAACCTTCACAAGCACGTTTCCTCATGTGTTTTTAATGTTTGTTTTCCTTGTCCCAATCTAACTCCCTACATTGCATAAGATGATCAGAAAGCTGGGTTGCTGCTTTTTCAATTACAAAACAAACTCACAATGGAAGCCTTTCTATGAAAAGGCATCTAAATTTAATTTTGGTTATTCTCCCAGTAGGAAGATTTTATGCTTAGTTTCCAACGGATGACTTACAAAGCTTTAGAATAGAGTTTTTTGTCCAGTTAAAAGAAATGGCCAGGATTTACATACAAATTGTTTGTAGTTACATACTTGCAAGTGTTGTTATTTCTTTTAGGTACCCAGACACCCTTGATGCTGTGCTAGAAGAGCATCTAAAAGTGGCTGGAGATGAGGGGACGCAAAATCTATTCCATCAGTTCATTTCTCTCTCTACCAGTGGTGGAAAACATGAGGTAAAGTTATTTATTATTGCAGCTTGCTCAGTAACCATTCCCACACAAACATACAAACCAAGTGACTCAGCTTAGTCCTGGAGATTGAAGGTTAAACCAAGCGGAGGACCCATAGGGGGACAGTTTGTTTTCAAGGTACAAATGTCCATTAATAAGAGGGATTTTGCTTGGGTTTTATGTGCTGTGTCTTTTTACATTAATTTGTGAATCATTTTAAAATGACTGTTAGTAAGGTGATTTTGCATAGATTCTTGTATTCATTATTGAATAATTTGATAGTTATTTTTAATAATTGGTTATAAGAGAATGGATACGTAATTTAAATCTTGTAATTTGTACTGTGCAGGTGGACGTTTGTACACTAAGTCTTAATTTATTTTCATGTAATTCTAGTTATTGGCTGACTGTGACACTTCACTCCTGCTCAGCTTGAACCATCCCAATCCTGCAGTAAGACATACTGCCCTGCAGCATCTGAAGCACATTATTGAGACATCCAAGGTAGGGCTTCCTTGACTTATGTTTCTTGTTTTAAAAGGGGTCTAAAGTCATCAGACAACATTGTCGCAATAGACCACACATTCACAATGATCTAACAAGCTGTTTCTCACATCCCCCTTTACTGTGGCTGCTGGGTGATTTATACAATGAATCTGTTGGTCAGCTCCTATAATCTACCGCTTTGTTTTGGTGGAAGTCCTGCAGTACTCCCAACAGATTCTGCAGCCTTGAACCCTAGAAGCTGGTGGCCATACATGTTACAGCTCAGCGATTCTCACTCTCTCTCTGACACAACTTAAAATAAGCCTGGCGAATTGACCATGCAACCTTGTATCCCACAAGAATTTCTGTATAGAATGCCAATACATTTTATAACTTCATCTAAACAATAAAGCATGAAAATCAAATGACTATTTAGTATTGTTCCTGGTTGACTTTTCTTTGTGCCACTGATGCTTGCTATAAAATAAACTGCAGGGGCTTCCATATTTGTGTGGAGAAATCTGTATAGAAAATACTCTGCATAGAGTCAGTGAGAATACTGGGGTTAGGGGGCATGGCCAGTTGGTCCACATGGTCACAAGGCACTTTGAAGTTTACACGGGCTGTGAATAGTACTGGCAACAACATGGAAGCCATCATTTCTTCATAGTAACAGAATATACTTTTAACATGTATGTTAATGCAACTTATTAGAGAAGTATCTTAAAATATATACATAGGTGTTATGGGGAGAAAACCTTTCACATTAGGTTTAAAAAAAGTTTAATTCCCCTTTAAGACTTGCAATAATCAGAAGTATTTTCAATTCATAAAAAGCATATATTGTTTTAATAACAAAAATAGTGCATTCCTATTCTACATTTACCTTCCCCACCCCTCTAAACCTCAATTGTTAGTTATTTTAAAGCACATGTACAAGTCTCATCTCACTGACACGATTGGAATGATAGCTGTCTGAAATACAGTGATTCACGTTCTGAATTGGGATATTACAAAAATGAGGAGCCAGATTGATCTGCTCTTAAGATTTCATATGTATATGTAATATCTGTACAAATCCCCAACATTCACCTTCTAATAGATACACTATTGAAAAATGCATTTCACAAAGCTAGATCAGGCTTACTTCATTATCCTCCCCCAGCAGTTCTGCACCATGTTGTGTAGCTATCAATTAATTGTCTAGAAAAGAAAGTAATGCATCATTTTAATTTGCAGCTTCTGGGCCATAAGTCTGAATAGATGTTTCAGGCAAAATATTTTTTTATATTTCTTTGTTTAATGGAGGCCTCACATGCACCAATCCCGGTTGTACAATATTGCAATGGGGATTGATGTGTGCATGGGCCCTTTTAAGCAATGTGCTTTGAATAAAAGGGCCCTCACTAATTATAATTATTTTATGGTTCCTGAATTGTCAATAGATTGCAGGATCAAATAAGCCATGTTTACATTTAACCTATTAGTTTTCTTTGATTTTTTTTTATTGTGCAGGCTGGATTTGATGAGGCGTTTATTCAGGAAGCCATTTTATCTCGTCTTGCAGATGATAACGTGGAAGTGGTGTTGTCTGCTTTAAGTGCATTTAAAGTAAGCTGCGGTTTATTTTTTCTAAATTTTACTTCTAAAATGCTAGTGATAGTAATTCTTGTAAGTATGACTTTTTTCTTGTTTTGTTCTGATACATTGAATTCCTCTTCTGATACAACCAATGAAAACTAGTTTTCTTGTATAATTTCTCCAAACAAAACTATTGAACAGTCTTTCATTGGACGTAGTGATTGCAGGTTCATTGGATAGTTTAAAAAAAAAAAAGTTTCTAAAAATAAAGAATGTTGAATCTTACTGGTATTTATACATAAAGTTAGAGCTTATCCAGATATTTTCTATTGCCACTTGGAGTCAGGAAGGAATTTGCCTTCCTCTAGGTCAACAGCTAGGCAGGAAATTAGTATTGCTGAATAGGTTGTACAACATGGAAGTTTTGAACCTAAAATACTATAATAAACTATACTAACCATATGCTTCCATGCAAATGTGTGGACAGTTAAATGCTGAACTTTTAAACATTCAAAATAAATTAAAGGGTATCTGCACTCAAAAAATAAAGTTTGGCCATTTTATTGAAGAATAGGAGGTAAAGGAGCTGTGTCTTACCTCCCATTCTTCAATAAAACGATCAGGAGCCAGGAGAGAAGGTAAGCTACTATATTAAACTGGATAAGAGGTACAAAGCACTCTTGGGTCCTTTTTATTATTATGAATTTATATAGCATTCTGTAGTGCTTAACAATTAAATGTGTACATTTACATAAGGCCTTGCACTGAAGACCTTACAATTAAAGCACATTTATTTACAAGTACAATGCAACCTGTCCGTTTTAAAGATTGTGGGGGAAACCTTAAAAATTCCTTGCAGGTGTGTCTATGGATGGATTCAAACTTTTTTTCAGTGCTGCAAGGCATCAGTGCTAACCACTGATCCACCGTGTTGCTATAGATTTTTATTTGAGGCTCGGTCCAATCAATCTACGTTTCTTGGTCCATTGACAGGATCTTCATCCTTATGACTGTCCTGTCAATGGACCAAAACACTAAATTGATTGGAGTGAGCCTTAAATATATTTGTATTTTCTTATAAAAGGCCCAGGATTGCTTCATACCTCTAATCCAGTTTTCTATACCACTTTGATGATCAGCACCCGGGCAGACCTAAAGGCTGGCAATTGAACGGCCACACAAACAAACTTTCAAATGTGTTTGTAGCCTGCATTTTCTATCTTACAACTATGAGGGCTCCTATATTTTTTAACATTATTTTCTATGATATTTAAAATGGAATTTGAGGCAGTACATTTTTTTTTTTTTTTTTTAAATAGATTTGGTAGTTGAAAACACTTTATGTGCCAATGTCCTAAGGCTGTTACTACTGCTGTAGTTAATTTGTTGGTTTTCATATTTAGATTTACCATTCGAGATAACACATCTCTACTAAAGTGCATGACACTGTCTATAATGATTATATGCTGTTTTAACAATTTTTATATTCTTACTTTTAATTCTAAATTGTTTGTCCTTCAGCCAATTTGCAGACCCAGGCAAGACGTTAGGGTAAAGTGCCTGATGCTGGAGGTAGACACTTGGCTTGAAGCAAATTGCTCCTCCTACTCCCCCTCCCAGCTCAGCCATGCTTCAGTTTTTTTTCAAGACAGGAGGTTTTGGACTCAGCTCTTCGGTCAGACAACTGTCTGAGAACTGAAGAACAGCAGGTGAACTGTACTTTCCCAGAGTACAGAAGGTGAATTGTACTTTCCCAAAACTGCTATCTCCCCAAGTGGGATTTCTTCAGCTGCATCCCTCATAAGGGATTTGCAGAAGCTGCCTAGGTGAGAATGGATTACCATTCCCTTCACTGGAGGGGAGACTCGCACAAACACGCCTCTTAAGGTACCATTTGTTGCATCCGGCACTCTCTTCAAAATCCTGCAGGCAACTGGGGTCTTTTGATTCCCTGCAGGTACCGGCTACTGGCCTTTTCTGGTCGATCATTTCCAAATACAATCATTTTAAGAAATTATTGTTTCTGCACAACGTTCATTTCCCATGTATGTCAATCAAGACCGCAGACACCGCATAACAAGCTCTGCCTCTCTTTTCATTTGATTGGGGAACCAAGCTGTTGAGCAAAGTCAAGGAAATTGTCTATTACTTAGGTGGTTTAATATTTTCCCTTACTATCCGCAACATGTCAGAAATTAATATAGGCGACTGATCAAAAAGCTCTAAACCTGCCTTACAGAAACATTATACCTGCCTTATATGCCAGTCTGTTACCTTCCGGTCAAACAGACCACATATGTGGACCCAGTTTCTGCCACAGAGCCATGGTTCCGGATGCTACTCAAGAACCCAAAAGGGCAAAAACACTGAGAATGTTGATAGAAATTCTCAAAAATTTACCGTAGCTATCTGCCGCAGCGACCGTTCCTCCCACAGGACCTCCCCCGTAGGCAGAATTGGCATGGATGCGCTCACTGTCATCATCTATTGCAGCATTCTCTAATGCAATGTGTGAAGCCTTACAAAGGCTAGGCCCGGCAGAGGGCTCAAGCCATCATAAACTCCAGCACCTTCTACTTTCGGACAAAGAGTCTCTAGAGGAAGGGGAGTTTTCTCGGTGTAATCCTGATGAGGATTTAGTCTGGTCAGATGGGAATTCCCAAACTGCTTTTATCAGAATCTCGATAGACCCCTTTGAAGATGCAGTCATCGGGACTCTAAAAATAAGACAACCCAGAACTTGAGGAGCCTCACAAATCCATGTTTTCGCATACCAAACGCCATACAACTAAATTTTCAGCACATGAGCAACTGGAACAGGAATAGATGTGTCCTAAAAAACAGCAACAATTCTCTAGATGCTTTCAGGCGTACTTTCCCTTTCCAAAAGAATTTCCCCTCCCACATCTCCAGACTGGCTAAGGCTTCTGTAATCCAATTAACAGACACCGCCACCATTAAAGGGTCACTATAGTCAGGGAAACAACTTTACATTATCTGAAACTACAATTTGAGAGAAGTAAAATGGTGGTACTCACATATTTATCTGTGCTTGCTTTGTCATTAAATTATTAATGTTTAGTGAGTGTTGCTAATTCCCCCCACTCTCCCTTACTCACTGCCTTCTTGTAGTGTCTGCAACACGTATAAGTTCTGCACAGCCTCACCATAGACCCTGCTCTTATTACACATCTCCCCCTCCCTCCCCCCTGCTGTCTTTCATCTGCTGATTCTCTTAAATATTGCAGAAAGTGTGCTGACAGGCAGGCAGGCAAAGAGGTCAAGCATGGGGCACATATTATTTCTGCTTCTGAAGTGACAGATCTTTCCCTGTAAATGCTGTGATTTCAAATGATGATTTCTCAGAATCTACAGCTCAGATTTAAAATCTGAAAAAGTTTTGGAGGAGTGTGATCTTTCTGTATCTAAAGGTACTATTTTAGAACAGATACCCTTTAAAGGGCAGCTATAGTGAAAAAAAACTTTCTCTGTACAATGTACAGATCACTTAGCATAAGCTGCCTTACTTTCATCCTGCTGTGTGGCTTCGTTTCTTCACACTGACAGAAGTTTGTACCAAGCTGTGTAGTCCCCCTCCCCTCTATTTCTAGTCCCCCTCAAGCAGTAAAGGGCTGTATGAAAGGTCCGGGCATACTCAGTTGAAAGGACTTAAAATTAAGTGCTGACATTCTGTTGACTCCCTTCCAGAGCTAGACTGCAAGCAAGCAAAGTGGGAGAAAGTAGCAATATGCTGAAGGGAGGGGCAGAGGGGAGGACAAGTGGTGCTGAGATTCTTTACAAGTAAGTTACTGATCTCTGCCTGTTTGCTAAGTTTGCTAATTGTTATTTATTTTTGTACCTAAAGTTCATATCTCTCCCCCTGCTTGATCATAATCACTGAAGACAGAGTCAGAGTAGCAGCAGCTGTAGTGAGAGACTTTCACAAACGCAGTGAAACTGCTTGTTGTCCTGGTACATTTCAGTTTCTTTAGTCTATATATTTCATAGATTGCACTGTAAGTTTTGTTCGGTATATAGTCTGTATTACTATATTATATAGTATCTATATCTGTATTAGTGTTCACTTGGTGATGTCCATTTGAGTCACTGGTTTTATATGTATAGAAGTTGTTTTTTTTTGGGGGGGGGGGCTGTTTTATAGTGTGTTATGCTCATATTGCTGGGTTAATGGTTTATTGATTGTGTTTGGCACTACAGCATTTGACTGTGTGGCACATGGTACTTATAGTGTGGGTGAGGGAGTGTGTGACAGTACGGCATGGGAGCTTTGGATTGTGTGGGTGTGTGCCTTTGAGTGACAGATGAGGTGTGGCAGCTCCTAAAAATCACAGCATATTCAAAGGCTTATATCTCTGGGACTATGAAGAATTTAAAGAAACTAAAAGTACCCTGGTGGTTGGGATTACCTAAAGGATATATTAGAAGGAATTAAAAAAAAAAAAAATATTCTCACTAATTGCCCTTTAATTCCCATGTCGCCTCAACTTCTGAAAAGAGCCGAAGTAGTGTCCGTGATCTTCTGTCTCGGGTCTTCTGCTTTTCTCAGCAGCAAATCCATGGGTCCTTCTGCTCCACCCTGACCTACCGTTTCAAGGGCCGGTTCAGCATCCCAATCTGACTCACCTGCATTTGACGGCATGGCTCTTGAAGCCTTAATCCTTTTGAAGCAGAGGTCATTCTGACTTGTCTGGAAGCTGAAAGCGGTCTTCAGCAAAGGTGTATAATAGAATTTCCTTAATAACTTGGGGGTCTGAGTTAGGAGCTCTTTCGAAAGACCCTCCTTTCTTGGATTTTTATGAGGATGAGGTTGTACTACGTCCTAACCCAGCCTTTTTGCTGAAGGTAGACTCCTCTTTTCACATTAAAGGGTATCTCCACTGATAAAAGTCACCTGGGTTGTAAGGATAGATATGTGTAAGGTGGATATGTACCTGCAGAACGCTGTGGATAGTGCAGGTCCGCCCACTTTCAGTGACTGCCTGTCTGGGAAATGTCCGACGCGCGGTTTCCTTTAGTGCGTGCGCAGAACGTGAGAGGATCCGTCGGGACTGCTGTCTGTGTGATCTGACTGGTTGGGGCACGCACGCACGCACGCACACACACACACACTTTTCAAGCTACTGAGTTCACTGCTTAATGGAGGAATAATCACATGACCATCACAGCAGCTTGCTGACCTCACTAATTAATCGAGGAGTAATCAGGTACTATCTTTTTCTCTCTCCTCTCCCTTCCATACCAGATTGCCTCATATTCCCAGCATCCCCTATGAAATCAATCATTGATCAGAGTTAGACACAAAACATCTTTATTAAAAACGCAAGTCCCCCTGCCTTTGTTACAGTAGTGTGGGAAGAGGGTTTTAACTTTTCCTCCCCTGTCTCTCTCTGCATGATTAGCTGGAAAAATGAACTTACAGAGTCAGGGAGGAAAGGATTTCTTACTGCAGCCAAGTGGGTGTGTCTGCTACCATGATGATGCACATTGAGGGACAGCACTCTCAGCACAGGGGAAGACACACCCCCAGGAACCTGCACAACTTTCCCATGCTGCTGCAATCAAACGAAAGGGAATTCTGGGGAAAAAAAGGTAGGGAGAGGGTTGGGGGATGGTGTACTTTTAAAATAAACCAAAAAAAAAAATGCTTTTTCCTCAGTGGAAATACCCTTTAACTAGGGCATTGTGATTCCGACTCTCTGACCTTACCCTTCCTCTTCAAAAGAACGAGATCTTTATTCTTTGGATGTGGTATGGGCACCATACACACAACTTGCATTCCTCTACTGCCTTATGCATCCTCTCTGAAGTTCCTCGTTGTCCAGCCTGAGAGTCACCGCAGACCTTGGCTCGATGGATAAAGGCTACTATCCTTCCCTGCTATTCACTGGGCAGATGCTCCCCACCATTGTGGGTTACTGCCCATTCCACATGTACTGTGGGGGCTGCATGTCATGGGGTATTGGTAGAACAGCTTTGTGTGGTCCTTGGTGTCCACTTTCAATACATTTTACAGACTGCAGGTTTTCTCCTCCGCAGAAGCAGCCTTGGGCTGAATGGTCCTCCGGGCGGCTGTTAATTAAATTTAAACATCCTTCCCTAACAGTGAGGGTTCTTTGGGACATCCCCAACATCGTGCCTGGGTCCCCCAATTGGCCGAAGGACAAAAGGGCATTTTTTTTACTTTTCTTCAAGGCCAGTTGGGGGACACAGGCCATCCTGTCCGGACGTTGCTAATTTCTATTTTTCTTACTATTGTTGATAGTTGTTGTTGTTGGCTCTATTGTTGCCTAACATTCTGTTATGTTTATATTACTATATAGTTTTTTTGTTTCCAATAGGCCCATGTTAACATTTCCATTATAGGCCATCTCCTCCTTGAATTTCTCTGAACATCCTCTTGGCCACTTTGGTACAAAACTGAAGCTTGGCTGAGCTGGGAGGGGCTAAGTGCAGGGGAGTAGTATTGTTAACACATTAGGCCTCATTGCCAAGAGCCGCCATCACTATGATCAGCATCAGACCATCACTATGATCAGTATCAGACCTGCCCTGATACAATACAGTGTTTATCAAAGCAGTTGTGGCTTTTGGTAAAAAAGTAAGACATGCAAAACCGACCTTTAAATCAGGTTGTGCGTTTCACTTTCAGAAACTTCTGAAGCAAACCTTTACTTAGTCTAACCTGCATTTATACTTGGATGTATGTGTATAGGTTGAAGGAAGGAATCCCCCTTCCCCCCTCAATTAGTGTGTCAGAAATGTTGTTGTAAGAATGGACATAAAGACCCATTGATTGCTCTCTATTGACTGATATATATTCTCTTTCCTAGATTTATCGAACACATTTTAGCGCAGAAGTTACTGTTTCCCATCTACTAGCTCTCTTCAACCGGGTTGATCTCTCTCAAGCTGCTGGCTGGTATGCATTTTATTTATTTTGGTTTCTTATAGAAACAAGTTTTCTAGAAGTAATTGTGTTAAACATATGGGGCACAGTGTCAAGCACTGCAATCGCCAATTCCAATTTTAAACCCACACAAAAAAGTTTGCATTGGACACCAAGTATTTCTGACTTAAAGATGGGATTTGCGGCAGTTGGGGCTATTTGAAATCTTGTGTTTGTTATCACACTGCAAGTGATGTAGGAAAACTTATATTATTATACAAAGGTAAAGCAGGATTTGGGATGTACTAAGACCCTATAATCAGTGCTGACATGATGTGCTTTCTGAACCCTGGCATAAAGTAGCTTCAGTTCCAATAAAAAATGGTATTACAGGAACTGCAAACCTATAGGTAACCTGGTGCTTGTGATTGGTTTGTACATGGTGCAGAATTAACTTTTTTTGCAGCTGGAAATTTTCAAGAAATACTGTATATACTAGAGTATAAACTGACCCGAGTATAAGACGAGGTACATATTTTGCCTGAAAAATGAGGAAAACATGACTGACCAAGAGTATAAGTCGAGGGTTGAAATTATAACCACTACTGCCTTCTGATTCTGTATTGTTATAAGTCTTTAGTTGCCTATTAAATGGACAGCAGAATTCCCACCAGTATAGCTATTACTGTATGGGACTACTGTATGGGAATATTGCTATCCATTTAAAAGGCAACTAAAGCCTCAAAACAATACAGAATCAGAAGGCAATCTTTTCATTCTCCTGATCCTTTGTTTTGAGGCATTAGTTGCCTTTTAAATGGACAGCAGAATTTACATACAGTAAAGTAATCCCATACAGTAGTCCCACGAAGTACCACAACAGCCAAATCCAGTTTTGTAGCCCCCATTTCCTCCAGATGTTTGGAAACTACAACTTCCAGCATGCTTAATTTGCTGGGAGTTGTATTTTCTAAACATCTGTAGTGTCAAGTTCAAGTAAAAAATGCTTCTGCCCAAAAAAAAAAATATATAAATAAATGTATATAAATATATAAATGCCCAAAACAGAGCAACTTCCATATATAGGGAGGAATAAGCTCTCCTACCACCATGTGAGTTATGGTTTTACCTGCCATTTACTTGAAATTATTGTTGTAATGTCCCTTTAAAGACTGTGCTTTAAACAGGGACAATGAAAGAACAAGTGGCTTAACCTTAAAGGAGAAATATAGTGTATATTAAGGTTTTTTAAAGAAAACTTAAAATGAAACGGACAGGGATATAGGGCTGGTAATTCCTACATCCCAATATTGTTTCTGTGAGGAGCACCAGCCCAAAGAAAACTTGATTCTGCCATTCTTCCTCCTGGCTTCAGCACTATCTTTAATACAGAAATAGTCGAGGACTAACCTGGCAAACTGGAAACTGTACGTGCTGTTGCTCCTTAACAAATTTATATTGTGAGGTGGGAATAATCAATCCAACCTGCCCCAGGTATTTTCCATTTTAAAAAAGTACATTTCTCCTACAGCCTACAGGGGGACCCAGCAACACAGGGGTTAAGTACCCTCACTTCAGGAGCGGACACTTTAAAACTTGAGGCTCTCGTGCTCCTCCCCTCCTATATTAACTCACCAGCACCGGAAGCCTCCTCAGTTTTAAAGTGTCCGCTTCAGGAGTGAGGACCTCTCTCCCCCTCTTCCAGACGAACTTCAAGGAGCCGGTAAATCCTCGGGATACCGGCTCCCCACGTGGGACGCATTCAGCAGAGGCTCTCCTCCTGCGAATGCGGCGGAAGGGCTGGCCATCATGACCCGCGGGTCTAAAATGGCCAGAGCCCCCCCTTCCGCACGGAACGGCGAGAGCAGCGGTCAGCCGCTGCTCCAGCCGCATGGGATCCTGGTAGGCTGAGGGAGATCGCCGCGGAATTAACTGGAGGCGGACCGGTCTTTTCTCCTGGGCTTTTAGGGGGCGGGACTTCCGGAGACTTCCTCTTTCCGGCTGTTCTCTCTGCTGCTCAGCCGCGTGTAGCCAGCATCGGGAGTCTCCGTCTCTCCTCATACAGATAAGTTCCCCAGCTTAAGGGGATTTCTTTATTTCTTATCTATAGATAGTAGGGGTTTTCAGGTAGTCCTGCAGTCATGTCAAACAAGGAGAAGTCCGCCTCCCGCGCCAAATTACAAAAATCCGCACAAGCTATCTCCTACGTCTGCGCTTCTTGCCAGACTAAGTTGCCAGCCAGTCACTCTGGGCCACTTTGTGATCCCTGCAGTGTTTCCCAGGATCCTCAGCCCGCGCAGGTGGCGATGGCCAGTCAAGAGCCTGAGTGGGCTAGGACTCTCCGGGCATCTATTGATTCCATGCCAAATCCACCCGCTAAGTCGGGGTTGGCCCTAGACCCTTCGGGGGCCCCTTCTCAGGAGTCTGAACCGGCCTGGGCCAGATCATTGTCAGACTCCATGTCGGTGCTATCGGCTTCTATGTCACAATTTTTTCAGTCGATTAGTTCCACTGGAGCGACGGCCAGACCACAAAGAGCGGTCAGGGCTTCAGGGCCCATGCCTTCTCTCGCAGTGGAAGAGAGCCCCTTAGAGGAAGGTGAGGAATCGGAAGAAGGAGAACTAGACTCCTTATCTTCCGAGGTGGAAATTCAGACCACATTCACGCCGGAAACGATCGACGATCTTGTTAGATCGGTTCTACAGGTTCTGAATATACAGGATCCGGGTGAACCGGTAGATCCCACAAAATCCCTATTCAGTCGTCCTAAGAAATCGACTGCTATCTTTCCTTCATATGATCAGTTGGAACAGATCGTACTGGAAGAATGGGCATCGCCAGAAAAGAAACTTCACTTTTCCAGAAACTTCCAGACGATGTTCCCTTTTCCTAAAGAGGATGTGGATAGATCGTCTCTGCCTCCAGTAGTCGATCCCCCAGTGGCTAGGCTTTCCAGAGCCACGGCCATTCCCTTGGCAGAGGCCGCCACTTTTAAGGACCCAACGGACAGACGTTTGGAGGGCCTGCTGAGAACATCCTTCGCTGCTTCAGGGGCAGCCCTCAGACCCACCTTTGCTTCGGCCTGGGTGGCCAAAGCGATGGAAGCGTGGCTGGACCAGCTCTATCAAGCGGTGGCGAAGGAATCAGCAGACAGCCACTTAATTGATCTCATCCAGCAATTATCGGATGCGGCCATATATATTGGGGATGCAGCTCTTGAAACTAGCCGTCTCATTGCTCGGTCATCTGCGGCCTCTACTGCGGCTAGGCGATCCTTATGGCTTAAGGCCTGGGCGGCAGACCCTGCATCCAAGAAGGCACTGACCAGCCTTCCCTTTTTGGGGCGCCTCCGTTTGGCCCTGAACTTGAGAAGATTATTGCACAAGCAACTGGCGGTAAGAGTACCTTCCTCCCTCAGACTAGAGCACGTCGTTTTCCATCCTTTCGACGTTCGTTCTCCTTTCGCCCACCCAGAACTTCCGTTCTACAAATCTCTCAAGACCGGAGGCTACTAACCCCTTTCCTGCACGACAGGGACAAAGACCCTTTACCCCCTGGCTGCCAAGGGGGGGCTTAAGACAGGGGGCGACAAACACAAGCAGGCATGACTGTCTGCCTCCTCCTTGGGTCGGGGGTCGTCTTCTTTTTTTCTTCAAGGAATGGCAGCTGCCATCCACAGACTCTTGGACTATGGAGGTAATATCCAGAGGCTACCGGATAGAATTCTTGTCTCGACCTCCCCCTCGTTTCTTTCCTTCTCGGATTCCCCGCTGCCTCAAACAGCGCAAGGCCCTAAACAGCTGCGTGCAAGCTCTTTTACTAGCGAGAGTTATATCCCCGGTTCCAGACATTCAAAAGTTCCAAGGTTTTTATTCAAATCTGTTCCTTGTTCCAAAGAAGGACGGAACCTTTTGACCAGTACTGGATCTCAAGGTGCTCAATGGTTACGTACAAACGTTCAGATTCAAAATGGAATCTCTGCGTTCAGTGATCTTGGCGATCGAACCAAACGACTTCCTCGCTTCCCTGGACATTCAGGATGCGTATCTCAACATTCCCATCTGGACCGGACATCACCGTTATCTCAGGTTTGCTATAGGGACCCGACACTTCCAATTCGCCTGCCGTTCGGACTAGCTTCCGCGCCCCGGGTCTTCACCAAAGTGATGACATGCAGGCGGCTTTTCTTCGACTTCAGGGACTCTCGTACCTTCTTACCTAGACGACCTGTTGATAAAAGCAGATTCCTTCGACCGGGCTCAGGGTCAGGTATCGCAGTGCATGGCGACCTTATCCAGATTCGGATGGATCATCACTCAGGCGAAGTCTTCTCCAATTCCATCGAAACAGATGATGTTCTTAGGAATGCAGTTCAACACGGCCGATCACAAGATCTTTCTCCCTCAAGACAAGATCACTTCCCTGAGAAACTTAACAGTTCAGACCCTAACTGCCAAGACCCTCTCAATTCGGCAGGCTATGCGCCTAGTAGGAAAGATGGTGTCCTCAGTGGAAGCGGTTCCGTATGCTCTATTTCACCTTCACCCCCTTCAGAGATATCTTCTCAGTTGTTGGGACAAGTCTCAACAGTCACTGGACTCTTGGATTCGCCTTCCGCGTCCGATTCTAAATTCACTGGCTTGGTGGACTTTGGAGAACCACCTGTCGACGGGAAAAGCACTCTGTTTCCCTGTTTGGACTGTGGTAACCACGGACGCCAGTCTTCGGGGATGGGGGGCGGTGTGCGGCTCTCTCCAAGTCCAGGGTCTATGGAACTCGGAGGAGGTCCAGTTGCCGATCAACGTCCTGGAACTGCGAGCGATCTTCCTAGCTCTGTCACACTGGACAGACTGGCTGAAGGACAAGAGTGTACGCGTACAATCAGACAATGCCACGGCTGTGGCATATATAAATCATCAAGGGGGCACGAGAAGTGCTCTTGCGATGGCAGAAGCTCACAGGATCTTAACCTGGGCAGAGTGTTACGTGCCGGCAATATCAGCAATCTACATTCCCGGAGAATCCAACACAGAAGCAGATTTCCTCAGTCGAGTCACTCTCGATTCCGGGGAATGGGAGTTGAATCCGGAGGTGTTCCTAGAACTGACGCGGAGGTGGGGAATCCCGGACATCGACCTGATGGCTTCCCGACACAATCGAAAAGTTCCGGTGTTCTGCGCCAAAACAAGGGATCCTCTAGCGGTCCTGATAGATGCTCTGGTGGTGCCTTGGTGTTTTCACCTGGGGTACGTGTTCCCTCCGACACCTATGATTCCCCGGATCCTAAAGAGGATCAAACGGGAAAGAGCTCCGGTCATCCTCATTGCTCCGAGATGGCCGAGGAGGGCTTGGTTCTCGGATCTTCTATCTATGTCAATCGAGGAACCCTGGCCTCTTCCGCTAAGGCGAGACCTGCTGGTACAAGGTCCTTTCAGACACCCCGACCTCCACCGCCTCCATTTATTGGTGCTTGAATCCGCCATACTGAGAAAAACGCGGAGTTCCCTCTCGGCTATTCCGACGATGTTAGCGGCTAGAAAACCTTCTTCAGCTAAGGTTTATTACAGAATTTGGCAAAGATACGTTTTGTGGAGTTCATCCAAGGGATTCCCTCCCTCCAGATTTGTTCTATCCAGAATCCTTAGTTTTCTTCAAAAGGGTTTTGACGGGGGGCTTTCTCTTAGTGCCCTGAAAGGACAAGTTTCAGCCTTGTCAATTTATTTCCATCGGAAACTAGCAAACAGGAAGGACATTCAAACCTTCTTACAAGGAGTAGCTCATTTACGTCCAGCGGTCCGCTTTCCAGTCAAACCTTGGGATTTATCGCTGGTTCTGAGGGCACTCAAGAGACCTCCTTTTGAACCTTTAAGGTGTATTCCTCTTTCTCTTCTTTCCTGGAAGACGGTTTTTCTCTTGGCCATTTCTTCTATACGACGGGCTTCGGAACTGGCAGCTCTGTCGGTGGAACCCTCATGTCTAACTTTCTATTCAGACAGGGCGGTTCTCCGCCCTCACGCTTCCTTTCTGCCGAAGGTGGTCTCATCTTTCCACATTAATCAGGAGATAGTGGTTCCGGCCTTCTTTCCTAATCCTTCTTCTTCCAGGGAGCGCGACTTACACTGTCTCGATGCGGTTAGAGCCCTGAAGATTTACTTGGCTCGCACGGAGGGCATATGTTCCTCTCAGGCATTATTCGTTCTCCTGGCAGGACCTCGCCGGGGGTCTCGGGCCTCTCCCGCAACGCTAGCCAGGTGGATTAGATCTACCATTGTCCGCTGTTACTTAGCGGTTGGAGCTGTTCCTCCCCTGCGGGTTACAGCTCACTCTACCAGGGCAGTTGGAGCGTCCTGGGCGGCTTGTCATGGAGCCTCGGTGGACCAGATATGTCGGGCGGCAACTTGGTCTTCAATCCACACGTTTATAAAGTTTTACCGCCGACAGGTATTTACAGAACGGGATACTGCCTTAAGCGGCGCTATCCTTAGAACTGCCGAAGCTTAAGTTTTTCGGTTTAATTTGGCCCACCCTACTTTCCTGTCGGGACTTTGGGACGTCCCCTGTGTTGCTGGGTCCCCCTGTAGGCTGTAGGAGAAAAGAGGATTTTTATGTTTTACTCACCGGTAAAATCCTTTTCTCCTAAGCCGTAAGGGGGACCCAGGTACTTCCCACCCTTCGTTGACATGATTGTTGTTGGCCTGTTGCCGGTTACTTTCTTGTTTCTATTGTTTCCTATCTTTCGCTCCCTCTTTGGGACCAACTGAGGAGGCTTCCGGTGCTGGTGAGTTAATATAGGAGGGGAGGAGCACGGGAGCCTCAAGTTTTAAAGTGTCCGCTCCTGAAGTGAGGGTACTTAACCCCTGTGTTGCTGGGTCCCCCTTACGGCTTAGGAGAAAAGGATTTTACCGGTGAGTAAAACATAAAAATCCTCTTTTTTAGAGTATAGTTAGGCTGTGGCCACACTTCAACACACAGGAATCGTGCACAAAATAGCAAGCATTATCACTCGCGATTGTGTGCGCAATTGTTTTGCGTTTGCGCATGTGATTTTGCCGGTTTCCGTTATGGAAACGCAAGCGTTAACGCACCAAACGGATGCGCAATCGCATGTGCATCGGAAATTGCAGAAACCGCAAAAAATTTTTTTAGCGGAAAAGCGCTGGCACAATCGCAAAGCAAAATGCGTGAACAAACGCGCTACTGTGGCCTAGCCCTTATCCATTTAAAGACAAAATATTTCCTAATAAATTGTTTTATAAATATTTGATCTTGCAAGCCTATCCTTTTAAACTTATATCTGAAGTTTTTAGTTTATATGTAATGATTTTATAGAAACCAGTGCAGGTTGCAGCATTTTGTAGGTTCTGAGTTAATACAGTAGCTATGTTGTAATATGTGGATAAAAAGTCCAAATTAACCAGAACACGATTCCTTGGAATATATTTGGTACACGCTCCGCACATTCACCTGCTGTACTTCATCCACAATTCCAAGACAAGCAGCAATCAATTAAAACATAGTAGTTTATTGGTTAATTTAAAATATAACACGTTATCTGCCAACACACATGGCTCTCTTTCCTTCAGATACAAAGTTTCGGATCACCTAGATCCTTTGTCAAGCTAACAAGATTGAAATGCATACACTTCCTTTTTAAACCTTTTAGTTACATGCCATCTAGTGGTTACATTTTGTAATATAGTAGCAGTTTTGGTATTTAATTTACCATATATGTTACATTTAGTTAAAATCGTTACAATACAAATACAATAAATATAATTAAAAGAAACACAGTTAGACCAAAGACCTCACATTATACTCCTTATTTAAACCTCTTGGTTGCAAACTATCCAGTTTGCGTATCCATCTAGCTTCACATGTGAGTAGATCTTTTTTCCTCGCCTTTTTCTGGATACATGTTCTAAAACCTGGAACCGAAATTGTGATATTGTATGCCCTTCTTTATCAAAATGCTCTGCCACTGGGTTCGTGAAATTGTTATTTCTAATATCCCGCTTATGTTCATTTAATCGAACCTTTAATTGTCTGGATGTCTGCCCCACATAGATTTTTCCACATGGGCATTTAAAAGCGTATACCAAACTAGATGTTATACAGGTGTGATATCCCCTTATTCTGTATTTTGTCCCTTTTGTGGGGTGATAGATAATGTCACCTTTTATACAGCTATTGCAATTGGAGCAACCTAGACATGGGAATGTCCCTTCTTTTTGTTTTCCTGTCATTGTGGTTTGAGCATATTTTGGTTTCGGGCCCAAATCTGCTCTCACCAGTTTGTCCCTAATCGAACACGATTTTTTATAAGAAATAAGTGGGGGTTCCTTAAATGATCCAATGTCAGGTAGATTAGCACTAAGGATCGATCAGTGTCTTCTTACACTCCTGGCTACATTTTCCGACACTGTTATACTTTGTAGCAAACACCACTCGTTCCTTTTTATTTTTATTTTCTTTAGCCTGGGTATTTACCCTACTCTTTTTCAATAATTCTGCTGGATAGCCCCTCCTTTTGAACTTCACCTCCATCTCATCCAATCTAGATTGTAATTTATTTTCATCTGTAACAATCCTCTTAACCCTCGCAAATTGTGATTTGGGTATTGCACATTTTACTTGTCTAGGATGTGCGGATGAGAAGTCCAAGAGGGTATTTTTGTCCGTTGGCTTTATGAACAAGTCCGTCATTAGTTTACCTGATTCTAGGATTACTCTTGTGTCCAAAAAAGAGAGAGATTTTCTGTCTACCTCCATAGTGAACTTCAGTACACCGATTGCATTTAAACCCCCATGAAATTTCCTTAGGGCTTCAAAAGGTCCCTCCCACACTGCAAACACATCATCTATATACCTGTACCATATTTTGCAGTACTTCTTAAAGTCTATATTGGTATACACATGGGTTTTTCCACATCATTGACATATATGTATGCATATGTAGGGGCCACATTTGAACCCATAGTGGTCCCATACGATTGTTCATAATATGTGTCTTGAAATAAAAAATAATTTATTTTCAATATAACACTCAAGAGTTTCAAAATTAGGCCACATTGGGTACCATCCAGTGATGTATCCTGTAATATACACTTTTCTACTTCAGTTATGCCTCCTTCATGTGGGATATTTGTGTATAAACTCTCTATATCCATAGAGACAACATAAATCTCATCCCCTTTAAAGGATTCCCCTTTAATTTTATTCAAGAAATCGTTAGTATCTAGAACAAAAGATTTTTGATTTTCCACATGAGGCCTCAAGATTCTATCTAGGAATATAGCTGTAGGGTTAAAAATTGATCCGACCCCCGCCACTATCGGCCGACCGGGAGGGGCTTCCAAGCTCAGCTTGACAAGGGATCTAGGTGATCCTAAACGTTGTATCTTTGTATCTGAAGGAAAGAGAGCCATGTGTGTTGGCAGATAATGTGTTATATTTTAAATTAGCCAATAAACTACTATGTTTTAATTGAGTGCTGCTCGTCTTGGAAATGTTGTAATATGTTCCTAGCTCCATAAATCTTGAACTTTCAACAGAAATCTGAAATTTATACAGTCCCTTTAAGGTTAGACACCTAACCTTAAATTACACTCTTTTTTTTTTTTTAATACCAAAGCCCTTATTGGGATTTCTTTCTCGTGCAGGCACAAGGCCCTTGAAGAAGTAGTAAGTCTGATCCAGGAGACTTCAATCAAAGACAATAGAGAGCTTTGCACAAGACTGACCATGGCTATAATTCCTTACATGATACTTCTAAATAGCAATCCCGAATCAGCAGAACAAAAAATGTCTGTCTATCTTGCAAAGAGGGATATTTGTAATCTTCACCCATTAATGAAGAATTGGCCAAAAGGTATTAATGTTAAGATTGAATGGAGATTTACCCCTCCCCAGTTTTACTTCCCGTACCATGCTGCTGTGGTGCAGTAATCAATGTGCATCAGATACCGCATTGCGGGTGCATGATAAGGTAAGGGAGTGACCGGTTATACCCTGATCCAGTTCTGGGGAGATGGAGGGTGGGGTTTGCAGTCTTTGCATTCTCTTGTTTTTAGATTAAAGAGTTAATTTGACATAAATTTATTGTATATGTTTAGATTTTAATATGTGAAATGCCACATGCCTTATGCAATGTGGAGACAGCTGGTACAAAAGTAAATGCTATTAAGTTAATTGGTTTAATAACAGGCTGTTTTCACACTGGTAATGCCATGTGCTTTTTTAGCATGTTTTAGTAAGAGACTAGCAAACCCCCTCATGTGCACACATCCCACCGCGTCTGTGCAGTATATTGGATAGGATATCCTGTCTCGTATATATTGATATATTTAATTTGGCTTTACCATGTGGAGTCATATTGAACTTGTATCTGCCCACCATCATCTCTTGCTTATTGATTGCTGCTATTGGATGCATAAAGTACTTGTAGCTCTACTGATTGCTACCTTGTTCAGTTATATCGTATTACCATAGTTTTGTGTGTGCGGTACATTCTTATTTTTAGATTTTACTTCTATGTTTTACATTTATCCAGCCCTTGATGAAATCCTAAAAGACTCTAAGGCTTTGAAACTGATTGGCCTGGCAAACAGTAGAATGGTTCAGCTGATTTCCAACAACCTGAGTAGTGTGGACGCTTCATCATCGATTAAGTTGGTATGTGTATAGATGCTCCACGCTAGACTGTCAAAGAAATTAAAACTATTGGTATGTTAGTCATTGCCTTAAAAAGTGTAGTTGTAGAAAAAATGAAAATGCACTGTTCTGTACAGTGAGGGAGAATATGGGATCCTTATTGAATTTCTATATGGAGTAGTGGCTAAAAAGTAAAATATGCTCCTTAACCTGGGTAGGCTTTTGTGAATGTTAACTACTGCAAGGAGTATACTTAATTCTTTGCATTATATTTAGGTGTATGTTTAAAGGGAACCGTTTACCTATGCATCTGTATACCACAAACGTAAATCTACAGCAGTTTAATATTCCCTATAAATCTTTTACTAATCTTTCCATAATGCTTCCTATGCCTTACTAAAGATCTAATATCTTTCTGTGTGACCTAGCAGCAGTCAGGGTGTTAACAAGAGTATAGCTGCACTATGAACAATTTCAGGGTTATTAGGCTTATCGTTTAAAATGGTGCTAATTTTGCCCCAACCAATCAGATGTTATCTTTCAAATGTTAAATAAGATCTGATTGGTTGGGGCAAAATTAGCACCATTTTAAACGATAAGAACTTTTATTGAATCTCCCTGTTTATTTTTCTTACAGGCTGTTCTAGTTGGGAGCGGTTTTCCTGTTTTAATCACAATAAAGAAAGAATAATGTAGGCTGGAGTTTTCTTTTAGATCAAAAGGGATCACTAGGGACATTTATAGCAAAATTGTAGCCTACCTAGTATTTGCACACAAGACACCTATTAATTTACAATACTTCTTGTTTCAATCATTAAAGTTCTCTTAATGGTAACAATCTATTTTTACTTGCTTGTAAAGGTAGAAGATCTGCGGCAGGTGATTGATAAGGAGCCGGTCAGTGTGAGACAGAAAGTGGCCACCCTCATGCTCACACAGGCCCTTGTACAAGGATGTAGCAACTTACAGGACCAGGAGCTACATGCTCAAGTCAAAGTATTTCAACTGCTTGAAAGGAGGCTGCGAAAAATGGATATCCCAGCAAAGGCAAGAGTATATCCCTCTTCATTCCATATTTGTAAAAGTATATATTAATATAACTTTTATACAGGTGATGGAATTCTTAGAGGATGTCTAATATCCTGCATTTTTTACAGTTTGGGGCACATTATTTGGTCACCTGTGCCCATTATTTGGGCACAGGTGATAACTATGCACTGTTTGTTTACAGAATATTCACACTTTCTTTTTCTTTGTTCCCCGTAAAAGTGCTGCGGAGAACATTGTGATTGTCTCCACTAAGTCCATTCCAACTGCTTCTACCCCCCTTCAATTGCACTTTTTTTTATTGTTTATTTGGTAGCTCAGTCCCTAACCTTGCTTGTGTTTGCACCCACAGGAAACCCCTGAAAAATGTAATCTTGACATTATAGATCATATACAGCTTTTATCTAAATATATAGAAAAGCTAAATAATGGACAAATGGCAGAGAATGAAGAAAGTATTTGTTTGCTGTTACTGTTAAAAGACTTTATAAGAAACCTTACTTGTCCAAAATCATTTCCTAAAGGTAAGATCAATTATTGAAAAGGATTTCTTCTTAGAATGTAAGAGGTTTTGATTGTATTTGTTTAGCAGTTATTAGAGGCAAACTAAATGACAGGAACATATAACTAACCATTGATAGAACTATTAAAGGGTCACTATACTCACTCAAACAACTTTACATTATCTGAAACTACAATTAGAGAGAATTGAAATGGTGGTACTCACATATTTATCTGTGCTTGCTTTGTTATTAAATTATTAATGTTCAGTGAGTGCTCTTTATTGCCCCCACCCTCCCTTACTCACTGCCGCCTTTTAGTGTCTGCACAGCCTCATCATAGATTCTGCTCTGTTTACACATCTCCCCCTCCCTCCCGCCTGCCTTCTTTTGTTTGCTGATTCTCAGAATTATTGCAGAAAGTGTGCTGTCAGACAGCTAAAGATCCTAGTAAGAGGTCATTAATGGGTCACATATTACAACCTCTGCTCTTGGAGTGACTGGTCTTTCCCTGTAAATGCTGTGATTAAAACAATGATTTCTCAGGATCTACAGCTCATATTCAAAATCTGAAAAATGTTTTGAAGTGGATCTTGCTGTATCTAATGTATAATTTTTGAAAATTAAATTTTTTAGAGTATAGATACCCTTTAAAGCTCGTACATATGCACGATGTGCGCAATGACAGCCTTATTTGGTGCACAGATCAGATTAGAGAACAATGCTTGGCACTGGCCACTGTTAAAGGTAAAATAAAAGGTCAATTTGAAGTTTGGTTAAATCGATTTAATATAGTGGTCTCTAGTTAACTTTCTAAGCGTCAGTTTCTTACTGGACCATTCAAGTTGTGGTGTCAGTCACTAAATGTTCGGCACAATGGGTTGTCTGAACAATGCACCAGGAATGTGTGCTGTTAGTGACTAGTGTATGGTCTGCTTCAGGATACACTTAATGGCTAAACAGATGAGGAGCAGCTCTGCAACTGACTTACTCTAAGCCTACCTGCAAAAGTGTTCAGGTTAAGCTGTGTGGTATATCCATTTTTCTCTTTCAGCCTCAGGGGAACCCAGGCACAATAGGGTTAAGTTCCTACCCCAAGGAGCGGACACTTTAAATTCTTAAGAAATGAGGCTCTGGTTCTGCCCCCTGGCTATAAGGAGAAGCCTTCACCCGTTAAAGTGTCCGCTCAGGAGTAGGATCACTAGCGCAACTCCGTGCGCACGGAAAATGAACGTTCCTTTTAGATACCCAGAAACAAACTTTTAATTGGAAACCACGGAGTGGGTGCCTAACATGGTGCTGCTTGCCAGCAAGGCATGTAGAAGCCATCATGCCCCTGTTAACCTCACACTGCTAGACTGGCTGGTTTTAAGAGGTGGAACTTGAATCTTTTTCTTTTTATTCCTCCTGCCTATCCCTCAGCAGATATGTCTGCTACAGAGAAAGCCCGCCCCAGACACCAAAAAGGCAAAAATCCAGTAGGGTCTGTAATCCAGCATTACAATTGCACTACATGCAATGCCATGTTGCCAGCCAATCACCCTGATCTACTATGTGGTTCCTGCAGCAAGGCCCATGACCCAGGCAGGACCAGTAGCCTGAGTGGGCAAAATCCCTCAGAATCTCCATAGATTCACTTAGGAATCAAAATACAGAGTCTGTGCAGGCATCTCCCACGGTTCTCCCCCAGGAGACTGAACCTGCTTGGGCTAGATTACTAGCCGAAAATGTCTTCTCTGCTTCTCTGTGCCAAATGGCCAAACATACGGCCCAGCAGGGCCCAGATATTGTGGCGAGAACTACTGATACAGTTTCAGAGCCCATACCATCCACCTCTGTCATAAGCCGCTAGCCTATCAGAGGAGGAGGAGTTCTCTAAGGAAGGTAAGATAGACCCAGAGGCAGTAGCAGACGATTTCCATCTGTCCATATATACCGACGCCTTTATCAAGGCAACCATAAGGACCCTAAATATAATAATATAATATCTCTGATACAGAGGCCCAACAGGAACCTACTGCATTCCTTTTCTCTAGGCGTTAGAGAAACATCACTTGTTTCCCGTCACATGGCCAGCTAGAGAAGATAGTCTCAAGCTCAGCCAACTGTTTCAAAACTCTTTCCCCTTTTCAAAAGCAGATGTAGACTGCTGGGAAAGTCCTTCCATGGTCCACCCTCCAGTGGCCAGACTCTCTGGCAACTGCTATTCCCCTATCAGAGGCGGAACATTTAGGGACCCTTTGGACCGCCACACAGAGGTCTTGCTAAAAAACGCCTTTTGGTGGCAACAGCATTAAGACCAGTGTTCACCTGGGCATGGGTAGCAAAGGCCTCAGAGACCTGGATTCAGGATATTATCCTTGAATGCCAGCAAGATCTGGCAAAGATTTCTTTGCTCCCCATCATGGGGGACATCATGGCATCCAGGAACAACCGCAAAGTTCCGACATTTTGTGCCAAAACCAGGGATCCCCTGGCATGCGGGGTGAAGGCCCTGGTGATTCACTGGAGTTTCTTCCTAGTCTATGCCATGATTCCCAGGCTACTGAAGAAGGTCAAGATGGAAGGGGTCCCCACCATATTGATCGCTCCCTTTTGTCCCTGCAGAGCGTGGTTCTCAGACCTCTTAGCCATGACATCAGACAGCCTACAACTTCTAGAGCTTCCTGGCCTTCTGTCGCAGGGTCCTCTCCTCCATCAAGACAACCAATGCCTGCACCTGACTGCCTGGAAACTGAATCCAAGATCAAGAGACATCCTATCAGCAGTAATTCCAACCATGCTTGCAGCCAGAAAGCCCTCCTCTGCACAAATTTACTGCAGGATCTGGCAACACTATGCGACCTGGTGTCAAGTCTTGGCTCGTTGTTTTCTTCCATTGTAGGCTAGCCCAGAAAAGGGACATTCGATTCGCACCTTTCTACAAGGGGTGGCTCACATTTGCCCTCCCTAGAGGACGCCTATTCAACCCTAGGACCTAACATTGGTTCTTTGGGCCCTTAGATCTCCCCCTTTCAAACCCCCCTGACTTTATCGTGGAAAAGCACCTTTCTATTGGCTATCTCGTTGATACGTAGAGCCTCGGAGCTGGCAGCTCTCTCAGTAGACCCAGCCTGCTTACGCTTTTTACACCACCGAGCAATTCTGCGACCGAGGCCATGGGAGGTTCATGGGCTGCTCGCAAAGGAAACTCTGTGGATCAGATATGCTGAGCAGCAACTTATTCGTCCATAACGACATTCATTACATTTTATAGACTCCAGGGGTAGTTTTTCACTCCCTATTGCTATTGGGATTTTGGGACATCCCCATTGTGCCTGGGTCCCCCTGAGGCTGAAAGAGAAAAGAGAATTTTTATACTTACGTAAATTGCTTTTCTCTGAAGTCAAAAGGGGACCCAGACACCCCCTCCCAGTAATTTTTGCCTAGGTGGCTGGTTTTGTTCTGAAGTTTGGCTTGTTGCCACAATTTTCAAAGGTTTGGAGTTTATTATTATTACGGTACTATAACTCCTACACTACCTCTTTATGACAAACTGCAGGAAGCTTCCGGTGGGGCAGGAATGGAGCCTCATTTCTTAAGAATTTAAAGTGTCTGCTCCTTGGGGAAGCAACTTAACCCCATTATGCCTGGGCCCCCTTTCGGCTTCAGAGAAAAGCTTTTTACGTACGTATAAATTCTTTTTAAAATTTCATAATAGTTTTCAGAACGAGCTAATAATATTAGAATAATGCATGCATTTAATGCACTAATATCCGGACGATTTATCATTTAGTTTAGTTTTTGGGGGTAAACCAAATACCTCTGTTGACAAAACATGGTTTTGATGCAAATCGTTTGTGTAAGATGTACATAAAGGTTTGCACATTTAGATTTCTAGGCCAATCTCCTGGCTGATAAGCAAGCTTTGTAATCTATTGGTCTGGAATTTTTTATTACTATTGTGGATTTATAGAATATCAACATCTTCTGTAGCACAATTACATAGATACATTCACATCAAACCCTGCCAAGCACTTTCTATTTGATACATGCAACCTTTCAGTATGCCTTTATAATTGTGAGGGGAAACCAAAGTGCACGGGGAAAACATTCAGACTTGCAGATGTGTCTAAGACAGAAAACAACAATATGTAGCAGTGACTGTAAAAGAAATGTGTGTGCTGTAGAGACTATTTCAGGCTGTCTGTGTGTGTATTAAAACATGCTTGATCAGCTGCATGTCCTATATCAGAACCGAGCAGATCACCCAACTGACTAAAATATTGGTCTAAGTAATTTATCAGTCCAAGATAAGTGCACCAAGTCTTTATTCTTTAGTTTTATGTAGCAAAGTCTGAGTTTACATTGGTACAGGTGTATTTAATTCCATTTGTGTTTTATATGCCAGGCAACATGTGGTGTAATCCTGAGACAATGGACAAAGCAAGCCAAAATTACTTTAAGATTCTTATAAGGCTGTTTGATCTCATAATCTGGGGGGCAAGTGAAAGGGAATGTGCCCACTTCAAACCTTTAATGGGCTACTTATTTAAGGTAAGGGGTGTCCATTTTCAATGGCAATTAAACTTTCCATCTTTAAACATTCTCCTGACAAATATACTACATATATTCTATATCTGTTATTCTGTGCAAAGGAACAAGTAAAGTGTTGTGCAAAAATATTTTATTTTTTTCTAACTTTCAACACAGAAGTTAGAGATTTAAAGGTCACGTCCCGCCTAAAATAAAGTTACCTTAGAAAGGGTTTGGGGGGTGGGGGTTGGCATGATTAACAAGGTTACTTTTTTTAGGCTAGACGTGCCTTTTAAACAAAGCGTTTGTTTCCTTTCAATGTAATTGCTTTGTAGAAATACATTTTACAAAGTCTCTGGTGTCTCTCCCTTCCCCGTTTTATGGTCTGAGCATGCTCAGCAGAAAAAGAGCTCTTTATTAAACTGGAGAAGCGAGAAGGTCTTCAGTCTTGTCAGTCAGGTGTCATTGTAATGCTGTATTTTTGTGAAGAAATTGTGTAAAGACAAGTAATGTCTTTTATCCATGCCATGCCATGGCCAGTACAGAAACCCCTGAAGAAAGCTGAGAAATTGAATATTAAATTTAATGTGTTTGTCAATCCAACTTAAATTAAAAATCTATACCTTTTAAGTTTTCTGTACAGAAATTACCACAGCTACTTCCTATGCCATGGCTTAGGGAGAAAGATCATAGTCTCCAAATTATAACTATTTATCCCCTATGCATAGGGGTGTGAGCGCATTCTGTAGTGAAAGCTTTTATAGATTTGGAGAAGTGTATTGAGATAACTGGCAATTATTTTCTTATATGTGCAGTGCTAAAAATAAGTTTATTCACATCAGGCCCTGACCTGAAGAGCTTTCAATCTAAGCAGTCTATTGCATACAAACTATTAGTCTTAATGCTTTTCATTAAACAAATGTTTCCAGATCAAACCTTTGTTACATTTCCTCCTCAGTGCTCACGCATATGTTTTAACCATTTAAAGGGCATGTCCATCCCCTAAACTAAAATTTAACCCACTGTGTTGCAGTAGTCTAGCCAGGATATGATTAGGGCATGGACTAGGATTTTAGTAGCTTCTTTCGACCCAATCCCAGACGTGGCTGCCAGTCCCGCCTCTGCTGTTCTGTTCCCAAAAGAAACAGAAGAGGCAGAGGCCGAGGAGGCGGCCCGGTTAATATAGCTTTTGGGGTTGGGTGGTCCCCTACATTGTGTGCAATTTTTGATTTGGGGATGAAGATACCCTTTAACATTTATGTAGTAGCTTGTATGGACACCTGCATTTAACTACAAAAATACTTGAACATGGCTGTAGTTCTTTTAGGTAAAGAGAATTGAAGCCAATTTATTTTTCATTAGAGAAAGTATGTCCTGTATGTAGGCATGTATTATAACTAAATATAACTGCAAACAAAGGACCCTTTGAAAGTGTAGTATCTGTTTTTGGTTTGCAGTATAATCCTTAATGTCATAACTAAATATGTAATAATGTAACCAATCATCATTTTTGTTGTTGGGGGATGTAATTTGGTGTGATTGAAAGACATTTTCCCTTTTCTGTACATACTGTCAGAATATGTAAATAAACCCCTTATGTTCCATTAATACTAATGATAAAACAAGGGGCCTTGGAGTGTACATTTATTTTCTTTTCTCTTTTTAGGAACACCTGAAAAGTAATGAAGATCTGTTTGCTTTCCTTTCAGTCCTTTGGACATATAGTTGTAATCTCTCTAATCCTTTGGGCTGCACTGTAAATGCAATGCTGCAGACCCGGTCCCTATACATAGGACATGCTTTACTAGCATCACTGTCATCTATTAAGAAAAAGCAGTTGGCTTCTGTTTCTTCTCCAGGTACTCTTCTGGTTTTCTTTAAATTTAATTGTGTTGGTGATTTGTTCAACAGGCTAAATAGGCAAGGCAGCCATTTTACATCCAATGCAGTTAAGCCGAGTGTTTTAAAGAGTGGTGTGTTTTTATTTATTTTATTTAATTATCTGTCGTGTACTTTGCTTGGTAACACAGGTGGTTTTTGTGTTTTTTTTTTCCCTGTTAATTGGGAAAGTTCACTGGAAAATATACATTTTTTAAAAATGATTTGCCTTTAAAAGGCATGTCCACCACCAAAACTAAGATTTAACCCCATAGCGATCCCATTCCATATTGGAGTTTAAAATAAACCATACCTTACATCTCTGCTCCTTATGGTTCTCCTGCTGTGCCTTATCAAAGTCCCAGGAATCTGAATAGTCCAAGCTGTCAGTGACCCATCTGGTCCTTGCTGCTTTCTCGTCCTCAACAAGGGCTGTGATATGCGCAGTGCATCCCCCCTCCCACCATCCGAAACCATCCTTAGCCATTGTTGCAGCTAGTCTGAAATCCTTTGAGGGTAAGGTAGGTAACCCCTGCCCACCCTCAACCGCAGCAATATTTCGTAAAACAAAAAAAATCCTTAGATCTGTGCTTACCTGTCTTCTCTCTCCGTGATGCAGGCTACATTGATTTCATAGTACCCATACAGCATATATTTAAAGCAATGGCACTTAGCTCAGCAGCATGTAGATTTCATACTTATTCGGGTCTTAAAGGCAAAGATGGCAACCCTATTTATAAGGGTGGTTGAATTTCAAACTCTTTCTGATTGTGTTCACAATCAATGTATGTGGGGTTGGTTAAAATAATCTATATTGCGGTGAGGGTCAGGTTGGATCAGTGAGAGGGGTAATGTCTAGGCCAGGTTAGGTAAGGTATTAAGGGATGGTAAGTGATGGACAGACGGAGGAAGGAAGTTCCAGAGCAGAGGGGCAGCACACGTGAAGTCCTGAATGCGGGCATGGGAAGAGATAACAAGGGTGGATGAGAGGAGGATATCATTTTGCAGAGTGGAGGTTGCATCTGGGACGGTATCTGTGGATCAGCTCTGAGATATATGGAGAGGCTGTATTGGATAGTGCTTTATAGGATAGGGTTAGCAGCTTGAATTGGATCCTTTGCATGATGGGCAGCCAGTGGATGGACTGACAGAGCAAACAGGCGTTAGAGAAGCGAGAAGAGAAGTGAATGAGCCAGGCAGCAGAGAATGGATTGAAGTGGTGCCAGGGGGTTGCTTGGTAACCCACACAGGAGTGTTGCAGTAGGCTAGCTGGGATATTATTAGGGCATGGACTAGGATTTTAGTAGCTTCTTTTGAGAGGAAGGAATGAATGCTGGACATGTTTCTGAGTTCGATTCGAGTTGGTAAGCATATTGACATGGGGTTTGAAGGAAAGATCTGAATCCAGCATTATTCCCAGGCAACGGACATGAGGAGATGGGGATATCGGTGTTGTTAATAGTAATAGTGAGACTAGGGAGGGGAACAGAATGTGGTGTAATGCCTTTTAAATTGTAAAATGGTGTTTGTCCTATGTATTCTTTTTTAGGCCTAGTCCAAAAATACTTTGGATTTTTAGATATAATGCAAGTATTCATACCTTTAAAAGCTTTTACTTTGTGTCCAAAATCTTAACGGCAATTTTCAATTTATTTCTTTAGTGACAGTGTGTTTGCTGATAAACTTGGCAAGTCCTATACGAGAAATTCGCAGAGCAGCAATTAACTGCCTTCAGACACTTGGCTCTATAAGAGATTCACCCTTACTTCCTGTCATACAGACCCTGGTGCAGAAATCTGAAGAGATAGTGGCAGATTCTACTTATGTTGTACAGGTAACCTTATCTTTTTATACCTAAATCCATTAAATGTAAATTGAAGGAAGGTTTTAAGTTTGTGCAGTTAATGCTTTTTAATTAAAATAAATTAGAAATTATTTTTATAAAAAACCCCAGTGTGGCCGGATAATGAACTTTATGAATACTGGACTATGCTAATCTGGACACCCCTGGCATATGTATGTATGAGTGTAGATGAATTTTTGTTAATTGTTTAAATTGCAGTTTACCTTAAAATGTCAGGTATACAGTTCGGTTGCTCTGCACGTTTGCGTAAATTTATTGTGTATGTCTTGGGTCTTTGTATTTGTGTACATGTTTGTATAGATTTGTGCATATTTTTGTTTCTGCGGGTACGTTGAGATGATCCCCTCTGGGTAGGGGAGAGGTGACTGCTACAAAAGGATTTGGGAAGGGTCCTGTGTATCTGTGGGATCCATCTAATGTTTAACCATATTTTTTGTAAGTTTATAATAGTTATGATGATTTTTTATAACTTCTATTTATATCTCACTAACAAAACCCCTGATACTTTAAAAGAATTCCCACCCCCCCACAACCTCGCTTATGTATTAGGATTTCTTCCCATTCTTTCCTAACGGCTATTAAGGGTACTGTAATGGGTCCAGTGTCCATGGTTTTACAGCTGTCTTTTAGTATGTAAGATGTGCAAACATTTATCCTCTTACTGGAGATTTGCTTTATATATCGGGAGCGCTATGTTGGGCTTTCATTATATAAATGTATTGTAAAAGTTAGTGGTCCGTATTGCATATATAATGTGAGATGTTAATTGATTGTTTCCTACATTTAATAAAAACAGATACTGTTCATTATATGCAAGAAAATATTCTAGTCCATCTAATATCGACATTGTATATCTGTTTGTCTTAATATTTGTTTTATTGGCTTTTTTGCCTGTAGACATTAGGAGTGGTATTTGAGGAGCTACAGACACTGCGCTCACACAGAGGTTCCCATAAACTGTTAAATGCTTTGGAGCAGATGCTTGGCCTTCTCCAGACACCAAGCTGTCCATCCTACATTGGCAAAGCCCTTATGAAGGCTCTTCATTCAGTTCATGGCGAGGTCAGTCAAATATTTTATAGTTTTACAGTTTTTCTTGCATGTCCTAGACCTAGGCAATTCTGGATGTACACAATGTTCCCTTTACTTTTTATGTTTTGAATATTACCAAACACTTTAGTCAGTGGGAGAACTAAGCGATAGTGTATTTAAGGCATTGTATCCAAATGCAGTACAGTAAATGTATAGCACCTTATAATATATTAAGAATCCATTATTACGTTTATATTTTAAGATTTGGTGACGTCAAAAACGCTCCCCTTTAAAATCTTGCGATTCCAGTCTTAAAAGTCAGTGCATTTCAGTAATAACAACCATTGTAATACCCCTTTAAATTCGCTCTAATTCATGGTACGTCACTGCAAACAGGTTGGTTGGGTTGCTTTTGTTGCTCCTTATAGTGCATATCCCTAATTGTACCCAAATATAAAGATCCTGACTGCAGCTTAAAAGATAATAACCATAGTAATATCCTTTTCCATTATGTTGCTATTTTTTGATCATGGTATGCTTGTACATATGGATTGCTCCAGGCATGGCAAAGTAAGTCTTATCACTTACATTTTGTTGAACAATTCACAGACAACAAACAATATGCACAACTGGAAAAATAGCTAGGAGATTTAATAGATTAGGGATTAAATGGCATGTCCACTCCTCTTACAAAAATTGAGCATGTAACAGAACATCCCCCAAAACCCAAGTTCCGTTTTACTTACTGTACATTTACCAAAGATGCTCCCAGACAGTGTAAAAAGCCTTACAACATTATGCTTGATTCGGCTAAATACGCACATTACTGCCCATGGAGCATTTTTTCTCTTTTAATAAGCTGTCCAGGTTTTTACTATATGAATCCAATAAAAATACTGATCAGATGAAATAGAACTGTATTGCTTTGTTCTGCTCCGGTTTATTATAATACGCCGCCATGGAAGGAAATTCACTCACAATTTTCAGTACTGGTAGGAATGTAAAATGTTAAAGTCTTACTGTTTCTTTTTAGGCTGTTCTAAGTCTGACATTACCTGTGATGAAGAGACTGCTGGACAAAGTTACATCGGCACCTAGTGAAATGCTGGAGGATGAAGCTCTTCTACTAAACCATCTTCTGGGAAAATTTAGTGAACCATCTGCCAGCCTCTTGGCACAAAATCCACAAAGCCTAGATCTATTTCTTAGAGCATTGCAAACAAACCAGACAGTTTTTCTTGGTATTCCATCAGTTCAAATTGCTGCTATTGGACAGGTAAATCCCATGAGTTGCAAAAAGATTTCCATATGGTTTATTAATAAAAAGACACATACTTAGTTCTTATCCCTATATGATGATCTGGCTAGAGTCATAATTTTAAGATAATTTAAGGTAATTTAAGGTGGTTTGAGGTGTATGTCACGATAAATGAAATCTATAAAAAAAGGAGAAATATTCTTCATGTTTAGAAAGGGGATGGGAAACTTCAAGCTGCCTTTACTGTAGCTGTTTTTTCCAGTCTAGTCAGAATTGGTGCTTTAAGGACCCTACTGTATGTGCCTGAACAATACATCCCTAAAGCAAGATGTCTGCAAAGTCACAGCATTTTCTCCCCTGCAAGGGAACCCAGAAACCATGGGGTTATATCCATACTCCAGGAGAGCAAACACGTAAAACAAAGGAAATGAGGCTCTGGTGTTCCTAGAGCTGGGACTCGTGCTGTGGAGGAGCTGCACATTTGGGGCTAAAATGTGCAGACCCCCTCCTCCACTGGGTGGGTAACCAGTGGATCATCTTCCATAGGAATTTTGGCGGCAGGAAGTATATTCAGACATTCTGACAAGGAGTAGCTCATCTCCGCCGTTCTCCAGTACAACCTTGGGATCTTCTGCTGGTTTTCAAGGCGATTCACAATCATTCATTTGAGCCCTTATATTCTATCTCCCTATCCCTCCTTACTTAGAAGTATTTTCTGCTGTCTTTCTCCTCCATCTGGCGAGCCTCTGAATTGGCCGCCTTGTTCAGTGGAACCCTCTTGCCTTTCTGCCCACCACACAATTTCTGGACTTTGGGACGTCTCCATGGTTCCTGGGTTCCCCCTGCAGGCTCAAGGAGGAAAAGGGATTTTTTTACTTACCAGTAAAATCCTTTTCTCTGAAGCCATAAGGGGGACCCAGGTACTTCCCTCCCTGTTTGACATGTTTATACTTAAATTTCCTGCCTGTTGCATTGTTTGCTTTTGCTCCCCCTTTGGGGCAAACTGGAGGATGCTTCTTGTGCTCAGATAGTTATGCCCTGGGGGAGGAGCACCAGAGCATCATTTCCTTTGTTTTTAGTGTCCGATCACCTGGAGAATGTATATAAGTAGTATTGCTTTGCCTTCTCAAAAACACGTTAAAGACTATAATATGAAACTATAAACTTATATTACATATAATGTAATGCTTACTTGGCTTAAAATGCTTTCCCCCCCTTAGATCACCAAAGGTTTCTTTGCGGCTCTGGAAGATGGAAATGTCCAACAGAAGATACTGGCTGTGCTGTTTGATTTGCTACTCGACAGTAAAAACTCTGCTTGCTCTCAGGCTATTAGCAGTGCATTTAAGGCAGTACGTTGGATTGTTTTTTACAAAATTTTGATATGGTATTTCAATACAGTATTTGTAATATTGGATCTCGTAAAGTTATTTTTTTATGAACATGACCTCCCTTTAAGTTGCATAGATAAAGGAATTCCTTTAATGCATTGATTGAAGACCAGGAGATTAAGGAGCTATTCTATACCTTCCATTTTTCAATCAATGCCTGTGGAGCCAGGATCGAAGATAGAAGAAACTTAACTTTCACGCAATCCTCCACTGTTCCCAACCACTTCCTGGTTCTAATTAACTATAGCTCGCAATATTGCTCATGCGTGCTATAGTTAATCAGAACCAGGAAGTGGTCAGGACCTGTCAGTGGTGGATTGCGTGAAAGGTTTGTTTCTTCTATCTTCATTCCTGGCTCCACAGGCATTGATTAAAGACCGGGAGGTTAAAGAGCTATTCCTTACCTTCCGTTCTTCAATCAATGCAGATTTGACTAGCAACTGAATTCATATAGATGGAGAGCTGAAGAAAGTATCTTTGAGGTAGGACTACCTTAGCCACAGTGACCAGGAACCTATGTAAAGGGCTAGGCCACACTATACGTGTTTTCATCAAATTTTAATTTAATGGAAATCGTGGGAACGCAAAAAGTTCCTGCAATTTCCAATGCATTGCGTGTCCGATTCTGATTCTGTTTTGGAAGAACATACGATCTTTAATCGCTTGTGCTTCCATAATCGGAATTGGGGAATCGCAAGAGCTAACTGGTTGCACCACACGGAAAGCGCATCAGTTTGTGTTGCAGTGTGGCCTTGCCCTAAGCCTGCTTTAAAATGGAGCCCACTATGGCTAAAAAAAAAATGCATATTTCAGTGCTTTGTATTACCATTAAAGAGAAGATGATTTTGGGTCCAAGGACATGATTACACTACTGGTATTTTTGTCATTTCCTTTGTTCCAGGTTTCCTTTTTGTATGTTTTTCAATATGAGGTTATTCACATAAGCATTATTTGCAGGGGTTTTTGAGGGCTACAAAAGCTCTTTGGGGCAAATGTGTTAGCAATAAACCAAGGTATTCGGGGATATATTTTCAGTCATTTCAACCAAAATAAATTTATGGTGTTAAAGTAAAATCTAACAGCTTTTATGAAAAAACTTTTTTTTTTTAAATTTTCCAATCCTTCTATATTGCAAAATTCCTCAAAGCAGAATTATTTAAAAGTAGAATTGTGCAATGCTTATTTTATACAGTTGTATTGTAAATATTAGTATTTAATGAGCAGTTGCTATGTTGTGAATAATCCACCTACTTTGAGTGTTTTCTTTTCTGGTAGATTTCTGTGAATGCTTTACAGATCAGTGCAGAACTCGAACCTCCAGGAAAAGACAAAAACGTCTCTACTGTACGACAAACCAGGAGGCAGACGATGCAACAACAACAGCAAAGGTACCACAATTTATTTTAAAGAGAGAATCCAGATTAACATTTATGTGAAATGTAATTTATTTTGTACTGGCATTAATAAAACAAATTGATTGTAATTGTGTTACTGCCACACGCAACAGAAATGTTGCAGATTTTACAGTAATTACAAATACTAGATAAACCTAATCATAGAGGTGACGTTAAAGGGTCACTATACTCGCTGAAATAACGTTGCATTATTTGAAACTGCAAATTGAGACAAGCTTAATTGTGGTATTCACATATTTATCTATGCTTGCTTTGTCATTAAATTATTAATGTTTAGGGAGTACTCCTAATTCCCCCCACTCTCCCTTACTCACTGCCTCCTTTTAGTGTCTGCGACACTTATAAGTTCTGCACAGCCTCACCATGGACACTGCTCTGCTTACATATCTCCCTCCCCCTTTTTCTTTTCTCTGCCGATTCTGTTAAATGTTGCAGAAAGTGTGCTGGCAGGCAGAGGTCAGTCATTGGTCACATTACAATTTCTGCTTCTGGAGTGACAGGTCTTTCCCTGTAAAAGCTGTGATTTCAAATGACTATTTCTCTTAAACCTTCACCTCAGATTTAAAATCTGAAAAGTTTTGGAGCAGTGGGATCTTGCTGCTGATCTAAAGGTACAATTTTTGAAAATTCAAAAATACCCTTTAACATAATATTTATTCTGAAAGGGCAGGGTGGGATGTCTACTATGTCTGTATTTATAAAATATATATAATAGGATTTAAGCTAGGTGAGAGCAGATTATCATATTATATTTTTTTGTTTTTGGGGGGTGGGGGGGCGGCAACCCGGGAAGGGGGATCCCATTTTGTTTAATCTATGCAGTCTAGTGTGTGTTCTGATTCATACCAGGTCTCGCAAATTCATCAGCCATTCCAATGGAGGATTAGGTTCTTTTGGGCATAGAATAGCAGTTCTATCATAAGTGTGTGTATGTATTTTCTTCTATAAGGCCTAGAATACAGGTTTCAGGAGATTGAGTTATTGGGAGTGATAGCTTCTGTTATTGTTGGAAATTGGCTCTCGGTGTCTTGCATTTTGGACATTCATTGTTTCCCCTTCTGCCCATTTTGTACATTCTGATCGGTGTTAGGTAGGTCTGATGGATTACATTCAGTTGAATTAATTTGTTATAGGATGAGGATACTTCAGTGTGCGATGATGTCTAATATTTGCTCGGTGTCCAGATTGGGTAGCCAGGGTGCCCTTTGGATTGTAGTGTAGGTAGGTTTTCTTGGGCTACCTGTTCGTTTATGTATTTGTAAATTCGAGATATTAGTCCTCGTTTGTTCGGGGAGCGAAGGATGGAGTGTAGTGGGGATGGAGTGTAGTGGGTGAGGGGTATATCTATTTCTTCTTGAGGAAAATCTGCTTTTAGGCAGTGGCGGAGTTGGAAGTAATGGAACAAATATGTAGATGGTAGTTTGAAGTTAATTTCCAGTGTTTCAAATGGGAGTAGTACTTTGTTTTGTATTATTTGTTCAAGTCTGTGGATGCCGATTTTGGTCCAATCTTTTTGCTGAGTGAAATGCGTCCCAAATTGGCATTTCGGAGGGTATACCCTGATATTTTAGTATTTGGTTAATTTTGTTCCAAATTTTTTTGCTTTGGATATGGAGCGTTGTTGCTGGTCCAATGTGATGCAGGTCTGCGTTATGAAGGTATGCCAATATGTTCTTTTTGGTACAGTTTGAGCACGTGTTCCGACTCTGTGGGAGTGTCCTCTGATGCAATCCAGCATTGCAAATATTTTAGTTGACTTATCAAGTAGTTAGTGCCGGAAATTTGGTAATGCAAGGCCAGCCATTGTTTTAGGGGCTTGTAGTTGTGTCTGTTTGATACAAGCTCTTTTGTTGTTACAAATCAGAGAGAGCAGTTGTAGGTTCAGCTGCGTAAAGAAATATTTGGGTATATAATTCATAGTTTGCTGGAGGGTGTAGAGTATTTTAGGAAGTAGAAAGATTTTGATAAGGTTTATTCTGCCTATAGTGTTTAGTGGGAGTGCCTTCCATCTTTGTACTTTATCCCAGGGGAGTAGTGGTGCGATATTGAACTGCGAAAATCTGGTTGTTGATTTAGTCATTTGTATACCTAAGTACTTATACTCTGTGATGTTTGGTATTGGATATTGCTGTGTGTTTTCGATGATAATTTGATTATCCAACGGATAGATTGCTGACTTTTCCCAATTTTTAAATAGGCCTGAGTACTGTCAATAGGAGTCTATGGTATTCAGTGCTGCTTGCTTTGATTCTTTTGTTGCGTTCAGGTATAAAATCAGGTCGTCTACATACAGACCTAGTGTTTCAGTGTGTGGGCCCAGTTTTAAGCCTTGTATCTCAGGTTGGCTCAAATTTTAATTGCAAGTGCTTCGATTGCCAGGGCAAAGGGAAACTGGGACAGGGGATAGATGGACAGTGATAGGGTGCCATTAACTGTGATTTGGGCTTTGGGGGATTCGTACAGCAGCTTTATCCATTTTATGATGATAGGGCCAAAACCGAATAGTCTTAAACATTCCCATAAGAAGTTCCATTCCAAAGAATCAAAGGCCTTTATTTGGTTGTGGTCTACTTGTAGTTTGGATAGTGTACGTCTGATGTTGATGGATGTTGACTTTCCAGGCATGAATCCGGTCTGATCTTTATTTATTAGGTCTAGTATGACTGTTTTGTATTTGGGTTGCTAAAAGTTTTTAGAATTTTATAGTCGCAGTTTAGGAGTGAGATTGGGCGATACGAACCTGGGTCTTGTGGGGCTTTTCCGGGTTTTGGTATTCTTGTTATTTTGGCCTCATATAGGGACTGGGGAAGTGAGCCGTGTTGCCGTGCTTGTTGGTACATTTCAAGTAATATTATGTCCAGTAGTTCAATATATTTTTTATAGATTTAGATTAGGTCCTGGCGCTTTTCCAGATGTGAGGTTTTGAATGGCATTCCATATCTTTGCTTGTGTTATTTGGCTATCAAGGGATATTCTTTGTGCTTGTGTTAGTTTTGGAAAGTCTATATCTGCTAGATAGTTGTGTATGTCTTGGGTGTTATGGGTAAGTTGAGTGCGGTATAGTTTTTGGTAGAATTTGTGGAAGCAGTTGGCTATTTGCTCAGTGGTTTCTACTATGCCCGTTTCCAGATCTCTTGTGCGTAGGATACTTTGGGTTGCTTGGGAGTTTTGTACCATGTATGCAAGCAGTTTGGTTGACTGGTTTCCGCTTTTGAAAGGTTGCCTGCTTATAGAAAGTTTGTTTTTGGGCTTTTTCCTGTAAGATTTCTGCATATTTTCTTCTTTGAAGTTGCCAATTATCTTTATTTACTGGGGTGGGATTATCGATGTACATTGTTTCCAGATTAAGCACGTCATCACAGAGTTTGTTTTCAGTTTGTGTTTGCCTTTTGATGTAGGACACTGTGGAGGAGAGGTATCCTCTCAGGTAAGGTTTGAGGGTGTCCCATTTTGCTGATAATGAGGCTTCTCCTTGATCAGTTTGTAGGTAGAATTCAAGCTGGCTGTATACTTTATCTGGATGCAGAAATAAGGTTATCCAGAAGGGTTTATGCTTCCAGAGGGGCCTTGGGGATGCTGGTTTGGTTAGTTGCATTGTAAGGATTATTGAGAGACATCATGGAGACTAAGTGTGGCAGGCTGGGGAGAGAAAACTCTCCGGATAACACTCTGGGAATTTAACAACCTTCAAACCCAGCATCAGTGGATTTTGCTATGCCTCCAGAAAAAAGGGACACGTCCTCCTAAGAAGGGTGGGTAGAGGGTAGTCCATGCCAATTTGGGCTAGGTACCGGAGGGACGAAAGGCTCCTCTATCTGCCAACCCAGGGTGGCTGATGCAGGGTGCCCTTGCTGGAAGGGAGCTCCTGCGGATTCGAAAGGATTTTGGATGGGCCCGAAAGGGGCAAAAGAATGGAGTCCAACAAAAAGGGAGGAAAAGCCCCAGAGGCACGATTTTAAGGTAACAAAGCACTGTTTCCTCCCTGTGGCCTGAGCAATTTTTTTTTTTTAGTAAAGACACAAAGAGCAATCTGCCCATAAAGGGAGATTGGCGAGAGCCCATTTAGATGCCAGGACAGCAACCCAGGCTTAAGCCACCGTCTATCTGCATAGATGATGGGCAATCTGCTTGATTCGAAAGCTCCATTCCTGATATAGCGGCCGTGTCGACCAGAATGGAACCGACCATCATTTAACGTCCTGCTTAAGAAGGGAAACATGATTTTGGAATTGCTTGTGAAGGTTCTCATTCATCCAGTCATGGTATTTCTTTGTATTCAATAGATCTACTGGACTTGAAGTTTAGTTCTTGAAGACGTTTCGCTAGTCATCCGACTGGCTTTCTCAATTCAGAATGACTTGTACAAGATCTGTGGCATTAAAGCCTAAATAGAGGTGGGGGGGGGTTGACACCATCTGTTCTGCCATGTACAATGCTGTTTTGACACCTTACTCTGGGCGTTCCTATAACAACCTCTTAGCCACTATCCATACGCACGCCCTTAACACTTGGCTGTGATATGCTAATTGGGATTTTTCCAGGTACATAATCGCCACAGTCATTCTGAATTGAGAAAGCCAGTCGGATGACTAGCAAAACGTCCATATGATCTAATTGAATACAACAGATATGATTTGAAATTGGTGAGATTGTTGAAAATGCCATTCGAGGGATGCCTATTCCTGAAAGACAATTTTGTCCAGTAGGACGAAAAAGATGGAGCAAATCATTTAGAAACATAAGTAGGGACTTTGGAAGGGTCCTCTGGAGCTTCCCGGCCCTGGAGATTAAAACCTTTAGCATACCTTATCAACACATCACAGACTTGGGTGTGAATGTTTTCTGCGTTTCTTTTTCTGGAATTTCTGATTTCGGTTTCCCACTCTTCAGGGGAACTGCATGAGGCCAGACTAAGCTTGGGGGGGGGGGGGGGGGGGGGGGGGGGGGGCACACACATACTAGACTTCTAGAGAAGTCATTTTCGTGCCCTTGGAGCGGGGCAAGAGCGACCCCTTGCTGGACCACAGTCAAAAGCTGCAGAAGGCAAAAAAACTTTTTTTTTATATATATAAAATTTCCTCAGGAATGATAGTGGGACACCCCCACAGAGACAGTATAACAGAAAAAAAAACACAATCTATTTAAAAATGAAAATATATATCCAGAAGCAAAGAAAAAAACAAATAACAGTATAGCACTTATGTCTGCTGATCAACCTCTGCCTCCTCTGTCAGCTAAGGCTCAAAGAGTGCATAAGACACCAAGAGGCCGGAAAGAGGAGAAACCGAAGTCCTGCTTCCTCGACCAATAGGATCTTGCACCTGGAAGAGAACTTCTGGTCAGCCAATAGAATCTCAGCTAAGCCGCACTGAGCAAGTGCCGATAGCAAAGCGAGAGTCCCTCTGGTAACTTGGTCCCCCTGAGGCTGAAAGAGAAATACTGCTATTTTTACTTAAAAGTATATGTATTTGCACTGAAATTCAATATTTTTTGCAATTTATCATCTAGGTGAAAGCGGGCAAAAGGGTAACCACTTATAGCAATCAGCACCTATAAGTTAGACTAGGCTCACTGCAGTTTTGCCAGCATTGTTAAAGAGTCAGGCAGGCTTGGCCCTCTTGGACATACCCCACACCACATTGGCTTCTATCCTTTAGAGTACGCATCATGCAAGGGAAAGTGGGCAAAAGGTTAAAACTTCACAACAGCAGACCATTAAGTTAGAGTAGGTTCATGGCAGTTTGCCACCTTTGCTGAGGAGCCAGGCAGGCTTGGCCCCACTGGACCTACCCCACACCACATTGGCTTCTCTCCCCCACAGTTTGCATCATATTGTGGAAAGTGGGTGAAATAGTATGCTTTATAGCAGCAGAAGCATTGAGTTAGAGTAGGCTCAATGCAGTTTGCCACTGTTGTTAAGGAGTCGGGCAGGCTTGGCCCCTCTGGACATACCCAACACCACCTGTCGTCACTGGTGAGTTTTGGGACATGTGACTGGATAGGTTCCACAAATTCTGAAAATTTGAAAACCCTTGTTCAAGTTCAAAAAGTTTTGAGTTCTAGTCCATTTCTAATAACCAAAGTATTAATGCATCATATTGTTGTGAATTATTTTGTATTTATAATTAAAGGATAAGTGCACTGTAAAATCAATTTATGTTCATTTGGAAGCTGCAGCTTAAAAAATACGGTTGCCATATTTTTTTTTCACCTCCAGAGCCTACCTTTGTGCCTTGAAAGTTGCTGACATCTTGTTACTGGTTTTGCTGAATGTTAAGCTCCACCTCTCGAGTTTTTTCTGCTTTCTCCTGCTTGAGCCTGAAACAGTAATGCCTGTGAGTTCCGTGCACTCTCCCACTTGAGCCTGAAACAGTAAGGCATTATCGTTTGAGGCATAGGCAGGAGAAAGCATAAGAAATCTCAGAGGGGCAGAACTTAACATTCAGCAACCAGTAACAAGGTGTCAGCAACTTTCAAGGCCCAACGGTAGGATCTGGAGGGGTATAGGTAAAGAAAAATATGGCAACAGTACTTTTTAAAGCTGCAGCAAATTAACAATGCTTGATTTTATAGTGCACTTTAAGTTATGGAAGTGCGCATCATAGGAGTATGTAAGTTTTCCAGAGAAAATGCTTGGTGAATGAAACGTATTGAATGACTGTGGGCACCACATTTATCCATGATAATTTTCACAATTTTTCTATTTATTCTTGTTAGTGAATTGCTACTTGCTGATGTGTTTTTGACATGTCCTTTAAAGGGTCACTATACACACCAAACAACATTGTATAATCTGAAAGTACAATGTTAGGGTAGTAAAATGTTACTTACATGTGCGTATGTGCCTGCTTTGTTTTGTGAATTTTCAATGTTTGTAACTACTCCTAACGCCCCCCCCTTTCTCCTTAGTCCGTGCCCACTTGTAATCCAGCCGCCACTGGATACATTCATTTACATAAAAAGAGCATTAAATGTTAATGACACTTTACAGCTCATTAACATATCTTCCTGACACATAGTGGGTGGGGATGCTGCTGTGTTAAGACACTTTCTCCTTCGCTTTTAACAGGCAATTACATGCTGCGGAGGGGTGAGGGAAGGGGACTGCTTTGCGAGACTTCCTCCTTCTAACAGCAGCAGACACCCAGATACAGACAGGCATATATAATTGATACATAATAGATAGAAAGACAGATAATAAATATATAGAGTGATCTATATAATAGACGAACTATAGATAGATCAGACAGACAGGAGCCAATATGATTAATCACTCATTATATTTGGGGTTGTATTAATAATGTTTTGACAAGTTTTGGAGAGATCCTGTAATAGGTCACTGGAGGGACACAAATTAGCATACTTGGTTTGAGTGACAAGTCTTTTCCCTGTACATGTTATTTAAATGAAGATTTCTGAGAATCTACAGCTCAGATTTCAAATATGAAAAATGTGTTGGAGTAGTGGACGATTACACTACCTAAAGTATCATTTTTGAAATTTTTGATGTTTGGAAGTATAAATACCCCTTTAAGAGTCGGGATAGTCTAAAATCTGGCGTCAAGTTATTGGTGGCATCTCCTCTTTCCCACATAAAAGACTACATCCTAGGCTCTAGATTTAGTTCAGAGACACACAACTCATTAAAGCACAAAATGCAGGACGGCAAACAATGACAAAATATTTCTTTTTCCACGTGCTCAGTCATCATCAAAATGGCCCTTACAATCATTAAGAGCATTGCTCGCTTGACAATGAGGAAGTGTTTTGGGGCCAAAGATATTTGTGTTTAAAATCATTCATGTTACTCTTAAGGATATGTACACAACTTAAAAAAATTAGGTTATGGCAAGCTGTTGCTTTAAAAAGTTGACTTTTTTTAAAAAAAATTTCTATCCCCCCCCAGAGCCTACCTTTATTGCTTCAAACCTACTGGCTTCCTTCTCATGGATAATGGCATCTGCAGCTCATCCCCATTGAGATCACCTAGCTCATCCTGCTTCCCTGGCCTCCAAGGTAAGTTCCGTTCACACAACGCGACAAGACGTCAATGCGCGGTTGCGTCGGCAAGCTTTTGTGTAACTAATAATGGCCGTGAGGTACATGCGAATTGACTTTACTGGTGCGCAAAACTGACGTCAATTTGGTGTTTTTTCGTGTTGGTTTTGGTTGTTTGGGTTTGGTGGTTTTTGATTTTTTTTTTTGTTTTTTGTTTTGGTTTTGGTTGGTGTTTTGGTCGGAGGCCCAGCCGCCCCGGGCCGTTGGGGATGGGTGGCGTGGAGCGTTTGGTGGGGGGCAGTGTTGTTGGGATGGTCCTCGTGCGCGGGGTGTGTGGTTGCGAACAGAACTTACCTTTGGAGGCCAAGGAAGCAGGATGAGCCAGGATCTCGTCAGGACGGGGCGGGCTGCAGATGCATTACCCATGAGGAGAAAGCCAGCAAGTTAAGCAATAAAATGTAGGCCTGTAGGGGATAGAAGAAAAAGTGTTTAGGGTGTGCGTAAGAAAACAAAAGCGTTTATTAACGTGGTTGGGCAGCCTAGTAAGTGTACTAACCTAGCACTATTTATTTCTAGGAGTGTGCCTATGTAAGTTAATAATAAGGTCTGGTGTGTTTTTTTACTACTTACTACTTGAATATGGTAGTAGGAATTGTTTGTAAGTAAATCCAAAGCACGGGTGGGTTACTAAAAAAACGTAACGAACTTTGCTACTGTACTGTGGGGGGTGGGGGCTGGTAAAGGACAAAGGAAAGGCATTTTTTTTTCTGCTCTGATGGGAGGGGGGGGAGCTAATTGGTTAAATGGTTAAGGGGCTGTGGATGCTTGGTGAACCTCATATAGTCAGTTCATTTGACCGCCCCAAGGGACCTATGTATGTGTCAGATGAAGTGGGTTGCCCATTTGGAATCCGAGGTCGAATCTAAAGGGAAACTTGCAGCAGCGCTGCGCTTGGCAAACTGGGGAAATGCAGGTACTGGCAGGGGCCAGTAAACTGGAGGGTGGATGGGGCAGATAAGGGTGGTAAAGGAAGATAAGATTTGTAAGGGTCACCAGGTAAGTAGGGGACGGAAGGATAGGGGCTTATTTCCAGCTGGTTGATCCCAACAAATTTGCCATTTTAGGCGAAGATGTGGAGGACGATGGGCTCGGAAGCAGGGGTATGGAGCGGGTCTCCCCTTGAGTACCCAGGGGACGGCCATCTCCAATAGAAGGAGGGAGAACTGGGGGCTTGGAAGGATAGGCAGGTGGTAGTGGTAGGGGACTCCATTATATAGAAGGGTAAATAGGGTATCGGTCGCCAAGACCCTACATGCCGAACAGTGTGTTGTCTGCCTGGTGCTAGGGTTCGACATGTGGTGGATCGTGTAGACATATATTGGGTGGGGCTGGGAGTGATCCGGCGGTCTTGGTTCACATTGGTGCCAATGACAAAGTTAGGGAGGAGTGCAGTCCTTAAAAATTATTTCCGAGAATTAGGGCCAAGTTAAAAGCAAGGACCTCAGGTAGTGATTTCAGAAATACTACCGCAGCCACGTGCTACGCTAGGGAGGCAACGGGAGCTCAGAAGTATAAATGCGTGGCTAAGAGGGTGGTGTAAGGAGATGTGGTTTGGGTTTTAGAGAACTGGACGACTTTTCTGTTGGCTACAGGCTCTTTAGTAGAGACAGACGCACCTCAATGGTGATGGTGGCAGCTGTTTTCGGGGGAGAAGATGGCTAGGGGGTTGGAGATTTTAAACTAGGTATGGGGGGGAGGGTTTGTTGAACTACACAGGGGTAGATAGTGAACTTAGGGAAGGGGGCTAATAACACAACGGAGGACGGAGAGGGGGAGCACAGAGGATAAGAGGCATGTACGACCATGTATGGAAGTAAATCAATTGAAATCTAAAATGTATGTTTACAAATGCAAGAAGTCTGGCTGGAAAAACCGGGGAACTTGAATAATAGCTTTAAAGGAAAGGTATGATGTGATTGGTAAGCAGAATCATGGCTAAATGATTCACACGACTGGACAGTAAATATTGAAGGATACTCCTTATTTAGACATGACGAGTTGATAAGAAGAGAGTATTTAGTTACGTTAACAGGAATAGAAGCCAAATTTAAAAGATGGAATAGATGGGGGTGTAACGATACGGCAGAAACAAATGTGGTGGAACTGTGTACAGGAAGCAAGAAGGTAGGTAAATTAATTGTTAGTATGTTATAAACCGCCAAATGCCGGGAAGGAGGTGGAAATGAATCTCCATATGCAGTTGGCGAAGGCTCTGGTATGGGGCATGTTTTGGTTATGGGGGTTTAACTACCCTGACGATTGGAGTAAGGGAATTGCCAGCATCTCAAAAGGTATAAAGTTCTAAATTTCCTATATGAGCATTTCTTTCACAGATGGTAGAAGTTCCTACTAGAAGAATGAGTTGTTGGATCTGGTGATATCTAATAACCCTGAGCTCATTTTGGAGATGAAGGTAATGGGAAGCTTAGGGAATAGTGATCATGATATAGTGTCATTTATATAGGTTGCAAAAAACTAAAGTGCACTGGGTTAACAAAAACTTTTAACTTTAGGAAAGCTATTTTATGCTGTTAAAGGAATCACTCCTGCTCATAGACTGGGGGGAATTGTTTCTAGGTAAATATACTGAGCAGATGTGGACCACTTTTTAAGGGATATTAAACTATTACATCTCTAAATCTGTACCTTTAGAGAACAAAAGGTACATGCATGGCTTATGCTCAGGTAAAAAGTGAAATGGAAAAAAAGAAAAAGGCTTTTAAAATTTTGAAATTAGAGGAACGAACAGTCTACAGGGATATAAAAAGCTGTAATAAGAGTGCAGAAACCAATTAACTAGCTAAATTAGAAAATGAAATACGGATTGCCGAACAAAGCAAGTCCAACCACCAAAATGTTTTTTAAGTACGGTATATAAAGGTAAAAATATAAGGACTGAGAATGTGGGACCATTAAATAATGGGACTGAGATGGTTGTAGAGGATGCCAAAAAGGCTATCTCTAAACCGTTTTTTTACATCTGTTTTTACTGTTGAGAATCCTAGTCCTTATAGCAGGGATTGTAATAATACGAAGGGGAGAAATGAAGAGTATTCACATTGGCTAACAGAGGATATGGTACGGTACAATTAGACAAAGTTAATATCAATAAGCCCCAGGACCAGATGGATTGCATCTTCGGATTTTAAAAGACCTTAGTTCAGTTTTATCTAGACCAATGTTTCTCATTCTTTTCAGATTTGCTTTGGTCGGGGATGTGCCGCTGGAGGAAAAAAGCCAATGTAAATACCAATATTCAAAAAAGGTAGTCGTTCACAGCCTGGTAACATAGACCTGTAAGCCTAACATCAGTGGTAGGGAAGGTGCTGGAAACTTGTTACGGGGGCATATCCTTGACTTTGTTCCAGAACTGATTCTTATTAGTAGTAGTCAGCATGATTTATGAGAATATAGATCATGTCAGACAAATTTAATTGGTTTATATAAAGAAGCTAGTAAGAAGTTAGATTCAGGCACAGCAGTGATGTGTATACTTGGATTTGCGAAAGCTTTTGATACTGTGCCACATAGGCGACTAATGTATAAACTGAGGACTGTTGGCCTTGAAGAAAACATTTGTTCATGGATAGAGAACTGGTTTTGGATCGCAAACAGAGAGTGGTGGTTAATGGAGCTACATCTATGTGGGCTAAAGTTCTAAGCGGAGTGCCTCAGGTTCTGTACTGGGGCCACTTCTGTTTAATCTGTTTATAAATGACTTAGAAGGGGGCATTGAGAGCAAGGTCTCAGTGTTTGCTGATGACACTAAACTATGCAGAGCTTTGGAAACTTCAAATGATGTGCAAGTGCTGCAAGCTGACCTAGATAGATTAGCAAAATGGGTAACATAATGGCAGATGAGATTCAATGTTGATAAATGAAGGTGGATGCATTTGGGATTTAATAATCCCTGTGCCACCTACACCATAAATAACTCTGTGTTAAGTGCATCTGTAATGGAAAAAGATTTGGGGTTCTGGTAGATATAGCAAACAATGCCAGGTAGCAACGGCTAGAGCTAGCAAGATATTGTCTTGTATAAAGAGGGGAAGGATTCAAGAGAGAAAAATATTATTCTCCCTCTTTACAAGGCACTGGTAAGGCCTCATTTGGAATATGCGGTGCAGTTTTGGAATCCAATATACAAAAGGGACATCTTGGAAATTGAAGCAGTTCAGAGAAGGGCAACTAAATTAATAAGGGGAATGGAGGGCGCTTGAATATGCAGGCATTAGACAAGTTAGTGCTGTTTACATTGGAGAAGCGACGTTTGCGTGGGGACTGATAACCTTATACAATAATATAATGGACCATACAAGAACTCTCTGGTGCATGTTTACTAATAGGTCATATCAGAGGACTCGTGGACATCCTTTAAGGTTGGAAGAAAAGAAGTTTCATCTTCAGGTTAGGAAAGGTTTCTTACAGTGAGAACGGTTGAAACTGTCTTTCAGTAGATGTGGTAATGGCAAGTTCATTGAATAGCTTTAAAAAAAGGCCTGGATAAGTTTCTAAAACTAAAAAATATTGAGAATTACTGGTATTAATGCATATAGCTCTGGTTGATCCAGGGATACTTTCCGATTGCCGTTGGAGTCAGGAAGGATTCCCCCCCCCCTTTTTTAACTGGGGTTTTTTGCCTTCCTCTGGATTAACTGTTAGGTAGGGTTAAAAAAAAGGTGAATAGGTTGACTAGATGGCCGTATGTCTTTATTCAACCTTAATTACTATGTTCTATGTTAGTTTTAAAGCCGCAGCTTGCCAATAACCTAATTTTTTTTTTTTTTTTTTAAGATGTACATATCCTTTAAGGTAGCCTCTAACAGTTATAATGTTAAGCCTGCTTTAATGTTTTATCTGGATCTTACCTTGCCAACAAAACTGGTGTGATGCAAGAAGCTGGGCCACAAAGGAAACGGACAAGAATTTAAAGTGACGCAACTGCTTGGCAGAGTGAGTTTCCACATTAAAAAGGTGCATTCCAGCTTCCTGAGATTTCTGCTTGTGAGTCCTACTCTCTCTTTAGTTCCTGATCTGCAATAAAATAAAAAACAATTTGCCATATGTTGTCAAGATTCTATAGCGCACTATATCATTTATTAATCTTTAACCCAAAACATTTTTGATTCTTCAGATTACCTTCTTTATTTTCAGGTAGTTTTGCAAGAAACTGCAACAATTTAATTAAGCTTTCAATTGGTCAGGGATGCTAAATTGACAACAAACAGACACCCAGAATTCAGTATCTTTTTCCAGAACTGCATCCTATTATACAAAACAAGACAATTAAAATTTTAAATAAGATCTTTTACAAAATACATAATGGCTTACATTTTGAACATATATTGTATTGAAATGATCATCTATGATCCCCTAAGACAGAGAAATAGGGATTATTTTTTTAGTTGTACCTATAACACCTACAAACTGCCAGCATGCCATTGCCAGCCTTGCAAATGCGCACAGGGTGTTTACTGAGGATTTAAGCACATCTCTACACATTCAGACAATTACCAGAAATGGCATTTCAAATTTCTTTCTGCCTTTCCCTGCATTAAGTGAGCTACTGGAAGCAATACATTTTCCGCAATATATATTCTCACAGTTTGAAGCCAGAGATGTAATTCAAGGAAAGACTGCAGGCTTTTATTTAACTGTAACTTGTTCAGAGACCACAGTAGCCCTTAAGTTTGTGCCAAGATATAGCAAGTTTTGCATCCCCCCAGGACAATACATTTTAGTTTTCTACTAAAAAGGGAAATGTATTTATTAGTTTTTAACTATTAAAGTGTATGTCCCACCTTAAAGAAAAAACTGGTTACTTGAGTTGGCAGGCATATAAAAGAAAATGGCTATTTTAACCAGTATACGATTGATAATTATTTAATGATAAGTTTGGTTCCATTCTGGAAAAGGTTTGTCTCCTCCCCTGCTCATACACATATCAGTTGGAGTTGCTAATCAAATTAGTTATTAGTTTATAAGAATGAGCTGTGCTTTTTATATTAGATATAGTCCGAGGTTTAAAGGGCAATTATAGTGGAAAAAACTTTGTCTATATTAGAAGTTTGCACTATGCTGCGTAGTCACCCTCCCCTCTCAGTCTAGTCCCCCACAAGCAAAAAATGGCTGTATACAAGTCATGCTCAGTTGAAATATTTGAAATGAAGTGCTGACATCATGTTGACCCCACCGAACACCCCCCTCCCTTCCAGAGCTAGACGCAAGTGTTGGAGAAAGTTGCAGTGTGCTAAAGGGATGGGTAGAGGGGAAAAGAGGAGGACAAGTGATGCAGAGATTCAAGTTACTAAACTCTGCCTGGTCCCCTAAGTTTTCTAATTATTTATTTTTTGTGCGCTTATTGTCTCCCCTGCTTTGCTGAGATCATAATCACTGGAATCTTCACAAACACCATGAAACTGCTTGTTTGCCTTGTTACATTTCAGTTTGCTTTATTCTATATATTCATGAATTGCACTATATGTCTTGTTTGGTATATAACTGTATTAGTACTTGGTGATGTCCATTTGAGTCAGTGGTTTTTGTATGTAAGAGATTTTTTTGGGGGAGGGGCTGTTTTATACTGTGTTATGCTCATATTGCTGGGTTATGGATTATTGATTGAGTGTGGATATACAGTACTGCATGGGCTTGATTGTGTGGGGTGTGCCTCTGAGTGGCAGATGACGTGTAGCAGCTCCTACAAATCACAGCATTTCACAGGCTTATATCCCCGACACTATGAAGAATTTGCCCTGGGGGTTGGGATGACTTGTAGGATATATTGGAATGAATTTTAAAAACATGTTTTTTTCTCACCATAATTGCCCTTTAAATGCCAAAACAAATACAGTAATAACTGAAGTATATACGAAGATATATAACCGTTTTTCAGGCTGAAAAATCAGCCTGAAAACTTGGACTCGGTTTATACTCGAGTCAACAGCTTACCTGAGCATTCCGGCAGCCGCACGATCTTTCTCTTAGTGCACGCCGGTCCTGACGCACGCACTGCTTGGCGCGGCGGGGCTGTGACGTCAGCCGCGCGCCAGTAAAGGAATGAGCGCGCGGCTGCCGGAATGCTAAGGATACCGTACCTTCATGCTGCCAGGAAGCCCTTGGATGGAGGAGAGCCCACAGGGAGAAGAGAACACAGGTACAAACTGAACTGGGTGGGAGGGTGAGGGGGGCATTCAAGATGTTTGGGAACTACACTCCCAGCATGCTTTTAGCTGGGAGTTTATTAGCTGAATGCCAAGTGAGGGCGGCATTCAAGATGTTTGGAAACTAAACTCCCAGCATGCTTTACTAGCTGGGAGTTGTAGTTTCCAAACATCTTGAATGCCAAGTTTTCTACCCTCGGTTTATACTCGAGTCAACAACTTTTATTAGGATTTTTAGCTGAAATTGGGTACCTCGGTTTATACTCGGGTCGGTTTATACTCGAGTATATACGGTAATTGGAATTAAGGCATTTTAACAGTGAAGAAAGCAATTTATAGGGAATAGATTTTTTTTAGGATTCACTTGTAATTTGGTGCAGACAGCTGATTGCAGATACCACAAAACCAACTAGCTGTACTTTGCTAAATCCTCAGTCACAGATTTTTGACAGATTGTAAAAGCATCTGCTTTGAAATAGAGCCTCACATCAGCAAAGCATGGCAAGCTTTTTTTAAGGAACATTACAAAGTGGTTTTAAACATGCATTTATTTGACAGGAACTTTATGTGTCATAATTCAATAACATAACCTCTGTTGGTGTTACAGTTGTTTCTCTTCTAACCTTTTCTCCATTGGCTGCCATGGTGACCGTTTTTGTCACATGTTGCTGGAAGAGCAGAACTAGCAACACCCAGAGGAAGCTCTGAGGCCCACTGTTTCTAGGAGTTCTAACAAAATTGGCAGGCGGCGGTGTTCTGGAACATGTGGCAGTGCATCCACAAACACATGGATAATATTTCCCACAACTTGCTCCAAGTCCTCCTTGGTCTCTTTGATACATTCTCACCAGCCTGTGTTCACGAGAAAAGGCAAAAAATGTAAAAGCAATAAAATCAACATATTCTAAAAAATTGTATGCATGATTAAAGCATTGATAAAAATAAAATCAATCCTTTGCCTCATTTTTAAAATCAAATTCATTAGAAAGTCGAGGAAATCTGCCTCTCAGTATCCATTGACCAAAACATTGGTTCTCCGTTAATAGTTAATTCTCTTTATTACAGTAATTATAAGAGGTGGTTTTCAGAGGTTAGAACACCTAGAGAAAGAAGTGCAGCAGGAGTAGCTGGTGATTGACCAACTGTGCTGAAGGTTCCAATACCTTAAAGTTGGAGTTAAAGCTCAACCGTACCGTATATACTCAAGTATAAACCAAGGTTTTCAGGCTTTAAAAATAGCTGAAAACAGAACCTCTGTTTATAATTGGGTCAATCCCTTACCTTCTCTAATCTGGTAGCTGCTTGCTCCGCATCCTCTGATCTGCCGGCTGACATGTCTCACCTCCAGCACCAAGTAGTGACGTCAGGCGGCAGGCAGAGGATGCGGACAAGGAGCCGCCAGATTACTGAGAAGGATTACGATACTGAGAAGGAGGCAAGTTAACACTGAACTGGGGGCTCTTGGGGTGTGGATCACTTCTAATTCTTTTTTTCCAGGTAAAAATAAGTACCTTGGTTTATCTTGGTTAATCACCTCTAAAACACCATAACTGCAGTTGTGAGAAAGCTGAAAATATAGGACTAAACAGAGATGCTACACAATGTCATGTTGCCCTGTATCTGCTGCCTGGTTCTTGCAGTTAGCAAATCTCATTCATGACAATGCTAATCCCCTAGCTGCCTCCTCTGAGCATGCACAAGCTTATAACCAGCCCTTTAAATTGTTAAAGGGGGCATGAATAAATATAGCCTTAAAACACACTACCCCAGGAGCGTAGCACACAAAACTAATGATCGCAGAGGACAAAGTAGGATATCAACATTTTTTTTCCTAAAAGAGGTCATTATAAAAAAAAAAAAAAAGAGTTCTCCGTTAACACAACAGAGCCAAAGCAGCTTGCTCTTCACCTGAGGAAAGGCCATGCACCAATTCCGAGATACAATAATGGAATACCTATTGGACCATGTGTGGGCGATCAGACACACTATTGTACAATGCAGCATGGGCTCCATTTTAGTCAGCTACCCTAACATTCTGTGCCAATTTCCAAATGGTTGTTACAATAAAGTAACACAAAAGTTTTTACAGAATAGTGAATTACATACACGCCCCTTCCCCAGTAGTACACACCTCGTTAATAAAGCATTATGAAGCATCAGAGCTGCTTATACTCACTTGCGTGATAAAAGATTTAGAGCTTTTACAAATGCTAAAGATATAAGTCTTATATCAGTGTGAAACTGCTTAATAATTTTGCTCCTTACATGGATAAGTGCAGGGATGACAGTCTGCACAGTCTTACTGATAACCTGGAAACTGTAGTTATCATCCAGTCTCATGACACTGGCCCCCATGAATGTGAAATAGGCATGATGTTGTGTAGGACTTTACCCTTCAGAGAAAAAGAAACACAAACCATTCAGAGTTAAAACATGAGTTAACATTCTGTGCTCAGTGTATATGAATAAATAAATCTAAACCTGGCAATGTGTTTGCATAACAGTAATAAGAATCTGTGCTAAAAAGAAAACATTTGCATAAAACGGGTCTATAATTGCATACATAACAGACCTTTAAAGAAAATATTTCAGTTAAAACAAACATTTTTCCTGATTTATACACAAGAAATTGACAATTTACACCGAGTACTGCTTTCCTCTTTAATGCTGACCATACACTAGGAAAGGGATTTAATCATCTTTTCTTAATTAGTGTAGCTGAACTGATTGTATTTAAACAGCTTTTTTCAAAGTCAGATTTACTGTATATTTTAGAGTCAGGAGGACGGCATAGAAGATACTGTAAGTCCGCCCTGGTGCAGAGAACACTAGAGTCATGCAGCAACTGACAGCTATTTGTGCATAATTGGAATATCTTTGCCTCCTCCCCCAGTGTGTCATCCTCTTAATTAACAATTGCCAGTGGCTGCAGCTGACAAGTGCAGATGCCAGAGAGCAGTCGTCCTGGTACCTTTAATAGTTTATTGTTTATTATTTTTCAGTTTAGAGTTAAGCTGTCCTATCAGAAGTCAAGCCAAAAAAAGCTTTGTTATCGTCCTTTCTTACAGGGAAGATCCCAGCAGCAGCTCCCAGGAGAAGTAGCATGGTGGGGGTTTGGGGCATGTCAGAAGTCCTCACACACTGAACTATAAGTTCCACATTAAACTTTCTCTCTTCAAGAACATCTGTAATTAGAGTGCTATTAAAGTTAAATAACGGACAATAAAAAATATTATAAACATACAGTAGACTCCCATGATTAATTAATACAGCTTCTAACATATACAAAGTACATTCTAAAAACAAAATAAGTATTTTAGTATTTTATAAAGGATCTAAGAAAATATGAACAGTTAATTATCACACATTGGTAAACATGAGCAAAATTTGAAGCTGCTATAAATGCTTGGCTGATTTTGCAGCTCTAAGCAAAGTCAAAACCACAATGATATCCTATATTGGTCTAGGGCTAATTCAGGCATGGACAGAGGACTTTAATAAAAATAGAATGCGTTAAAGAGCCCGGAAGCAGACAAGACATATAATGATGCAGAGGGTATTCTTATTGCTCTCCAGTTTTGATTGCATACAGCTGATGGCCCAGCAGAGTACAGTAAACACGACTAAACATTTACTTTGTTCATATGAAATTTTAAAAAAAGGCTTTAGTCTTAAGTGTTGGTCGGTAGCCATATAATCTCAATGTTCATTAGTTTCACATTTATTAGGCATTAATATTGTATTAAAATATCAATGCTTGCCTTCATGACATTTTATTTCACTCCTATAGTGAAAAGGCCGCTTTAATTAAAGGGCATCTCCACTGCCTAAACTAAGTTTGGGAATTTTAGTTTAATTGAAGGAGGAGCCAGGAGAGAAGATTCAGAACCTACCCAGTCTCGCTCTCTCCTCCATGTTCTTTTGAAAGGTCCCGAAAAAGTTTGTCTCTATGTGCATATATGCCCAGCTTAGTTCAGGCAGTGAAGTTCCATTTAAAATGTACATTTGTATCTGGTCTTGAGAAGTTAATTTTTAGTTGATTAACTTTGCAATCTCTTGTCACTCCCTGTATAATAGCTTCTCAGAGCTAAATTTTAGTTATTGCACCTTTTGGATCCTTCTCATCCACCAATGAAATCCTCTGACAGATGTTGAGAAGACAGCTAAGGTTAACTGCTTAGTATATTCCAAACTGGCCTCTGGTTTAAGACTCAAGGCATCTAAAGACAGAAATGGAAAAATCATATGCATTCTATAATGCAATAGACAGAACTTAATTTCATCTACCAATGAAATCTACTAATCAATCCCAGACCTAATGATCTTCATTTTAATTTAGATTCTTCGGAAGGGTCACAATCCTTTTAACAATGGTTTCATACCTTCCCAATATATTGCTGGCTCATGGACATAGCTACAATTTCCTAAAGAGCTACCATGGAAACTACACAGTAAAATAATGACATCAGTACTATTCAGCATTACAGGTTTACCCCTAAGGAAGTACAAACACCTTTACCAATGCATTGCTCATCTTTCAGGCACAAGGAGCTATGATCATATCTACATCATATAGTTACCTGGACAGCAAATAAAAGAGTGTAGGAACCAAAATTTGGGGCTCGTTGAGCTTTTTCTTATGCTCAGAAGCTCCAGAATAAGGGTTGTTCGTGCCAGTTGACACTTCCTTCTCTAGTAAGCTCTCTGGGGCCTGGGATTTCCTAAAAAGTTAAGTGATTATTACTACTACCCTACTACACATGTAATTTAAAGTGCTGGTCATCTGTCAAAGCTAATGACTTACAAAGTCACATGAGCTGGCAGGTATAAGGCTGTGTGAAAGGAGGCTGCAGTGTGCAGAGGGGGACTGGTGGGATTCAAAGTTAGATCTCTTTTCTCGGGAGCGCCAGGAAGAAAGGCAAGTAATGCTAAAATGGGTATTGGGTTGTATTGAGTGTATGTTTAGAGTTTTTGTAAGGCTGTGAATATTATTTCTGTTACAAAGACACTAAAAATACTTCCAGTTTTTATAACAAGTTAAGCTGAATAGAAAAGTGCTGCAAGCTGCATTTTCAACAGTTGTATTCATGCCAACATGGCTTTAAGGGCAACTATAGTGAAAAAAAAACTTTGTCTGTATACAATGTATAGATCACTTAGTATAAGCTGCCTTACTTTCATGTTTCTGTGTGGCTTCGTTTCTTCACACTGGCAGAAGTTTGTACCAAGCTGTGTAGTCCCCTCCCCTTTCTGTCTACTCCCCCTCAAGCAGTGACGGGCTGTATACAGAGTCCAGCATTGTCAGTTGAAAGGACTTTAAAAAGATGCTGACATCCTGTTGACCCCTCCCTTCCAGAGCTAGACTGCAAGCAATCAAAGTGTGGAATAAAGTAGCAATATGCTGAAGGCAGGGGCAGAGGGGGAGAAGGAGGACAAGTGGTGCTGAGATTCTTTACAAGTAAGTTACTGAGTGCTGCTGTTCTCTAACTTTGCTAATTGTTATTTACTTTTACCTAAAGTTCATATCTCTCCCCCTGCTTAGCTGATCATATCACTGAAGAGAGAGTCAGTGTAACAGCAGCTTGTAGTGAGACCTTCACAACACAGTGACACTGCTTGTTGTCCTGTTACATTTCAGTTGCTTTAGTCTATATATTTCATAGATTGCACTGTGTGTCTTGTTTGGTATATAGTCTGTATTACTGTATTATATACTGTATTAGTGTTCCATTTGAGTCACTGGTTTTGTTGTATATAATTTTTTTTGGGGGGGAGGGGCTGTTTTTATAGTGTGTTATGTGCATATTGCTGGGTTAATGGTTTATTGATTGTGTTTAGCACTAAAGCATTTGACTATATGTTGCCCATGTACATATAGTGTGGGTGAGAGTGTGTGACAGTACTGCAGGGGAGCTTTGGATGTGGTGTGTGTGCCTTTGAGTGACAGATGAGGTGTAGCAGCTCCTACAAATCACAGCATATTCAAAGGCTTATATCTCGGGGACTATGTAGAATTTAAAGAAACTAAAGGTACCCTGGTGGATGGATGACTTATAGGATACATTAGAAGAAATTTAAAAAAAACAATTTTCTCACTAAATTGCCCTTTAAAGGGTGTGTCCACCGATTTTGAAAGAAAACATGAGATCAATTTCGTCGCAATACTAATTGAAGGAATACAAATCGTGCTGCTCGAATATATAACCCACCCCCAGCTATATATATGTATACTTGTAAAAACAGAGATTCTACAGAGAGGCCCATCGGACCACTCCACGGGCCTTGGGGATGCTGGTTTGGTTAGTTGCATTGTAAGGATTATTGGTGAGTGGTCCGATGGGCCTCTCTGTAGAATCTCTGTTTTTTACAAGTATACATATATACTAGCTGGGGGTGGGTTATATATTCCGAGCAGCACGATTTGTATTCCTTCAATTAGTATTGCGACGAAAATTGATCTCATGTTTTCTTTCAAAATCGGTGGACACACCCTTTAAAGGGCAATTATAGTGAGAAAATTGTTTTTTTTAAATTTCTTCTAATGTATCCTATAAGTCATCCCATCCACCAGGGTACCTTTAGTTTCTTTAAATTCTACATAGTCCCCGAGATATAAGCCTTTGAATATGCTGTGATTTGTAGGAGCTGCTACACCTCATCTGTCACTCAAAGGCACACAACACCACATCCAAAGCTCCCCTGCAGTACTGTCACACACTCTCACCCACACTATATGTACATGGCAACATATAGTCAAATGCTTTAGTGCTAAACACAATCAATAAACCATTAACCCAGCAATATGCACATAACACACTATAAAAACAGCCCCTCCCCCCCAAAAAAAATTATATACAACAAAACCAGTGACTCAAATGGAACACTAATACAGTATATAATACAGTAATACAGACTATATACCAAACAAGACACACAGTGCAATCTATGAAATATATAGACTAAAGCAACTGAAATGTAACAGGACAACAAGCAGTGTCACTGGTTGTGAAGGTCTCACTACAAGCTGCTGTTACACTGACTCTCTCTTCAGTGATATGATCAGCTAAGCAGGGGGAGAGATATGAACTTTAGGTAAAAAGTAAATAACAATTAGCAAAGTTAGAGAACAGCAGCGACTCAGTAACTTACTTGTAAAGAATCTCAGCACCACTTGTCCTCCTCTCTCCCCCTCTGCCCCTGCCTTCAGCATATTGCTACTTTATTCCACACTTTGATTGCTTGCAGTCTAGCTCTGGAAGGGAGGGGTCAACAGGATGTCAGCACTTCATTTAAAGTCCTTTCAACTGACAATGCTCGGACTCTGTATACAGCCCGTCACTGCTTGAGGGGGAGTAGACAGAAAGGGGAGGGGGACTACACAGCTTGGTACAAACTTCTGCCAGTGTGAAGAAACGAAGCCACACAGAAACATGAAAGTAAGGCAGCTTATACTAAGTGATCTATACATTGTATACAGACAAAGTTTTTTTTTCACTATAGTTGCCCTTTAAAGCCATGTTGGCATGAATACAACTGTTGAAAAATGCAGCTTGCAGCACTTTTCTATTCAGCTTAACTTGTTATAAAAACTGGAAGTATTTTTAGTGTCTTTGTAACAGAAATAATATTCACAGCCTTACAAAAACTCTAAACATACACTCAATACAACCCAATACCCCATTTTAGCATTACTTGCCTTTCTTCCTGGCGCTCCCGAGAAAAGAGATCTAACTTTGAATCCCACCAGTCCCCCTCTGCACACTGCAGCCTCCTTTCACACAGCCTTATACCTGCCAGCTCATGTAGACTTTGTAAGTCATTAGCTTTGACAGATGACCAGCACTTTAAATTACATGTGTAGTAGGGTAGTAGTAATAATCACTTTAACTTTTTAGGAAATCCCAGGCCCCAGAGAGCTTACTAGAAGAAGGAAGTGTCAACTGGCCACGAACAACCCTTATTCTGGAGCTTCTGCAGCATAAGAAAAAGCTCAACGAGCCCCAAATTTTGGTTCCTACACTCTTTTATTTGCTGTCCAGGTAACTATATGATGTAGATATGATCATAGCTCCTTGTGCCTGAAAGATGAGCAATGCATCATTGGTAAAGGTGTTTGTACTTCCTTAGGGGTAAACCTGTAATGCTGAATAGTACTGATGTCATTATTTTACTGTGTAGTTTCCATGGTAGCTCTTTAGGAAATTGTAGCTATTGTCCATGAGCCAGCAATATATTGGGAAGGTATGAAACCATTGTTAAAAGGATTGTGACCCTTCCGAAGAATCTAAATTAAAATGAAAGATCATTAGGTCTGGGATTGATTAGTAGATTTCATTGGTAGATGAAATTAAGTTCTGTCTATTGCATTATAGAATGCATATGATTTTTCCATTTCTGTCTTTAGATGCCTTGAGTCTTCAAACCCAGAGGCCAGTTTGGAATATACTAAGCAGTTAATCCTTAGCTGTCTTCTCAACATCTGTCAGAGGATTTCATTGGTGGATGAGAAGGATCCAAAAGGTGCAAATAACTAAATATTTAGCTCTGAGAAGCTATTATACAGGGAGTGACAAGAGATTGCAAAGTTAATCAACTAAAAATTAACTTCTCAAGACCAGATACAAATGTACATTTTAAATGGAATCTTCACTGCCTGAACTAAGCTTGGGCATATATGCACATAGAGTACAAACTTTTTCGGGACCTTTCAAAAGAACAGTGGAGGAGCGCGAGACTGGGTAGGTTCTGAATCTTCTCTCCTGGCTCCTCCTTCAATTAAACTAAAATTCCCAAACTTAGTTTAGGCAGTGGAGATGCCCTTTAAATTAAAGCGGCCTTTTCACTATAGGAGTGAAATAAAATGTCATGAAGGCAAGCATTGATATTTTAATACAATATTTAATGCCTAATAAAATGTGAAACTAATGAACATTGAGATTATATGGCTACCGACCAACACTTAAGACTAAAGCCTTTTTTTAAAATTTCATATGAACAAAGTAAATGCTTTTAGTCGTGTTTACTGTACTCTGCTGGGCCATCAGCTGTATGCAATCAAAACTGGAGAGCAATAAGAATACCCTCTGCATCATTCTATTGTCTTGTCTGCTTCCGGGCTCTTTAACGCATTCTATTTTTATTAAAGTCCTCTGTCCATGCCTGAATTAGCCCTAGACCAATATAGGATATCATTGTGGATTTTGACTTTGCTTAGAGCTGCAAAATCAGCCAAGCATTTATAGCAGCTTCAAATTTTGCTCATGTTTACCAATGTGTGATAATTCAACTGTTCATATTTTCTTAGATCCTTTATAAAATACTAGAAATACTTATTTTGCTTTTTAAGAATGTACTTTGTGATATGTTAGAAGCTGTATTAATTAATCATGGGAGTCTACTGTATGTTTATAATATTTTTATTGTCCGTTATTTAACTTTAATAGCACTCTAATTACAGATGTTCTTGAAGAAGAGAAGTTTAATGTGGAACTTATAGTTCAGTGTGTGAGGACTTCTGACATGCCCCAAACCCACCACCATGCACTACTTCTCCTGGGAGCTGCTGCTGGGATCTTCCCTGTAAGAAAGGACGATAACAAAGCTTTTTTTGGCTTGACTTCTGATAGGACAGCTTAACTCTAAACTGAAAAATAATAAACAATAAACTATTAAAGGTACCAGGACTGACTGCTCTCTGGCATCTGCACTTGTCAGCTGCAGCCACTGGCAATATGTTAATTAAGAGGATGACACACTGGGGGAGGAGGCAAAGATCTTCCAATTATTGCACAAATAGCTGTCAGTTGCTGCATGACTCTAGTGTTCCTCTGCACCAGGGCCGGACTTACAGTATCTTCTATGCCGTCCTCCCTTGACTCTAAAATATACAGTAAATCTGACTTTGAAAAAATGCTGTTTAAATACAATCAGTTCAGCTACACTAATTAAGAAAAGATGATTAAATCCCTTTCCTAGTGTATGGTCAGCATTAAAGAGGAAAGCAGTACTCGGTGTAAATTGTCAATTTCTGTGTTATAAATCAGGAAAAATGTTTGTTTTAACTGAAATATTTTCTTTAAAGGTCTGTTATGTATGCAATTATAGACCCGTTTTATGCAAATGTTTTCTTTTTAGCACAGATTCTTATTACTGTTATGCAAACACATTGCCAGGTTTAGATTTATTTATTTCATATACACTGAGCACAGAATGTTAACTCAATGTTTTAACTCTGAATGGTTTGTGTTTCTTTTTCTCTGAAGGGTAAAGTCCTACACAACATCATGCCTATTTTCACATTCATGGGGGCCAGTGTCATGAGACTGGATGATAACTACAGTTTCCAGGTTATCAGTAAGACTGTGCAGACTGTCATCCCTGCACTTATCCATGTAAGGAGCAAAATTATTAAGCAGTTTCACACTGATATAAGACTTTATATCTTTAGCATTTGTCAAAAGCTCTAAATCTTTTATCACGCAAGTGAGTATAAGCAGCTCTGATGCTTCATAATGCTTTATTAACGAGGTGTGTACTACTGGGGAAGGGGCTGTATGTAATTCACTATTCTGTAAAAACTTTTGTGTTACTTTATTGTAACAAACCATTTGGAAATTGGCACAGAATGTTAGGGTAGCTGACTAAAATGGAGCCCATGCTGCATTGTACAATAGTGTGTGTCTGATCGCCCACACATGGTCCAATAGGTATTCCATTATTGTATCTCCGGAATTGGTGCATGGCCTTTCCTCAGGTGAAGAGCAAGCTGCTTTGGCTCTGTTGTGTTAACGGAGAACTCTTTTTTTTTTTTTTATAATGACCTCTTTTAGGAAAAAAAATGTTGATATCCTACTTTGTCCTCTGCGATCATTAGTTTTTGTGTGCTACGCTCCTGGGGTAGTGTGTTTTAATGGCTATATTTATTCATGCCCCCTTTAACAATTTAAAGGGCTGGTTATAAGCTTGTGCATGCTCAGAGGAGGCAGCTAGGGGATTAGCATTGTCATGAATGAGATTTGCTAACTGCAAGAACCAGGCAGCAGATACAGGGCAACATGACATTGTGTAGCATCTCTGTTTAGTCCTATATTTTTCAGCTTTCTCACAACTGCAGTTATGGTGTTTTAGAGGTGATTAACCCAAGTATAAACCAAGGTACTTATTTTTACCTGGAAAAAAAGAATTAGAAGTGATCCACACCCCCAAGAGCCCCCAGTTCAGTGTTAACTTGCCTCCTTCTCAGTATCGTAATCCTTCTCAGTAATCTGGCGGCTCCTTGCTCCGCATCCTCTGCTCTGCCGCCTGACGTCACTACTTGGTGCTGGGAGGTGAGACATGTCAGCCGGCAGATCAGAGGATGCGGAGCAAGCAGCTACCAGATTAGAGAAGGTAAGGGATTGACCCAATTATAAACAGAGGTTCTGTTTTCAAGCTATTTTTAAAGCCTGAAAACCTTGGTTTATACTTGAGTATATACGGTACGGTTGAGCTTTAACTCCAACTTTAAGGTATTGGAACCTTCAGCACAGTTGGTCAATCACCAGCTACTTCCTGCTGCACTTCTTTCTCTAGGTGTTCTAACCTCTGTAAAACCACCTCTTATAATTACTGTAATAAAGAGAATTAACTATTAACGGAGAACCAATGTTTTGGTCAATGGATACTGAGAGGCAGATTTCCTCGACTTTCTAATGAATTTGATTTTAAAAATGAGGCAAAGGATTGATTTTATTTTTATCAATGCTTTAATCATGCATACAATTTTTTAGAATATGTTGATTTTATTGCTTTTACATTTTTTGCCTTTTCTCGTGAACACAGGCTGGTGAGAATGTATCAAAAGAGACCAAGGAGGACTTGGAGCAAGTTGTGGGAAATATTATCCATGTGTTTGTGGATGCACTGCCACATGTTCCAGAACACCGCCGCCTGCCAATTTTGTTAGAACTCCTAGAAACAGTGGGGCCTCAGAGCTTCCTCTGGGTGTTGCTAGTTCTGCTCTTCCAGCAACATGTGACAAAAACGGTCACCATGGCAGCCAATGGAGAAAAGGTTAGAAGAGAAACAACTGTAACACCCAACAGAGGTTATGTTATTGAATTATGACACATAAATGTTCCTGTCAAATAAATGCATGTTTAAAACCACTTTGTAATGTTCCTTAAAAAAAGCTTGCCATGCTTTGCTGATGTGAGGCTCTATTTCAAAGCAGATGCTTTTACAATCTGTCAAAAATCTGTGACTGAGGATTTAGCAAAGTACAGCTAGTTGGTTTTGTGGTATCTGCAATCAGCTGTCTGCACCAAATTACAAGTGAATCCTAAAAAAAATCTATTCCCTATTAAATTGCTTTCTTCACTGTTAAAATGCCTTAATTCCAATTACCGTATATACTCGAGTATAAACCGACCCGAGTATAAACCGAGGTACCCAATTTCAGCTAAAAATCCTAATAAAAGTTGTTGACTCGAGTATAAACCGAGGGTAGAAACTTGGCATTCAAGATGTTTGGAAACTACAACTCCCAGCTAGTAAAGCATGCTGGGAGTTTTAGTTTCCAAACATCTTGAATGCCGCCCTCACTTGGCATTCGCTAATAACTCCCAGCTAATAAAGCATGCTGGGAGTTGTAGTTCCCAAACATCTTGAATGCCCCCCTCACCCTCCCCCCAGTTCAGTTTGTACCTGTGGTCTCTTCTCCCTGTGGGCTCTCCTCCATCCAAGGGCTTCCTGGCAGCATTGAAGGTACGGTATCCTTAGCATTCCGGCAGCCGCGCGCTCATTCCTTTACTGGCGCGCCGGCTGACGTCACAGCCCGCGCCAAGCATTGACGTCAGGCCGGCGTGCCGTACAGAGAAAGATCGTGCGCTGCCGGAATGCTCAGGTAAGCTGTTGACTCGAGTATAAACCGGTCCAAGTTTTCAGGCTGATTTTTCAGCCTGAAAAACTCGGTTTATACTCGAGTATATACGGTACTTCTGTTTTTGGCATTTAAAGGGCAATTATGGTGAGAAAAAAAACATGTTTTAAAATTCATTCCAATATATCCTACAAGTCATCCCAACCCCCAGGGCAAATTCTTCATAGTGTCGGAGATATAAGCCTGTGAATATGCTGTGATTTGTAGGAGCTGCTACACGTCATCTGCCACTCAGAGGCACACACCCACACAATCCAAAGCTCCCATGCAGTACTGTATATCACACACTCAATCAATAATCCATTAACCCAGCAATATGAGCATAACACAGTATAAAACAGCCCCTCCCCCCAAAAAAATCTCATATACATACAAAACCACTGACTCAAATGGACATCACCAAGTACTAATACAGTTATATACCAAACAAGACATATAGTGCAATTCATGAAATATATAGAATAAAGCAAACTGAAATGTAACAAGGCAACAAGCAGTTTCATGGTGTTTGTGAAGATCTCCAGTGATTATGATCTCAGCAAAGCAGGGGAGACAATAAGCGCACAAAAAATAAATAATTAGAAAACTTAGGGGACAGGCAGAGTTCAGTAACTTGAATCTCTGCATCACTTGTCCTCCTCTTTTCCCCTCTACCCATCCCTTTAGCACACTGCAACTTTCTCCAACACTTGCAGTCTAGCTCTGGAAGGGAGGGGGGTGTTCGGTGGGGTCAACATGATGTCAGCACTTCATTTCAAATATTTTCAACTGAGCATGACTTTGTATACAGCCATTTTTTGCTTGTGGGGGACTAGACTGAGAGGGGAGGGTGACTACGCAGCATAGTGCAAACTTCTATATATAGACAAAGTTTTTCCACTATAATTGCCCTTTAAACCTCGGACTATATCTAATATAAAAAGCACAGCTCATTCTTATAAACTAATAACTAATTTGATTAGCAACTCCAACTGATATGTTGTATGAGCAGGGGGAGGAGACAAACCTTTTCCAGAATGGAACCAAACTTATCATTAAATAATTATCAATCGATATACTGGTTAAAATAGCCATTTTCTTTTATATGCCTGCAACTCAAGTAACCAGTTTTTTCTTTTAAGGGTGGACATACACTTTAATAGTTAATAAACTAATAAATACATTTCCCTTTTTAGTAGACAACTAAAATGTATTGTCCTGGGGGGATGCAAAACTTGCTATATCTTGGCACAACTTAAAGGGCTACTGTGGTCTCTGAACAAGTTACAGTTAAATAAAAGCCTGCAGTCTTTCCTTGAATTACATCTCTGGCTTCAAACTGTGAGAATATATATTGCGGAAAATGTATTGCTTCCAGTAGCTCACTTAATGCAGGGAAAGGCAGAAAGAAATTTGAAATGCCATTTCTGGTAATTGTCTGAATGTGTAGAGATGTGCTTAAATCCTCAGTAAACACCCTGTTGCGCATTTGCAAGGCTGGCAATGGCATGCTGGCAGTTTGTAGGTGTTATAGGTACACAACTAAAAAAATAATCCCTATTTCTCTGTCTTATGGGGATCATAGATGATCATTTCTTAATACAATATATTGTTCAAAAATGTAAGCCATTATGTATTTTGTAAAAGATCTTATTTTAAAATTTTAATTGTCTTGTTTTGTATAATAGGATGCAGTTCTGGAAAAAGATACTGAATTCTGGGTGTCTGTTTGTTGTCAATTTAGCATCCCTGACCAATTGAAAAGCTTAATTAAATTGTTGCAGTTTCTTGCAAAACTACCTGAAAATAAAGAAGGTAATCTGAAGAATCAAAAATGTTTTGGGTTTAAAGATTAATAAAATGATTATAGTGCGCTATAGAATCTTGACAACATATGGCAAATTGTTTTTTTATTTTATTGCAGATCAGGAACTAAAGAAGAGTAGGACTCACAAGCAGAAATCTCAGGAAGCTGGAATGCACCTTTTTAATGTGGAAACTCACTCTGCCAAGCAGTTGCGTCACTTTAAATTCTTGTCCGTTTCCTTTGTGGCCCAGCTTCTTGCATCACACAGTTTTGTTGGCAAGGTAAGATCCAGATAAAAACATTAAAGCAGGCTTAACATTTATAACTGTTAGAGGCTACCTTAAAGGATATGTACATCTTAAAAAAAAAAAAAAAAAATTAGGTTATTGGCAAGCTGCGGCTTTAAAACTTAACATAGTAACATAGTAATTAAGGTTGAATAAAGACATACGCCCATCTAGTCTAACCTATTCACTTTTTTTAACCCCTACCTAACAGTTAATCCAGAGGAAGGCAAAAAACCCCAGTAAAAGGGGGGGGGGAATCCTTCCTGACTCCAAACGGCAATCGGAAAGTATCCCTGGATCAACCAGAGCTATATGCATTAATACCAGTAATTCTCAATATTTTTTTAGTTTTAGAAACTTATCCAGGCCTTTTTTAAAGCTATTCAATGAACTTGCCATTACCACATCTACGAAAGACAGTTTCACCCGTTCTCACTGTAAAGAAACCTTTCCTAACCTGAAGATGAAACTCTTTTCTTCCAACCTTAAAGGATGTCCACGAGTCCTCTGATATGACCTATTAGTAAACAATGCACCAGAGATTCATTGTATGGTCCATTATATATTTGTATAAGGTTATCATGTCCCCACGCAAACGTCGCTTTCTCAATGTAAACAGCACTAACTTGTCTAATCTGCCTGCATATTCAAGCCCCTCCATTCCCCTTATTAATTTAGTTGCCCTTCTCTGAACTGCTTCAATTTCCAAGATGTCCCTTTTGTATATGGGATTCCAAAACTGCACCGCATATTCCAAATGAGGCCTTACCAGTGCCTTGTAAAGAGGGAGAATAATATTTTTCTCTCTTAATCCATTCCCCTCTTTATACAAGACAATATCTTGCTAGCTCTAGCCGTTGCCTACCTCATTGTTTGCTATATCTACCAGAACCCCCAATCTTTTTCCATTACAATCACTTAACACAGAGTTATTTTGGTGTAGGTGCACAGGGATTATTAAATCCCAAATGCATCACCTTACATTTATCAACATTGAATCTCATCTGCCATTATGTTACCCTTTTGCTAATCTATCTAGGTCAGCTTGCAGCACTTGCACATCATTTGAAGTTTCCAAAGCTCTGCATAGTTTAGTGTCATCAGCAAACACTGAGACCTTGCTCTCAATGCCCCCTTCTAAGTCATTTATAAACATATAAACGAAGTGGCCCCAGTACAGAACCCTGAGGCACTCGCTTAGAACTTTAGCCCACAAGATGTAGCTCCATTAACCACCACTCTCTGTTTGCGATCCAATAACCAGTTCTCTATCCATGAACAAATGTTTTCTTCAAGGCCAACAGTCCTCAGTTTATACATTAGTCGCCTATGTGCACAGTATCAAAAGCTTTCGCAAAATCCAAGTATACCACATCCACTGCTGTGCCTGAATCTAACTTCTTACTAGCTTCTTTATATAAACCAATTAAATTTGTCTGACATGATCTATATTCTCATAAATCCATGCTGACTACTACTAATAAGATCAGTTCTGGAAACAAAGTCAAGGATATGCCCCCGTAACAAAGTTTCCAGCACCTTCCCTACCACTGATGTTAGGCTTACAGGTCTATAGTTACCAGGCTGTGAACGACTACCTTTTTTGAATATTGGTATTACATTGGCTTTTTTCCAATCCAGCGGCACATCCCCAGACCAAAGCAAATCTGAAAAGATGAGAAACATTGGTCTAGATAAAACTGAACTAAGGTCTTTTAAAATCCGAAGATGCAATCCATCTGGTCCTGGGGCTTTATTGATATTAACTTTGTCTAATTGTACCGTACCATATCCTCTGTTAGCCAATGTGAATACTCTTCATTTCTCCCCTTCGTATTATTACAATCCCTGCTATAAGGACTAGGATTCTCAACAGTAAAAACAGATGTAAAAAAACGGTTTAGCAGATTAGCCTTTTTGGCATCCTCTACAACCATCTCAGTCCCATTATTTAATGGTCCCACATTCTCAGTCCTTATCTTTTTACCTTTTATATACCGTACTTAAAAAACATTTTGGGGTTGGACTTGCTTTGTTCGGCAATCCGTATTTCATTTTCTAATTTAGCTAGTTTAATTGCTTTCTTGCACTCTTTATTACAGCTTTTATACTCCCTGTAAGACTGTTCTGTTCCCTCTAATTTCAAAATTTTAAAAGCCTTTTTCTTTTTTTCCATTTCACTTTTTACCTGAGCATTAAGCCATGCATGTACCTTTTGTTCTCTAAAGGTACAGATTTAGAGATGTAATAGTTTAATATCCCTTAAAAAGTGGTCCACATCTGCTCAGTATATTTACCTAGAAACAATTCCCCCCAGTCTATGAGCAGGAGTGATTCCTTTAACAGCATAAAATTAGCTTTCCTAAAGTTAAAAGTTTTTGTTAACCCAGTGCACTTTAGTTTTTTGCAACCTATATTAAATGACACTATATCATGATCACTATTCCCTAAGCTTCCCATTACCTTCATCTCCAAAATGAGCTCAGGGTTATTAGATATCACCAGATCCAACAACTCATTCTGTCTAGTAGGAACTTCTACCATCTGTGAAAGAAAATGCTCATATAGGAAATTTAAGAACTTTATACCTTTTGAGATGCTGGCAATTCCCTTACTCCAATCTGTCAGGGTAGTTAAAATCCCCCATAACCAAAACATGCCCCATACCAGCAGCCTTCGCCAACTGCATATGGAGATTCATTTCCACCTCCTTCCCGGCATTTGGCGGTTTATAACATACTCCAACAATTAATTTACCTACCTTCTTGCTTCCTGTACACAGTTCCACCCATATTGTTTCTGCCGTATCGTTTACACCCCCATCTATTCCATCTTTTAAATTTGGCTTCTATTCCTGTTTAACGTACATACATACTCCTCTTCTTATCAACTCTGTCATGTCTAAATAAGGAGTATCCTTCAATATTTACTGTCCAGTCGTGTGAATCATTTAGCCATGATTCTGCTTTACCAATCACATCATACCTTTCCTTTAAAGCTATTATTTCAAGTTCCCCGGTTTTTCCAGCCAGACTTCTTGCATTTGTAAACATACATTTTAGATTATCAATTGATTTACTTCCATACATGGTCGTACATGCCTTCTTATCCTCTGTGCTCCCCCCTTCTCCGTCCTCCGTTGTGTTATTAGCCCCCTGATCCCTAAGTTCACTATCTACCCCTGTGTAGTTCAACAAACCCTCCCCCCCATACCTAGTTTAAAATCTCCAACCCCCTAGCCATCTTCTCCCCCGAAACAGCTGCACCATCACCATTGAGGTGCAGTCTGTCTCTACTAAAGAGCCTGTAGCCAACAGAAAAGTCAGTCCAGTTCTCTAAAAACCCAAACCACATCTCCTTACACCACCCTCTTAGCCACGCATTTATACTTCTGAGCTCCCGTTGCCTCCCTAGCGTAGCACGTGGCTGCGGTAGTATTTCTGAAATCACTACCCTTGAGGTCCTTGCTTTTAACTTGGCCCTAATTCTCGGAAATAATTTTTAAGGACTGCACCTCCTCCTCTAACTTTGTCATTGGCACCAATGTGAACCAAGACCGCCGGATCACTCCCAGCCCCACCCAATAATATGTCTACACGATCCACCACATGTCGAACCCTAGCACCAGGCAGACAACACACTGTTCGGCATGTAGGGTCTTGGCGACCGATTACCCTATTTACCCTTCTAATAATGGAGTCCCCTACCACTACCACCTGCCTATCCTTCCAAGCCCCCAGTTCTCCCTCCCTTCTATTGGAGATGGCCGTCCCCTGGGTACTCAAGGGGAAGACCCGCTCCATACCCCTGCTTCCGAGCCATCGTCCTCCACATCTTCGCCTAAAATGGCAAATTTGTTGGGATCAACCAGCTGGAAATAAGCGCCCCTATCCTTCCGTCCCCTACTTCACCTGGTGACCCTTACAAATCTTATCTTCCTTTACCACCTTATCTGCCCCATCTCCACCCTCCAGTTTACTGGCCCCTGCCAGTACCTGCATTTCCCCCAGGTTTGCCAAGCCCTGCAATGCTGCAAGTTTCCCTTTAGATTCTGGACCTCGGATTCCAAATGGGCAACCCACTCTCATCTGACACATACATAGGTCCCTTGGGGCGGTCAAATGAACTGACTTATATGAGGTTCAAAACCAAAGATCCAACAGCCCTTAACCAATTTAAACCAATTAGCTACACCCCCATCCAATCAGAGAGAAAAGAAAAAAAAATGCCTTTCCTTTGTCTCTTACCAGCCCCCACCCTCCCTACAGGTAACAGTGCAGTTTAAACACAAGTATTTATTTTAGTAACCCAGTGCTTTGAGTTTACTTAAACAATTCCTACTACCATATTCAAGTAGTAAGTAGTAAAAAAACACACCAGTTATTAATTACTTACATAGGCACACTCCTAGAAATAAATAGTGCTAGGTTAGTACATTTACTAGGCTGCAAACCACAGTTAATAAACGCTTTTGTTTCTTAACGCACACCCTAAAACATTTTTCTTCTATCCCCTACAGAGCCTACATTTTATTGCTTCAAACTTGCTGGCTTTCTCCTCATGGGTAATGTCATCTGCAGCCCCGTCCTGACGAGATCCTGGCTCATCCTGCTTCCTTGGCCTCCAAAGGTAAGTTCTGTTCGCACCACATGCACGTGACCTCGCTGCACGAGTGACGTCAGTGCGCACGTAAAGTCAATTCGCATGGTCACGGCATTATTACGTCACACAAAAGCTTGCCGACGCAACCGCGCATTGACGTCTTGTCGCGTTGTGTGAACGGAACTTACCTTTGGAGGCCAGGGAAGCAGGATGAGCTAGGTGATCTCAATGGGGATGAGCTGCAGATGCCATTATCCATGAGAAGGAAGCCAGTAGGTTTGAAGCAATAAAGGTAGGCTCTGGGGGGGGATAGAAATTTTTTTTAAAAAAAGTCAACTTTTTTAAAGCAACAGCTTGCCAATAACCTAATTTTTTTTAAGGTGTACATATCCTTTAAGAGTAACATGAATGATTTATAAACACCAATAATCTTTTGGCCCAAAACACTTTCCTACTATTGTCAAGCAGCAATGCTCTTAATGATTGTAAGGGCCATTCTTTGATGATTGACTGAGCACAGTGGAAAAATATTTTTGTCCATTGTTCTGCCTGTCCTGCATTTTGTTGCTTTAATGAGTTGTGTGTCTCTGAACTAAATCTAGAGCCTAGGATGTAGTCTTTTATGTGGGAAAGAGGAGATGCCACCAATAACTTGACGCCAGATTTTAGACTATCCCGACTCTTAAAGGGTATTTATACTTCCAAACATCAAAATTTCAAAAATGATACCTTTAGGTAGTGTAATCGTCCACTACTCCAACACATTTTTCATATTTGAAATCTGAGCTGTAGATTCTCAGAAATCTTCATTTCAAATAACATGTACAGGGAAAAGACTTGTCACTCAAACCAAGTATGCTAATTTGTGTCCCTCCAGTGACCTATTACTAGGATCTCCCAAAACTTGTCAAAACATTTATTAATACAACCCCAAATATAATGAGCTGATTAATCATATTGGCCTCCTGTCTGTCTGATCTATCTATAGTTCTGTCTATTATATAGATCACTCTATATATTTATCTATCTGTCTTTCTATCTATTATGTATCAATTTATATATGCCTGTCTGTATCTGTGTGTCTGCTTGCTTGTTAGAAGGGAGAAGTCTCGCACAGCAGTCCCCTTCCCTCACCCACTCTCCGCAGCATGTAATTGCCTGTTAAAAGCGAAGGAGAAAGTGTCTTAACACAGCAGCATCCCCACCCACTATGTGTCAGGAAGATATGTTAATGAGCTGTAAAGTGTCATTAACATTTAATGCTCTTTATTATGTAAATGAATGTATCCAGTGTCGGCTGGATTACAAGTGGGCACGGACTAAGGAAAGGGGTGGGGCGTTAGGAGTAGTTACTAAACATTGAAAATTCACAAACAAAGCAGGCACATACGCACATGTAAGTAACATTTTACTACCCTAACATTGTACTTTCAGATTATACAATGTTGTTTGAGTGTGTATAGTGACCCTTTTAAAGGACATGTCAAAAACACATCAGCAAGTAGCAATTCACTAACAAGAAATAAATAGAAAAATTGTGAAAATTAATCATGGATAAATGTGGTGCCCACAGTCATCTCAATACGTTTCATTCACCAAGCATTTTCTCTGGAAAACTTACATACTCCTATGATGCGCACTTCCATAACTTAAAGTGCACTATAAAATCAAGCTATGTTAATTTGCTGCAGCTTTAAAAGTACTGTTGCCATATTTTTCTTTACCTATACCCCTCCAGATCCTACCGTTGGGCCTTGAAAGTTGCTGACACCTTGTTACTGGTTTGCTGAATGTTAAGTTCTGCCCCTCTGAGATTTCTTATGCTTTCTCCTGCCTATGCCTCAAACGATAATGCCATTACTGTTTCAGGCTCAAGTGGGAGAGTGCACGGAACTCACAGGCATTACTGTTTCAGGCTCAAGCAGGAGAAAGCAGAAAAAACTCGAGAGGTGGAGCTTAACATTCAGCAAACCAGTAACAAGATGTCAGCAACTTTCAAGGCACAAAGGTAGGCTCTGGAGGTGAAAAAAAAATATGGCAACAGTATTTTTAAAGCTGCAGCTTCCAAATGAACATAAATTGATTTTACAGTGCACTTATCCTTTAATTATAAATACAAAATAATTCACAACAAATATGATGCATTAATACTTTGGTTATTAGAAATGGACTAGAACTCAAACCTTTTTGAACTTGAACAAGGGTTTTCAAATTTTCAGAATTTGTGGAACCTATCCAGTCACATGTCCCAAACTCACCAGTGACGACAGTGTGGTGTTGGGTATGTCCAGAGGGGCCAAGCCTGCCCGACTCCTTAACAACAGTGGCAAACTGCATTGAGCCTACTCTAACTCAATGCTTCTGCTGCTATAAAGCATTACTATTTCACCCACTTTCCACAATATGATGCAAACTGTGGGGGAGAGAAGCCAATGTGGTGTGGGGTAGGTCCAGTGGGGCCAAGCCTGCCTGGCTCCTCAGCAAAGGTGGCAAACTGCCATGAACCTACTCTAACTTAATGGTTCTGCTGTTGTGAAGTTTTAACCTTTTGCCCACTTTCCCTTGCATGATGCGTACTCTAAAGGATAGAAGCCAATGTGGTGTGGGGTATGTCCAGAGGGGCCAAGCCTGCCTGACTCTTTAACAATGCTGGCAAACTGCAGTGAGCCTAGTCTAACTTATAGGTGCTGATGCTATAAAGTGTTACCCTTTTGCCCGCTTTCACCTATATGATGTAAATTGCAAAAATAAATATATGAATTTCAGTGCAAATACATATACTTTTAAGTAAAAATAGCAGTATTTCTCTTTCAGCCTCAGGGGGACCAATGTTACCAGAGGGACTCTCGCTTTGCTATCGGCACTTGCTCAGTGCGGCTTAGCTGAGATTCTATTGGCTGACCAGAAGTTCTCTTCCAGGTGCAAGATCCTATTGGTCGAGGAAGCAGGACTTCGGTCTTCTCCTCTTTTCCGGCCTCTTGGTGTCTTATGCACTCTTTGAGCCTTAGCTGACAGAGGAGGCAGAGGTGCTACAGCAGGACTAAGTGCTATACTGTTATTTGTTTTTTTTCTTTGCTTCTGGAATATATATTTTCATTTTTATAAATAGATTGTGTTTTTTTTCTGTATACTGTCTCTGTGGGGGTGTCCCACTATCATTCCTGAGGAAATTTTATATATATAAAAAAAAGTTTTTTGCCTTCTGCAGCTTTTGACTGTGTCCAGCAAGGGGTCGCTCTTGCCCCGCTCCAAGGGCACGAAAATGACTTCTCTAGAAGTCTAGTATGTGTGTGCCCCCCCCCCCCCCCCCACCGCTTAGTCTGGCCTCATGCAGTTCCCCTGAAGAGTGGGAACCGAAATCAGAAATTCCAGAAAAGAAACGCAGACAACATTCACACCCAAGTCTGTTGATGTGTTGATAAGGTTAATGCTAAAGGTTCTTAATCTCCAGGGCCTGGAAGCTCCAGAGGACCCTTCCAAGTCCCTATTCTTATGTTTCTAAATGATTTGCTCCATCTTTTTCGTCCTACTGGACAAAATTGTCTTTCAGGAATAGGCATCCCTCGAATGGCATTTTCAACAATCTCACCAATTTCAAATCATATCTGTTGTATTCAATTAGATCATATGGACGTTTTGCTAGTCATCCGACTGGCTTTCTCAATTCAGAATGACTGTGGCGATTATGTACCCTGGAAAATCCCAATTAGCATATCACAGCCAAGTGTTAAGGGCGTGATTGGATAGTGGCTAAGAGGTGTTATAGGAACGCCCAGAGTAAGGTGTCAAAACAGCATTGTACATGGCAGACAGATGGTGTCAACCCCCCCCCACCTCTATTTAGGCTTAATTGCCACAGATTCTTGTACAAGTCATTCTGAATTGAGAAAGCCAGTCGGATGACTAGCGAAACGTCTTCAAGAACTAAACTTCAAGTCCAGTAGATCTATTTGAATACAACAGATATACCATGACCTGGATGAATGAGAACCTTCACAAGCAATTCCAAATCATGTTTCCCTTTCTTAAGCAGGACGTTAAATGATGGTCGGTTCCATCTGGTCGACACGGCTGTATATCAGGAATGCAGCTTTCGAATCAAGCAGATTGCCCATTCATCTGCAGATAGACGGTGGCTTAAAGCCTGGGTTGCTGTCCTGGCATCTAAATGGGCTCTCGCCAATCTCCCTTTTATGGGCAGATTGCTCTTTGTGTCTTTTACTAAAAAAAAAAAAATTGCTCAGGCCACAGGAGGAAACAGTGCTTTGTTACCTTAAAATCGTCCTCTGGGGCTTTTCCTCCTTTTTGTTGGACTCCATTCTTTTGCCCCTTTCGGGCCCCATCCAAAACTCCTTTCGAATCCGCAGGAGCTCCCCTTCCCAGCAGGGCACCCTGCATCAGCCACCCTGGGTTGGCAGAAGAGGAGCCTTTCGTCCCTCCGGTACCTAGCCCAAATTGGCATGACTACCCTCTACCCACCCTTCTTAGGAGGACGTTGTCCCTTTTTTCTGGAGGCATAGCAAAATCCACTGATGCCTGGGTTTTTGAAGGTTGTTAACCCAGTGTTACCGGATAGAGTTTCTCTCTTCCTCCAGCCTGCACCCTCCAGATGTCCTCTACATTCACCCACCTTGCCAATCCAATGTACTACTATGGGACCTCTCCTTAGTCCTTTGGATTCTTCAAGGAGCTCCGTTTGAACCTCCTGGCTTCGGTTCCCTTGTCTCTTTTATCCAGGAAGACTTTTTTTCTTCTGGCTATTGCCTCTATCTGCAGATCATCTGAGTTGGCGGCTCTATCAATAGAACAGTCATTCTTATCTCTTCTGAGGAAGAAAGTTATCCTTTGCCCTCATCCGGCTTTTTTTTTCTGAAGGTGGTTTCCTCGTTCCTCCTTAATCAGGAGATGGTGGTTCCCTCCTTTTATCCACAGCCTTCTTCGCCCAAAGAAAAGAGGCTTCTTTCAATGGACATGTCCAAACTCTCTGGATTTACATTTCTCATACAGAATGTTTCCAAAACTCTTTAGGTCCTTTTCATTCTTCTGGTGGGTACTCATTGGGGGCCTTATCTTAGACTTTAGCCCGTATGATTTATTTCTGCCATTCTGTGTTGTTCTTCAGTGGCTGGTGCCGAAACCCACAGGAGTTGGGGGCTTCATGGGCCCTCATGTGTGTCACAGAGCCCCCGTGGATCAGATCTTCCATGCCTTGTTTTCCATTCATACCTTTATCAAATTCTAACATTTTGGATATATTTGCCTCCGTGTAGGCAACCTTTAGTCGCTTGGTGCTGCAGGCAGCAGCGTTTTTGATTCCTTCTGCCCACCCTTTGATCTTTGGGACATCCCATGCTGTAACTTGGGTCCCCCCGAGGCTGAAAGAGAAAAGAGGATTTCATTGCTCACCCTAAAATCTAACTGTCAGAAGGAGACTCCATGCAGTATTCCACTGCAAACAAACTTTATTTCAGTGCTCTCAGGAACATGTTTCGGATCTTACATGGATCCTTTTTTAAGCTTTGGAATACTGCATGGAGTCTCCTTCCAACATTGTTTAATGGCTGTAATTGCTGCCGGGACTGGGGCAGAGGGAAGTAGAGACCCATAAAGAGATACCGTGAGTGTGGGACACATTATACCAAAGATTATCACCTTTTGAGATTTTTCTCTGATCTCTGATCCCCCCCCCCCCTCCGATAGGGGACCCAGGTACTTCCCATCCTCTAGTTCATATGTTACTTGTTGCCTATTGTTGTTTGACTATTTTCTTTACGCTCCCTCTTTGGGACAAAACTGAGGCACGCTGCTGGTGCTACAATGTATAAAGTAGTAGGTAGGAGCATCAGAAACTGAACTTCTAACCTTTTAAGTGTCAGCTCCTGGAAGTTAGTTACTTAACCTCTGCTGTAACCTGGGTCCCCCTATCGGCTTCAGAGAAAGATTTTGTGGTGAGATTTTTTTGCATCCTAATGACCTAAACCTGCCCATTCAGCATTTTGTGTATAAATAAATGCTTCTGAAATGACGACTTCCTTTTTGCAGGGCCCCTAATAGAGACCGTTATGGTCTTGCCCATGACACAGCGCCTGGGTTGATTCAGTTGCTTAGTAGAGATCTGAGCATGTTTGACCCATCCAACAGCCAATTAGTAGAAATTACTGTTTGGAATATCCCACGCTATTGTGCATTCTGGGAAGAAGGACCATTACAGAACCTGAAATGTGGGCTCACTAATATCATCAGCAGGGAATAGCAAGGGGCATATATTCAACTCATTTTTCAAAGTGAAAGAGAATATGTAGAATAACTAGGTATGCATAATATAAACTCGCTGTTATTGAATCTGTTAGCGGAACTTTAACTCCATAAAACTGCCCAGCGATCCCGTAAGAATTTTAATGGGTGAATGATATTTTTCACTAAATTTCTCTTTAAAGACAGATGATGATTCCCCCCCCCCCTTTTTGGTACACAACAAGGAAGCCCTGCCACTCAATGCTGGACGTGATTCCTCTTATATAATAATCCCTTCTTAAGAGATTCACTGACAGAATTTAGAAATATCAATATTCAAGACAATATTGAATTTTGGGATAATAAGCAAATGTCCAGTGCGAAAGCTTGAAAGTATCGCGCTTGTGAAGGAAGTTACTTTATTTCAAGTTCTGTCTGTTCCCCAAAAGATTTCCCAGAGCCATGTACGTTAAGTTAACATTGCTATTTTAACCTTGTTTTAATTCAAACTTTTCAAACTATTTAATGGATCCGATTTAAATCTGAAATCGAACTGGATTTTCGTAAGTTGGGTGATCTCTATCTGTTTTTTTGCAACAATTACATTGTAGCATGAAGTGCGCACCCATCACTGGCCTTTGCCAAAATATATGTATTAAAGAGGATACTCACACCAGCATAGCAAGTGAAAAAGGGCCCTTAACAAAGATGCAAACGAGGGAGCACACTATATGTGTAGAATTAATAATTTATTGTGAACAACACACGGCGTTTCGGGACTGCAATGTCCCTTCCTCAGGTATGGGCCCTGAGGAAAAAAGGGCCCTTAACCTATTTATCCAAGAATCACACAGAATAATGTTTCTGGGGAACATTCCACCTTTTAAAATGTGAATCTGATGAAACTTTTGCCCAGAACATTTCCCTTTAAGGATTCTGATGTCCACATCAATATTGACATGATTTTTTTATTTTATCTGTACAATTATTGGTCAATAGTCTGAGACTTTGTAAAGCATTGTATATTTATTCTATTAACTTATGAAAGGCCCTACTTAAAAGGGAAAGATTTGCAAGAAATCTTTACCCTAAAAATAGTTTAGTTGCTTGTGGGGAAATTTCTGGAATCCCTGCGCACACATTTGTGAATGGTGAACACTTAATTTTTTTTTTAGTTAAGTCTGTAATGTCGTAACGGATTGTTTAGGTTTAGTTTTTAATACAGAAATGTATTAAATGTTATTTAATACATTTCTGTATTTCATTGATATGTGATTTAAAGTTCTGTGGAATGTCCCCCTGTAAGGGTACATTTACTCAGCTAGGGTAAAAAAGAGAATGTTATGTTTATTCACTTTGCCCTTTTTTGTTATTACAAGGTTGTGGACTTTGAAGGTGGTGAACCATTAGAGGAAGTAGAACAAAGGTATGGGTTTGTTTGTTTTGCTTGGCTGGTACTTATTTATGATTTGACTCAACAAATTTGAAGATATGCATGCAATAAAGTTAAAGATTTTGCTACAGATTTAAAAATGTGACTCTTCCATACAACTCTGTGTAAGCGGACAGGCTTATATCTGGTATGGATGTACATCCGAACCTGAATCACAGACTCCACAGTTACAATAGTTAATCAACTATTTTCTAAATCATTCACATGTTTGGTAAAACCAGTGGCATGAAATCTTTTGTGATATCTTTTATATCAGCCATAATAAAGGCAATGCAAATGTTTTCCATATTTTCAGCTATGAGCAAAAGCCATTATGTCGACATTAAACACCCATGTATACAGTGCATCAGTAACGGACTTTTTTTTTTAAATTTTGTACATTGTCTTTCAGATTACTGGAAGAAGTCCTCTGCTACATTAATTTAGTAGCTGTCTCAGTGGAGAACAATGCAGACAAACCCACTGTTAAGTTCTGGCGAGCACTTCTCAATAAATCCTATGAGATGCTGGATAAGGTGAGTCACCTTTAAATGATTGGCTTGATAAGTGGAAATACTAATAACTAACTGACCACCTTCATTGTTGGACAGAAGAAACTTATGGCCACCAGGAAATATTAAACCTTGAACCCTCCTAGCAAATGTATCCTTCCTATTTAAAAAAAAAAAAAAAAAATCATATAATTTTCTTTAGTTCTTTATTTTCCCTTTGATTTATTTTCCTACTTGTGTTCTCCTTTAGGGGTGCTGGAGGGTTTGTATTATCTGTGTTTAATGCATTTTAATGGACTGTTTAGATGAAAAATATATTCTGTACAGAATGTGCAGAAACAGTGTCAGTTGCATCAGAACTTTATCTGCAGGTGAGAGCCTGCACAAATGCATTTTGAACTTCTGATAAAGTTAATAGGCATTTATTATATTAATAATATTATTTTATATCCTAAATGCTTTACAGGTGAATGCTCTGTTGCCTACTGAAACATTTATACCAGTGATAAGAGGTCTCATGTCCAATCAATTGCCTTCTGTACGACGGAAAGCAATGGATCTCCTTAACAACAAGTTACAGCACCGTGCAAATTGGCGGGTGGAACAGGTAAGTGTAAAGAACTTGTAAATTGATTGCTCTGCTTTTATTTAGTAAAATTTTGTTTATTTATAAAGGGTATGTTCATAGAAAAAAATGAACTTACCCTTTCTCTTACAGCCTTAGGGGGACCCAGGAACGCAGGGGTTAAGTACCTTTCTCCAGGAGCAGACACTTTAAATATTGAGTGCTCCTCCCCTCAGCCTCTGAGCACCGGAAGCCTCCTCCAGTTTTAAAGTGTCCGCTTCAGGAGTAAGGACCTCTCCACTGCTGTTCCTGGATTCCATGACTGCAAAGGAGCCTGTGGATTTCAGGCCCCACTGCCCTTTTTCACATTAATTGAAGAGGAGCTAAAGGAGTTAAATCTTACCTTCCGTTTTTCAATTAATCAAACAGGAGCTGGCTAGGAAAGTTTCTCCACTGCTTTTTCTGAAAATTCCTGACTGCATCCACACTCCCTTATATATAGCGCATGTACAGTTAGATGTAATAAATTATGCTAATTTTTGCCTCAGCCAATCAGATGCTTTAAATGTTTTATAAATGGTAAATGACATCTGAATGGTTGTGCCAAAATTAGCACCATTTTTAACAATAAGAATTTTTATTACACCTCGCTGTTTTAAGTATAGGGGAGGGCAGATGCAATCAGGAAAATTCTTGAGGACAAAGAATCTTACAGTCATTTCCCTGTGAGGACATTGTGTTTCCATCTAGTGTTACTTCTACAGACATGCAGAAAGAGCACAGGTTAAAGAGGTGCACACGCAAAAATCTTCTGAAATATAAATTCTGCCCTTTGCACAGCTGATATTAAATTAGATGGAACATTGGTTTTCACCTTGCTAGTGCCACAGAATGGCTACTTTACATCATAAACATTATTCATGTTCTTGGTGCATTGCCCTGTTTATCTCTACCAGTGACTATTAGAGAGCATCGATATCTGGTTTTCTGCTTAGAAAAACCTATAAGCACTGGAAATATTATCAAAATAAATATAATATTATTATTATTTAGTGTTCAGTGTTATTGATACTTTAGACCTAATATAATTGTTTTGGTATTTTATGTAATCCATTCCTAATTTTTTCATGTCCCTTTCAGGTTGAAATTATGTTAGGCCTCATTCAAGATCTGCTCTCCATTGTATGGCGCAAACCAAATGCAAAGGAAGAAGAACAGGCCATTAACAGACAGACAGCCCTTTACAGCTTAAAATTACTTTGCAAATGCTTTGGGCTCCAGCGACAGCAGGTGTTTGTGCCTGTGCTAAATGCTGTTGTTAACTTAATTTCTGCTGATGAGCCAGTGGAAAAGAATGTACTGGGTAGTGCTCTGCTTTGCATTGCTGAAATCACCAGTGTCATCAAAGCTCTGGCCATCCCACAGCTACCAAGGTATCATTTTAGGAATCTGCCATTCCTTTTTTTATTATTATTTATGGATATAAATATGTATTAAATAGACAAGTATTTATACAGTCCTGTGAAAAAATCAGGACACCCTGTGAAAGCCTGGGAGGTTTTGTAACATTTTTGGACATATGGAGATTAAATGTCAATTTTAACAGCCTCAGTCAGCAGCCTTTAGTGAAATAAACTGGAAAGACTATCCCTTTTAAAGCACCGCTTACAAGCCGGATCTATTACAGCTTCCCCACTGCACCACTGATTGAATATTGATGCACCTATGTGCAGCTACTTGAAAGTTGCAGAGGGCAAGAACGTCCTCTTGCGTCTGTGTTGACCCCAGGTGCTCCGCCTATTAAGTAAAACAACCCATTGTGGCTGTCACTTGTAGTGCAATGGGAGACTTTTGCTGCATACTTTTTCTTTAAAGGGTATCTCCACTGATAAGTCACCTGGGTTGTAAGGATAGATATGTGTAAGGTGGATATGTACCTGCAGTATCCTCTGTCTTTCAGCAGTAGTTTAGAAGAAATCCAATGAGTTTCCCCCAGAACGCTGTGGATGGTGCAGGTCCGCCCCCCTTTCAGTGACTGCCTGCATGGGAAATGTGTGACACGCGTTTTCCTTTAGTGCATGCGCAGAACCTGAGAGGATCCGTCGGGACTGCTGTCTGTGTGATCTGACTGGTTGGTCGATTCTATACACACAGACACACACACACACTTCAAGCTACTGAGTTCACTAATTAATGGAGGAGTAATCAGGTACTATCTTTTTCTCTCTCCCACTCCCTCCCATACCAGATTGCCTCATATTCCCAGCATCCCCTATGAAATCAATCATTGATCAGAGTTAGACCCAAAACATCTTTGTTAAAAACAACGCAAGTCCCCCTGCCTTTGTTACAGTAGTGTTGGAAGAGGGTTTTAACTTTTCCTCCCCTGTCTCTCTCTGCATGATTAGCTGTAAAAATGAACTTAGGGAGTCAGGGAGGAAAGGATTTCTTACTGCAGCCAAGTGGGTGTGCCTGCTACCATGATGATGCACATTGAGTGACAGCACTTTCAGCACAGGGGAAGACACACCCCAGGAACCTGCACAACTTTCCCATGCTGCTGCAATCAAACGAAAGGGAATTCTGGGGGAAAAAAGGTAGGGGGAGGGTTGGGGGATGGTGTACTTTAAAATAAACCAAAAAAAAAAGCTTTTTCCTCAGTGGAGATACCCTTTAAGGCAGCAAGGGGCGATTGGGGGGGCACTATTCAAGTGCCCCCCTTGCCCCCTTGATCCCCCATCCATCGATTTAGTTAATATCACTTTGCCAGACCGTACAGTGAAGCCGGTTCCCCGGCTTTCCTCCATGTCTGTGCCGAAAGGGAGACCCCGGTGATGACTTGCTCCTTCACCTTGGTCTTCCCTTAGTATTCCCCTGTGCTGCCCCTGATGGTGTAGTGAAGGTACTGCACTGCGATCTCAGTTCAGTACCTCCATTACACCATCAAGGGCAGTCTATCCCTAAAGATCTGACACCGAGCAACTGTATCCTTCTCTGCTATGGAGGAAATGGGGGCAGTATATGTCTAGCCGATTTATTAGTGAAAGGTTTTCAAGTATTTATAATGTTGTACAGTTGAGAAGAAATTGCTTAGAAAGGCAAATGAAACATTTTTAAAAAAATCGGTTTCTGGAAAGTTTCTTAAGGTTTTCTTTAATTCTCGGTTCATGATGTTCAGTATTCAACCTTCTTTGTTTTCTCTGCTTTCAGACTAATGCCAGCTCTCCTGACTACTTTAAAGCACAAGAAGGAACTGCTCACCAGTGAAATCCATTTGCTTAGCACAGTAACTGCATTGCAGAAAGTGGTGGAGACTCTTCCTCACTTTCTAAGCCCCTACCTACAGGAATCTGTTTTGCAGGTGTGTGCTAATTCTTATAGTAGTGTATATGTAGCTGAAAGGTATTTTATTGATGTACCCAGAAAACAGGGCACCATTTATTTCAGCATTGGCCTGATGGATCTTTGAGCTCCTTAACCATAAAGGATACAATGTGTCTATATTATTTATTAATATTATTTGCTCCCTTCAAAGTTGAAAAAAGATGTGTATTCTTCAACAAAACATGTGTAAACTATCCGTTCAGTACATTTTTTCAGGGAAGTAAACTATCCATATATGCAGAGAAGTTAACATCTTAAAGTGCAAGTTCACCCTCAAATTAAAAATGATTTAAAAGTTAAAGCTTTCAGACGTGGGGCTGCACCAACGTGATGCTGGAATCTCCCTTCCCCTTCCCTTATAAAGGTTTCTGCCTCCTCTTAAGGCTCTCCAAGCGTTCACATTCTCAGAGGAGGCAGCTAGGGGAATAACAGTCAGTCATTGGCTGTGATGTCTTCTGTTATATTCATGACTGACAGCAGATAACTGGAGGAATCGGGAAGCAAAAAGGAAAATCAACACCCAGCAGCATTTCAGATTAGTCTTGCATCTCTTCTTTTTTAAATGATTCGCCCCTCTAATGAAATATTAAATATAGGTAAATTTGCCCTTTAATTCTTTTTCTCGCATTCAAATAAAGGAAAACAGTCAAGCGTATCTCACTAGATGGCACTAGAAGGCTGCAATAGATGGAAGAATACAAGAAACACTGTAGAAAGTGTGTAACATAAATCAACATTATTTTGTTAAAATTACATTCAAAAATAGAACAGATAATTACAATAGTCATAGTGTATTCTTCAGCAGAGTGCCTATAAAGTATCAGGAATATTTCCCTGGTTATGTGTGGCAACAGTCACTAAAGGTTTAATCTCCTCCCTGGGTCACAGACAGGACATGAAATTATTTAAAAGGACTCTCATTTTATTTCCTGTCCTGACTCACATAGAAAGATCCAGAGGAAGGTGGAAGGATTTTGGTGGTACTTACCTTTTGATGATGATTTGACTATCTTCAGTTGCCCTTGTTACCGGGAGATTACCGGAATTAATTAAGAGGGAATTGGTGCAAACAATGGATGAATAGTCAAATGAGAAGAGGCAGGGGAAAGAGTTCCTTTATATCGGAAGTTATACGGGCAGACAAATTCCTAATCATTAACAGAAGAAAACCTCTATAGCTATAAAGTTATTCCCATCAGTGATTACAATAGGTCTTGGAACTAAAACTGATAAAAGATTTTCCACTGCTGGAAAAAATGTTTGTTGTTGTTTTGTTTGGGTTTTTTTTTCTTTTTAAATTCTTGAGTTGATTTTTAAAGTCTGGGATGCTCCTCCTAAGGTTTTGTACTAACTGTAAAATACTACTCTCCAAAGCTCCTGCCACCTTCCCCATATACCTGTGCACTGGAATCCTCCAAAAGAGGAAGCTCAGGAGTTGAAAAGTAGCAACACAACAACATAACAGTGGCAACAAGCCAAACTGTATAACTGTAAAACAACAGAACTGAAGGGAGAGTTGTGCCAGGGTCCCCTGAAGGCTTCAGAGAAGGTACAAAATACCCTTTTCTCTTCAGCCCCAGGGGGATCCAGGCCACACTGGGGACATCCCCTAGACCAAACAGGAGAGCAGTAAACTGGGGAGTGTCTGACAGGGAGTATGGAGTTTAGTCCAACAGGGAGAATGGAGTTTAGTCCAACAGGGAGAATGGAGTTTAGTCCAACAGGGAGAATGGAGTTTAGTCCAACAGGGAGAATGGAGTTTTGTCCAAAATCTAGCTGTTATTTAAAGATGAGGAATAGACTTGATGCCGTCCCCAGTAAACAACAATTGTGAGAGGTTTTTCTCAAGGTTCCCATGTCATTGAGCAGGGAAAGTGGATGCACTGCAGCAAGACTTGGTGACATGCTTTCTTTACATATTTTCTCCATGCTCAATTATTTTTATTTATATTGAAAAAGATACAGAGGTAAATGTGGTAATGCAAAGGTTCCTCCTTTCTTAATACATCTGTGCCTGGGCTCTTTTATTTCCAGGGTTCTAGACAAGTTAACATTAGTGGTTGAGAGAAAGAGATTGAAGAATGTTGCCTAAAACTGTTCTTGTTGGCACGCAGAAAACCGTTTTTACAAGATTTGGGACTGGTTTTCTATCTTTGTTTATGCACTAAATATCCTATGCAAACTTTCAGTTCAGGTGTTCTAAAATTTTAAATTCCAGATTTCAGAAGAATCTATGTGCAATTACTATTAGAGTTCTAATTTTGTCCATTTCATCTTTTTCTGGGAAAGAATTTGCTAAAGATTCATTAATTTGGAAACTCTTTGAGGTTCTAAAAAGAATAAGACCAACAGGGAGATGCAATAAAAGTTCTTATTGTTTAAAAAAAAAAAAAAGGTGCAAATTTTTCCCCAACCAATCAGATGTTATTTACCATTTCAAAGCTAACATCTGATTGATTGGGGCAAACTTAGCACCATTTCTAACAATAAGAACTTTTAGCACATCTCCCTGTATATGTTCCAGCTAGAATTGTTCCATGGGATTTACTTTTAGTTCTAGAAGTGTTGACTGGATAGTCTACATCTTGTTAGTTTGACACTTAAGGTTCTAAGTCCTCACCCCTGGGTTCTCTCTATAGGGTCTGTAATAAGATGTCAAAGTCCATCCACTGGCGCCGGTGTCTCCCTGCTTATCAGACAGTTCCGAGATTTGTCCAAGATGTTTTTGGGTGCAAGATGAGCGAACTTTGAGCGAAGCTTCTTACGGATCCTATAGAGAGAACCCAGGTGTGAGGACCTTGCAGTTTAGATGCTCGCCCTGAGTAATATCTGGTTTGTTTGAAGTTGTGGTAACCCATTTGTGGTACTGAGGGTTAGCGTGCATTAAGTCTGCAATTTTCAGTACACGACCACTGCAACCAATGTACCGATGCAATTGCAGATCATTCAAACGACTCATCTAATGCCAGCACATGGGTACATTGGATGAAGAAGGGCAAGGCAGAACAATGGTGTATCTTTGTACATTGCCATGTATGTATTTTAGTCCTGTTTTTATAAAGACTGATGCTTTTCCATTGAGACATTTCTCCTAATAATTTTAGTTTAACTAGTTTTTAACATTTGCATGTATAGCTTTTTGATCTTCTCTGTAAGTAACATTTTAGTGATTTATTAAATGTGTTTTTCTTGTATGAATTATTATATATTTCAGGCCCATTGAGTCCTTGTGCTGAATAAGCTAACCTTTTAAATTAGGTTTTTTAAAAACTAGTAATGATTAAATGACCACCCCAATGCTTGAAGATGTCTAAGTGGTCACTCCATTATACCGGTTTCCATTGAGAAATTACCTTAGCTGTCACATTCCTAGAACATTGAATGCTCATCTGTTTTTGGTTTTTTTTTTTAATCATATTATAAGGTTACTCGTCTTGACAAGATAGCTGTTAACCTTGGACCTTCATCTCAGCTCTCTATAAGAGTGACAGCTCTGAAAACCACTTTAGCTTCCAAGCTGACGGCCAGGGTTCTTCTTCCAGCCATTTCCAAGTGCTATTGTCAGATTGTTGATTCTCAGCAGGTAAGAGATGCACATTCTCTCCTGTCTATTTGTCATTATGATCTTTATTAAATCTAAATGCACTTCTATAAGTAGCAATCCAGAAAGCACACGGAATTGTGCTAAAATATATACAGTTAAGATTTGTTTTTGTTCTTTTTCCTTGTTGAAGTTGAATAGCTCTCGGCCTGCATCATAATAAGTTTATTCCATTTTCAACACTTGTTCCTGTTTTTAATTAGATGACCCTGCCTAACCTCTATTAAAAGTATTTGTGTACTCAAAAAGAAACACTATATAACAACTTGCCTTTTTAATTTGCCACCAGCATAAAACCAAATTTTCTGACCAAGATATAACGCTCACAAAATTTGGTTGCAGTTTCTTTTAACATTTCTTTTTTTTCTTTTTTTTTAAAGGGACAGTTCAGTGGAAAATATCAATATTTTAAAAAGTATTAGTTTATATTATACATACCAAGTTATTCTACATATTCTCTTCCATTTTGAAAAATCAGTAGAATTTCTACCCCTTAAAGGAATAGTTCACTGCAATAGTGAACTATTCCTTTTCTACATTGATTGAAGCCAGGGAGGTTAAGGAGCTATGCCTTACCTCCTGTTCTTCAATCAATGTTTAGATAGCCAGGAACAAACTTCAGAAGATCTTACCTTTCACGCGATCCAGCAGGGCCTGCTCTGACATTTCCTGACTGCTTCCTGCTTCTGTTACGCTATAACGCGCATGCCCGATAATGCGCGTTATAGTGAAACAGAAGCAGGAAGCAGTCGGGAATTTCAGATCGGCCCCGCTGGATCGCGTGAAAGGTAAGATCTTCTGAAGTTCGTTCCTGACTATCTAAACATTGATTGAAGAATGGGAGGTAAGGGATAGCTCCTTAACCTCCCTGGCTTCAATCAATGTAGAAAAGGGATAGTTCACTATTGCAGTGAACTATTCCTTTAATATTCCCTGCTGTTGTCATTAGTGAGCTGCCATTTCAGGTTCCAACGGTCCTTCTTCTTCCGAGGATGCACCACATCCATGGAATGAACAGTAATTTCTACTGATTGGCTGTTGTATGGGTCAAAGATGCTCAGATCTCTACTGAGCAACTGAATCAACCCAGGCGCTGGGTCAAGGGCAAGACCATAACGGTCTCTACTAGGGGTCCTGCAAACAGGAAGTCAGTATTTCGGTTGCATTTATACACAGACAAAATGTTGAATTTGGCAGATTAAGGTCATTGGGATGGAAAAATACTGCTCTTTTTTCTGAAAATCATATGTTTTTGCACTGAACTTCCCCTTTAACTCGCTGGAAAATATAGCGATCACTGCAGTCTATAAATTGTTGGGTATCTAACCTTTCTGTCTGACAGTGGCTTGGAGCATCTTTTTGGCAGTATTCTGATTTTATTTCTCTTCTAAGACAGTACAATCAAAATATGCTGAGCTAAGATCATCAACTCAAGCACCCCAAACTTGGGGTGCTTGAGCTGATGATCTTGGCTCAGAATATTTTGATTGTACTCAAGAAAATCTGTCAGTCTTAGAAGAGAAATAAAATCAGAATACTGCCAAAACGATGCTCCAAGCCACTGTCAGACAGGTGCACACTAAAAGAGTAGAGCAGAATTTTATTAATTCTAAAAATAACACATATGTATTCATCAGTTTGGATACTGACAGTTTATATTTTTCCTGTTTTTTTTAGTATTCTCTGGGTTCTCTAATGGATATCTTAAAGGAGCACATTGCAGTGATGGAGAAACAAGATCTTTCTTCTCATCAGTCAGAGCTGACATCATTCTTCTTAAAGGCCCTAGATTACAGAGCAGAGCATTCTAAAGTAAATGGAAAATACTTGCACATCACACATCTAAACTCACTAGTTGTGTAAATATGCGTTGCATTTTTACAGACTATAGGGGAATTAGTTTACCACCAATCACTAATGTGTTTTTCTTATAGCAAGACCTGCAAAACGTTGGCATTGAAGAGGGTCATATTATTAACGCTCTTATCATCCTGGTCATGAAACTTTCAGAGGTTACATTCAGGCCTCTATTTTTTAAGGTAAGAAGCAGAAGCAAGTAATGCTGTATAATTGTTATTATTAATGCATAGATATATACATACACAGAAGTGTTTTGAAACTCCGTTTTTGGGATCTGACATTTCCAACTGTTCATGGTTTGCAGCTTTTTGATTGGGCGAAAACAGATGATACATCGAAAGACAGGCTTCTGACATTCTGCCGCCTGGCTGACTGCATTGCTGATAAGCTGAAAGGCCTCTTTACCCTCTTTGCTGGTCACTTGGTGAAACCTTTTGCGGACATTTTGAATGAGACTAATACAATTAAAACAGGTATGTCTGTCTTTTTTTTTTCTATTCGCAGAAGAGATTGTTTACCTTCATTTAAGTTTTTTGCAGATGTCCTTTTAACTGTTATCTTTTTTTATATTTGCCATTTTTCTGGCCTTTTTTAAAAAAGTAAAGTGCAAATAAAGGCAGAATAGAGTGACCTTTATGGAAAGAATAAATCAATCCTCATATTCTGGTCTAATGGACAGTATTCTAGTATTCTTCTAGCTTGACAAATGATTCGGATCTGTAGAGGTTTTTTACTTTAACAATCGGCACTGGTGCATATCATTTGAAATATTCTGCCAATTTGAAATTATAAGTCTGACTATGGATAATATTTTATTAGATGAAGCCTTTTTTAACTCTGAGAACAATGTGGAGAAGAGCTGCTTGATACTGGAATACGTCCTTCACTGTTTGCACAAAATCTTCCTTTATGATAACCAGCATTTTTTGAGCAAGGAGAGAGCTGACGCATTAATGATGCCTTTGATAGATCAGGTAAATCTTGTTTTACCAATGTGCATTAAAATGTACAATGCAGTAAAGAGACAAAAAGATATGTAGAGTAAATGATACTGAAGGAGAGGGACATTAATATAGAAAAGGAATCGAGACAGGAAAAGACAAGGAGAAATAGCACTTGGAATGAATAAGTGAAGAGAGAGACTGGATTGGCAAAGTGGTGAGAGAAAGTAAAGGAGAGAATCGAGAGAATTGTTGTTGATGGGTGAGTGAATAATATAAAGATAGAGAGAAAATAAGGACAGAGAACTTTGTTGAGAGAGATGAAAAAGTTAGAGGCAAAAAAGGAAGTGGAACAAAGAAGTGGGGAAAAAATTGAAAGGAAGAAGGGGGATGAGGGGAAATAGAGGGGCGAAGGTAGGTAGAATGGGAGCGGGATGAGGAAAAACAGGGAATGGGAAACTGAAAGGAAGAAAAACAATTAACATTTTGAATGTATAATTTAAATTAAATATTGTATAAGCTTTACTTAAAAGGTTATTGGTTTTATTCTTCGGCCAGCTTGAGAATCTACTTGGAGGAGATGAGACATTCCATACAAGAGTTACCAGAAGCTTGATCCCATGCATAGCACAGTTCTCTGTTGCCTTGGCTGATGACTCTCTGTGGAAGCCTCTTAACTATCAAATACTTCTGAAAATGCGCCATTCGTCTCCCAAGGTTAGAAAAATCTTTTTTTTATCCAATCTCTATAGTATATAGCATTAATGACTTTATTTATGTGGCAAAATAATCTGTGGCCAGGTGCATATGTGCAGTTTTCTTTCTGACAAATAGATTCCCAATTTGATCAATAAGTTGGATTGGAAAAAAAAACCCAAAAAAAGAACTATTTGCCATTCGTTTGTATTATTCACAGGGAGGTGAGAACGCTTATTCTCCCCTCCCTGTGAATAATATTGCGCTCGGGGGACCTGGAACTTACCTTACAGCCGATCCACTCGCAGCCGCTCCTTCACTGACAGCCGCTCTGTCCCGACAGCGCGCCCTACCTGGGTACTATACAGGGCAGGTAGAAGAGAAGTGGAGGGAGATGAGCACAGTCCGACTTTAAGAGCTTACTTAGGCTAACATAAAATACATTTATAGCAGTGGCGTAACTACCGCCCCCCCCACCCCCACGACCAGGGGGCCCCGGATGGTAGTAGGGCCCACAACAAGCCCACAATCCCTGTAGTGACCAGACGTTTTTAAACAGCTGATTGCGCGTATAAGGAAACATATACACAATCAACTATTTAAAAGACAGGACCCGAACTTCAGGTTAATTTCCGGAAGTACGGGTCTGGCCTTTTAAACAGCTGATCACCCGTATGTTTCATTCATATGTGCGAAAATACTAGAAATCCTGGTGACAAAAACCCATATATTATATTACAGTCCTTACAAATGTTATTGTTATTTAAAGGAACACTAAAGCCAGAAAAATAACTATTTGCCATTCAGTTGTATTATTCACAGGGAGGTAAGAACGCTTATTCTCACCTCCCTGTGAATAATATTACACTCGGGGGACCTGGAACTTACCATACCGCGCTCCACTCGCAGCCGCTGTTCTCTCCCGATCGCGCGCCCTATCTTTTGTATTGGCGCGCATGCACCTAAGATAGGGCGCACGGTCGGGACAGAGCGGCTGTCAGTGAAGGAGCGGCTGCGAGTGGATCGGCTGTAAGGTAAGTTCCAGGTGTAATATTATTCACAGGGAGGTGAGAATAAGCGTTCTCACCTCCCTGTGAATAATACAAACGAATGGCAAATAGTTCTTCACATAACATACCTTTGCCAGATCCTATGATACACCTTGGACGAAGATGGCTTTCTCGCCGCTAACATGGTAGGTATTGCCGACGCCGCGTACCCCTCGTCTTTTTAGTAAGGCGGATTCAACTGCCACGCCGTTAAATGTAGGCGCTGAAGATCTGGGATAGTGGAAAGGCCCCTGTATAAGAAGATCCTGGCTCAGTGGAAGCGACCATGGGTCTCCGGCGGACATGGAGAGAAGATCCGAGAACCAAGCTCTCCTTGGCCACTGAGGGGCGATGAGAATTACTGGAGCTTGTTCCCATTTTATCCTCTTCAGAACCCTGGGTATCATGGGTGTTGGTGGAAATATGTAGCCCAAGCGGAACTGCCAGGGTGCCACTAGGGCATCCACGAAGGCCGCCATCGGATCTCTTGTCTTTGCGCAAAAGGTCGGAACCTTTCGGTTGTCCCGAGAGGCCATTAAGTCGATGTCTGGAGTCCCCCATCTCCGTATCAGTTGTTCGAAGACCTCTGGGTGGAGAGCCCATTCTCCTGGATCGAGCGTTACTCGGCTGAGAAAGTCGGCCTCTGTGTTGAGGACCCCCGGTATGTAGATTGCTGATAATGCCGGTATGTGAGTCTGTGCCCATGTTAGGATCCGGTGTGCCTCTGCCATGGCCATATCGCTTCTCGTGCCCCCTTGATGATTTATGTACGCCACAGCCGTGGCGTTGTCCGACTGTATGCGAACGTTCTTGCCCGTTAGGAAAACAGTCCAGTGAGACAGAGCGAGGAATATTGCTCTTAACTCCAGGACGTTTATGGGCAGGCGCATTTCCTCTTTGGTCCAAAGACCTTGGGCCTTTTGAGAGTCGTATATAGCTCCCCATCCTCGGAGACTGGCGTCAGTCGTGACTACTGTCCACATGGGCAGACAAAGGGTTTTGCCCATTGCTAAGTTGCTCTCCATCGTCCACCAGGTTAGGGAAGACCGAATGTGATGCGGAAGATATATCAAATCGTCCAGCGACTGTTGGGACTTGTCCCAACAGCGGAGTAGGTGTCTCTGAAGTGGTCTTAGGTGAAAGCGCGTAGGGAACAGCTTCCACCGACGACACCATCTTCCCCACCAGACGCATCGTTTGTCGGATAGAGATCTGATTGCTGGTCTGCGCTTGGCTGGCCAACTTCTTCAATGATGCGATCTTGTCTTGGGGAAGAATGACCCTGTGACTGGTTGTGTCGAATTGCATACCAAGGAAGATCATGCGATTTGATGGAGTCATCGAGGATTTTACCCGGTTTATGATCCATCCGAACCGAGATAGTAATCGTTAAACACTGAGCGACCTGACGTTGAGCCTGGTTCAAGGATCTCGCCTTTTTTAACAGATCGTCTAGGTAAGGGAGAATAAAAATCCCTTGAAGGCGAATAAATGCGGCTTGGCAGGTCATGACCTTTGTGAATACCCGCGGTGCTGAGGCTAAGCCGAATGGCATGGCCTTGAACTGGAAGTGCCGGGGACCTATGGCAAATCTGAGAAAGTGGTGATGACCCTTCCAGATGGGGACGTGTAGATATGCGTCCTGAATATCCAGGGATGCGAGATAGTCGCCTGGTTCTATAGATAAAATTACATAGATGTTGAGAGCTTTTAGATCCAAAACGGGACGAAACGTTCCGTCCGTCTTTGGCACCAAAAAGAGGTTCGAATAGAAACCCCGAAATCTCTGATCTTCTGGAACCTGGGAGATTACTTGCGCCCGGAGGAGAGAGAGAACGCAGTCGTTGAGAGTTTGGCGGCAGCATGGGCATCTCGGTATGCGGGAGGGAAAGAAACGAGGAGGAGAGGAGAACTCTATTCGGTAGCCGTTGGCCAGAGTATCCATCGTCCAGGTGTCTGTGGATGGCATTTTCCATTCTTTGATGAAAAAACGAAGGCGGCCTCCGACCTGAAGAGGTGGAGGATAGTCATGCCTGTTTGTTTTTATCTCCCCGTTTTGAAGGCTCCTCTTTTGGAAGGCCAGTGAGTAAATGATCTGTGTCCCTGACGGTTCGGAAAGGTATTGACCTGTTCTGTCTGTACCCGGGGAGGAGGGCGCGAGGCTCTTGAGGGGCGAAAAGAGGATGAACGCCGAAATGACGGAAAACGACGGGCTCTATTTTGTGGAAGGAAAGTACTTTTAGCCCCCGTGGCTTGGGCAATTATCTTCTCAAGTTCGGGCCCAAACAGGAGTTGCCCCAGGAAGGGTAGGTTGGTGAGGGCTTTTTTGGATGCCGGGTCCGCTGCCCAGGCTTTAAGCCATAAGGATCGCCTGGCCGCCGTCGTGGCCGCCGATGACCTGGCGACGAGTCTGCTAGACTCTTAACGCCGCGTCCCCAATATATATGGCTGCATCAGATAGCTGTTGTACAAGATCGATTAGGCGGCTGTCAGTAGATTCCTTGGCCACTATTTGATACAGTTGGTCTAACCAGGCTTCCATAGCTTTGGCCACCCATGCGGAGGCGAAGGTGGGATATAAGGCCGCGCCAGCTGCCGCGAATGATGTTCTTAGGAATCCCTCCAGTCGTCTGTCTGTGGGATCTTTAAAAGTGGCTGCCTCGGCCAGAGGTATAGCTGTGGCCCTGGATAGTCTCGCCACCGGAGGGTCGACTGCTGGCGGCATGGACCACCTATCCACGTCCGGCTTGGGAAAAGGGAACATCATCTGAAAATGTTTTGACAGGTGAAATTTCTTTTCCGGAGACGCCCATTCTTCCAAGACGATCTGTTCCAGTTGATCATACGAGGGAAAGATCGCTGTCGATTTCTTAGGACGGCTGAACAAGGACTTGGATGGATCCGTTGGTTCGACCGGATCTCGTATATTAAGTACCTGCAGAACCGATCTAATAAGATCGTCCATGGATTCGGGTGTGAAGGTGGTCTGAACGTCATGTTCAGACGCTAAGGAGTCCAATTCTCCTTCTTCCGATTCCTCTCTTTCCTCCACGGAAATCTCTTCCCCTGACTGAAATACCGGGAGATCTGAGGATCTGGAAGCTCTTAAAGGTCTGACTTCTGTTCCAGAGGGATTAACCGAATGTAACACCTGGGAAAGAGACGTCGAAATTATCGACATAGAATCTGCTAGAGATTTTGCCCAGGCTGGTTCAGACTCCTGGGGGGATACCCCCGGAGATACTCGGGGCAAGACCAAACCCGGAGGTGGATTCTGTAAGGAATCAATGGAAGCCCGAAGCGATTTCGCCCACTCGGGTTCCTGACTGTCAGGAGCAGGCTGAGGGTCTTGGGTAACACTGCATGACCCACATAGGGGCCCAGATAGGCCGGCTGGCAACTTTGTCTGGCAGAACGCGCAGACGTAGGAGATCGCAGGGGCAGCTTTGGCGGCTTTTGGACGGGAAGCGGACTTCTCCTTGTTGGACATGACTGACTTGGAAAGGAGAGATGAGAAAACACAAAGAATTTTTTTTTTTTTTTATATATTTTTTTTTTTTTTTTTTTTTTACAAGTGCAGAGAGAGAGAGGGAAGCGGCGGAAACCGCCGGTTACCTGCTATGGTGGAAGGGGGGGGTCTGCGCATTTTAGACCCGCGGGTCATGATGTGCAGCCCTTCCGCGGCATCAACATAGGGGCAGCCTATGCTGTATGCAGTTCCCACGTAGGGAGCCGGTGGGGCCTGAAATCCACCGGCTCCTTGCAGTATCTATTTGCAGTGGTAAGGTCCTTCTCCTGAAGCGGACACTTTAAAACTGGAGGAGGCTTCCGGTGCTCAGAGGTTATAGCTGAGGGGGAGGAGCACTGGAGCCTCAGTCTTTCAATTTTAAAGTGTCCGCTCCTGGAGAATGGGTACTTAACCCCTACGTGTCCTGGGTCCCCCTAAGGCTGCAAGAGAAATTATGTACTATTATGTTAATTAATTGTCTAGATTCTCTAGTTTAATATTATTTACAAACATAAATACAGGGAGATTCAAGTTATTATTGTTAAAAATAGTGCTAATTGGGGGAAAATTGGCAACATTTTTAACAATAAGAACTTGTATTGAATATCCATGAGTATTTGTTAATTGAACTACTATGAATCACAGAAAATAGCACACAAAAAGTTTGTGCCTCTTGTATCAGCCTTTATGGTTAAGATAAGGGTGTGCTGGTTCAGAGACTGTGTTGGTGTCTTTGATATAACTGTTTGTAAACTACTTGTACATTATTGGTGGCCATGGTAGCATCATTTATTGTACTTCCTGTTGCTTGTTCATATTCATGGAGAAGGAAGCTACATTCAGTGTAATTAATAGTCCTAATTGTCACTTACTGTTGTAATCAGGTGAAGTGAATAATTAAGACATTATTTACATTTGTAGCATTTTCCTAAATCACTTTCGTTTTAACATAATGTGTAAAATATGATTTTAATAGTGTGTGTTTAGCCCATGTGTAGCTATGCCAAAACGTGCACCACTTGGTCTTGAAATGTCAAAGAAACATCTAGTTGTATTTGAAAACATCAATGTGTTTTCTCCCTCCCCGAACCAACCCCCTACCCTAATAGTTCCCAGGATGATGACCTAAACAGTTAGGTCCTCACCTCTAGGTTTCTCCTAAATCTAGCACACCATACCTTCATCTCTTAGCACCAATATGCCCCTTTCCTCTCTGATTCCTGAACTTGGTCAATGAGAAGACACATTCAGCAAGGAGCATGTCCATTGGACCGTCTTGGAAGAGAGACTCTGTAAGGTTGTGGGGCTAGACAGGCACTATGAGCTGGACGATGAAGTATGGGGTGCTAGATTTACAGCATACCCAGGAGTGTGGACCTAGCCTTTTATGTCTTTACCCTGGATATTATTATAGAGTGAGGGTGATTCTGAGACACTACAGTTGCCCTTTAAGGGTTTTTTTCTGTGTGTGCATTTATTTACAGTGCTGTAAAAAAGTGTTTGTTCCATTCGTGAGTTTCTTCATAACATTTGATTCTGATCTCCAAACAAATTTAGTATAATACAAATGACAACCCAAGTAAATGAAATACCCCGTTTATAAAGTGTTCACGTTTGTACATCAGAAAAAATTAAGTGTTATGAAGAAACCGAACTATAGAAACTCAGGAAGAGGTTAAAATGATTTTGAAGCTCTGCAATCAGCCCCAATTCTGTGCCAGTTTGTGTGTTACCTGGCACCTACTCACAAACCAATGCTGATAAACATTGGAGCTGCAGTGATGTTAGATGCTTTTATTTTTTTCAATTTGACAGAATGTATCTCGGCTTCCAGCTGGAATATTAAGACAAGCGATACATTTTTTGATTAAGCTAAACATAGGCAATACACACTAAAAATTACTTTTCAACCTTTACTTCATTAAAAAAAATGTTGCATACTAGGACCAAACCTGCAGATTTTATTAGGACCACAATATTGTCTATCTTATGATGTTGGAAGTTTTTGGTATTTCAGACTGCGGCACATCAGTGCACGGAAACGTGTGTAAAAAGCATGATCGCAATGCAGCATGTCACTAATCTTATATCTGAGCACATGTGATTGCATGCACTCTGAAAATGAACTGGGGGGCATGCAGTGTGGCCACCAACATTAAAAACAATGGCATGCAATTCTTACACGAAAAACACGATCGGAAGCATGTGAGAATCTCGCAGTGTTGCCTAGGCCTAAGAAAGTAAAAACACAAATTAGTTTGCTTCGGTATGTGAGATGTTTGGGAACAATTAACTGATGTTTTTCCTTTAATATCATTGTAGATGAATGTGAAGAAGTAGAGCAACAGTGTCAGAAAACAATCAAACAGCTGGAAATCATTCTGGGAGAATCACTCCAAAGCTATTTTTGAAGAAAATAAATGATCCCTTGCAGGGTCCTGTTGTGAGGATGATCATTTATAATCCTAAAGGAGTGCCTTAAAGTGCCTTGCCAGTAACTACACATGACTGCCACACCAAACAATAATTTCCACTATTTTTACAGCAGTTTTTCAACACAACTGTGGCCTGGCTTCACCTTTATACCCAAACTTAGCATCACCTTTAGGTGCAGCAGAGGTTTATAGCGTGAGAGATATGCATAATGGATATGTATAAGGAATTAAATATGTTGTATTAATGCTTTTGTGTTCCAAAACTATTTTTAAAAAGTGAAAAAGAAAGAAATTACACTACCTGGAAGTAATTAAAGAATTTACGTTATTAAAGGGCATCTATACCAAAAAATAGGTTCTTTTAAATTGACCATAACTGGAAACTGTAATTCTTCCCAACCACCACTGTATTATATTTTGTTGATCTGCCCCCTATTTCTTTAGATATCCAATCTAAAACTTATATTTCATCTGTCAATCAAGTTCCTTGCTCTCAAAAACTATTCTGTGAGTAGTTTTACTGTAGCTGGAATGGTGACAGAGTTTTGACAGTTGGAATGCTGTGTGCAGGCTTGACAGTAGGTTTGTGGGGAAAAAGTCAGGTTGGATGGAAGTGGGAGTGGTTAAAAGAGGGAGGGGGGATACTGCTCCTAAACAAAATGTGTGCTGGATTGAAGGCATGCAGCTACACACGCAAATCAGTATGTATTCAATTAAGATAAGGCAAAGTCATTTCTTCAGTATAGTGTCCTTTTAAAAGGTATGAAATTGGGGACAGATACAAAACCTTCAATAAAGCTAAGAAACTTAAAAATTATTATATAGTATAGGACAGTGATGGTGAACCTTTTAGAGGCCGTGTGCCCAAACTGTAACCCAATCCCCACTTTTTGTTGCATAGTGCCAACATGAACATTTATCCTGAATATGGAGTTTTTAATTTAGAAAAAACTACTCAAAATAGACACAGACAAATCCAGTATATATAATCAATTATAGATCACTTATTAACCTCTACATTACCACACCGGAGTTTGAGAACGGTGACCATTGACTCCTACATTATTACACACTAGACATTAAGCCTGTTACAATAACAGGCGCTAAAAAGCCCAGAGTGCCTCCATCCTCCATGTCCCAAGGCCACAGTTCCATCTTAGTCTCCCAGACCCAGGGTCCCCCCTCTGTCCCAGACCCAGGGCCCCCCTCTGCCCCAGACCTAGGGTCCCCGTCTGTCCCAGAACCAGTGCCCCTCCTCTGTCCCAGACCCAGGGCCCCTCCTCTGCCCCAGACCCAGGGCCCCCCTTCTGTCCCAGCCCCTCTCTCTTCCCGTCCCAGGTCCCACCCCCTCTGTCCCAGACCCAGGTCCCACCCCCTCTGTCCTTCCTGACTCCAAACGGCAATCGGAAAGTATCCCTGGATCAAGTAGATCTACAGTATATGTATTAATACTAGTAATTTTCAATATTTTTTAGTTTTAGAAACTTATCTAGGCCATTTTTAAAGCTATTCAATGAACTTGCCATTACCACATCTGCTGGAAGACAGTTCCACAGTTTCACTGTTCTCTCTGTAAAGAAACCTTTACTACCCTGAAGATGGAACTTCTTTTCTTCCAACAGGATGTCCACATGTTCTCTGATATGACCTATTAGTGAACAATGCACCAGAGAGTTTATTGTATGGCCCAGGGACACAAGCAGAGCTGAATGTTACCTTTCTCTGCTACAGAGAGCTGCTACACTTTCTGGCTTTTTCGTAACAAACTCTGGTGAACTCGGCTGTGCATGAGTGCCCGCAGGTTTGCCACCACTGGTATAGGATAGATATAATAATTGTCAGGCTGTGCTGGGCCACACTGATGTGACTTCAGAGAGCTGATGTTGTGGATCTATTTTAGTACTGGAAATAATTCACTACTATAGCTTAAGCTGGCCATACAAGCTACGATAGCGGTCGTACCATATCGCAATATAGTCTTAATCTCATACGATCGTGTATCGCCACCTTTTTTTTTTTTAAACATATTTTTGTTGTGTTTAATTATAAGTTACTCTACATTTACTGACCTTCGTCTAATGGATTTGCCTGGTAAACCGGTGTACCTCATTATTTTGGTAATGTGAATATTTTTCTTTTTAACAGAAATGTAGAGAACGAGAGCAATTCTTATAATTAAAAATCTGGTTAGAAATGCTGATTATAAAGTGCTTGAGGCAAATAAATGGCAAGTGAGAAGTTTTTTTGTTTTAAGGGTGGACATGCGCTTTCACGTGTCATCTAGTGTGGATATCTGCAGAAAAAGTTAATACAGGCTTATATCATCAGATGGGCAAAATCTGTCTGTTTTACTAGCCAATTATAAACATGTCAAAGGTTTTGGTTTAGCATGTGCATAGGAGGCAGCAGGGGAATCTGCAGTCATTCATTGGTTGTGATGTCAGCAGTCACCTTGATTGACTGCATGGTGGGAGGAGCAGGCTTACTGTTGGGGAAAATAATTATCCGTAAATACCTTATTAATACATCAAAAATGTGTTTAATATATCAGTTAGGGTTGGGGGCAGGTAACAGATATGTGACACTTTTTTTTTGTTTTAAGTGTGGACATGGCCTTTTAAGCAGCAATATTTAGGTACCATTATTTAGGGATGAGTAGTGTTATTTAGCAACTGCTAGAGTAATTTAATGATCCTTATTTAAGAATACCCTTCTTTATAAATATGCTCTAAGCTCTTTGGCTAATAAACCAGATTTGTCTAACAGCCTTCAACTGTCAATGGATATTGGTAGCTAAAGTTCGACAGATACATCTGTGACCAAGAGTTGAAGGAACTGTATATATTCAGTACTGTACAAAGGTTTTAGGCAGTTGTGAAAATGCTGTTAAGTATGTATGCCTCCACAAATATAAATTTTGATCACATTGACAGGCATGCCTTTTGTATAATTGATTGACTTGTTAAATTAAACTATTCAATTACTGAAAATGAAGCGAGAAGACGTTGAGAATGTCTGTGCTCTGTAACAATAGCCCCTAATCATCTTATTTCAAGCATATGATTCTTCTAAAGAATGTGTATTTGGATGTGCAAGGGGCTCAGTTTAAACTATAAATGGATTTGTGTTCCCCTAAACTATGCCCAAGGGTTCAAATGGCTTCTGTGCACTACATAATATTTTTTATTAAATTTGTTTAAGATTATTGTATGTCATATAATTCAACCTGATTACAAATTTAAGGACAATGACAAGGGTGGCCAATTTTTATTTATTTTTGCACGTCAGGCATTTTTCACGGGTTCTATAATTTATAGCATAGGTGAATTAAACGACTACAGGAAATCATAACATGAAACAGAAATCTATATACACGTGTTTTATTGGATTGATATTCGATTTTTTTGTTAGGTCTTCACTTTAAGCCATTATTGTCTGATGCCATACAAAGAAAACTAGTTAGTCATGGACACAATAAGGCCATTAAACAATTGCAGGGCTGTTTCAATAACACTAACTGGTCCATCCTTAAGCTAGGTACACATACTGGTAGCCATAAAATTTCATCACATGCGGGTAGCCATGGGAATTTCATATAATGGCAGCAAACTGGCAATATCATCATATACTGGGGTAGGCTATTACCCCATGTGTAGGGCAATCCACTCATATTAGTGCAGGCAGTCGCAGCATTGCCTCACTCCACTAATATAATGAGTGCATTGCCCTGCATATGGGGTAGGTAATAGCCTAATAGGGCTATGTGGCTATCCCCTACCCATGTGCAGTGAAGCAGCTGGAGACCGGAATTCATTGGAGAGGCAGCGTAGGAGAGGCAGTTCCCAGTAGTACAATGCGGCTGTGTGATGACATCACACTGGAATTTGTGCGGCGATATTTCGCAGCCACAGAATACTACACTACACAGTAGGGACAGCAGTGGGTTAAATTTTAGTTTTGGGGTGGACATTCCCTTTAAAGTCATAGATGGCAACCCGAATTGAAAGATATCACATTTCTTCCCCTTCCTACTGTCCAACATTCACCTTTAAATACAGACCGAAGAGGGGTAGGATCCTGCACACCTAAACAAGAGGTAAGTAAATAGTTATTGTTCCATGCTGGGTGCTCTAAGCTCTGTAGCCAACAGCCAATATCACACAAGGTAAGACATGCTAGGCACACCAGTCTTAATAATGGAAAGTGTCCTTTTAATCGTGACGTTTCGGAACCTGTGTGGCTCCTTCCTCAGACCAAACAAAACAATAGGTACAATACTGAGAAATGCATTGCACAGATCTGTGCTAAAATCAGTCATTGTATTATTCTCCTCCTGCAGCACTGAAACATTTATATAAGTGTATATATTAATAAATGTGCTTAGATTGTAAGCTCGTCAGTGCAGGGTTTAATGTGAATGTATACATGTAATTGTAAAGCTCTATGGAAGATATTAGCGCTATATAAATCCACAATATTAATATAATTTAATATTAAAGGGGAGTGTTGGATGGAATGCCACTTGCAGCTCTGTTGTTTCTATAAGTTTACTAATTAAAGAAGTACTGTTGGAGGGGATGCAAACATGTCCTATAAAATTGATACACACTCTTCCAGGCTCCAATATTCCCCTTTAAAATGCATTGCACAGAGATGTGTGAAGATCAGGTTCACTTCAATATGCTGCAGCTCTGCGCTGTTTTGTTTTTCTAAGTGTACCTTACAAAGTGATGAGTACAATTCTACTGGGGTTGTCACCCAAACTCTTATGAAATTGACCTGCTGCACTGCATTATATAAATGCTATTGGCTACACTGAAATCAATGCTGCTAGCATTACACTTCGCAATGCACACGAAAATGCGTGTTTTCGGTGTGTTGCCGCTTTTTCAATGATTTGAAAAAAACGCAAACGCAGAAAACTCGCAGCAGTGTGGCCTAGCCCTAAACGTCCGTCTCTTGCTGAAATGTTCACAAATATAAAGGGTTTACAGGTTGCTTCATAAATGCATATGAAAAGGGTTAAAGGGCATGTCCACCCTTCAAAAATGTTTTTGATATAATATTCCCCCTGTCCCCCCAGCCCCAACCGCTATATTTTTATTATTAGAAAGTGCCCCAAACTTTACTTACCTTCCCTCTTTCCTCTACCGCACTGCCAGGCCCTCTGCTTGCGAGAAAATGCAAGCAGAGGGGTGGGACCGGCAGTCGCGTATGTGATTGGCTGAGCGGCAGCCAATCACGGACGCGGCTGCCGGGAGTTCAGTGCGGCGGAGGAAAGAGGGAAGGTAAGTAATGTTTGGGACACTTTCTAATAATAAAAATATAGCGGTTGGGGCTGGGGGCACAGGGGCAATATTATATGGAAAGGTTTTTACGCTAGGGGGAGGGAATCCTAATAGGGAGGGAAGGGGAGAAGGGCTGCAGTACGCATGCCAAACTTCTCCCGGAGGCAAGACAGGAGGCAGAGTCCTATATGGACTCTGCTATCCTCCTGGTGGGCAGTTTTTGGGACTTTGGGTGGGGACTACAGGAGAACCATTTGGAGCTGGGATGTGAGGTAAGGATTTTATTACACTACATGATGGGGCCATTAGTGGGGGGGATTATAGTTTTGGGGGTGAACATGCCCTTTAACACCTTCCCCCAATTTGAGCAGTAAAGCAGAGGCCATACTTAACGGTGTCCGCTTACGCTGCGATCCCTGTCATTTGCGAAACGATACAAAAAAAAATAGTGATTGCATGCTCTCTGATCATCAGATTGCAGCCCCAGCACACCTAGTGTGGCCAGTCCAACTGGCCAACACTGGTGTGTGCTTTTTAACGTGATCAGATTGCAATTCTTTGCATTTGAACAGTCTGCAGTTTTTCCCAGAAAACATCCCCTGAACTCAGAATTACCCCCAACAAACTATATATTCCTGAAATCTACACACTTTCAGCTATGTAACACTGTAGTTTGTTCATTCATACCATTAATGGTGTAGGCAAAATTCATTGTATACGGTCGCACTTTTAAGAAAAAATAAACTTCAAAAGGTAAAAATCGTGCAAAAAACTCATGGAATGTAAAAAAAAGTTACTAAATATCAATCTCCCACATGTCCTAAATCAATCGGTATGCCATATGGGTGGGTGCAAACAGAGACAGGGCCACCAACTAGCTCAAATGGGACCCATGCGCAATTGCAATTACAAGAAAAAAAATCAAAAAACGCCACAACCCACCCCCACCCCCACTCCCCCTTTTAGTGGTATTTTAGTGAAAACCGGTTAGTACGGAGAGTCACACAAGTCTTTTTTTTGGTACCTCTGCAAAATTTCCTACTAAAATGGGCTTAGTTTCTCTTGAAATCGAACAAATAATGATTGGGAAGCTTGAAGAAGACAAACTTTTTTGCTAATGTATAGTTTTAGGGTTAAAAAAAAGGGTGTGTGTATCATTTTAAGAATTTTTGCCCATTTTCCAATTCGAAATCCGATCGGAAAAATCTCTTCCCGGAAATCATTTTGCAGGAAGTGATTTTTTTATTCATTGGCAAAGATCAAAAATTTGGTGATCAGAAGTGATCACCAAATTTTGATCTCTGTCCCCATTTTTGGGGGGGGGGCAGTAGAAAAGTAGCAAAGACTTAGAAAAAATCCTATTTGTGAATGGAACTTTGAGTCTATTTATAGGAACTTTGTTCAGGAGATTTATAAAGGGATAGGTTGTTTTCTTTTTTTGGGTTTTTTTTGTTTAGATATTGTCCAATTATTCTATTTACATGACTATAGTAATTTTGATGTGCCTACAATAAATATATTATATTTTTTACATATATATATATATATATATATACATACAATCCAAGAATTGTGGAAGCACTCCAATTAGGCTCATTTACAACTACATTTAGTGGAAGTGCTACTGATCTGGTCAACATTTATACAAACATAGAAAGATAATCAATGCACTTCCTAGCCCCATACAATATCATATTATCTGCTCACTGGCATACTTTATAAACAAAGGGTGTTTATAATACATTACTGTGATCACATGAATGAAAAGCCTTCCAACCACGTCAAGGTAACCCCGTCTGAAGGTCCTAACGTCTAACCTTTTCAATTTCTTTTACTTCAATTACGATTAGCAAACTTTTGCATTTCTCATTCTTACACACTGGATCCATTTAACAGGCTCTCCCTTCCCCCTCAGCCCTTTGGCTTTTTAAAAATGAGGGAAGAGCCATCCAGTGCTTTATATTAAAGGCAGAGGACCTCCCATTAAAGGGGCGTGTTGGGGTTGCTATTACCACATGGAGCTTGACCAAGCCTCCCAATAATACATACAATCCAGAATTGTGGAAGCACTCCAATTAGGCTCATTTACAACTACATTAGTGGAATGCTACTGATCTGGTCAAACATTTATACAACATAAGAAAGATAATCAATGCACATTCCTAGCCCCATACAATATCATATTATCTGCTCACTGGCATACTTTATAAACAAAGGGTTTTAGTAAACATTACTGTGATCACATGAATGAAAAGCCTTCCAACCACGTCAAGGTAACCCCAGTCTGGAAGGTCCTAACGTCTAACCTTTTCAATTTCTTTTACTTCAATTACGATTAGCAAACTTTTGCATTTCTCATTCTTACACACTGGATCCATTAACAGGCTCTCTCCCTTCCCCCTCAGCCCTTGGCTTTTTAAAAATGAGGGAAGAGGCCATCCATGCTTTATATTAAGGCAGAGGACCTCCCATTAAAGGGGCGTGTTGGGGTGCTATTACCACATGGAGGCTTGACCAAGCTCCCAATAATACACCAATCCAAGAATTGTGGAAGCACTCCAATTAGGCTCATTTACAACTACATTTAGTGGAAGTGCTACTGATCTGGTCAAACATTTATACAACCATAGAAAAGATAATCAATGCACATTCCTAGGCCCCATACAATATCATATTATCTGCTCACTGGCATACTTTATAAACAAAGGGTTTTAGTACAATTACTGTGATCACATGAATGAAAAGCCTTCCAACCACTTCAAGGTAACCCCAGTCTGGAAGGTCCTAACGTCTAACCTTTTCAATTTCTTTTACTTCAATTACGATTAGCAAACTTTTGCATTTCTCATTCTTCACACTGGATCCATTAACAGGCTCTCTCCCTTCCCCCTCAGCCCTTTGGCTTTTAAAAATGAGGGAAGAGGCCATCCAGTGCTTTATATTAAAGGCAGAGGACCTCCCATTAAAGGGGCGTGTTGGGGGTGCATTACCCACATGGAGGCTTGACCAAGCCTCCCAATAAATACATACAATCCAAGAATTGTGGAAGCACTCCAATTGCTCATTTACAACTACATTTAGTGGAAGTGCTACTGATCTGGTCAAACATTTATACAAACATAGAAAAGATAATCAATGCACATTCCTAGGCCCCATACAATACCATATATTCTGCCTCACTGGCATACTTTATAAACAAAGGGGTTTTAGTATAACATTACTGTGATCACATGAATGAAAAGCCTTCCAACCACGTCAAGGTAACCCCAGTCTGGAAGGTCCTAACGTCTAACCTTTTCAATTTCTTTTACTTCATTACGATTAGCAAACTTTTGCATTTCTCATTCTTACAACAGGATCCATTTAACAGGCTCTCTCCCTTCCCCCTCAGCCCTTTGGCTTTTTAAAAATGAGGGAAGAGGCCATCCAGTGCTTTATATTAAAGGCAGAGGACCTCCCATTAAAGGGGCGTGTTGGGGGGTGCTATTACCACATGGAGGCTTACCAAGCCTCCCATAATACATACAATCCAAGAATTGTGGAAGCACTCCAATTAGGCTCATTTACAACTACATTTAGTGGAAGTGCTACGTGATCTGGTCAAACATTTATACAAACATAGAAAGATAATCAATGCCCATTCCTAGCCCCATACAATATCATATTATCTGCTCACTGGCATACTTTATAAAAAAGGGGTTTTAGTATACATTACTGTGATCACATGAATGAAAAGCCTTCCAACCACGTCAAGGTAACCCAGTCTGGAGGTCCAAACGTCTAACCTTTTCAATTTCTTTTACTTCATTACGATTCAAACTTTTGCATTTCTCTCTTACACACTGGATCCATTTAACAGGCTCTCTCCCTTCCCCCTCAGCCCTTTGGCTTTTTAAAAATGAAAAAATTTTAGAAAAAATTTTAGAAATGCAAAAGTTTGCTAATCGTAATTGAAGTAAAAGAAATTGAAAGGTTAGACGTTAGACCTTCCAGACGGGGTACCTTGACGTGGTTGGAAGGCTTTTCATTCATGTGATCACGAATGTATACAAAACCCCTTTGTTTATAAAGTATGCCAGTGACATATATATGATATTGTATGGGCCTAGGAATGTGCATTGATTATCTTTTCTATGTTTGTATAAATGTTGGACCAGATCAGTAGCACTTCCCTAAATGTAGTTGTAAATGAGCCTAATTGGAGTGCTTCCACATTCTTGGATTGTATGTATTTATTGGGAGGCTTGGTCAAGCCTCCATTGGTAATGCACCCCCAACACGCCCCTTTAATGGGAGGTCCTCTGCCTTTAATATAAAGCACGGATGGCCTCTTCCCTCATTTTTAAAAAGCCAAAGGGCTGAGGGGAAGGGAAGAAGCCTGTTAAATGGATCCATTGTGTAAGAATGAGAAATGCAAAAGTTTGCTAATCGTAATTGAAGTAAAAAGAATTGAAAAGGTTAGACGTTAGGACCTTCCAGACTGGGGTTACCTTGACGTGGTTGGAAGGCTTTTCATTCATGTATCACAGTAATGTATACTAAACCCCTTTGTTTATAAAGTATGCCAGTGAGCAGTAATATGATATTGTATGGGGCCTAGGAATGTGCATTGATTATCTTTTCTATGTTTGTATAAATGTTTGACCAGATCAGTAGCACTTCCACTAAATGTAGTTGTAAATGAGCCTAATTGGAGTGCTTCCACAATTCTTGGATTGTATGTATTTATTGGGACTTGGTCAAGCCTCCATGTGGTAATAGCACCCCCAAACACGCCCCTTTAATGGGAGGTCCTCTGCCTTTAATAAAGCACTGGATGGCCTCTTCCCTCATTTTTAAAAAGCCAAAGGGCTGAGGGGGAAGGGAGAGAGCCTGTTAAATGGATCCGTGTGTAAGAATGAAAATGCAAAAGTTGCTAATCGTAATTGAAGTAAAAGAAATTGAAAAGGTTAGAGCGTTAGGACCTCCAGACCTGGGTTACCTTGACGTGGTTGGAAGGCTTTTCATTCATGTGATCACAGTAATGTTACTAAAACCCCTTTGTTTATAAAGTATGCCATGAGCAGATAATATGATATGTATGGGGCCTAGGAATGTGCATTGATTACTCTTTCATGTTTGTATAAATTTTTTGACCGATCATTAGCACTTCCACTAAATGTAGTTGTAAATGACCTAATTGGAGTGCTTCCACAATCTTTGGATTGTATGTATTTATTGGGAGGCTTGGTCAAGCCTCCATGTGGTAATAGCACCCCCAACACGCCCCTTTATGGGGGTCCTCTGCCTTTAATATAAAGCACTGGATGGCCCTTCCCCTTTTTAAAAAGCCAAAGGGCTGAGGGGAAGGGAGAGAGCCTGTTAAATGGATCCAGTGTGTAAGAATGAGAAATGCAAAAGTTTGCTAATCGTAATTGAAGTAAAAAAAATTGAAAAGGTTAACGTTAGGACCTTCCAGACTGGGTTACCTTGACGTGGTTGGAAGGCTTTTCATTCATGTGATCACAGTAATGTATACAAAACCCCTTTGTTTATAAAGTATGCCAGTGAGCAGATAATATGATATTGTATGGGGCCTAGGAATGTGCATTGATTATCTTTTCTATGTTTGTATATATATATATATATATATTTATTATTATAGTTATTAAGGGGGAGCGCGGGGATAGCATAATTGTTTTTGTACATTCTATTTAGTCATATTACCCTCTAGATTGGCCTCCGAGCGCTCCCATTTATTTTGGTTCCGTTTGATCTGAGGTTTCATCTTTATCACTAGCGAGGCGGAAGTGAGGGGTTTTGTGATAGTGCATGCAGATATCTCTGTGTCTGCATGCATCTTAGCACACAGCAGTTCACTTATTAAATGTAGTATTTCTTGTTCTATATTGTTTAATAGTGTTCAAATCTGTATGTGTCTGTGTGCATTTTTAGTGATGTCACTATGACATCAGCATGACATCATAATTTTGCATAATTAGGATTTTGATCCAAAAAAGCATTGCACTTGGTGCGACTTCTTATTCTATATCTTTTAATAGTGTTCAAAATGTGGCGCATATTTTTGTGATGTCACTATAACATCAACATGACATCATTATTTGTAGAGAATTTAATTTTGACCCTAAAAATTATTGCACTTGTTGGTGTGGTTTCTGTATTCTATATCTCTTAATAGTGTTCATATGCCTGGGTACATTTTTAGTGATGTAACCATGACATCAGCATGACTTTATTTTGTACATATTTGAATTTTTACCCTAAAAAGCATTGCACTTTGTGTAATTTCTTATTCTCTATATAATAATAGTATTCAAATGTGTCTGAGTGCATTTTTTAGTGATATCACTATGACATTAGCATGACATCAGCATTCACCACAGATTTGGATTTTGACCCTAAAAAGCATTATACTTGTTCTGATTTTTTATTCTATATCTTTTAATAGTATTCAAATGTGTCTTGTTGTATTTTTTTTAGTGATGTCACTGACATCAGCATGACATCATCATTTTGCACAGATTTGGATTTTGAACCCACAAAACATTGCATTTGGTGTGATTTCTTATTCTATATCTTTTAATAGTATTCAAATGTGTCTTGGAACATTTTTGTGATGTCCCTATGACATCAGCATGACATCATCATTTTGTAAAGATTTGGATTTTGACCCAAAACAGTATTACACTTGTTACAACTTCTTATTCTATATATTTTAATAGTGTTTAAATGTGTCCTCTTGTTTTATATCATTTAATAGGGTTCAAATGTGTATGCAGGGGCACTTCTAGGGTGTTTGCTGCCTGAGCCAAACTTTTTGTTGCCACCCTTTCACATGCCGCCACCACGTTAAAGTGGGTGTGGCTTTGTGGATGGGCATGGCTAAAGTTTTAAGATTTTGAACTTTCTTTCAGAACAGTTCCTCAAACAGTCAATTAGCAATATTGTAAATGACTAAAAACAGATATTACATCCGTTTCTCAAACAACTTGTGGTGCCATTACCATATTGCTCCTTTCAGTTTTTTGTTGCTCAAATCGAAATAACTTATTTCATAGCCTGTGCTATACATGTTGGTACAACTTGGTGCAACTTCTTATTCTATATCTTTTAATAGTGTTGAAATGTGTCTTGGTACATTTTTTTGTGATGTTACTATGACATCAGCATGACATTGTTGTTTTGTACAGAATTATATTTGACCCAAAAAGCATTGCACTTGGTGTTATTTCTTATTCTATATCTTTTAATAGGGCACAAAGATTTATGTGTCTGGGTGTTTTTAGTGATGTCACTATGACATCATTATGACATCATTTTTTAAACAGGATTTAATTTTGCCCCTAAAAAGCATTGCACTTAGTGCAATTTCTTATTCTATATCTTGTTCATATGTGGATATATTTTTTGATGATGTCACTGACATCAGCATGACATGATAATTTTGTAAAGATTTGGATTTAGATCCAATAAATTATTGCACTTGGTTCAACTTCATATGCATATCTTTTAATAGTGTTCAAATGTGTCTTGGTGTATTTTTACTGATGTCACTATGACATCAGCATGGCATCATCATTTTACACAGTTTTGGATTTGGTCCCAAAAATGTCACGGCTTTTGGTGTGATTTCTTATTCTATATTTTTTAATAGTGTTTAAATTTGGCTTGGTGCATTTTGTGTTCAAATGTGTCTGGGTGTATTTTTTGTGATGTCACAATGACATTAGCATGACATCATAGTTTTCTACAGAATTAATGTTGACCCAAAAAGTATTGCAATTGTGTGTGATTTTTTTTATTCTATCAGGGAGATTCAAAAAGTTCTAATTGTTAAAATGGTGCTAAAATTACACCATTTTAAATATAAATTTTTTTATTGAATAACCCTGCATTTTTTTAATCGTGTTCAGATGTGTCTTGGTGCATTTTTAGTGATGTCACAATAACATCAGCATGACATCATAGTTTTGTAAAGATTTTTTTTTTTGACCCAAAAACTTTTGCACTTATTCCGTGTATTTTTATTCTATATCTTTTAATATTCTTCAAATGTGTACGTGTCTGGGTGCAATTTTAGTGTTGTCACTATGACATTTTGCACAGAGTAGGATTTTTATCTAGGAAAGCATTGCACTTAGTGCTACTTATTATTCTATATCTTTTAATAGTGCACAAAGATTTATGTGTCTGAGTGTTTTTAGTGATGTCACTATGACATCATTATGACATCATTTTTTAAACAGGATTTAATTTTGCCCCTAAAAAGCATTGCACTTAGTGCAATTTCTTATTCTATATCTTGTTCATATGTGGATATATTTTTTGATGATGTCACTGACATCAGCATGACATCATAATTTTGTAAAGATTTGGATTTAGATCCAATAAATTATTGCACTTGGTGCAACTTCATATGCATATCTTTTAATAGTGTTCAAAGTGTGTCTTGGTGTATTTTTACTGATGTCACTATGACATCAGCATGGCATCATCATTTTACACAGATTTGGATTTGGTCCCAAAAATGTCACTGCATTTGGTGTGATTTCTTATTCTATATTTTTTAATAGTGTTTAAATTTGGCTTGGTGCATTTTTGTGTTCAAATGTGTCTGGGTGTATTTTTTAGTGATGTCACAATGACATTAGCATGACATCATAGTTTTCTACAGAATTAAATGTTGACCCTAAAAAGTATTGCAATTGGTGTGATTTTTTTTATTCTATCAGGGAGATTCAATAAAAGTTCTAATTGTTAAAATGGTGCTAAAATTAGCACCATTTTAAATTATAAGAACTTTTATTGAATAACCCTGCATATTTTTTAATCGTGTTCAGATGTGTCTTGGTGCATTTTTTAGTGATGTCACAATAACATCAGCATGACATCATAGTTTGTGGTAAAAATTTTTTTTTTTGACCCAAAAACTTTTGCACTTATTTCGTGTATTTTTATTCTATATCTTTTAATATTCTTCAAATGTGTACGTGTCTGGGTGCATTTTTAGTGTTGTCACTATGACATTTTGCACAGAGTAGGATTTTTATCTAGAAAAGCATTGCACTTAGTGCTACTTATTATTCTATATCTTTTAATAGTGTTCAAATATATCTTGGTAAAATAAATGTCACTATGACATTAGGACGACATCATGATTTTGTATAGAAATATATTTAACCCAAAAAGCATTGCACTTATTTCTTATTCTATTTCTTTTAATAGTGTTCAAATGTGCCTGGAATCTTTTTCAATGATATGACATCAGCATGACATCATCATTTTACACAGATTTGGACCCCAAAAAAATTGCATTTGGTGCGACTTTTAAGGCACGTCAAACTAGAAATTTACAGAAGCGCCCTTATTCTATATCTTTTAAAAATGCAATTACACTATGACATCAGCATGACTTCATTTTGCACAGATTAAGATTTTGACTCAAAAAATTTGCACTTAGTGCAATTCTTATTCTATATCTTTTAATAACATTTAAATGTATATGGGTGCATTTTTTAGTGATGTCATTAGGACATTGGCATGACATCATAACTTAAAACATAAAACAGATTTGGATTTTGACCCAAAAACTCTGTGCACTTGATGCACCTTCTTATTATATATCTTAATAGTGCACAAATATTTACTGTATGTGTCTGGGTGTTTTTAGTGATGTCACAATAACATTTTTTACAGAATTTAATCTTGTCCCTAAAAAGCATTGCACTTGTGATTTTTTATTCTAAATCTTTTAAGTTAGTCAAATATGTATTGTTGTATTTTTCAGTGATGTCACTATGACATCAGCATGACATCCTAATTTTGCAGATTTGGATTTTACCCTTAAAGGGCAACTATAGTGAAAAAAAAACTATGTCTGTATACAATGTATAGATCACTTAGTATAAGCTGCCTTACTTTCATGTTTCTGTGTGGCTTCGTTTCTTCACACTGGCAGAAGTTTGTACCAAGCTGTGTAGTCCCCCTCCCCTCTCTGTCTACTCCCCCTCAAGCAGTGACGGGCTGTATACAGAGTCCGAGCATTGTCAGTTGAAAGGACTTTAAATGAAGTGCTGACATCCTGTTGACCCCTCCCTTCCAGAGCTAGACTGCAAGCAATGAAAGTGAGGAATAAAGTAGCAATATGCTGAAGGGAGGGGCAGAGGGGGAGAGAGGAGGACAAGTGGTGCTGAGATTCTTTACAAGTAAGTTACTGAACTCTGCCTGTTCTCTAACTTTGCTAATTGTTATTTACTTTTTACCTAAAGTTCATATCTCTCCCCCTGCTTAGCTGAGATCATAATCACTGAAGAGAGAGTCAGTGTAACAGCAGCTTGTAGTGAGACCTTCACAAACACAGTGACACTGCTTGTTGTCCTGTTACATTTCAGATGCTTTAGTCTATATATTTCATAGATTGCACTGTGTGTCTTGTTTGGTATATAGTCTGTATTACTGTATTATATATACTGTATTAGTGTTCCATTTGAGTCACTGGTTTTGTATGTATATAAGATTTTTTTTGGGGGGAGGGGCTGTTTTATAGTGTGTTATGCTCATATTCCTGGGTTAATGGTTTATTGATTGTGTTTAGCACTACAGCATTTGACTATATGTTGCACATGGTACATATAGTGTGGGTGAGAGAGTGTGTGACAGTACTGCAAGGGGGGCTTTGGATTGTGTGGGTGTGTGCCTTTGAGTGACAGATGAGGTGTAGCAGCTCCTACAAATCACAGCATATTCAAAGGCTTATATCTCTGGGACTATGAAGAACTTAAAGAAACTAAAGGTACCCTGGTGGATGGGATGACTTATAGGATACATTAGAAGAAATTAAAAAAAAACAATTTTCTCACTATAATTGCCCTTTAAAAGAACTGCACTTGTGATTTCTTATTCTAAATATTTTAATAGTGTTCAAATGTGCCTTGAATTTTTGTGATGTCACTATGATTGTAACAAATTCAGCCGGATGGCCAGGGTACTCACAGGTACGCTTTCAGGAGGAGACCCAAGTCTGTAGGTTTGGACTCTGGAGCAGATGAGGCTGATGGGAGTTGTATGCAGGATACTGAGGCACTACTGGAAAATGGATACCAAGGAGAAGAAACTGGAACTGGTAAGGTAAGTCTCTGGAACTGGTAAGGTAAGTCTCTGGGACTGGAAAGTATAGACTGCAACACGGAGATCGCTGGAAACATGTGAGGTAAGTGGAACTGAGCCAGGAGTAGCTTAACGCTACAATGTGCACACGTCAGGTAAGTACATGACAATGATATCATAATATTGTAAAGATTTGGATTTTGACCTAAAGTATCGCACTTACTGTAGTTGGTCCTTTTGTTCTATATCCAGTGGCTGGGTGCATTTTTAGTGATGTCACTATGACATCAGTATGACATCCTAATATTGCACAGATTTGAATTTTGACCCCAAAAAATCTTTGCACTTGTTGCAATTTCGTATTCTACATCTTTTAATAGTGTTCAAATTTGTCTGGGTATATTTTTTTAGCAATGTCACAATGACATTAGCAATACATCATTTTATACAGAATTAAATGTTGACCCTAAAAAGCATTGCACTTGGTGTGATTTTTTATTCTATATCTTTTGATTGTATTCAAATATGTTTTGGTGCATTTTTTAGTGATGTCACTATGACAGGCATGATATCATAATTTTGCACAGATTACGATTTTAATTCAAAAACGCATTTCACTTGGTGCAACTGCTTATTCTATATCTTTTAATTCTGTTCAAATGTGTCTTGGGGCATTTTTTAGTGATGTCACAATGACAACAGCATGAGATCATTTTGTAAAGATTTGGATTTTGACCCAAAAACACTTTGCACCTAGTGAGTCTTTTTATTCTATAACTTACCTTTGAATAGTGTTCAAAATTGTATGTGTCCCTAAAAAGCATTGCACTTGTGATTTCTTATTCTAAATCTTTGAAAAGTGTTCAAATGTGTGTTGTATTTTTCAGTGATGTCACTATGACATCAGCATGACTGTAACGCTCTGGATTCCTTCAGTATTCCTTCAGTCCAAATACCTCAATCTACAACCACTATCTTCACCAATAGACAAGCACCCATTTGCCAGGAGGCTAGACACGCCTCACCGAACACAGTTGCCCCCTGGACTTAGAGTGCAAGTTATTCAAACTGAGGCCGGGAATACAGGAGAAGTCCAGATTGAAACTAACGGACAAGGCACCAGGATAGATACAAAGGTCAGAGACCAAAAATACGAGGTACAGACAAGGGGCAGGCAAGAGCAGAGTCAGAATCAGGGCAAAGGGTCAAAACCAGGAATCAGGCTGCCAGGCACGGTACAGAGGGTTAAGCAGAAAACGTAGTCAGGAACTAGCAAAGGTCAGGGCAGGCAGATAAGAATCGCAGTCAAAAGCAAGGCAGGAGTCAGTAACAGAGAGTAATCAGCTAAAGCACACCACGAGCAAGATAGTAAACTAACCGCTATATGGGGCAAGGGCAGAATAGGCTGAGGCGTTTAAATACACAGAGGAACCAATGGGGAGAGGAGAACAAGAGTGAGGTGCAGGGATAGGTTCATTTGAATGAACAAGCCCTCCTCCGTCCAATAGCAGATGTGGAGGAGCGGAGGAGGTAAGAGCCAGTGCCTGTGTGCCTCCGCACAGCACTGGCTGAAGACCGGGCGAGAGCACGAACGGACGTGCTCGCGCGAGAAGAGACCGTGACATCAGTGGAAGCGCGCGCCGGGAGCAGAGAGACGCTGCAGGATCCCGGCACAGGTAAGGCTTTTGTCACAATGACATCATCATTTTGCACAGATTTGGATATGACCCAAAGAAAGCATTGCATTTGGTGTGATTTCTTTTCTATATCTTTTAATGGTGTTCAAATGTGTCTGGGTACATTTTTGTGATGTCACTATGACATCAGCATGACATAGTAATTTTGTAAAGATTTGGATTTTGACCCAAAACAGTATTGCACTTTTGATTTCTTATTTTAAATCTTTTAATAGTGTTCAAATGTGTCTTGTATTTTTAGTGCATCTTCTTGTTCTGTACCTTTTAATAGTGTTCAAATGTGTATGTGTATGGGTGTATTTGTAGAGATGTCACTATGACATCAGCATGACATCATCATTTTGCACAGATTTGGATTTTAACCCTAAAAAGCACTGCACTTTTGATTTCTTATTCTAAATCTTTTAATAGTGTTCAAATGTGTCTTGTATTTTTTAGTGATTTCACTATGACATCATTTTGCACAGATTTGGATTTTGATCCAAAAAAGCATTGCACGTTTTGTGATTTCTTATTCTACATCTTTTAATAGTGTTCAAATGTGTCTGGGTGTATTTTTAGTGATGTTACAATAACATTAGCATGACATCATCACTTTATACAGAATTAAATGTGATGATTTTTTAATTCTATATCTTTTACATAGTAATTGAGGTTGAATAAAGACACGTCCATCAAGTCCAATCTGTTTACCCTCCTTTTTAATCCTACCTAACAGTTGATCCAGAGAAAGGCCAAAAAACAGCTAAAAAGGGGTGGGGGGGAATTCCTTCCTGACTACAAATGGCAATCGAAAAGTATCCCTGGATCAACCAGAACTACAGTATATATATTAATACCAGTAATTCTCAATATTTTTTAGTTTTAGAAGCTTATCCAGGCCATTTTTAAAGCTATTCAGGGAACTTTCCATTACCACATCTGCTGGAAGACAGTTCCACAGTCTCACCGTTATCACTGTAAAGAAACCTGAAGATGAAACTTCTTTTCTTCCAGTCTTAAAGGATGTCCACATGTCATTTGATAGCACCGATTAGTAAACAATGCACCAGAGAGTTTATTGTTTGGCCCATTAATTTGTATAAAGTGATCATATCCTCATGCAAATGTCGCTTCTCTAATGTAAACAGCCCTAATTTGTCTAACCTGCCTGCATAGTCAAACCCCTCCATTCCCTTTATTATTTTAGTAGCCCTTCTCTGAACTGCCTCAATTTCCAAGATGTCCCTTTTTGTTTATGGGATTCCAAAACTGCACCGCATATTCCAAATGAGGCCTTACCAGTGCCTTGTAAAGAGGGAGAATAATATTTTCTCTTAAATCTATTCCCCTCTTTATACAAGACAATATCTTGCTAGCTCTAGACGTTGATGTCTGGCATTGTTTGCTACAGCTAAGTCTGTTATCTACCAGAACCCCCAAATATTTTTCCTTTAGAAATTAACTTAACACAGTTATTTATGGTGTAGGTGGCACCAGGATTGTTATGCCCCAAATGCATCACCTTACATTTATCAACATTGAATCTCATTTAAGGTTGAATAAAGACATACAGTACATCTATTCAGTCCAACCCATCTAGCAATATACTTATTTCCTGCCTAACTGTTGATCCAGAGGAATGCAAAAAAAACTGGTTTCCTTACAATATCCTCTGTCAGCCAGTGAATATTACTCATTTTATATAGAAAATTGGGCTGTTGTACATCCATATTAAAGTGCAACTAGAGACCAAAAATATAATACATACAAAAAATAGAATTCTAGTGCACAAACAATTCTAAAACCTCTATAAGGTTGCTGCTACAAATAGCCTGCTATACCCTGGATAAATAAAAGCAATTAGTTCAATAAGTTGGCCAAATTATTTTAAGCCCAGTCACCTACTGGTACTTGCCTTTTTTGGCTACATGGGCTAACAGCTTCTCCTGTGTTGCCTGGATGCTTGAAGCTGACACTCTATTTTAAAGTTCTTGACCTAACTCTGGGTGGAGTACAATTTCCCAGAAGGCTTGGTCAAACCTTCAATGTAACACACCATACATAGAAAATTGGGCATTTGTACATTCATATTAAAGTGCAACTAGAGACCAAAAATACAATACATACAAAAAATAGAATTCTAGTGCACAAACAATTCTAATTGCATATTGGCCACCTCCATAAGGTTGCTGCTGCAAACAGTCTGCTAAACCCTGGGTAAATAAAAGCAATTAGTTGCTTAGTAATTTGGGCAAGTTCTTTTAAGCCCAGTCACCACGTCAAGGTTTCTTTCTTTAACTGGGTCCTAACCTACTGGTACTTGCCTTTTTATTACTCATTTATACCCTTCATATTATTACAATCAATACTAGGACTAGGATTCTCTATAGTGAATACAGAGTTAAAAACGGTTTAGCACATTAGCCTTTTTGAGGATTCATGGATTTTCGAAAAAAATCCAAAAATTTGAAAATCCGCCATTTAAGTCAATAGGGGAAAAAATTCAGAAATTTCCGCCTAAAATAATGGTTTAAATAGCAGTAACTTACTGTAAATGGCTCTGGGACCTGGGAAATGGTCCGGGAATCACGTCCCCGCAGGAAGAACATGCACGCTACCTCCGGGTTTCCACAGGCCCTTTTCAGTAGTCCTCGAATGGCCGAAAGTCCTGCGCCCAGACATTTGGGGGTCCCACAGCTCAACCCAGGCGCCCCTCCTGGGTCCTTAGAAGGACCATTGTAGTCTTTAGAAGGGCCTTTTGGGGCTTAAGGGGTCCCGCAGCTCCAAACCGGGACCCCCCTCCCCGGCACTTAGAAGTGCTCTTGCGGCACTTAAAAGTGCCCTAGCGGGACTGACAAGTGTCTTTGTTGGGGGTCCTGCAGCTCTAATCCAGGACCCCATTGGCTTTTAGAAGAGCCCTTGGGGTGTGTCTTTTTTCTTTCCAGCCGGCGACACCAACCACCTATCTGCTACCGGAAAACACACTCCAAGCAACCGACAGGCGGATGGAACAGATTGGACCCGGTGGGGTTAGCAAACAAACGATATACTACACAATTAATATTACTAAATATCAATATACTCGCGGCCACCACATTCCGAGAAAACAGCGGAATGACCTGTTACCTATATCTATGGGGTATCCGCACCCCTACTTCTAACAACCTGTAAGAAAATTGGTTATTCACCCCTAATATTCTATACACAGTTATACAGTATATATATATATATATACCTAAACAATACTTCTCTATAGTAGCGTACTTCGAAGACACAGTTTCATTTTTGGATATACTCATAATAGGACAATAGCCTATAAATGATTTTATACCATTTATTAAAAGTTGACAAAAATAGTGCATAAAAAAATATAAAGAAAAACTAAAGTAATTTACTTAACATAAAAACGGTAACACACGGGTGAGGGTAAGAAATGGGTAAAAGAATGAATACTTAAAGATAATTGGCATCTGAAAAGTCCATGAGTAGAGTCCAGGACTTGTTAATCCAGATATGGGAAAGTCCAAATAATAGTTCCTGCTCTAAGCCAATATGGTCTGTCCTGTTGGCTAGATGTTATTGTAGATGTTATGACAAACTCCTGAGCTGAGACCCGGCTCCCAATCTTATCCTTTGCCAGAAAATGGGAGCGGTCTGGTCTCTAGAGGGGGTGGACTTGGTTCTGCCCCCGAAGGATGGTTCCTATTTTTGGAGGGAATTTTAAATGTCCAATTCCCCTCTAGCCCATAATCGGTGAAACATACATGTCACATTCAAAATAATAGGACGATTGTCCGTAACTAATTTTACCCAACAGAATGAGACCAAACATGACATATCTGGAGGATCGTAGGCCTAGGAAGGATAATATCCCAAGTTTGGTTCGGGCTATCATTATGTCAGGTATCTATAAATGCAGAATTAATTCCTGGATAAACTGAGGGTATTTATGAAAACATGAAACAATTCTACATCCTGAATTATTAAGGAATATCAATTACCTTTGATCTGCCAGTTGGTTTCTGCTCAAATCTCAACTAGAAGATCCCCTGCTGAGCTGGTGCCTACTAGCCTGTATGAGTGTATGCATATTACAGGGACTTCACACCTTGCCCGATGGTATACATTCAAGGGTTAGTGAAAACAATCCATACATTCGAGGGTTACCGAAAATGAACAATACTTTCGAGGGTTACCGAAAATCGAAGGCTACATTCGAGGGTTAGCAAATGATACATTCTAGGGTTAGCGAAAACGGTCCTAACAATTCTTTCGAGGGTTAGCGAACTATACATTCTATGGTTAGTGAACGGCCCGTAAATTCAATAATTATTGAAAATACAGCCGCAAGTCCGGAAAAATGAACTACTTCGAACCCGAACTAGTTTGAATAGTTCAAGTTCGTCCGAACTCATAAAGTTGGGCTCAAACTTGGGTTCGAGTTCGGTATTGTGTCCATCTGTAGTAATCAATGGTTTGTAACCAAGCACTACAAACTGGGGGTTTCTGAATTTGGCTATTATTATATTGGCATCAATACAGTGCTTTACTAATTACAGGTTTGCAGTAGTGGTCATAATTTCTACCCTCTACTTGAGTCAATCAGTTTTACTGGATTTTCAGGTAAAAATAAGTACCTCGACTTATTCTCTGATCGACTTATATTTGAGTCTATAGGTAATACCCTTAAAAGCTCTTAAACATGTCAGGGTACTTTTGCAGTGATACCACTATGATATCAGTATGACCTTATAATTTCTTTCTATTTTAGAAAATTCTTATTCTATATAATTTATAGGCACTCAGATATGGCAAGAAACTTTGACAGAAATATCACTGACATCAGCATGACATAATAATTTTAATCTGTTTTCCATGTGCAGGATAAGTTTGCATTGATTTCACTGTTATTTCAATACAATATCAAAATTACTCCATAATTTTGGTGTGTTTATGTTTTGAACATAAAAAGTATTTAAAGGGCATGTGCATCCTTTCAGCAAAAAACTAGTGACTTGTCAGTTATCTACCCGTAACCCCAACTGTTATTTGTACCAGTTTATTAAATGCATTTGTAACCAGATGTTTAACAAATAACTCTATTCTGTTCTGGCAAAGGAAGCTGTCTTCAGGATCATAATTCTAAATCATGCAGTAACAGAGGAATACGCTTTGTTTTCATAGAATGGACACAGTTTATACATAGGGGCCAAGGGAGGTTCTGAGATATGCAAAGTAGAGATACTAGAACTCGAACTCGAACCCGAGTTCGAGCCGAACTATTCGAATTCAGACTTCTCGAACTATCCCAGACCCGGATTTTCGATATTTTTGGACTTTCGATAAATATCAAATGTTCAACCGTTCGAATGTGCAAGTAAAATGCCTATTATACCTATACGCGAATCCTATACATCGAATCCACTAGTAAAGGGTCCATTAAAACCTATACGCGAGCATCGAATCCGCAAGTAAAATGTTCATGGTATCTAGACGCGAACGCGAGCATCGAATCCGCGAGTAAAGTGTCCATTAAAACCTATACGCGAGCATCGAATCCACAAGTAAAATGTCCATGGTATCTAGGCGTGAACATCGAATCTACGAGTAAAGTGTCCATTAAAGCCTATACGCGAGCATCAAATCCGTAAGTAAAATGTACATGGTACCTAGGCGCGAACAAGCTCGAAAATATCGTGAGTGAGAGTAAAATTGATTTTTCGAATGTCCTGGATATTCGTACATGTTCCCCCGACCATTTCCCAGGTCCCACAGCCATTTACATTAAGTTACCATTGATAGTTTAATTGTATTTCATTAGAACTTTTCAAATATTTGACTCCCATTGACTTTAATGGGTCCGTTTTCAAACTTTCCATATAGTTCGAAGGTTCGAAAACGGACCAAACTTATGAAAGTTCAGCCATCTCTAATGCAAAGGTAGCGGGTAATTGACAGTTCTTTTCTGCCTGTCTGTGCCCCAATCACCCTAAAACCAGTAAAACTCAGAGAGCTGAAATAAAGGGAAAGGAGGGTCTGAGAAGGGGAAAAAAAGCTAATTTAAGGTTGGTGGCAATCAATCCTTATTGCTATGTGAATAGCAGGGGAGGACTGGCCCAGTAAGCTGAGGGGCAAATGCCCCTCGGGCTGGTCTACAGTAAAAAATGCCACAGAAGCTATTAGTAAGTTAAGTGCTTGAAAGGCACAGCTCACACCTCTAGCTCTAACATATGCAAGAATCAGGAAACTCATCCTCCTTCAGATCGTTTACTAGTTAGCCCTCAAGTTCATTAGCCAGTGTTAATCAGCCCCCCATTTATTATTCAGTGTTTGCGAACCGTCCATTAGCTGGTGTTAGCCAGCCCTCCAGTTCATTAGGAACAAAGGAAACTTCGGGGAAGTATAACTTGACTTAGCAAGTGTACACAGGGGTGAGGACTTAGCTATTCAGGTCCTCATCCCAGGTACTTGTAAGGGGAAGGTAATTGGTTGTCCTATAAGCACATAATACACTTGAAAATGTTGCAGGCAACAATGTTAATTGGGACCAGTGGTCTTAAAAATGGGCCTAACTTAAACAGTGTGTGACCATAGCAAAGTGAGCGTGGTTACAAATGTTGCAATCTACCGTGAAAGGACCACTTGGTTGTATTTGCCCCCCAGGACAAAAGGTCCCAGTCCTTCCCTGGTGATTAGTTGGAAAATGATTTGGCACTATTTAAATACCCTTTAAAAGGGTATTCAAGAGGGAGAATGGTATTTGGGTACTTTAACTCAAAAAACCTGTATATGGGGGAAGGCCAAAATATGTTTAAAAGGCCTCCTATTGCCCTCTGGCATCTCCAGCATTGATTTGATATGTCATCCCAAGTATCTTGTAAGCAGTCTTACACATATGACAAAAACAAAAGCCTTAAGTAAATAAAATGATACATTTACTGAAATTATAGTATAGTATAGTATTTCAGGTTGAAATATTCCTTTATACTGTGTATCCATATCAGTAACTTGCAACATTCCTTGTTTGCAGAAACTCATCCAGCTTTTTTTTGAAATTGTCATCACAACGTCCACTGGAAGGAAGTTCCATAGCTTTACCGTTCTCACAGTGAAAAACCCTTTCCAAGCTTGAAGCCTAAACCTTTTTTCTTCAAGTCTTAAGAGATCTCTGCGTGTCCTCTGACATGTTCTATTGGTGAACAATGCCCCAGATAGTTTATTGTATGGCCCGTTAATGTATTTATACACAGTAATCATATCCCCACGCAAGCGCCTTTTCTCCAGCATACAAAGTTGTAACTTATACAATCTCTCTTTATATTCAAGCTTCCCCAATCCCCTTATTAATTTAGTTGCCCTTCTCTGAACCCTTTCCATTTCAAAGATGTCCTTTTTGTACACAGGATTCCAAAATTGCACTGCATATTCCAAATGAGGCCTTACCAATGCTTAGTAAGGAGGGAGAATAACATTCTTCTCCCCTGAATCCATCCCTCTCTTTATACAAGACAATACTATGCTGGCTCTGGCTGTTGCCACCTGGCACTGCTTGCTACCTTTAAATTTGTTATCCACCAAAACTCCAAGATCCCTTTTCAACAGGGATTTACTTAACACAGAGCCATTTATAGTATAAGCAGCACAAGGATTTTTAAGTACAAAATGCATCACCTTACATTTATCAACATTGAATCTCGTCTGTCACTTAGTAGCCCAATGTGACGATCTATCTAGATCCCCCTGCAACGATTGCACATCCTCTTAAGCTTTTAATGGTCGACAAATTTTTGTGTCATCAGCAAACACAGAAACCTTGCTGACAATACCCACTTCCAAAACATTAATAAACAGATTAAATAGAAGCAGCCCCAACACAGAACCCTGTGGCACCCCAATCAGTACTTTAGTCCATAATGATGAAGCCCCATTAATAATTACTCTCTGCATCCTATTCATTAACAAATTTTCTATCCATGTACAAATGTGCCTCCCCAGACCAACAGACCTTAGCTTATACATTAGTCACCTATGGGGGACTGTATCAAAAGCCTTTGCAAAATCCAAGTATATTAAATCCACTGCTATGCCAGAGTCTAAATTTCTATTCACTTCCTCATAAAAACCAAGCAAGTTAGTTAAGAAAGATCTATTCCTCCTAAATCCATGCTGGTTGCTACTTACAATGTCAGTCCTTGAAACATACTCTAGAATATGTTCCCTTATTAAACTTTCAGGATCTTCCCCACCACTGAAGTTAAACTTACAGGCCTGTAATTACCCTGCTGTGAACGACTACCCTTTTTTAAATATTGGAATAACATCAGCTTTTTTCCAATCCAGAGGTATACCTGAGTGTATCTGCAAAAAAAAGAAACAATGGCCTAGTTAAAACTTAACTTAGCTCCCTTTGGACCCGAGGATGTATTTTATCCGGTCCAGGTGATTTATTAATATTAAGCTTGTTTAGTTGTTTCTGTACCATATGCTCAGTTAACCAAAGGGCACTTGCATCTTTTATACCATTATTGCTATACTCTATGAAATCTGTACTTGGATCTTCTATAGTGTATACAGAGGTAAAAAAAAATATTCAAGACATTTGCTTTATCTCCATCTCCATTATTTTGCTAGTGGAATTTCATTACTTTTAAAACACAGCACTTGTTTTTTAAAAAAAGATCTAACCTAAAGAAAATAATGTGACCACTTCAATGTCCATGTATGAATTTTCCTATAAATGCACTTAACAATTGATTTAGTACATTTAGAAGGATTGTTGTACGACCTAGTTATTATTTCTTTCATCAAAGCAGCTTTCCATTATTAATTATTATAGACACGCTCCTTCCAATCTGTTACTTACACAAGTTGTAAGATAAACGAGACCCGTGCAATGCTGATGAAGATTTGAGAACCAATGAATGAAGCATGGCCTACATGTCTAACATTGCCCGGGACATTAAATTATTCATGTTGGCTTTAACCTTCATGTGTAACTTCCCCAATATTTTATCTGCGTTGGGATGCTTGCTCCTTGCAGTTAGGTGTCAATAAGTAAAATTCTGTGTACATCCTTGGATATTACTTATTTAAAGACGCTTGGTAATAGAGGTTACAAATAAAGCAAACAAGTCTTTGCAGGGTTATGCTGAAATAATTGTAGTTCTGATTTGAGAAATGTCAAAGCGTTTCAATGAATTTTTTTTTTTGTAAAAAAATCCTGAGTTCTAAGGTTCTTAAGTTATTAGGATAAAACTATCTGGTTCTTGTTAAGTTCTAAAATATTTAAATTGAACCGTAGATGTAGCAGAACACACAGCAGATCCCACTGTGCCTCTATTTATTTAGCACAAATATAGTGAAAACACAGAAGCATTGTGCGAATAGCTAATTACACACCGTGATTCAAATTCTTTGCATCTTGTATCATCCTGTATCTTGTTGTTTTTTTACACTCTTAAATTTTGGCAACATTTTGTTGAAGATCAATTGTGGTCTCCATGCAAGTGCCCTTTGAAAAGAGCTCTCTCTTATCGTTCAAACAAACCTGGGATGATGTCTCTAGTTTGTTTGGATCTTAAATAATAGGTTTGCAAAGTTACACAGACAGTTAAAGGGTATGTCCACCCTAAAATTTATTTTTTGATATAAGATTCCCCATGCCTGCCCAGCCCCAACCGCTATATTTATATGTATAGAAAGCTCCCCAAACTCTACTTACCTCCCCTCTTTCCTCCGCCGCGCTCCCGGCCCTCTGCTTGCGAGAAAATGCAAGCAGAGGGGCGGGACCGGCAGCCGCGTCTGTGATTGGCTGAGCGGCAGCCAATCACAGACGCGACTGCCGGCAGCTCACTTCGGCGGAGGAAAGAGGAGAGGTAAGTAAAGTTTGGGGAGCTTTCTAAACATAGAAATATAGCGGTTGGGGCTGGGCAGGCATGGGGAATCTTATAACTAAAGGATTTTAAGCTAGGGGGAGGGAATCCGGAGAGGGAGGGGAGAGGAGGAAGGAGGAAAGGGAGGGAGAGTGAGGGGAGGGAGGGGAGAAGGGCTGCAGTACGCATGCCAAACTTCTCCCAGAGCCAGTTAGGAGGCAGATTCCTATATGGACTCTGCTATCCTCCTGGTGGGCAGTTTTTTTTTTTTTTTTTTTTTTTTTTTTTTTTTTTTTTTTTTTTGGGGACAGGTTGTACTTTTTTTTTTGGGGGGGGGAAAGGGTTTGGGGACTATAACAGGAAAAACCTTAATGAGCTGGGATGTGAGGTAAGTATTACACTACACTACATAATGGGGCCAGTAGTTGGGGGGATTATAGTTTTGGGGGTGGACATGCCCTTTAAGATAAACAAGGAAGTGTCTGTAAATCACATGATGTGCTGTGTAGGAAGCCCCCCCCCAAAATAACAACCAAAAAAATCTTTTCTGCAGATATTTAAAGACTTGGAACCATTTTCTGTCCTTTCCTCTACCTGTGGTCACCTTAGGTAGAGGAAAAAACATTTCTTTTCAAACTTGTGGCTAGCTTTAAAATTGATTAAGAACTTTGGGGATGGGGCTTATGATTCAACAGATTCTTGTACAAGTCATTCTGAATTGGGAAACCAGTCAGATGACAAGGGAAGTATCTTCAGGAACTAAACTTTAAGTCCATTTGATCTAAATTAAATAAATACCATATATATTCTGCTCTGTTACAGCAGCAGGCATGATTTGGAGGCAGAGCAATGGTATTGGTGATGTGCTAGCTGGAAACATTTAACTTTTGATAGCTGGAAGCATGATCCTGGAATTGTTGTTGTTTTTTTCTTAATAACTTTATTTTTAAACATTTTCGACATTTTTATACACATATCATGTTTACAACTAAACAGCTAAACAGAATGTGCTCTTTTAAATAAAGGGCACTTGTATGGAGACAACAGTTTGTCTTTAAATGATGACATGGTGGAATCTGTTGTCTGCTGTTTTACACCTGAGGTTACATTTATCCCCATTTTAAAACCTGGTAGTAATAAGATTATTTGTGTTAATGCCTAATACATAAACACTTAACAAGAATTAAGAGTGTGTACTTTCATTTCCTTGTGATTGTATTTGTTTTAACTATTTCTTGTAAGTAAGCTGTCAGGGTTTTACCTTATTCCCTGGCAGAGACCAATTGATACCCACAGGCACTAGGGCACAGGGTCTAAGTGTGACTAGGTTTATACCAGAACCCATGATGGTGGGAATGTTGCACTGCTGAATCACACCAGGTTGCGGCCCCCAGTACCTGCAAGCAAGGAGTTGAGGGAGTCGGCAGAAACCCAGAGGAGCAGCAATGGGCACAGGAGTGAGGCACTGGAACAGAGGCACAAGAACGAGTCACAGAAACAGGGGAACATGAATGAGGCACAGGAACAAGCCACTGTGACAGGAGAGAGGAACAGGGAAGACTAGGAAGCCAGAGTCCTCTCCACTTCCTGTCTTTTAAAATCTGGTTCCACGCCAGTGCACACGCATGTCTGTACACTCACAAACACTCACCCACAGGGCATTCTGTGCATGCACACATTGGAAGTCTGGTCACCGAGGGACTCAGCACAGGTAAGGACTGAACCTGACATTGCCCCCCTCCTCAAGGGAGGCTTCTGGACGACCTTCAAAAAAGACTTCTCTGGATGAGTCTTGAGGAAGATGAGGAGGAAGATTCCTTACTGGCTCCCAAGAGAAACTGTAGGCCCCTTTCTCTATGGCAAACATCCAAGATCGACTCAAATTCCTCCTGACCATCTATGAAGACTGGCGATCCTACTGGATGAAGTCAGACCCCCAATGGGGCAGGTTTGGAGTTAGAAACGTGAAAAACAGGATGAATTCTGAAAGTAGGAGGAAATTTTAGCTTGTAGGCAGTGTAGTCTTAAATTAGCTGAGAAAAGATATACTAGATCCCCAATGGAATAAGTGGGAGGTCTATCTCTCCTGCAATGAGAATCATCATGTGAACCGAATTTTGACACCAGTAGATCTGGTCCATCAATTCTTGAACTGCAGGAGTAGAGGAAGATGAAGAAAAAGGTAAGCAGAGGAGTGGCAAAGTCTGATTTGAAGGCTTTACAAAGGTTAGTCCAAAACCTTGAGATAAACTGGGGATCCCATGAAGTCTAATGATGAAGACTAATGACAATTTCGAGGAAGATGGAACCCAGCAAGAGGAAAGAAGTGAGGCATCTTCGAAAATGTTTAGTGTCAAAAGCTTGCACCAACGGAAGTTCGTCAATAAAGTCTACAGAAATATGGCTTCATGGGCGCCTAGGAGGGGTTAAGGGCAGAAGTAATCCTGCAGGTTTACTGTGAAGAGACTTGTTTCGTAACTTGTTTGGCTACCAGAATTGTCGGGAGGCAAGTTCCAGAATTCGTTTAGACCCAAAGTGACCCACAAGACGATGATAATAGGTCATAGAGATGCTCTAAGTTCTTATGGTCCATATTGGTCAAAATTGGGTGAATTGCCCCCTCCAAAAGATAATTTTACGCTTGGAGTGGGTGACAATTTCCGGGAGAAGAAATAGACTGGATGAATATCTTTTAATCCGGACCTCTGAGAGAGAATGGCTCCCACTGCAACATTTGAGGAATTGACTTGAAAGATAAATGGTTTAGTCAGCCTGGCATTATTCACTACTACTAAATGTATCTATTATTACTCCCAGGTCCTTTTTCAAAGTGACTCATTTAGCACAGAGCAATTTACAGTATAATATAAGCAGTTAATCTTATTTGCCCAATCTGAAGCACTTATTTGCCAGGTCCCAAACTGAGAGAGGGGGAGAGGCTGGATCTGAGGGGCAACTGCAACTTTTGGTATTAGTAAAATCAGTCAGGTGATCAGGTTGAAATATTGTCATTGTGTACCAGAATTTCAGTGGGAATATTAAAGGGCATGCCCACCCCCAAAACTATAATTTCCCCCACTACTGGCCCCACTCTGTAGTGTAATAAAATCCTTACCTTACATCCCAGCTCCAAATGGTTCTTCTGTAGTCCCCCCCCCCCCCAAAGTCCAGAAAAGTGGCCACCAGGAGGATAGCAGAGTCCATATAGGATTCTGCCTCCTGTCTCTCCTCCGGGAGAAGTATCGGTGATTAACAATCGGTTTAACGATCGGTAATTTATGATTGTTAAAGTCACGGTATCGCTAAAAAGCGATACCACGGCTTTATAAATATGGCCCCAGGTTGCGTGTAACAATAATGATATAGAGAATATAATATCCAAAAAGATTACGATGATATACGAAATACCTGGGCCAATACCCAAAAGCATTTAAAGGGTATGTCCACCCTTTAATAAAACTTAATATATTATAGTGTTTGTTTCCCCAGCCCCAACCGCTTTAATGTTAATGCCAGAAAGTACGCCGATAGTTAATTACCTTACATCTCTCCTTCACCGCACTGCCCCGGCCCGCTGTTTGCATGGAACTGAAAGCAGGGGGCCGGACCGGCAGCCGCGTCTGTGATTGTCTGAGAGGCAGCCAGTCACGGACACGGTTGCCGGCAGTTCACAACGGAGAAGGTAGAGAGGCAAGTTAAGTAACCTTTGGGGGGACTTTCTGGCAATAACATTATAGCTGTTGGGGCTGGGGAAACAAACACTATAATATGTTAAAAGGATTTGGAGCTAGAGGGAAGGATCGCAAATCAGGAGGGAGAGGGAGGGAGATTACGATACCGATTGTAAATCTACGATAACAAAATCAGAGATTTACGATCCCCATAGAATACTACTGCAGTAGTTTACTACCGCACGGTTTTCTACGATCGAACGTTTGTTAATTAATGAACGTGATCGTACATTTACAACCGCAATCATAAATTAACTATGGTTTATAAATGTGGCCCTTGGAATCTTAGCATGACGGAAAGTATCCGAACTCTGTACAGAGTTAATTTACTGTGTCTTTGAACTGTGAAATTCACTTTCAACAAAAATTAAGCAGTTAGCAGCCATCATAGAATAAACTTGATTTACTTGAACAAAACACTTTGGGGGCGATGCACCAAAAGGCGCATCACTCCTGTTTTGGAGTTTTAGTCACACTAACCGATGTTATATCGGTTAGCGTGACTTAAACTCCTTCCTTGCGGCGGCTGTGCGGCTAATGCGTAAGTTAACAGCGCAGCAAGCGATGTTATATGCCGAAATCGGCATTTTATTGCGGCACTTTCAACGCCAGCTGATAGCTGGCGTTGAAAGTGTCGGAATCGAACAGCGACAGGTAGCGATGTTCCGAGCGCCGCTATCGGCATATAACATCGCCGGGTTGTTTGCACCGGGTTGCCGATAGCGGTGCTCGGTGCATCGGCCTGTGTATGTACTTAATTTTCAATTTACATGCAGTTTCCAACAAGTGTCCCAGCTGAAAAGCTTCCAGGAGCAATTGAACGTGTTTTTGAGGTCAGTGACAGCTAAGTGCGCTTTATAAGCAACTGAATCCATGCAGAGAAACAAAACCAAATAAATGATTAATAAACCTCAGCAATTAGGATTCATTTATGGGTGTCTAAGCATTTGTTTAAATGTGGCCATTCCTTGGTATCAACAAAATGTGCAAAAGATATAAGGGTAGGGAATCTATTATCAGGCTATATCAGGTCTCCAAGTTAAAATTTTGCTGCCTCTGATACTTTATCTGGGCACACACAATAGTGATAAAAAGCAAAGACACTCTTGTCGAGCAGGATCGGCATTGGTCAGTTCCGATCTTCTCTATACTCCCAATAGGGAAATTGAGTCAGGATTTTGTGTAGCAGATCACAAGCGGAATCCAATTAAATCTGTCCAACGTGTGCTGTGTTAGTGCAGCGCTCACAAATAGTAAGTAGTAGATTAAAGATGTTTTTTTTCGGTCTTACTTCCTCCTATAGAAAGGGGTCTCACCCTACTTGGGGCCATATTTATAAAGGCGCAGTATCGCATTTTAGAAATTTCCCGCCTTTATCGATCGGTTTAATGATCGTTAAACCGATCGGTTTAACAATTGTTAATTTACAATTTTATCGTTAATTTACAAATTTACGGAAATTAATGATAACGATCTTAGATTAACATTAACGATCGTAGACTAACGATAATGATAGTAAATCTGCAATAATGTGATCGTAGATACTACCGCGTGATATTCTACGACTGAACGTTTAGTGTAAGACCTTCACCATACATTTAAGGCCGCAGCCAAGCATTACTGATAAAACACAGTATCGCAATTTAGCTTTATAAATATGGCCCACGATTCTCGGAGATAGTGTCAACAATTCATGTGCTGGATTGGGATATAAAATGATGAAGCTGGATTGATCTGCTCTGTGTAATGCTCCGGAACCCCAAGTAATCTTTCATCCCAGATACCCTAATCTAACACCACTCGCATCAACAATAGACAACCCCTCCCTTGATGGGAGACTCGTAGCGCCTCACAAGGATCAGTTGCCCCCTGTACTTAGAGTGTGGTGTATCTGATCTCAGGCTAGGAATACAACAGGCAGACAGGGCACAACCAGCTCGATTGTAAATAACAGGGATGTGTTAATTGCATTTAAACTGCATTTAATTCCATTTGTGAAAGTTATATCTACAGTCAAGAAAAAAGCAGTGTTCCAACGTTAAGGGCTGAAAGGAGCAGCGCTACAGATTTCTGAAAGATGACAGGCATGATCTGCAAGATCCTGTCTGTCATTTTTCAAAGTTCCCCCCTTCACACAGTCCCGAGCATTCTCCCTATGCTCGGGACTGTGTGGGACTCTGTGTTTCCCTCTGCCACAGACAACTCCCCTAGAGTCTACCACAGCCGAGGGAAGTTTTCCCACTTTTCCGTATGAGCGTTTGGCCGACCCGATCGTTCGGAAAAGCAAAATACACACAGTACCAATAATTATCGGTACTGTGTGTACCCATCTTAACTCTTTTAAAACTAGTTTTCTCACTTTTTCCATCTGCTACAATCTCTTTAGATTGTTTTCCATTTGCTGTAGTCACTTGTAGATTACTTTATATCCACCACAACTTGGTATCAGAAATTGATTGCAATTTGCCACAATCTCTCAGAGATTGCTTTTCATCTGTGCATACTTTAATAGTTAAACTTATAGAGACAACATTCAAGCAATAATATATAAATAATAAAGCCTAATCTGCATTTATGTAGGTTTCTCTATTACCTTTTAATCTCCTGTAAAAATATCCTTTGCATTCATTTTAAAATTCACCCCCTATTATTTGGCATGTGTGGGGCAGATATCTAAATGCTGCATTGATTATCCACAAGCACTGGGCTACCAGGTCATGCAATAACTGGACAACTCTCTTAATGTAATTGTCAGGGTTGCCCTGATTGCAAATTGATTGTATCTAGCCTGCATAAATTCTGACTCAGCCTTGCTGTGTGAGTTTTTTTAAGTGCCCCCAGATTTTTTTTTATTGATCAGCCTTTAAGTAACCAGTATGGATTCCTGGAAATGAAAAAAATATTTTCTATAATCTTGCTACATTAACATTACTACTGATTCATTTGGATGTGGATTTCATATCTAGCTCATATTGATGAAGTAGTGACCCCACAAGTGTAATTTACCTTGCCAAACAGTATGCTCAAATAACAGGGATGTGCTAATTGCATTTAAACTTCATTCAATTCCATTTGTGAAGGTTATATCTAGATAGATAAGCAACAACAGTCAACAAAAAAGCAGTGTACCAACCTGTATGGTCTATCAACCAATCCAGCTCCTGGGAGTGTCAGTCCATGGATGTCCGGCACCTCTAACCACTTCCATTTTACTGCAAGAGAAACGGGACGAGTCCTCTAACCAGTGCAAAATCCAAACTTTATTCCAACAATTCACTACTTCAGCCTTTTGCACCGCTAATGTTGTGAATTTGTTGGAATAAAGTTTGGATTTTGCACTGGTTAGAGGAGTCGTCCCGTTTCTTGCTGTAATATTTATGAAGGTTGTATACATTTTATTATCAGTAACATTTTTATAAGAATATGTATCATTGTAAAATCTGGTGGTATTGTGTGGGTTTTTATAGATTTGATGCCGATATCTTAAATTTGGGGGCAATGTTTACCCTGGTCTGCATGCATAGCAACCATTTATCAGTTCATTAGTCCCGAAGTTGGGAAAGGTAATGCAGTATTTCAGAACCCTGGATAGCTGTCTTTACATTTCAATGGTTTAGGTTTTAAAGAAACATTCACCTCCAATGTTTCCCACTGAGCTGCGAAACTAAGGTCAATTTGCTCTTTGATCAGAAGGACCGTGCAAAGTGAGAGCATAAACAGTGTCCTCCACACATGGCAGACACAGCACATCCTAATGAAGCTGGGTGATCTTAGCAAACCTTAGAGCTCAATATCTTTTAAGCATTTACAGGGAGATTCAATAAAAGTTCTTAATGTTAAAAATGGTGCTAATTTTGCCCCAACCAATCAGATGTTAGCTTTCAAATGTTAAATAAGATCTGATTGGTTGGGGCAAAATTAGCACCATTTTTAACGATAAGAACTTTTATTAAATAACCCTGTTAATCTTTGGAAAATTTGACTTCCCCAAAGTTAGAATACTAAAAAAATAAATAGAATTGCTGTGACCTACTACTGTATGTCTGGGATAAGGTTGCTTATTCTTTATAACACCAACCAGTTTTCATGAGTATGACAAATTACTAAATGTCTGTTTTTTTTTGTTCTTAGATGGTTTGTACCTTTTCACCCACATAACTCTGATAGAACCTCCATTTTTATTTTACAGATTCAGAATTGACTTTAGTTTTTATAATTAAACCACTTTTCTGCTAGTGTAAAACAGCTGGCTTTTCCAGCTACACAATTATTATTGTTTTTTGTAATTTTTATTCATTATAATTTGTCAGTTACAATAATTTATATCAACACATTCTACGTCAACTAAAACGCTGCAGCCCCAATAGCTTGGAGTTGGGTATTTTTATTATGCTTAACAGTCCAAAAAAAGCAGAAGACATTTCTCCATATGTCACAACTTTCTTCTTAACCTCCCTGAACAATTTACATGTTTTATAGTCTCTTAGAGATCAATAGGCCAAAATACCAAGGAAAACTGGCATATTATACATTTGTATTGTACGCCAAGTTGGCTTTCCAATCACCCTGCATTAATCAAGTTTTCCTTAAAACTGGAAATGTTATTACATTTGACACATACTTCATAATTCTCTTGAGCTGCATGTTATTACTTTTGCCAATTTTGATCTTTATTAAGTTTTTCAAAACCGTTTAGTTTATCCCTGACAAACTGGCATTGGGCACCGTAACCACATATGTGACTAAAGGCTTTTTTAGAATTCATGCTAGGGATTTGTGGTTGGCTAAGCAGCAATCTAATCCAATATTCTGTGCAAGTTTATGGGGAAAGTTTAACCGTTTTCCATATTTATATAATACACTTTTAACTTTAATAAGCTGAAACCTCCAGATGACTGTTCAAATACTTGAGAGACCAGAAGGGCAAGATAGAGAAAAAAAGACAGCACAGTCAGGAGCTTGCCAAGGTGAAGTCAACTTAGCACAAAGTAATATCAGAGAGAAATTGAAAAAGCACTTTAAATTGTAATTAGAATTTAGAATAAGGAATACCTGTGCTAGTAATTTAGATCAACTGGATGGCAGCATGGACACATGCGCATGGAGTCCATTGGGACCTGTCAGAGGACACGGCGGGGGAGCAAGAGATTGGGTAATTAGCTTACCTTCGCTCCTGGCTCCTGCAGGTTTTATTGAAAAATGGGAGGTAAGACACAGCTCCTCAGCTCCTTTACCCCCTGTTCTTTAATGGGCATCTATAGTGGGACAATGAACTTCTTTTTCTTTCTTTCCATGTGTTCTATAATTCCCCACCACCCCCAGAGTGTCATCACTTTGTTCAGATTCCCTCTCTGTCCTGAGATACACCAGTTAGAAGAATACGTGATTGCATTTCTCTTCTCCTACTTGGACTGTCAATCAAATCCCTGTGACATGATCCCCCCTCCCTGCTCTGTAATAAACATAGAGATAACAGCATTAGCAGGGGGAGAGAGGTAGCTTTCATGGTAGATATAAGGCTGCACTTGACCCCCCTTCTTAATAGCTTTCACTGATTGATGATGGGTCACAAAGAGAGAGATCGTAAACTGTACTGATCACCTTCTCCTTCCGTGTCTCCAGGACAGCTTGCTTTCTATTGGCCACTGTGCGTGTGTTTTTCAGGATGTTGAACTTTTAACTCCTACTGCACATGATAAGCTTGTCGGTTAGCCGGAGTTGAGACATGAAGGAGGTAACAGAGGGGAGGGGGAAGGGGGGAGTGCTGCACACAGATCTGACACCTTGGTTAAACAAATTCAATGACAAGAGATAGGATTAAGGCAGCAGAGTATACGAATTTAACTTTGCAAAGGGGCAATGTGTTTTTTTCACTATAGATTCCCTTTAATAAAACTAAATACCAAAGTTTTGATTATACCGGTGGAGATACCCATTTATAGACATGAAATCCCATTTCTTGACATACTGTTTAAGTCTATGGGAAATGTTATTGGGAGTGAAATATATAAAAAACCTATTTCCAGGAATACTTTGCTTAGATATGACACTAGTTATCCCAAAACTCTTCTTAAAAGCATCCCAGTAAGTCAATTCATTCACATCAGAAGGATCTGTTCTATGTGGGATGCTTTTAATACAAACATAGAAAAGATAACCAATGCACATTCCTAGGCCCCATACAATATCATATTATCTGCACACTGGCACACTTTATAAACAAAGGGGTTTTAGTATACATTACTGTGATCACATGAATGAAAAGCCTTCCAACCACATCAAGGTAACCCCAGTCTGAAAGGTCCTAACTTCTAACCTTTTTTACTTCAATTACCATTAGCAAACTTTTGCAATTCTCATTCTTACACACACTTACGCACTTCCCCCAGCCCTTTGGCTTTTTAAAATGAGGGAAGAGGCCATCCATCCAGTGCTATATATCAAAGGCATAGGACTTCCCATTAAAAGGGGCGTGTTGGGGGTGCTATTACCACATAGAAGCTTGACCAAGCCTCCCAATAAATACATACAATACAAGGATTGTGGAAGCACTCCACTTAGGCTAATTTACAACTACATTTTGTGGAAGTGATACTGATCTGGTCAAACATATAAACAAACATAGAAAAGATAATCAATGCACATTCCTAGGCCCCATACAATATCATATTATCTGCACACTGGCATGCATTATAAACAAAGGGGTTTTAGTATACATTACTTGATCTATCACAGGCCTTAATTGTAGGACACTTTAATTCTCCAAGAGCAATAAACAAGTATACTGTTTGTATTCATTAGATCAACTGGACTTGAAGTTTAGTTCTTGAAGACGTTTCGCTAGCGAAACGTCTTCAAGAACTAAACTTCAAGTCCAGTTGATCTAATTGAATACAACAGATATACTTTGTTTATTGCTCTTGGAGAATATAATCTCTTTTGCTCTTGGAGATATATCTCAGCCGCATCCCTGATTGGCTGAGAGGCAGCCAATCAAGGACGCGGCTGCTGACTGCTCAGAACGCTGGGGGAGAGTGGGAAGGTAAGTAAAGTTTGGGCTGATTGGATGAGAGGCAGCCAATCATGGACACGGCTGCCGGCTGCTCAGAACGCGGGGGGAGATAAATTGTATTATGGCGGTTGGGGCTGGGAGAGGAAGTACTACAATATTACCAAGGGGTTTTTAGCTAGGGGGAGGGAGAGCAAAATGGAAGGGAGAGGGAGGGGGGGAGGGCTCTCCTGCGCATGCCTCAAACATTGATGAGGTTGAGGCAGAGACAGGCACAGGATGAGTCACTGAGAGCTCCTACACTGCAGTTTTCTGGACTTTGGAGAGGCATCGCAAGAGAACCATTTGGAGCAGAGATGCCAGGTAAGGATTTAAATACACTACAGTGGGGCCAGTATGGGGTTATCATCAGTTCAAAATGTACAATGGCACACAGCTGTTGGCTCATTAGCCAGGTTAAATTTCAGTTTTAGGGTGGACATGCCCTTTAATTTTATTACAAACTATAGTAAGGAGGCACATCATATATACAATACCATTAAATACTACTGGCCCATTCAACTACCAGACCTTTTTTGGAGATCCTTCAGAAAAAAACAGGTATCACTTACCGTAAGTCAAAGGCGCTTTCCAATTTTGTTGCACCTAGTATGTTACCACAACAAAGGGCTGGGATCTGGTTGGAGAAGAAGAGCATGTTTAAATGTGGTAGAAATAAATGTAAAAGCTGTGGATTGGTAAAAATTACACCATGCTTTACGTCAACCAGTACCATTAAGTCATACATTATACAAGGGTATATCAATTGTAGATCTCAATACGTCATATATCTAATTACATGTGGCTATGGTCTGCAGTATGTGGAAAAACAAAAAGGTGTCTGAAAGATTATATGAGCATGTAAATTCCATCTTGCATAGAGACAATCGTACAGCTTTGGGTATCCATAGCAATGAGTGTTCCCTAATTGATCGATGTAAATATACAGGAATTGAAGTTAAGGTTGGAAGAAGGGGATGGGGATAGGATCTCCCTTTTAGCTAGAAGAGAACTGTGGTGGATCCTAAAGCTTCAAACGAGATGGCCTAAAGGCCTAAACAAGGACTGGAAATTAACTTGTTTTGGATAAAGGTATATGATGTTTATTTTATATAACATCATTTAATAATAATAATGTCTGTTTTTGGTACTGTCCTTTAGTGATTAGATATGTTTAATGATCCATCATTGATTCAATGTATTAAATTATTTGTATCATTGTGGTTTATACATTTGGAACAATTTATTAGGGATTCATATTTATTGAATTCATAAACTTATGTATCCCATGGTAGATCAATGGTTTTAACAGTGTATATCCTCTCCTCTTTGTGTTGGATCATAGACTGGGGGGAACTGTTTCTAGGTAAAGATACTGAGCAGATGTGGACCACTTTTAAAGGGATATTAAACTATAACATTTCCAAATCGGTACCTTTAGGAAACAAGTGTAAAAAAATTAGGTCCACTCCTGCATGGCTTAATGCTCAGGTAAAAAGGGAAATGGAAAAAAGAAAAGGGCTTTTAAAATTTTGAAAGCAGAAGGCACAGAACAGGCTTACAGGGACTTCAAAAGTTGTAATAAAGAGTGCAAGAAAGCAATTAAACTAGCTAAAATAGAAAATGAAATACGGATTGCCGAACAAAGCAAGTCCAACCCCAAGATGTTTTTTAAGTATATAAATGGTAAAAAAATGAGGACTGAGAATGTGGGCAATTAAATAATGGAGCTGAGGTGGTTGTAGAGGATGCCGAAAGGCTATCTGCTAAACCGTTTTTTTACATCGGTTTTTACTGTTGAGATCCTTACAGTAGGGATTGTAACAATGTGCAGGGAGGAAATGAAGAGTTTTCACATTGGATAACAGAGGATATGGTACGGATCAATTAGACAAAGTTATATCAATAAAGCGCCAGGACCAATGGATTGCATCCTAGGATTTTAAAAGAGCTTAGTTCAGTTCTAGCAAGACCACTGTGTCTCATCTTTTCAGATTCGCTTTTGTCTGGGGATGTGCCGCTGGATTGGAAAAAAGCCAATGTAATACCAATATTCAAAAAGGTAGTCGTTCACAGCCTGGTAACTATAGACCTGTAAGCCTAACATCAGTGGTAGGGAAGGTGATGGAAACTTTAAGGGATCATATCCTTGACTTTGTCTCCAGAGATCATCTTATTAGTAGTAGTCAGCATGGATTTATGAGAAATAGTCATGCCAGACAAATTTAATTGGTTTTTATGAAGAAGTGAGTAAGAAGTTAGATTCAGGCACAGCTGTGGATGTGTATATTTGGATTTTGCAAAAGCCTTTGATACTGTGCCACATAGGCGACTAATGTATAAACTGAGGACTGTTGGCCTTGAAGAAAACATTTGTTCATGGATAGAGAACTGGTTATTGGACCGCAAACAGAGAGTGGTGGTTAATGGAGCTACATCTATGTGGGCTAAAGTTCTAAGCGGAGTTCCTCAGGGTTCTGTACTGGGGCCGCTTCTGTTTATCTGTTTATAAATGACTTAGAAGGGGGCATTGAGAGCAAGGTCTCTGTGTTTTGCTATGACACTAAATTATGCAGAGCCTTGGAAACTTCCAATGATGTGCAAGTGCTGCAAGCAGACCTAGATAGATTATCAAAATGGGCAGCAGAATGGCAGATGAGATTCAATGTTGATAAATGTAAGGTGATGCATTTGGGATTTAATAATCCCTGTGCCACCTACACCATAAATAACTCTGTGTTAAGTGCATCTGAAATGGAAAAAGATTTGGGGGTTCTGGTAGATAACAGACTTAGCTGTAGCAAACAATGCCAGGTAGCAACAGCTAGAGCTAGCAAGATATTGTCTTGTATAAAGAGGGGAATGGAATCAAGAGAAAAAATATTATTCTCCCTCTTTACAAGGCACTGGTAAGGCCACATTTGGAATTGCGGTGCAGTTTTGGAATCCCATATACAAAAGGGACATCTTGGAAATTGAGGCAGTTCAGAGAAGGGCAACTAAATTAATAAGGGGAATGGAGGGCTTGAATATGCAGGCAGATTAGACAAGTTAGGGCTGTTTACATTGGAGAAGCGGCGGTTGCTGGGGACATGATAACCTTACAAATATATTAATGGCCCATACAGTGAACTCTCTGGTGCATTGTTCACTAATAGGTCATATCAGAGGACTCGTGGACATCCTTTAAGGTTGGAGAAGAAAGAAGTTTCATCTTCAAGTTAGGAGAGGTTTCTTTACAGTGAGAACGGTGAAACTGTGACCTGTCTTCCAGCAGAGGTGGTAATGGCAAGTTCATTGAATAACTTTAAAAAAGGCCTGGATAAGTTTCTAAAACTAAAAAATATTGAGAACTACTGGTATTAATGCATATAGATCTGGTTGATCCAGGGATACTTTCCGATTGCCGTTTGGAGTCAGGAAGGAATTTTCCCCCCCCTTTTTTAGCTGGGGTTTTTTGCCTTCCTCTGGATCAACTGTTAGGTAGGGTTAAAAAAAAAAAAAAAAAAAAGGGAATAGGTTGGACTTGATGGACGAATGTCTTTATTCAACCTTAATTACTATGTTACTATGTTACTATGTTAGTAAGTATGGATCTATTGTGTATCTGGTGTAAATGTTTAAAGGGTATCTCTACTGAAAAAGAAAAAAATTGGCATTTAGTTTTATTGAAGAAGGTAGGTAAAGGGGCTGTGTTTAACCTCCCGTTCTTCAATAAAACCAAGAGTCAGGAATGAAGGTAAGGTACTTTCCTGTTTGCTTGTTCGCTCCTTTGCCGCGTTGTCTGACAGGTCCCGACGGACTCTATATGCTATGAATATGTTAGTATGCTAGAAGTCCATCAGTGATTAGTTTTATTGAAGAACAGAAAGTAAAAGAGCTGTGTCTTACCTCCCGTTCTTCAATAAAAAATGCCATTTATTTAAATCAATGGAGGTACCCTTTAATATTAATGTTGAAGCTTGATCTCTAGTAATATTAAATGTCTTTGATGTGGATGGACATGAGATATATATATATACAAGAAAGACCACTGTAATTTGTGGCTGTGCTCGCCACTGGTGAGGGGGAAGAACAGCCATTCGAATGGCATCTGGCAGCCTCCCACCCCCTCAGTTTTTGATCAATCATTTCCTCATTGCGTGGGCTGTACTACACAAAGAGAGATGGTTGATGACCTGGCCTTTCATTTAGGATAAACATGTTTGTACACCACAGTTCCCCTTTAAGTCACAATAATTCACACAGTGCTGGATGAGAATGTTTTTGATTCTCATTCTCAGATTTAGATATCTGTATAGTGGATAATATAATTGGTTAAATGGCATGTCCACCCTTACAGCAAGAATTTTTTTTAACTTCCTGCTATATTTACCAGTACCAGGCAGCTCGAAACATGTTGTGCAGCAGTTTCACGGTTTGTGATTTGTCACTGCTGCTGCAGAGGAAAGCATGTAAGGTAAGTTTCTTCTTTCTTCGTCCATCGGTCCTGGTGAATTGATTGAAGAACGGGAGGTAAGGCATAGCTCCTTAACCTCCTGGTCTTCAATCAATACATTAATCCAAAATCTGGTTAGTAATGCATCTTATAATGTGCTGAATAGATCATTTCGGGTTTGGGGCAGGTAACTGGCACGTGGCCAGTTTTTTTTGTTTTAAGAGTGGAAATGCCCTTTAAGACAAAACTTTTTCAAAAAAACCCGATAAATTTAATTTTAGTAAAATACAAGAGAAATCAAGTTAACCAGATGACATTTTATAGTGAGGTGATCTTCAATACTTTTACTGAAATATATTGATATATCGTAGAAGTTTTTATGAGCCTGTTGTTTAATAGTTGTAGTAAAAAAAAGACCTTGTGTAGTTTTTATGAATAAAATGAAAGACATCTGATGTGTAATTACTTATTTCTCAAAAAAAAAATACTTTGATGATGGCTGACAGCTGCTTTTATGCGTTCTATGTATGTTCAGAATACTTAGTAGTAGCTCAGCTTTTAATTTAATTACATTTACTCTGCCAAATCTTATTTGTCCAATCAGCAGTATCCGATCTCCTATTATTTAACAGTAGAGCGTAATTTATTTTGGCTTAGTTTTGGCAGTCCTTTGGGATTACTTACTAGTCCTAAATATTTAATTTGGGATTTGGTTGAATTAAAGAGAGTTTTTTGCCTAGCTATTCAGGTCATGTGAAACATTTTGTAAGCTTACAAGTAATGTCAATGATCTATGAAGCCTCATTTCTATTTTACCCTTTTTTCTTTATACCACTATAAATAAATTAACTTATTAATATATGAACTTATTAGAAAAAAGCTCATTTAATAAATGCTTGAAAATAATACTTAGAAATACAGTATATCTGGTTGTATTTAAATTTGGTTTCATAACATGTAATGTAAAATAGCAGGCAGTTTATACAATTATTATCCTAGATGACAAAGAAATACTAAAATATCATGTGACTAAAACAAAAGTCTTTCTCACAAATCCAATGGCCTCTGTATGTGATTGTGTGTTTCTGTGGATCATGTTGTAATGTTCTTTATGGGGTGTAATATTACAGATATTACAGATTTATTTCCGACTGTTTACCCAGCAGAGCCAACATTTTTAAATGTAAAAGACCAAGCAAAGAGGGTGTAGGACAACCCACTTTCCTTATAGACTGCACCAAGAAATGTAATAAAACCTCCATCATGCTTCTAATGAAAATGCTAACAAGCCTTTTGTCATCTAGACTGTATACATGCAAATCTAAATAAAATTGATGCAGCAGGAGGGCTGCCTGTGGGAAATTTTGCATAAACAATGACACATTCTTCCGGTAATCCAATATTTAAATAGATACGCTATTAGAAATACCTTGCACAGAGCTGTACTAAGATCAGGTTCACTTCATTATGCACCCTTACCTACTAAAATAATAGTAGGGCGATTCAGTGAATGGAGCTCTGTGCACCTCCCAGCGTATTATGTGATTTCGATATTTTTGATTTAATATATTCATGCATTACAGGGGTTAAGATGTAGGGTTGAGATTGCACATGTGCAGAAAATGTTATGTAGGCCCGAAATACTGGAAGTATGGCAGCTTCAACCAGGACTTGGCTCATAAAGGAAGGGTTGATTCTTCCATGCTGAGAAGGTTGCAGAGGCAAGTTCTTTTTTGGCTTAATGAGGAAAGTACTTTAAGATTCTACATAGCACAAGCAATATAATGGGGTTTAAAACCTGAATTGTATAGGCTTTGTGTGAGTTGTTTAATGCTAGAAAAATACCTACTGTATATACTCGAGTATAAACCGAGATTTTCAGGCTAAAAAAATAGTATAAACTGAATCTTGGTTTATACTCGAGTCAAAGAATTACCTGCTCCGGCGGCCGCACGCTCCGCACCCTCTGCTGACTAATGTTACTACTCTGTGTCGGGAAGTGAGGCTGGTGCCAAGTAGTGACGTCAGCCAGCAGAGGAAAGTGGGGCATGCGGCCGCCGGAGCTTAGAAGAGGATCCAGAGAAGCCTGCAGGGGAACATGTGGAGCAGGTAGGAGAAGGTAACTGTGAGGATTCAGAAGGGGGGAAGGCACAGTAATTCCTGCAGTGGCTATTCTTTGCCACTGCAGATGTTTGGAAACTACAACTCCCAGCAACTAAAGCAGAAAGAGGTGAGGTAAGTAACTATAGGGGGAGTCTCTGGAAAATGTAATAATGCGGTTGGGGCTGGGGGAAGGCAACCTACTAATGGGCAAAGGGTTTTAATGGTAGGGGAGGGCTTGCAAAACGGGAGGGAGAGGGTGGGAGAGGGAGGGGGAGAAGGGCTGCAGTGCGCATGCTAAACTTCTCCCAGAGGGGAGACAGGAAGCAAAGTCCTATATGGACTCTGCTATCCTCCTGGTGGCCAGTTTTTCAGACTTTGGGGGGGAATCCAGGAGAACCATATGGAGCTGGGATGTAAGGTAAGGATTTTATTACACTACAGAGTGGGGCCAGTAGTGGGGGAGATTATAATTTTAGGGGTGGACATGCCACTCACCAAAATATGGTGAAATATAGGTAAAGCAGTATAAAGTGCACGATGATAAATATCTGATATATATGTGCTTAGTCAATAAATACTGATTAGAGAGAACATTGATTTCCAAATTAAGTCTAAAACCGAGCTGCATGATTCTCAATCCTGTAATAAACTTAAGTGGAAGTCAATGTAGGCTCTAATTATGTGGGGCAACGCGTTTTACAGGATTTCAAGAAATTATATGAATAAATATATTTTCTTTAGTGTAAAAGTGACGTGGAAAGCATAAAATGGTGGGGGCAAAGAAAGATTCAAATAATAACTGCTTATTTTAATTAAGTCTGATTTTAAGAAGTACTGCTGTGCTCCATTACACCAAACAGCGGGGGAAGCACACATCCAGTTTGCAATGTTAATAGAACAATTCAACGCTACTTAAGGGGACCAATTCATGCAGTGGAGAGAAGATCTGTTATTTAAGTCATTCCATATAATTTCTACTGTTTGAACGGTAGGGATTTTTCCCAATATAAATTATAATTAATGATTTGGCACAAACAGTAAAAGACCTAGAACAAGCTCAATAAACTGCTTTACTGAAGCACAGTAGCAAATACAACAGTGAATACAGTTGAAGATTATAGGCCCAATACAAATTGCCATGAGAAATTGTGCAGATGGATAAGGGAATCATTAATAAAAAGTTGGTGCATATTAAATATTTGCAGTCCGCAAACAACCCTTTGGTGTTTATTGACAGAAATCAAATAGGCTATTAGCTGTCAAGGGATCTACAACAGGTGGTTTGAATACAATGAAATGTCATTTGTCTGCTGTCAGATTAATGGATTATGTGGGTTATACTCTGCAAAGTAAACCAAAATATCTATTAAACACAGGCCAAGGGAACAATTTTGATGGGCAAAGAAAGAGAAACGCTGTCTGTGCACACAGGATCTACACATCAGTTCCGTTATTTGGAGTATATTCTCTTTTAAATTAGCAAGATTTTTTTATTTTTCAAAGGTCCTTTAAAGGAGAAGAAAAGGCAAAAAATTTATAGATTATTGTAATTTCTAATAAGCAATTAACCATTAACTCTGAAATCAGTCTTGTGTAGAAATAATCTGTAATTCTGTCGGTTTACAGCATTTCTGCAGCCTTCCTTCCTAATTATTAACATTTGTTTTTCTGACCATTCATTCTTGATTACAGAGAGCTCATACCAAAGATAGTTTACAAATCTGTAAAACAAAGAATGGCTAGAGAGCTCACCTACCATATGCAGCTATGGGCCATATTTATAAACCCATGGTATTGCTTTTTAGTGATACCGCTGGTTAGTTAATTTTACGATCGCGGTCGTAAATGTATGATCGCGATTGAAATCTATGATTTCGTTATTGTAGATTTACGATACCGATCATTAAAGTCACAGTATCGCAAAAAAGCGACACCGTGGCTTTATAAATATGGCCCTATGTCTCTGGGTCTACATTTAGCTTTGTTTCCCCTTAAAATCACTTAAATATAACAATATTCATTTATTTTAAACATTTATAAAAAATATCAAATTAGTTTTGGTTTTTAGTGTTAGTTAGTGCTTTGCGGGGGTTGTGCTGCTTCCAAAGAATTTAGAAAAACCCAGTTCCATAAAATTCATCTGAAGTTTAACTCTGATATTTAACATTAAACTTGGATGCATTTCTAGAGGTTGGCTAACCTCCATTATAACGGCCAAAAGAATACCACTAGTTGGGTTGTTTCTAGGCATAGGCCACTTAGGCAAAGAACTAGGGTGCCTCATTACTCCAGTGTTAAGTCAGCCCTCCATTTCACCAGCAAGTGTTAAGTCAACACTCAAGTTCACCAGTCAGTGTTTAGTCAGCCCTTCACTTTACTAGTCAGTGTTAAGATATATATATATATATATATATATAAAATAATGGATAATACGCTACCTACAGTATAATATAAGGATTTTATGCCACAGAGGAGTTCCATGACCATATAGAAGCATGAGGCCACAGGCTGAGTGCTTTTATACAGAGCATGGAACTCCAAGGTGACGTAAATCTGTATATAAGTTGTGGGTAGCGTATTATTTCTTATAATACATAAGGCCAGCCAAAAAAAACAAAAAAAAAACAGCTCTCTCCCCCTCCCTGTATTAGTCACTTATATGGGAATCCCTGTTTACTGTAAAATAGTTAATTACCGTTCCTATTGAAAAGAGAAAGAAGGACCAAACACCGTCTCTCAATAATAAACAGGGTTTCCTATATAAATAACTAATACAGGGAGGGAGAGAGACAGGGAGGGGCAGTGGAATACAGGAAGTCACTCAGTGACATCAGTGAGTGACTGTAATATAGATTCTCGCCACTGCACCTCCCCATTGAAAATGCCTAGCCTTATGTATTAATTAATAGGTCCATTAGACGTTACTGGTTTCTACTTAAGGAAGCATATCCTTCAACAAAAGAGTTTATGGTCCCCCCAGGGGTTTCAAATAGAAAGGGACGCACATTATATACCAGATTGGTACATTTTGTACTTCCTAGAGAGATGAGAAGTAAAGTTAATCTCACTGGTATGTTCCCATGTCGATCATGCACACAATGTGGGTGTGTAATTAGAGGAAACTCTTTTCAACATCCTGTGACAGGGGAGACATTTAAACACAAAGAGTTTTACACCTGTAATACTAGTTTTGCTATTTACTGTATAGTTTGTCCTTGCAATAAGATTTATGTAGGAGAGACCACCCAGAAGGTTAAGGGTAGAATCTCACAGCACCGATCCTCGATTAGGAAAAGAAAGGTTAAGTTACCTGGGGCAGTACACTTTGTAACCTCTGGACACCATGAGGATGAACTTAAGGGCCCTATTTATAAAAGATCGTTATCGTTATCGTAAAATACCGATCGTTATCGTAAAATAACGACCGGGTTTTTACCGATAACGACCGTTATTTACCGATACTGGTCGTTATTTACCGATAACGACCGTTATTTACCGATATCGTTAAATACCGGTCGTTATCGGTAAATAACGACCAGTATCGGTAAATAACGGTTATTTTACGATAACGATCGGTATTTTACGATAACGATAACGATCTTTTATAAATAGGGCCCTAAGTACTGTGTGTTAGAAACTGTTCATAGACCATTGAGAGGGGGAGACAGGGAGTTACTTCTCAGGAAAAGGGAAGTCTGGTGGATACATCGTTTGGGCTCCCTGTGCCTGAATGGTCTTAATAAAGATTAGGATTTACATGTTTTTTTATAGTTTGGTTAGATTTATAATATTATTCTGTTTGCTGTATACAATGTCCCACGTTGCCCCCTTTGTTTCTCTGACATTACTTATGTTGATAGGTTTGGGTGTAACAACCCATATTTACTTAGTATGTATACACCCATTCAGTACTTGTGGGGTTAACAAAAAGTGGATGTGAAGTAATTGGAGGATGCAGAAAAGTTGGAGGAGCACACTATTTAATTTTCAGTGTTTATTCAGCAAAAAGACATACAATGTTTAGGGGGATATCAGGTATACCTGAGGATGGGGAAGCTATATCCCCCAAAACGTTGTATGTCTTTTTGCTGAATAAACACTGAAAATGAAATAGTGTGCTCCTCCAACTTTTTTGCATTTTCCATATTGCTGTGGCCCTTAAGGTGGAGGGCTGGGAGGATTGCACCTATTAACTGGAGGCCGTGCCAAAGGAGGTGTGCTTGAGTGTACTTTACTGGAAGCTGAGGTAATTGGAGGGCGTGTCCTAAGGGTATATGTTGTTACTGAATGAAGGTTGTAACAATTCTGTTTGCTTGAGAAAGGGGTAATGGACCCCGAAACGTTGCACATGTCGACAGTGTAACAATAAATTTCATGTTGCATTAGAGTGGGGTGCGGTATATATATATATATAAGATACTAGCAGAGTACCCAGCGTTGCCTGGTTTTTCTAAAGATCCAGCCCGAGCCTGCATTCAGAATTCAACATACCTGCACCCACAGCTTTCCATCCAAAACTGACCCTGACCCATTCAAACTGTGGGTTAGCTGAGCCGCAAATCTGGTAAACTTCGGGGTGCAATGAAGGATTCTAGGGCAGATCTCATCACCAATCAACATACCTCACGACATGGGGGGGTACTCTTGTGCAGTAAGGAGATATTGCAAAATATCAAAATTTGGGGGCAAATAATGTTTCGGTATTTAAAAAAAAATAAACAAATGTATTAATGTGACCCCCCCCTACAGAAAACTGTGTGAAAGCAGCCTTCTCAGGCAGAGTGAGAACTCTGCCTGAAAAGGCTGTTTTCACATAGTGGGAGAGAAGGGCTGTATATTCCCTTACCTTCTCTGTGGGGATCTTCACACAGTAAGGAGGGGGAGGGACTTCCTGTCTCCTGTCCTGCCACTGAAGTCTCAGGCTGTGCTCGCCGGCGGCGAGGTGGAGGAGCAGCCTTACTAATGTCACATGTCAGCCTCCCACCCATTAAGTTTCTAGTCAGTAATTTCTTTATAACTTGGGCTGTGGAGCACATAGAGAGGTGGTTGATGGCTCGTTTTAAAGGTAGGAAACTGACCTTTAGAGATGGCCAGTTCGCGGACCCGAACCCGGGTCCGCCGCGGATTTCTCCCGTCCGCGAACGGCGGATTATTCCGGACTTTCCGAACTTCCGAACTGCGGATTTTTTTTTTTCCCGAAAATTTTCGAAAATACGAGTATCTCCGTAATTACGAGGATCTACGATACTTTCGGGATCCGGAAAAACCGAAGATCCTCGTAATTACGAGGATTCGCGTAATTACGAGGATTCACGTAATTACGAGTATTCTCGTAATTACGAGAATATGCGTAAAAGCGAGTAATTCGTGTAAATTTTTCAAGACGGAGCAAGCCACATGATCCAAATTTGCCAATGGCAGCTATCATAGTTACGGAAAGCCTCGTTTTTTTTACGGAAATCCTCGTTTTTACGGGAATCCTCGTATTTTCGAAAAATACCGTTTTTTTTAAAGTCACGCTAGCGGACTGTACTTTTTAGGTATTGTTGGCATTTATACGTGCTTCTAAGGCCATTACCCAGGTCCCTGAGTGGTTAAGTGTACGTTACCAAGGCTATTTAGACCACTTTTAATGCGGATTTTGCCGAACTTTCATTTTAATACATTTTAACGGGTCCGCTCGCGGATTTTCGAATTTTGGGATTTTTTCGAAAATCCGCGGATCCTTGCGCGGACCGGATTTTTCGAAGTTCGCACATCTCTACTGACCTTTCATTTAAACTCAACCTTTTGGAGACCACAGTTCCCCTTTTTAAGTAAAACTACATATTTCCTTAGCTGCCTTCTTTAAACTCTGCACCAGACTGCTGAAAACTGTGATCTATGTGAGTAGCTGCCTGCCTAACACCCAGTACAAGAGACTTATCTTGGATCAGTCAGTTTACCTCTCAATCTTGACTCTGGGCAAACCACAAGTGAGGGGAGGTGACCAAGCGTGTGGTCACATGACATTGTTACATCACATATTCTGCTCCTCATGATTGACAGCTCTATTCTCCTATCATAGCAACAACAGAACAAACTGAAAAGCATTGTACTGCCCTGAACAATCTGTGATATTTGGAAGGTGTGCAATTAATTGGATTCACTCGATTCACCACCAGATAGCAGCACACAGGTTAAGTAACTCAAAAAAAATTGAGAAAAGGGGGTACAAAGGGAATTTTTAAAAGTTGTAAAGTAGCGTGTGCTTTTTTCCAGATCCTTATACATAAGTGTACCAAGTCTCATGAAAATTGTCCCAGCCATTTCCAGTTTTTCTGGAACATACAAACATACATACATACATTAACTACTATCAACACAACCATGTATACTTACTATTAAACCTAGTAGGTTCCTTTTTTTGTCTCAATATGATAATCTAAGTACTCATGTTACACTTCTAGCCCTGAATTCAAAGAACACTCGCTATGCTCATAACGTAAAGGAATGACCTGGTAACGTATACATGGTTACCTAACCATAAACATGGCATGTACAAGTGTTGTAACTGTGTTCAATGTCCGTTTGTACTCACAGGGGATAGATTTATACATTCTGCCACACTACAACACATTTTCTTATACTTGTGACACCTATTATGTTATCTATGTATTGACTTGTTCTTGCGGACTTATCTATGTAGGTGAGATGACACAGAAAATTAAAGCCCGTTTCTCACAACATTGTTCTTCAATAACACAAAAATTGGTTCACTTACCTGTAGCTAAACATTGTATTGACAAGACCCATACACAGGCCATTTAAAATTCATGGTCCTTGAAATGGTCCCTATACCTCTCAGGGGTGGAAGTAGAGAATTGGAATTAAAGTGCAGGGAAGTGAGATTGATCAAACATCTTAAGTCACTAGCACCCTTTGGTCTGAATAAATGGTATAATTTATATAGGTGTTCTCTACAATACTGATGTTTCTGTTATATAATAAGAGTGCTTTAAATGTTCCCTTAATGCCTAGAACTTTCCTACGTTTAGGTGTATATATGGGGTTAATGCATCTTTAAGAGTGTCTGTTATTGTCATTTCCTGTTTGGAATGTTAAATGTAGTACAGTGTGTTCACTTGTGATCAAGACTGTTACTCTATCTGTCTGGCTTAAAATAGGGAACTGGACATTGGGATTACCCCCCCCCCGACAGAAACACGACTTTTGCGGAAATCTTAGCTGTTTACGAGAGTGCTCAGGAGCAGAGTGAGGTTGTAACCACTTGTTCGGTGGTGGCTGTCAGCCATTGGCTGTGATCATGACTGACCATCATTACCAGGATGAAGAGGAGGTCACGATGGGGGGTCGGCTGTTTGTAAGTAGCTATAACTCAATGTTGAGATTCTGATTCAATGTGAGATTCTGAGAAAAGTAAGATTAGAACAAAAGTATGGATTTGGGGGGTAGTCCTTCTAAATAAGTTATTTTTGCTGGAGTTACCATTTGACTTGTTTGGAGACCACAGTTGCGCTTTAAGTAAGCAGTTTCTGGGAAACATATTAGGAAATGTTTTGAAATTTCTTGAAGAATGTTTCTTCCCATAATCCAGATCCAAACCAAACCGAGGAAATGTAAAGGGCCAGACTGGTGAATGTCACTCTAAGATTTCCAGGGGATCTTAATGTTATAGTTCCTCACCCTGGGTACATTAGGAAAAGGGAGGGGTGTTCAGTAAAGTGTAACAGCCCTTTAATTTAACCCCCTGTCAGGGCCACCACATTCATGAAGCAGGGAGAAAATTGTGGCGTGGCGATCCAGTACAAGACAATTCAAAGGCAGCGCACTCCTGCTCCGCCATTGCCTTCTATTTTAAGAAACCAATGTTTTCCCAGTGCTGCTTCCCTTAGCAGCTCTACTGCAATCTTTCTAGATGTGTTATTAGAATTTATCTAAAAGATTCACAGGCTGCAGTCACAAATTCCTATAATTTTGATGGGAAACTTTAGATAAGGTGCCACTATAATGTTAACACATCATCAATAGCTCCCAATAGCAGTAGAGAAGGTGTGGCCGTGTCTAGTGAGGGATTTTTTTTGTCCGTTTTTAGTAAGTTGAGCGTAGGAGCATCTTTAAAAGGTTTAAAAAGTAAAATGAAAACGGGGTTTGTGGGGCTGAACTACGTGAGTTAAAAAATTTGGAGTGGGGACATTTCTGCAGTTTGGCCAGGTTGGGTTGAACTGCACTGAACTGGTTTTTAAGTGGGTGGGGGCATCTATAATCTTGCTATGGGGCCCTGTGATTTGTAGGTATGCCCCTGCATTGTAACATAGTATTGGAGATTGAATAAAGACATACTTCCAACTAGTCCAACTTTTATTCAAAAATAAGCAAAAAAAAAAAAAAGCTAAAAGAAAGTATCCCTGGATCAACCAGAGCTAAAAGGGTATCTCCACTGGAAAAATACATTTTTTGTAATCAGTTTTATTGAAGAACAGTAAAGTAGCTGTGTCTTACCTCCCGTACTTTAATAAAACATGCAGGATCCGGGAGCTACAAAATCAAACTGCTAAGTTTAAAGGGTATTTCAGTACTTATGCATATGCTTTCATGAACAAATGTTTGCTTATATATAACCAATAACCTTTATCTGCCCATCCAGCTTTTTGTCTGTGCATTAATATATTCTTCCAAGTACAGACTTCCTCTTTGCAGGACCCCTTACAATGCTGTTCTTGAATCTATTCCCTGAGGAACTTGGGTTCTCAGTTTACTTGTTTGACCTACCCAACAACCAATTAAGTAAAAATAACTGTTCAGAACATTTAAAGGAATGAGCATCCTGGGAAGAAAAGGGACCATTCAGGACCAGGACAGGGCATTGCAAAAAAAAAAATTCAATCAAATTTTTTTCCCAATGAAAACGATATGTAAAATTAGTGACAATGTTATGTAGTTCCCTTTAAGGCATTAATTAACGGATAGGGGGTCCAATATTCCCCTCAAGAAATGAACCATTTGTATTAATAATTTTTTGTCTTAGTACACCCACAAAGCATAATGAATCTATACTGTAGGAATCTGCAAGCATTTGTCTCTCATCTGAGGTCTAATTGATTTTTTCACTCCAAGATGGTTAAAGGGCAATCCTTTGATTTATTAGCAAGCTGTATTTCTGTATAAATCATATGAAACTCTTTGTGCAGTTGAGGTTCTCCCTCAACTATTTAAAAGCAACACTAATATAACTATAAATACTTTGTCAGCCCTTACATACAGTATAATGCAGGCTGCATGAATTTCTACACAATCACAGACAATTAGAACTAATTAATTTCCATCACTATTAAATCACCTACTAAATACCCAGTTGCTGGAATAATTTGTTAAAGATACAAAAACAGCCTACAGCCTGCACCATACACATGTTCTGATTGAACAAACATTCCCTCATACGGTTGTCATGTAGCAAAATAAGATAATTACAGGGAGATTTAAGTTCTTATCGTTAAAAATGGTGCTAATTTTGCCCCAACCAATCAGATATTATTTAACATTTAATTGGTTGGGGCAAAAGTAACACCATTTTTAACAATAAGAACTTTTATTGAATAACTGTCACTGTCCGGGTTGTGTCTCTAAGGTTAGGTCCAGACTAACTGCTGTGCACCGTTCCAGATGTTTGCTGCTGGGAAAACGCTGCATGCAGCATTTTCCTACCGGCAATGCTCAGAAACCATTAGTGACAACGCTGCACGAACAGTGCACAGCTGTCCTTCTGAACCTAGCCTTAAACTTTGGATGGCTGAGGCCGTGCCCTATGCCTCCCCTCCACTGCACTAAGGACTGGTACACATGGTACAATTTTGTTCCTTTCTTTCAGACAAATGTAATATTGAAGAAAAAATGCTAGTCTATATTTTGGTGTGATCAATCGCAAGACCACACGGTCGGCCGAACTGTACCGTTTGAGCAAGCACCAATTCGGACAAAAGTACAACCAAGATCTGTCAATCACACAAATAGTAAAGAATCATACACATGTGCGATCGCGGGTGCTGACCTGCGATGCACGATGTGTATGAACGGCCGTTTCGGATGATAATTAGCCCGTGTATAGGCACTTTAACATCTGAAACAGCTGCTCTTTCAGGGATTGTTGCCCAATCTGAATGAGAGGCCATTTCAGCCGATAAAATTCCCATACATGGGTACGAGCCTTTAAACCTGATTGACTGAAATATCATGGAGGATAGATAATCAGTCCCAAATCATACCCTCCAACATTATCACTTCAATAGGTAGGCTTATAGAAACAGCATATTGCAGAGCGCCGGGTAGAGGATACTGAAATGAATCTGATCTTAGCACAGCTCTGTGAAATGCCTCTCTCAATATTGTACCTATTTAAAGGGAATGTTAGAAAATAGGGCCAAATATAAGCCTGTGTGTCTGGGACTATGGTTGTTATTTTTCAATCAGAAGGTGCTAACCTTACTCACAATGCATGGCTTAAAGGGAATGTCCAGTCCAAAAAAAACTTTTTTGAATTGTGGTTGAGAACCCCCCCAAAACCCATTTTTGCATTAGTAAGAATTGTCAAAGATGCCTCTGAAAGGACTAATCTGACCCGGTCCCTTGCCGCTCCTCCTTTGCAGCTGATAGCCGGCGGCGCTCTACTTCTTGGTCAGGGCTGTCAGTTAAGGTGGGGTGTGACGTCACGTGCAATTGCCTGACAGCTAAGACCAGGAAATAGAGCAGATATTAGTGCAGAGCTGCACTGCTCCTGTTTTTGTTCAAAATGAGCTTGAAACAGGAGCGGTGCCCAGGTGGCGAGGGACCGGGTCACGTAAGTCCTTTCAGAGGCACTTTTGACACTTCTTACTAATGCAAAAATTGTGTTTGCGGGGTGCTCTACCACAATATAAAAAGTTTTTTTTGACTAGACATGACCTTTAATTTATGCTTAATTTTAATTTACTGCTTGGGTCTGACTTAATGACTTTTTCACACTGTTTTTAAATGTGACCTATATCTGATTGATGGGTGTGTCTGACATGCATGTGCCACATATTACCTTCAAAGAACAACACAGATCACCGATCACCACCGGAAACCTCTTTCCCATATTGTGCTTTTCAAATAAAATGTCCTCAAATAACTCACTGCCACAAAGAGTAAATCATTAGCTCTTTGATCTGGACTGGTATGAAAAACAACTACAAATTCTAACTTGTTTACAACCCAGTCCTTTCCAAGGTTTAAATGAATAAACATGAATCTTGGGTAGGAATAAGCATTCAAACAAGCAACCAGTAACAGAATTAACAGACTAATGTATTTGAATCAGCTGATCATCAGTAGCATAATTCTAAGTCTGGGTAGACACCATGCAATTTTTCTGGCCAAGCGACCAATATTTTCATATGGTCGGGACAAAATATTTGCTGTTTTTTGTGGGCAGCCGTGACCGATGTCTGATCAGAAGTGCTGGAAAATCATGGGCTATCGTGTGGTCCCCTATAGGCCACATGATGAGTCGCGGTGAACTGTGATTGGCTAATGTCGAACGGTCGTCCAGGAAAAATCTCCTGGTGTGTACGCAGCTTAAATCTAATGTTCTGCCCTGTCATATAGGGGTTACAATGAGATCTCATAATGATGTAACATTCTAACTGCCCTTTTTTTTTTTTTACATTTGTGCCAATCTCTAATGCTTTACCCCAAGACAATCATAGTATTTGGCTATACCTTCCATCTGGCTTGCTAAGGCAAGGTCCACACTACGCTGCGGGGGAACATCGCACTGCCATCTTGTGTGATGTTCCCTTGCATTATCACATAGCAGTGTCCATTGATTTCAATGCGATAACGCAGCAAACTCCTGCAAACAGTGGTTTGCTGTATTGCAGCTCGTAGGTGTGAACAGTACTTCATTTTGGTGTGAAACATTGCCTAGTGTGAATGAGCCCTAAGTATTTTTTTTTTTAAATAAAAACACATGTTGGTTTAGCAATAGAGGAAGAAACAAACATGAATGGGAAACATACGACCCATCAACCTTACATGAAAGCTCTACTTCTGTGTTGGCTTCCAGCACTATGAAAGGGAGCTCAGGATGCACTAACTGTCAGTTCCTCTCAAGCTTTGCCTTGAATAGCTTTCCTGTGTTCTTGTGACTGCAGCCTATGGTTATGTAACATACATATAACATCGCCCTGTCAGCACTGTGTGTAATGTCATTACTGATCTTTCCTTGCATCCCTGCTCAGCACTTTAATTATTTCCAGCAGTAGTAGACAGAAAAGGAAAGGTTTTGCTTCTCTTCCTGCTAATGCACATTGTCAGTTACAGTATTAAACAGGAGGATAGGAGCCTGTCATGCTAGGATCCTGGCTGGGTAGGATTGTGTGTGTTCCTATCCTGTTTAACAAAGGGCCAAAATACACCAGGAATAGGAAGGGCTGATTATAACAAAACATACCAAATGCGCTTTAAAGAAACCAAATTACTGCAACATTGTAAACATCTGATAAGGTTTGTTTTGTGTATAAAATAGCCCCATGTCAATATATTATAACAATCCTCTCCAAACAATTTGTGCGGTTAATGTATTATTATTGTGTCTATCGTGATCCTTAGCTCCACATTCTGATTAATAATTGTTGCAGTAAGCACCATTAGAAAGCTGCTGCGCTCTCTGTGAAATCACATCTGTTCACTTAATCCTAAACTGCCAATAAATGCTGTCATTTCAATACAGAGATAAATGGAGAGAATCCTTGGTTGGCACAAATATACTTCACTTTAATATAAGGCAATTCCACAGTGACAGATCTTGATAGTTTAAATCTAGGGTGTGTGTTGTCTGGTGGTACTCAGGGTGAGGGGGGTAAACAAAGGGGGGAGAGGGTTGACAAGCAAAAACCACTAATACTGGGACAAGTATAGTTTAGTGGATCAGTGGATTTATTTTCCACCATTCAGTGATTTAGACACATTTTCCCTCATGTAGGGATTGGACTCAGCGAGATGCATTAAAAATACAATATTGAGGTGTGAAAGCCACTTTATCTATTTTCTGGGTTGGTATTTATAGGACCGGAGTGAAGTGCAAACGTTTTTGTACACGTTTAGAGTACATAACAAAACTAAACTTCTAAGGCATTGCATTGGGCATGCAGTTTCCAAAAAGTTTCTGAAACCAGGAAGAGCCAGTAAAGCCAGTGTTAAACCCACGTTAACAGATAATGCATCATGTAGCATGGGTTTTATACTGATTTGGCTGCTTAACAGCCTTTATTGCATCGACCCCTTGGGACATCACATAGTAATGGACTGGAAATGTGCAAGCAATTGCAAGCGTTTGGTCTACTAGTGTGCATTGCTTTGTGCAAATAATGCAGATCGCAGGGCAGTGCACTTAGTGTGGCCAGAGAAACTAGTTTGCACTTTTTATCACTTGGATTGCACATTAGAGGTGCCATATTAATATTTTGCTACCTTGTAATATTATTTGCCTTTTATGAATTGCACACGTTTGGATATACAGTAGTTGCTGGCCACCTCCCTGTGTGCACCCATGGAAGTGTCATACATTGTGTACAACGTGTAAATACAAGTGTCATACTTTCATTCTTCAGAAGATTGACATTTTTTAAAGTTATTTTTGTTTTCTTTGTATGTTTTGAATGTTAATAGTCCTCATAATTTAGACAGCACTACCAGTACCCAATACCCAACAGGCTCCTAGAAGGTTCGCAAAAGGGGATATTCCAAACGTATCTGGCAGCTGGATTAATGGAAGCAGCCAAGATGGCTCCTTAATGAGGACACACCCAACCCCATCAAGATTATAATATTTTTTTTTTTACTGCATTAAATTGTACTAAAGTGCTTTCATATTTCATTTCTGTTTTTATCTAGATATATAAAACATACAAGCAGCCTACAATTCTATATAGAATTGTTCATATTTGCTCTGATAAGCTGTTTGAGTGAGATTACTTATCCGTGCTGCAACATCTGCATATTTATAATACTGTATTCATAATATAGTGTGCATTAGAAAGAAAGCAAACATTAGTACATTGGATGTCCTAATTACTTTTGTAGAACATTAAAACAAATGGTATACAGTACAATATAATAAAAACATCCCATGGAAACCTGGTCACTAGTGAATATAGGTTCTTCAAGGCAGAACGGACAGGCCTTTGCTTCATAACTGTCAGCCCAGCATCAATAGACATTGACATAGTTTCTCTTGCCAAGATGTAATAAACTTCCTAAAAAAGGAACGAGTATAAAAACTCACATTCCATGATCATTAAATCCTATAGATATAGACATGTCAACAGCAATAGGCAGTGAGGGTACAGTACATGGAAATTGGTATTAATTGAGAGAGGTTTATAAAATAATGACAATAAATTAACATTCACAATTTATCAACACAAACAGTAAAATGAAATCATAGACAAATGACAGTATGTGTAACACCAATATTGTGATTTCTTTTGATGCATTTCTGATGATGCCCTGTCTTGTTCTTTATCTAACACCACCTTTCAAAGGGGAAACTCGCTGCCTAAGCAGAAGCAGCAGGTAGCGAAAGACAAGGTAGCACTGCATTTAATTTAAACAGATATAGGGCACAAGGTAATGTTACCAATGCAGAACTATTTGCAAGAAAAGCAGCACAATACAGATTATGCAAACACAAATAAAGATAATCAATGCATATTCCTGGGCCCCATTCAATCTAATATTATCTGCACACTGGCATACTTTATAAACAAAGCGGTTTTAGATTACATTACTGTGATCACATGAATGAAAAGCCTTTCAACTACATCAAGGTAACCCCAGTCTGGAAGGTCCCAACTTCTAACCTTATTTACATTAATTAAAATTGGCGAACTTTTGTATTTCTCATGGTTGAAAAGCCTGCTATATTGATCCAGTGCGCAAGGATGAGAAATGCAAAAGTTTGCCAATTGTAATTAAGGTAAAAAAAAGGTTAGAAGTTAGGACCTTCCAGACTGGGGTTACCTTGACGTGGTTGGAAGGCTTTTCATTCATGTGATCACAGTAATGTATACTAAAACCCCTTTGTTTATAAAGTATGCCAGTGTGCAGATAATATGATATTGTATGGGGCCTAGGAATGTGCATTGATTATCTTCTCTATGTTTGTATAAATGTTTGACCAGATCAGTAGCACTTCCACTAAATGTAGTTGTAAATTAGCCTAATTGGAGTGCTTCCACAATTCTTGTATTGTATGTATTTATTGGGAGGCTTGGTCAAGCCTCCATGTGGTAATAGCAACCCCAACACGCCCCTTTTATGGGAGGTCCTTTGCCTTTAATTTAAAGCACTGGATGGCCTCTTCCCTCATTTTAAAAAGCCAAAGTGCTGAGGGGGAAGTGAGAGAGCCTGTTATATGGATTCATTGTGTAAGAATGAGAAATGCAAAAGTTTGCTAATGGTAATTGAAGTAAAAAGGTTAGAAGTTAGGACCTTCCAGCCTTGGGTTACCTTGACGTGTTTGGAAGGCTTTTCATTCATGTGATCACAGTAATGTATACTAAAACCCCTTTGGTTATAATGTATGCATAAGAGATACTGTAACTGTAAAAGACATACACATGTGATTCCAATGTGTAAAGATTGGCAAATACACTTACCATTATGCTCTGTATAGGGATCAATCAATTAATTTTCTGGTTGGGGCGACCAATCCCACAGCCACTTGTTTGTATCATGTTGCTGATTTAATTCAATTGGACTGGCCCTACTATCTGTGCATTTTAATCTGTTATTGCTGATTTTTGTGGCATATCCAATGTGTTCCAATAATATGGAACAAGAGGGCTGACTTAGCACTGGCTAGTGGACTCCAGAGCTGACCTAGCAGTAGTTTGTGAACTGGAAGTCTGACCTAGCAGTAGCTAACAGTATCTGCTGAACTGGAGGGCTGACAAAATAGTGTTGCTTTACTGGAGGGCTGATCTAACAGTGTCTGGGAAACTGAAGGGCTGACATATATATGCTACATGGAGGGTGGTAATAAATATGCCCCCGAAACAAAAACTGGTACATACAAGTTTGCTCACAGTGACTGGTACATGCAAGTTTGCCTACAGTAACTGGTACATAAAAGTTTGCGCACAGTGACTGGTACATACAAGGCTGCCCACAGTAAGTGTGGCTAGTAAATGTAAGTTTGCCCACAGTGACTGGTACATACAACTTTACCCATTGTGTGACTGGTACATATAACTTTGCTCACAGTGACTTGTACATACAAGTATGACTAGTACATACAGGTTTGACCACAGTGACAGGTACATACAAGTTCCCCACAGTGACTATTACACACAAGTTTGCCCACAGTGACTGGTACATACAAATTTGCCCACAGTGAATATGACTGGTACATATAAAAGTTTGATCTTACTGCCAGGATTCAGGTGATGTAAGTAGGCAGAGGCAAGATCAGGAGACAGGAGAGACACACATACAGCTACACTGTCCAGAAGCAGTGTACTTTTGTAGGGCTTCTTGTGCCCGTGCTCACTCTTCCTCATTGGATAGGTGGCCCTTCTGTGGTTCGTGTTTGACTGATATGGGCTAATAAAGATATGTGGTTTAAGGAAAACTATCTTGTGTATAAGTTTTTTAAAAAAAAAAACGTTAAAAGGAAAAGTGCTTGGGACAGGGATGTAGGACTGGCAATTCCTACCTCCCAATATTGTTTCTGTGAGGAGCACCAGCCCAAAGAAAACTGATTCTGAAAGTCTTCCTGGCTTCAGCACTATCTTTAATACAGGATTAGTACAGGACTAACCTGTAGCTCCTCAACAAAAAACAATATTTGTGAGGTAGGAATAATCAATCCTAGCCCTGTGCACCTGGTACATTCCACTTTTAAAAAGTACATTTTTAGAGTTTAGTTAAACTTTAAAGGAAGTACGGCTTTCAATTTTTATTCTGTTACACATGGGACTGCAGCCTGCTAATTGGATCGCCTCCTACATGCATCCTTACTGCATAGAGTGGCCATCCTTTGGTTTTGTCCATATTTAATGGATCTTCATCTTTTTGCCTAGATAATAATATTCTAAATAAGTTTCAGTTTCAAGTTAAATTTTGGTTATTTTTTCACATGTATGATAAGGTATACTTTATTCTTTCTATAAATTATAATGTTATTATAGGGTACTAAGACCAAAGAGATTGGCTATATTCTATTTGACTATATTACCGGATTATGACTAGAGATGAGCGGTTTTGTTCTGTGGAACTTATTGACGTTCTCAAAATCTGATTGGAATGCAATTGAATCTGAATTTTCAATATTCAATAGCATTTTTTCAAAAGCTTTGATAGGAATATTTGATTTGGAATGTTGAAAATCGATTTTTGAGTTTTAAAAAATGTAAAAAAATCCTTCAGATCCTCGGTTGATGAATAGAGACTTTGGGACTTATTTATAATTTTTTAAAAAAAGAAAATGAAACCAAAAAAAAAAACAAAACAAAAAAAGGCGAATACTTTGATTAGGAAAGTACTTGCCTCAATACCTCTGCAACCTTCTCAGCATGCTATGGGGCCCCAGAGCCACGTGGGACCATAGAGATGTACACAGGGGCACTTTGGGTTACATGAGGTATTGTACATGGTTCCTGGGGTTTTCAGTGGGAACCTGGGGCCTGTGTGGCACCTGGAGAAAGTTCACGAGAGACCCATGTTTGCTTGTGAATCAATATTTCATGCGTTGCCTATACTTCTGGATAGCTACCTTCAACCAATTGTGCTTTACCCAGAGTATTTAAAGATACTACAGACTTCCTAAATAAAATACAACATGTAGAATTCAATGCCATTAAAGATATATGGCTATGCACAATGGATGTAGGTAGACATACCATGCATAGCTTATGAAGAGACCATAAAGTGCCAAACCTGAGCTAAACTTTTCAGCCCCCCTCCCATACTTTCCTGACTTGGCACTGGCTGGTGAACTGGAAGGCTGGCCTAACAGTGGCTGTTGAACCCTCCAGTTCAGCAAACACTGTTCAGTTCAACAGACACTGTTAGGTCAGTCTTCCCAGTTCGCCAGACACTGTTAGGTTAACCCTCCAGGCTGCAGTTCACCAGAAACTGTTAGGTCAGCCCTCCTGTTCACCAGACACTGTTAGGTCAGCCCTCCATTTCACCAAAAACTATTAGGTCAGTCCTCCAGTTTTCCAGACACTGTTAGGTCAGCCCTTCAGATCACCAGACACTTTTAGGTCAGCCCTCAAGTTCATCAGCCAGTTTTGACTTAACAGTGGCTGGTGAACAGGAGCACTGACTTAGCACTGGCTGCTTAACTGGGGGACTGACCTAGCAGTGGCTGGTGAATTGGGGCTCAAGTCCAGAAAACGAGTATGGGCACCTCCATGGTGCCAGCATATGCCAACTTATTCATGAATGTATTTGAGAGTAGCATTGTTTTGTAGATTATATATTTTTTATTTGTAAAGGACCTGAAGAAATTCTATTATGATTTACAGACTATAGCAATAGACCACAAAATGATCAAATTTTAAATGGAATATAGATGGGATAGGGTACATTTCCTTGATTTGGAAAAAAATAGGGACATATATTGTTACCACACTTTATAGAAAGCCTATGGTCAACATATCTTCATCCCCCCCAAATTGTGTAGACAACTTACCAACAGGACAGTTCCTTAGATGTCATTGTATAGTGTCAAATATACGGTATCCCTAGAGAATAATTACTATAGAAGAGGATACAATCAAACAAGGACTTAAAGGGCATGTCCACCCCTTTTTTACTTTTAATATACTGTAGGTCTCCCTCCCCCAACCGTATTATTATTATGTCCAGAAAATCCCCCGATTATTACTTACCTTCCCTCTTTCCTCCGACGCAATGTCCCGGCCCTCTACTTCCATGAAACTGCAAGCAGGGGGCCAAACCGGCAGCCACGTCTGTGATTGGCTGAGAGGCAGCTAAAAATGGACGCAGCTGACGGCAGTGGAGAACACAGGGGGAGAGAGGGAAGGTAAGTATAGTTCGGGGGAGTTTCTTGACAGAAAAATAATGCGGTTGGGGCTGGGGGAGGAAGCCCTACAATAACCCAAAGGGGTTTTACACTAGGGGGAGGGGGCTGCTCTGAGCAAGCCAAGAGGTGGAAACAATTTCCCTCCCTGCCAGGCTCCTGGTGGGCAGTTTTTGGGACTTTGGGGGGGGGGGGGGGGATTGCAGGAGAACCATTTGGAGCTGGGATGTAAGGTAAGGATTTTATTACACTAGACAGCGGTGTTGGTAATGGGTTAAATTCTAGTTTTGGGGGTGGACATGCACTTTAAGGGGCATATTTAAAAACCTGTGGTATCACAAACTTGCGCTACCATGTTTTATCGTTAAAGTACAATCACAGCCATATACAAACGTTTGTGCATACAATACCATGCGGTACCAAAACACTGCAGTGATATTGTATGGGTGATTGTAAATCTATGGTCGCAATTGTCAATTTACAAACGCTATAGTAGAATTACGACCATTATCCTAGATTTAAGCCATGTCTATACATTTGTGAGCACATATGAAGAACATTCCGGATAAATGAAGAAATCCATAAGGAAATATTGGCCCCTATTACGGGGTGATAAAATATTTAGCTAAAAAATGTAAAGAATTTCCCTGGTTTGCATATAAAAGAAGAAAGAATCTTAAAGACTACTTGATAAAAAGTGATTTTATGGCCTCAAAAACTCTGAAGAGTAACCAAAGATTTTTAAGTACACCAAAACATGTCACCATCCGCATTTGTTATGCTTGTATTCTTAAAGGAGATCTTTTTAATCATCCTTATACTAGGGAATTGATAAGGGGTATTTTATGTGTTTATCCACTATTGTAATCTACATGATAATATGCCCTTGCAGAAAAAGGCTAAATGGACATGGAAGTGCAATTAGGAACCCTTAATCTAAGGACACCACTGTAAGTTGACATTTTAAAAAAAGAGGACATGGAGTAAGCCAACTAAGATGGCAGCTTATGGAGGAGGTGCAAAATATAGGGAAGGAAAAAGAAGATTGTTGCAAAGAGTGTCCTTTTGGATTTGGAAATTGGGTTCTACTATCCGTATTGCCTAAAGAGAAAACCAACCTACAATAGCTTGTTTTATGTAACTAACAATTGTTAATTTGGCTTGAAGAGCCAAATTACTGTTCTTTCTATTTCTTCTTCTTTTTCTTCTTCTTCCGCTTTATTCTTCTGCTTTTTTGGACTATCTCCTCCCACAGTTTTTGAGCTAGAGACATGAAATTTGGTGCAGACGTGCGGGGCACAAAAGAGAAGTGTGCTATCTTCTAGCTAAGGAATCCTCAGAAGCGTTACGGTATTACCTCGAATTACGGGACATTTTTTACCATAGACTATAATTGTAACAATCCTCAAATGTGGATATTTCAAAACAGTTTGTTTCACAACGCTAATACCCCTAACCCCCCACACAGACACAGGTACACACACCTACTGACCTACCCTTCCATTCCTGTTGCAGCCATACTTAAAGGGTAACTAAAGTAAAAAACGAATTTTGATATATCGTCAGTAAAAGTTAGTTATATAGTCATACATGCAAAAACACATACCCCCAACCTCACACGAGTTCACACAAGGACCTACCCTTTTCTGTGGCAGCCATACTAAAAATAAAGTAAAAAATGTTTTTTTTGATATATCCTCAATAAAAGATAGTTTTATGGTTGTAAACACACACAAAAAAAGATATACCCCCTCAACCACACCCAGCTACACACACCTACTGACCTACCCTCCCATTTATGTGGCAGCCAAAGGGTAACTATAGTCAAAAAACAAATTTTGACTAATCATTTAAAAAGTTTGTTTTTTTTAACCCCCAACCTGACACAGGTACACACTACTGACCTACTTATCCATTACTGTGGCAGCCATACTTAAAGGGTAACTATAGTCAAAAGAATCTATTTTCACTAATCATCTATAAAGTTTTTTTTTTAACCCCCAACCTGACCCAGATGCACACAACTACTGACCTACCCTTCCATTTCTGTGGCAGCCATACTTAAAGGGTAACTAGTCAAAAAAAATTTTTGATCAATAATCAAAAAGGTTTGTTGTTTTTTAACTTCCAACCTGATCCAGGTACACACGCCTACTGACCAACCCTTCCATCTTCATGACAGCCATATTTAAAGGGTAACTATAGTCAAAAAAATAATTTTGACTAATCATCAACAAAGTTTTTTTTTTAACCCCAACGTGACCCAGGTACCTACTGATCTACTTATGCATTAATGTGGCAGCCATAAACAAGAACAGTGTTAATGAGGCACAGGATCTCAAAGTAAATTTAAAGCAATCAAGGCAAGGTATGGCCCAAGTCGGCCCAGGTGCTGGTACTGCATGGCATAATTATAATAGATAAACAGAGAAAAGAACGTACCGCACTCACTAATTATTAAATATACATAAAAACCCTTTATTTAAAGAGCCATATAGGTCCACAATGGGGTACATAGATAAGAGACAAGCACAAAGTTAAAATCTTAAAACCAAGTAACAAAAGGGTATCCCACTCAGCATAGTAATAAAGTGATTAGTGCACATATAAGGCCCTCACCCCAAGATCTCACAGTCAGAGAGCAGTCTCAGTTCAGTACAGACTTATCTGTCTAATCGTGCTGCCATGTAGAGTACAAAGTCGGGGGGTTTCAAGGAACGGGAAGGGCTGATACGCAGGGGGACACCAGCTAGCCAACCATTGAGACAAACACTGAACGTGTTTCGTCCAAACCAAGGACTTTCTCAGCAGCGTGTTGTAACCGGGAACAGAAGCGCCATAAATAGGCCCAGCGGTATATTGATGTCATCGCGTATTAGCGTAATGACGTAATAACGTAAGGTGCGTGCTAACACGGCAAACTGAATAGTGCCGTGACCACAGTCAGTACTAAGGCATAAAGGGGGCGAGGCGTGAGTCACCGGTCGTGCAAATGTCAAGGCTAATGACAAAATGGCAATAAAATAACAAAATAACAAACAGTCTGCACATGTTTAGATATCATTCCGATATTACACCCTACATTTCAAAAGCATGCATCAAGAGCACAGATGTACATAATTATATTGGGCAAAGTCAAAAATACCCAACATATGCAATGATTATAATACAGATATAATACATAAATGTTCATATTAAACAGTGTACACACATAAGTGGATAAGGTCTAAATGTACCAGGTAAGTATCCCCATGTTAATCAGTATCCATATATAAATGAACAAAGTCCAGGTAAGTTTCCAATGGATCCATGGTAAGACAAAATATGATCAGTAAGTATCCAATAGGCAGATATATATATATAGCTATGGAGAATCCACATTATGTTAAACATCTGCATGTAGCAACATGGTAGGTGTTAATCAATAGATTAGCAGTTTGCAGAGTACCTATTCCTCTGCTAGGTATATCCATAATGGTATACTGCTTAAAAGTATATTGACAATTTACAAGGTACCTATTCCTCTTTTAGATGTATCCACAATGTTTGCATAAATGTATACAAGGGTCCAAATCACTTTTTGTGCATCCTGGATCATATATGAGGTACTTTCACAGTGCAACAAGCAAGCAAACGGAGGAAAAGGAAGATGTATTCCAATCAAACAAAGAGAATATGAATGCGTAATTCAAATAACCATAGCACAACAAAATCCAAAATCCATGGTCCAAAGGTTGTGGATAAGCTGATGATAAAATAGTTGAGAAAGGGAGATGGGGCCCCACTCCAGAGATGTATTCCCACAGATATTCCAAATATGCATCTTTGTTTGAGGAAATCTTCTGAAATATAAATGGGCATGTAAAACACAGCATTACTATATCAAGATACAGTCAAGAGGTCACAGAAAGGGGGTGAAATCAAGCATTTCATTTAGTCCTCCTGGATAGATGGTCTTAAGGCAATATATCCAGCGGCTTTCTCTGCAAAGTAGTCTTTTATTCAAGTCGCCACCTCGAAGTGTCAGGTTAACTTTTTCAAGGCCAAAAAGCTGAAGATCCCTATAGGACCCCCCATGGGTCGACAAGAAATGTGCAGCAATGGAGGTCAGGGTTTTCCCTTCAAGTCTGTTACGAAAAGCCAATCTAATGTCAGACAAGTGTTTAGCCAGTCTCTGTTTGATATTTTGTTTAGTTTTGCCTATATACAATAGTGAATAAGAACATCGTATGGCGTATATCACCCCTTCAGTCCTACAGTAAAAGTACTGTGTCAGTCTGTAACCTTTAAACCCCCCAGAGTCTCGTACCTCGGTTGTCTTAACCATAAACTGGCAGCCACACTTAAAGGGTAACTAAAGTCAAAAAAGCTAATTTTGTTCAATAATCAAAAAAGTGATTTTTTAACTTCCAACCTGATCTAGGTACACATGCCTACTGACCTACCCCTCCATTACTGTTACAGCCCTACTTACAGGGTAACTAAAGTTAAAAAAAAACTAATTTTGACTAATCATCAACAAAGTTTGTTTTTTAACCCCAACCCAACACAGGTACACACTCCTACTGATCGACTTATACATTACTGTGGTATTATTATATTAGGAAAACGAAAATTTAGAGAATAAGATAGATAACAAAAATGTTATTGAAATGTTTTAAAATTCTGATAGAAAATATAAAAAAAATCTGATTCAATTGGCTTTGAATTGGAATTGGAGTAACTTCCATTCTAATCAACTACCAAGTATTCCCTTGTATTAGTTATATAGTTATAATTTTTAATATTGTCCCTTTCATTGCAATAGGAATTTCTAGTTGCAAATTATTTTAAACCTGTGTGTTTTGGATTGAGATAAATGCAGTTTACAGTCCTACCTGCAATATTTCTTTTACAATGTACTGGATCCAATGCTCTGGGAGATACTTCACGTACAGTTCAAAATGATTGTTCATCATTTCACACAAATTTGACATCCACTGGTATAGTCATTACACAAATGAACATGGACTCCAGAACAATATCCTATTTAGCTCAATAATACAAAGTGTGATTAACAAGTTAAACACACAGAAACACGTTGCTTTTTAAGCAATACTTTTCTGTGTGTTCTTGTATATTTCTTGCATTTCTGTCTACAACTAAGATTTAACACTTGTGATCATGTGTTCCAAAATAAAATAGGAACAAAACACATAGATGTTGTAGGTCCTATTGTATTGCAGAGCACATTCACCATCAGACTGCAAAATTGCATAAGTGGGGCCAAGTACTTTTTTTTAACCAATTATGGTTTCCAGTCTTTGCTTTCATTCTTTATATTAAGTATTGTAGTGTTCTTTAGTTACGCAAAAAATACACATAAAACTATACACAGATTTTTACCAGTGTATTTGGGAGAGATTAGATATTGCTATATTACAAACTGTATATTGCCTACGTTTTAACTGGCTATTTTAAGGGAACACATTAAATGAAATCTTACTCATAACTCCTCGGTTTCCGAGTCGGTATTATATATGCAGGCATCATAACACAAACTACGTTTTTATGGCTTATTTTGCGTAATATGTAGATCTTCTGCAGTTGAGATTCTTTTTCATCCTGATGATATATAGCAAAAAAATAAACATATTACAAAACAACAAATATAATTATTAAACAGTTTATAAATATATTGCATTTACAGTCGAAAGGACTAGGGAATATTAGAAAACCAAATCATGGTATAGACTAAAACTTAATAGAAAACTAAACTAGTATGTAGAACAGTTTATATTATAAAAGATAGTTATAGTCTTGCTGGCCAACAAAATGGAGTTTTAATTGTCAAATCTGCTGCTAAAAACCTTAATCAAAATCATAAGCTCATTTAAAAATATATTTAAAATTTATATTGCAAAGAGTCATTATAATAATTTCTTAACTATCCCAGTTTTTGCAAAAGAAATATCCATTAAGATATTAACATCTTTGCAATATTAATTGTCTTACAGAACTATTGTCTTTATTTAAATATGTATAAGACAAATACATTTCCTCTTCAACATCTACAACTTTGACGGCGACACTTTAACAGAAAAATGATGTCATCATTTTTCGACTGAACCCAGAAAATATAATTTAATCAAAGCTATCAAAAAAATGGGTTCAAATGAGGAAACTGAAAGTATCAATATTTAATTTGATGTTACCAAATAAAACTTACTTGATAAACTTTTCCAAATGCACCTTCACAGATGAGTTCAAACCTGTCAAATCTTTCTTCAGGAATCTTAAACAGTTATAACAAGAAATTTATTATACTTCAGCTATATGATTTATTACCTTTCTATCTTGTATAATAGTATCAGCATATTGATTTTAACTTAAGGGGCATGTCTCCCCCAAGAACAAAAATCTATACTTTCCTTTGCAACTTTGGTTATAATTACTTACCTCCATGCTTTTACTCCATGGTTCTTGCCTCCTCATAATTCTAAGAGAGCTTTTATAGAGGAGGAGCGAAGGACAAAAGGGGTGCAGTAGAATGCAAAGTGAGTCATTGGCCACGATGAGAAAGGATTCCTGTCTGAAACACGTAGCACGCATGTTTTAGTGTTAAATAAAATTCTTGATTCACACAGCTACAATCCTGTGTTATTGCTACTACACTTTACTACTTGTTTATAGACTTGATTATCCAGCATGGTGGAGCCTGGAAAAGTGTAAAGCACCAGATTCATTGCTCTGTGTACCTGGATACCCCTACCTGCTTAGGAATAGATGTCACCATCACAGCAGTGACTGACTGCTGCAATCTGGAAGAAGGTAAGGATTATGGGCTTCAGGGCCCGTGGAGTGGTAAGTAAATATGAAAATACCAGGGTTGGGGTGAAGAAGGTAAGTATAGATTTTTATTCTACTGGTGGACATGCCCTTTAGGAAAATTAATTATCTTAGAAATGGTGTGATGTTGAGAATAACCTGTATGTTTAAATGGAACGTTTTTTTTCAACTTACAGAAGATGTTACTGGGATTTCTTCTTGGTTCTTAAAAAATGAAAAAAGTGTTGTCAGTATCATATATAAAATTTCCAGAAGGTTTCAAAATATCATGTGATCATAATATGTCTAAACAATGTGGATAATCAAACAGCTGCCACCACAAGCAAAGGGCAAGTCACGCTAACCAATATTGAATCAGTTAGAGTGATATTAACCCCCTTCGCTATGCTGCAGCTCTGGGTGAATAGGGCTGTATATGTTTCCTTATAATATGAATAATCTTACCAGAGAGGTTTTTGCACCATCAGTCCGCCTAAATTCCTCTTCTGCTGGAGACTGAAAAAGGCAGGTAAGTATAAAATTAAAAGAATTGCACTAATACATATATAATTAATGATATACTTCCTTATTGATAGGAATAATCTACCGAAGAGGTGTTTCCACCTTCAATCTGTCCCAGCGATTGGCTTCCTTCTACCCGAGACTGAAAAAGGCAGGTAAGTATAAAATTAAAAGAATTGCACTGATACATATATAATTAATGATATACTTCCTTATTGATAGGAATAATCTTACCGAAGAGGTTTTCACCTTCAATCTGTCCCAGCGATTGGCTTCCTTCTACCCGAGACTGAAAAAGGCAGGTAAGTATAAAATTAAAAGAATTGCACTGATACATATATAATTAATGATAACTTCCTTATTGAGGAATAATCTTACCGAAGAGGTGTTTCCACCTTCAATCTGTCCCAGCGATTGGCTTCCTTCTACCCGAGACTGAAAAGGCAGGTAAGTAATAAATTAAAAGATTGCACTGATACATATATAATTAATGATATACTTCCTTATTGATAGGAATAATCTTACCAAGAGGTGTTTCCACCTTCAATCTTTCCCAGCATTGGCTTCCTTCTACCCGAGACTGAAAAAGGCAGGTAAGTATAAAATTAAAAGAATTGCACTGATACATATATAATTAATGATATACTTCCTTATTGATAGGAATAATCTTACAGAAGAGGTGTTTCCACCTTCAATCTGTCCCAGCGATTGGCTTCCTTCTACCCGAGACTGAAAAAGGCAGGTAAGAATAAAATAAAAGAAATGAACAGATACATTTAATTAATAATAAACTTCCTCACTGATCGGAATAATCTTACCAGAGAGGTGTTTCCACACAAAATAAAATAAAATAAATGCACTGATAGATATAACTAATGGTACGTTTCCTTATTAATGGGAATAATCTTACCAGAGAGGCGGTACCAGAGAGTTTTCCACCTATAACCTTCCCCAGTGGTTGGCTTTCTTCTTCTGGAGACTGAAAAAAGGCAGGTAATAATAAAATGGTTGGAAATGCACTGATACATATAATTAATGGCTATATGTCCTCGTAGATATGAATACACTTACCAGTGAAGTTTTTTCACCTACAAAATGTCCCAGTGATTGTCTTTCTTCGATTAGAGACTAAAAAAGGACAAGCAATAATAAAATGGTTGGAAATGCATTGATACATATAATTAATGAGATATTTAATTATTGACATGATTATGGTTACCAAAGAGGTGTTTCCACAATCAATCAGTCCCCAATCTTTATTTTCTTCAGTTGAAAGCTAAAAAAGTACAGATAAGAATGAAATGGTAAGAAATACATTGATACATATAATAGATTTATTTCCTTACATATATAACTATAAATAGGAGGGCAGGGTGGGGTTATGGGTAAAGGATAGGTGCACTGATTACTTGCACCACTTGATACACGCACACACATATATTATAATAATATTATGGAGAATAAACATTTTTCTTAAAATATTAATTCTAAATTAAGGGATAGTAAATGGTCCTGACTGTAAAATAAACCCATAAATCTGTAAATATAAAGGACAAAGTTAGATCAGGTTGTCCTAGCACAGTAATCATATGGAGAGGGATTTGTGTTAACAAACGACTATTCAATTATTTTAATGTTGAAAGCATTATATGGCCTTAACGCAATGTATTGATTAGGTAAAATATACACAGGTTAATGTTTTACTAGGAATTATCGACACAACCAATATTTTTCAATATTTGCCCCAAAAATAGATAGACGTGTTTTTGGCAGAACTACTGAGGAATATAATTTGGTAGATCTGTCTTTATTAAAGATCAGACGGTAGTTGGTCTGTGTGATCCTGGCATTGGATAGCCATTTTAATCTATGTATACAATATGTGCAGATTACATTATATAGTAAATTTAAAAGAAATTAATAAAGTAGCCTTACCTTCTGCTTACAGCAAAAGAAATTAAAACAACTGAAGGCTTTCTTAAAGCTTTTCTTAAATCCTTTCCATCCCATGATTGATATTTGATAAACTGAGAGATGTAGGGCTAACCTGTTATGCAGCAAAATGATGCTCTCCCCCTTCCCTCTGCCTCTCAACATTTTCCACCTCCTCTTCAAGCTCTCCGAGATTTTTTTATAAGCTTTTACATGCTCAGAAGAGGCAACAAGGGGAAGAGCATTTAGTCATTGACTGTCATGTCGTCTTTTTCATGACTGGCAGCTGCTAACTGGAAGAACCAGGAAGAGAGAAAACAGAACATTGGGCAACATTTTAGGTTAGACTTACATCTCTCAGATTTTAACTATTCCAGTTTTGGGGTTTGGTGAGTGATTTACATATATACAATTTTTCATTATAGGGGTGAACTTGCCCTTTCACTATATACAATTATTTTAGGGTGTACCTACCCTTTAAAGAGGAAATATTAGCTTGGTTACAGGCCAAGTGCTTTAATACAAGGCATGCAACAGCTTACAAGGCTTACAATAGCTTTATAAGTTAATAAAAGGGTAATTGTACATGGGAAGATTTTTTTTCAAAAGATTTTCGATCAAAAATGAGTCAATCAGATGAGCCGATCGAAGTTATATTTTAATTTTAACATATTAAATTATCTTAAAATTGGTCCACCCAGTTAATCTCTATAATGTGTATGTCATATATAACTAAGCGCAGTATATCGAAACACAGATTAGGGAATCTACTATCTAATTACATTTGAGGAGCACCGAACTTATGACACACAGCAAACACATAATGTCCAGCAGCTAATCTCTTTTAGATGGTTCACCCCAGTTTGATGCCCAACAGTATTTGTATGTTGGGTGGCTCACAATGTTTTTTTTTTTTATTGATCTTCCTACTGTTTGATTTCACTGAGATACCCTAATCTATGTATCGATTTACTGCACTTTATTATGTATGATGTAAACATTATGGAGATTAACTGGGTTGACCAATTTCTCCGGTATGAACGAGTTGACATAATATTGCAAATTCAAAAAATAACCTTTAAAGTTATACAAGGATAGTCCTTTTTAATAACTCTCACTCGTACAGTGCTTTACTCTCCTGCTGCTTATTTACTGTTTGTTGTATATTAACAGTATGTGTTCCGTTTGTTTAAATATCTCTACTATATAGATTTTTATTACTTTTTATTAATTTGGCTTAAAGAGACAAATTACTGTTCTTTCTATTTCTTCTTCTTCTTCTTCTTTGTTTTACTCTTTTGGTAAAGATATGCGGGGCATATAGGAGATGTGTCCTATTACCTAGCTAAGGAATCCGCGGAAGCATTATGGCGTTATCGACAAATTTCGGGACATTTTTTCCCCATAGACTTTAATGGTAACAATCCTCAAATGTGGATATTTCAAAACAGTTTGTTTCATGGTCATAAACACAAACGCTGATACCCCCAACCCCCCACACAGACACAGGTACACCCACCTACTGACCTACCTTTCCATTCCCATGGAAGCCATACTTAGAGTGTAACTATAGTCAAAAAAAATTTCATCAAATATCAATGAAAGTTAGTTATATGGTCATACATGCAAAAGCACATACCCCCAACCTCACACGGGTACACACACCTACTGACCTACCCTTCCATTCCTGTGGCAGCCATAATTAAAGGGTAAATAAAGTAAAAAAATAATTTCGATATATCCTTAATAAAAGTTAGTTGTATGGTCACACATGCAAAAACGCATACCTCCAACCTCAAATGAGTACACACACACCTACTGACCTACCCTTCCATTCCTGTGGCAGCCATACTTAAAGGGTAAATAAAGTAAAAAAAACTAATATTGATATATCCTCAATGAAAGTTAGTTATATGGTCATACATGCAAAAACACATACCCCCAACCGCATAGGGGTACACACACCTACTGACCCAACCTTCCATTCCTGTGGCAGCCATACTTAAAGGGTAAATAAAGTAAAAAAAATAATTTTAATATATCCTTAATAAAAGTTAGTTATATGGTCACATATGCAAAAACACATACCCGCAACCTAACACAGGTACACACACCTACTGACCTACCCTTCCATTTCTGTGGCAGCCATACTTAAATGGTTAATAAAGTAATGAAAAATAATTTTGATATATCCTCAATAAAAGTTATTTTTATGGTTGTAAACACAAAAAATACATACCCCCTCAACCAGACCCAGTTACACACACCTACTGACCTACCCTTCCATTTCTGTGGCAGACATAGTTAAAGGGTAACTATAGTCAAAAAAATCTCTTTTGACTAATCATCAATATTTGTTTCTTTCAACCCCCAACCCCAACCTGACCCAGATGCACACAACTACTGACCTACCCTTCCATTTCCGTGGCAGTCATACTTAAAGGGTAACTAGTCAAAAAACAAATTTTGACTAATCATTAAAAAAGTTTGTTTTTTTTAACCCCCAACCTGACACAGGTACACACAACTACTGACCTACCCCCCCATTACTGTTGCTGCCATACCTAAAGGGTAACTAAAGTAAAAAAAACAAATTTTGACCAATCATCAAAAAAGTTTGTTTATTTAAACCTGACACAGGTACACACACCTATCGATCTACTTATCCATTTTTGTGTCAGCCATACTTAAAGGGTAACTATTCAAAAAACAAATTTTGATCAATAATCAAAAACGTTTGTTTTTTAACCCCCAACCTGTCACAGGTACACACACCTACTGATCTATCTCTCCAATACTGTTACAGCCATACTTAAAGGGTAACTAAAGTCAAAAAAACTAATTTTGACCAATCATCAAAAAGTTTTTTTTAACCCCCAACCTGACACAAGTATACACACACCTACTGATCTACATATCCATTTCTGTGGCAGTTATACTTAAAGGGTAACTATAGTTAAAAACAATTTTGATCAATTATCAAAAAAGTTTTTTTTTTTTTAACTTCAACCTGACCAAGGTACGCACACCTACTGACCTACCCGTCCATTTCCAAGGCAGGCATATTTAAAGGGTACTAAAGTCAAAAACATTTTTTTTGACTAATCATCATTTAAGTTTTTTTTTACCCCCCACCTGATCCAGGATCACACAACTGCTGACCTACCCTTCCATTTCTGTGGCAGCCATACTTAAAAGGTAACTATAGTTAAAAAAATTTTTTGATCAATAATCAAAAAAAGTTTGTTTTTTTAACTTGCAACCTGACACAGGTACACAAACCAAATGCGCTACCCGTTCATTCATGTGGCAACCATATTTAAAGGGTAAGTATAGTCAAAAAACACATTTTGACCAATCATCAAAAAAGTTAGTCTTTTATTCCCCAACCTGACACGAGTACAAACACCAACTGACCTACCCATTCATTCCTGTGACAGCTATATTTAAAGGGTAAGTAAAAAAAAAACAATATCCTCATCATTGCCATTATTGAGTTTTAAAATCTGCAGCACAAACACTCACATTCCCTTCCAAAATGTGGCCTTTCAAGCCAAATTCAAAGTTTATTCTTAACCTTTCCCTTTTTAGTTATTATTTGTATTTTATCTAAGGCACGGGGTTTACCATTCCAGCCAAATGTGAGTATGTGATATTAAGACACACAATATTTATGTGGATTGCTATGAACACCAATGGAGCATTTGGATTCTTTGAAGCTTAAACAAGAATTATGGACAATTATATGAATAATTTATACCACATGGAAACAATGTTATTTAAGAACTTGATAAAGGCTCATAAGCCAAAACGTTATGTGCTGTGGTTCTCTGCACAAATAAATATGGGATCACCTTAGGCAACATTCCTGTTTGCCCATGTATTTGTTTTACATAACTGTATTTCTCTCACAGCAAAGCAGAGTGACTTGGTGCACAGTTTGCAAATCCTGGCCTAAACCATATTATCCCAAATGTGACATTGTTTTGAGGCATTTAGAAACAGATATTGGTGCTTTAGTGTACGTGTGATTGTGTGTGTTTCAATGTTCTGTTAGTATGTATGTATTTTGGTAAAACAATGCTCCCTCTATTTTTTTATCAGCTGTATGCACAGATATATAGGGTTGTGTACTACATACTGCATTACCCATATTCATTCATATTTTTGTTGTGTGCACTATTTTAACCTTGATGTGCAGGCCTGAAATCCGCATGAGTGCACAGCTTAGAGGAAACACTGATTTAAGGGGTGTGTCTGTGCAAAAAGGTATTAGTCCATGTATGTGAATCTCAGTTGGTCATTGGGCGCTGTTGCCAGTTTTCCTGGTGGCACCAGGTGACCAGTCTGACACTGCACATGGGTAGCAAACAGAGGTGCATTGCACTTTCAGGCAGTTTAATGTTTTTATGTGGGTTAGGGGGGGTCTCATCTAAATTCTTTCTGTATGGCCCTGTAATTTCTAGCTCTGCCCCTGCCTCTTCCCAAAAATCAGCACTTTTTTTGTAGATTTAAATCATTCTTATGTCATTTTGATCTATTGGAGCCTCTTCTTACTATTGCTCTCTAGAATTTTCTGTAATTTTGTTAAAATGACAAAAGGATAGGTGAATTAAATAAAGCAGTGGGAAGTTGAAAGCAGGGCTGGATTAGCAGCCGCGTCTGCCAACAATGCTGATAGCCGGGGAACGAAGTACTGTAAGTAGAGTTCTGCTTCTTTTTTTAACAAATGAACCTGGCAGTGTGTCCTTTTTTTGCAGGTAGACATGCCCTTTAAGAAAGAAAAGACCTGCAATCAACCACTGAACAACCTCCAATATTGTTTACATAGCAGACACTGCACCTACAGGGTCTTCCATATGAAAATGTTATTTTTAATTGTCTTATAATTTAATCAGGCCTTCTCATTACAGCTAAATAAAACAGATTATTGTATTGAAAAGATGTCTACCGTGATCATGATGGGATAACAAACATTGGAAGGTGCTTCTATTAGTGGCAATAATGAGCCATAATTAAAGTAGCAGCCTGTACTGTTCTGTCTTCTTTTAATATTTTATGTTTTTACAACACACAGAGAGCTATAATTGGTTGTCCCCTTCGGAATCAGATGTTTTCCTACACCACACCATCTTTCTTACAAGACACTAGAGGAAAACAACAGAAAGACCAGAAACAACACAGCTTTACTTATATACAATACAATTGAATCGAAGACATTTTGGGTTAAAAACCTTTCAGAACTTGGAAGCACACTAAAAACAAATATTGAAACCAGTATTATCAGAAAAGGCACTACGATGACAGTGAGATAATATCTACCAACAAATAAGTAATATTCTTTATTGCAGAACTATCATTTAAAGGACACCGTCCCATCTGCCAGGGTGGTGTCTTGGACTTACCTGTAATAAAGAGAGTGCTGAAGCTAGGAGGAAGCCTGGACAAAGCAGTTTTCTTCAAGTTGGTACTCCTCGCCAAAATGATATCGGGGGATAGGAATTACCCAATCCTTCTTCACTGACTTTTCATTTTATCTGTTTAAAAAAAAAAAAAAGATATATATATAATATAAATAGGGGTGATAGAGTATTGTATTGTTACATCCTGATGACGGCCCGCATATTGGGTTGAAACACGTAGAAGTGATTGCTAATAAAGACGTTACTTTATTTTGCCAAGACCCATGAGTGCTATCTTTTTTGTCTACATATATATATAAGAAAAAAAGAAAAAAAAAGAAAGGCAAGATGTTAAAAATACAGGAAATCCTATGAAATCCTGGTTCTATTAGTGTCACATCCCCTAAATGAATATTTTACACAATATACAGAGGCAGAAGGGAACCTATTGGGTGTACCCCGATAGATATTAGAGGGGTCATGTATACACATACTGAATCTTTTGGATTGCACTGGAATTGTCAGTGCTTTAGAAATACATGTAAAATATACATAAAGTGCAGCCTAAGATCTAGATAAGACAGACATTATCCATCATATATTTGTTGTATAACATTATCACATTTTTCTGTTTTCTTTATTGATTTGTTTTGATAAATCTATACAGGAAGATATTTAAATCCAGGGTTTTGTCTTTTCTTGATTAGAGATGGGTGAAACTGCTAAAATCCGTTCCACCCGTGGACCTGGAAAATGGTCTGGGAAAAACCTACTTACATCCAGAAGTTTAAAAAAAATAAAAAAACTTTCCTCACGATCGAACTGTTTTTTGAGCTTCCGCATTCTATTTTCGAGGGTCACCGAAATTTTAGAAAATTAGAATTAAAAAAGGAATTTTTGAAAATTTTGTAAAAATGATACAGTAACTTACTGTAAATGGCTCTGGGACCTGGGAAATGGTCTAGGGAACAGATAATCATATTCTTTCAAAAAAGAATTGGTTGCAATCAGATTATTTCAGAAAGAAACTGATTGTAACCAATTCTAATTGGAAAAGAATCTGATTGATATACTAACCAATCAGAATCTTTCTGAAAGAATCTGAATGTAACAAATTCTGTTTAGAAAATCATCTGATTGGTTAGTATACCAATCAGATTCTTTCTGAAAGAATCTGATTGTATCCAATCAGAATTGGTTACAATCAGATACTTTTCAGAAAAGCGAAAATTAACTTAATCTTACCGTAATTTTCTTTTCCTGGTTCTGAAACACGGCAGTGATTAATGGGTTAATCCCCGATGCCATGCGTGACAGGACCAAGAAGATAAAAGGGAGCTGACTCCTCCCCCTCCTTACGTCTTTTTGACTGACCGAGCTGTAAAGAATAGACCTATAAAGAAGGGGGGGAAATACTCACTGCCGTGTTTCAGAACCAGGAAAAGAAAATTACGGTAAGATTAAGTTAATTTTTGCTTTTCCCTGGTCCTTCACATGGCAGTGATGAATGGGATTTCCCAAGCAATAGAATAAAGGGAGGGAGACAACAGGTAAGTGAGTAATCGTTTAATTTGTGACAGTTGCTGAAAGGACTGAAGATCCAAAGGTCGCTTGATCTCCGGAAAAATGATCTTATTTATAATGCTTAATGAATGTATTCAGAGACGACCAGGTAGCTGCTCTGCATATAGCTTCTGGAGACACCTTGGGCGACATAGCCCAGGAGGTGGCTATGGCTCGAGTGGAGTGAGCTGTCAGATTAGGGAGAGATGATGACTGAGAGTCATAGGCTTGTCTTATTACCAATTTGATCCAGGATGCCAAGGTCTGTTTAGAAGGCTGGAACCCCTTCCTGGGTCCAGCGAACAGAATAAATAGCGCATCTGATTTTCTGAAGTTTTCTGTTTGTTGTTTGTAAATTTTGAGAAATTTACTTGGATCCAGAGATTGACTTCCTGTAGAGTCAGGGTCTGAAAAGTTAGGTAATATAATGTCCTGATTGAGGTGAAAGCTTGAGATTTACACTTTTGGAGTAAAAGATACATCTGGCCTCAGGACTACTTTGTCATGGAGAAAGATTAAATAATGCTCTGAAATTCTAAGAGCATTTAGTTCGGAAACCCTTCTGGCTGAGCAGATGGTGACTAAGAATAGAGTTTTGAAGGTTAGGTCTTTAAGAGTTATATTGCTTAATTCAGAGAACCTGGGGAGTTGAAGAAATTGTAAGACTAGAGGTAGATCCCACTGGGGAACCTTAGACCTTACTTGAGGTTTGATATGTTTAACTCCTTGAATGAACCTAGCCACTAGAGGGTCAAAGGCCCATTTAGTATTGTGAATGGATGAAATGGCGGAGATTTGAGATTTTATGGTTGAGAGACTTAAATTCTTGTCCAGGCCTTCCTGAAGAAATTCTATAAGTGTTTGAACTGATAGTGAATCCCCAGAATGTGAAATCGAAGGAACTGTCTGTGTGCCGGGTGAATGGGAACATGAAGGTATGCATTTTTGAGGTCTATTTTGGCCATCCAGTCTTTCTTTTGAATTTGCCATGAAATGGATCGAAGAGTCTCCATCTTGAATTTGGTCTTCCTTAGAAATAGATTCAAGAGTTTTAGGTCTAAGATGCCTCGAAATTCTCCTGTCTTTTTCTTGCAAAGAAAGAAAGGAGAGTAGATCCCTTCTTTTGTTGAAAATGAGGGACCTGTTAGATGGAGTTTCCCTGATGTAATTCTGCTAAAATTCGTCGTAGAGCTAGACTGGAACTGCCCAAGGGAGATCTGAAGATTAGAAACCAGTGGAATGTTGGAAGATTTTCGAATTCCAGTAAATAGCCCTGCTTTAAGGTTTGGTTGACCCATGAGTCTCGAATGTTTGAATTCCATATTTGGAAATATTTTTGTAGATGCCCCCCTACTTGTTGTTGAGGGGCTGAAACACCGTCATTGTGATTTTTGTCCAAATCTTCCCCCTCTTGAACCTCGAAAAAGATTCGGTTGTCTATTCCTTTGTAGATATGTTCTGCCGGGCCTATATTGTTTGGATTGTTTAAATGAAGATGGATCGTAAGCAGATGATGATGATGATGGATTCCTGAAGCGCCGAAAAGGCCTGCGGGGATTAGGGAGGCTCTTTTTTACCGAGTTCTTCTCGATTAGGTCCTCCAATTTGGTTCCGAATAGGAGATCACCCTCAAAGGGGAGTAAGGATAATCCCTGTTTGGATTGCAAATCTGCTTGCCACTGTTTTAACCATAGTGACCGTCTTGCCACAACAGATTGACCCATAGCTTTTGCATTTAGTTTGATAATGTCAAGGGAAGCTTCAGCTATGTAACTTGTAGCCATTTTGATGTCTTGTAACATATTTGATAATTGGTCTTTAGGAGTATTGTTGGATATAGCTTCTTCAAATTCAGAAAGCCATAATTTATTAGCCCTAGCTAATTCCGTAATGGCAACAGAAGATCTAATGCAAACCCCGATAATGAAAAAGCTTTCTTCAGTGCAGCTTCTTCTTTACGATCCATAGCTAAGGCTATTTTCCTAGTCATTTTGGATATGGCTGTGTCGACCTTAGGAGCTTCTTCAATAAATTTGACCTCTTGAGGGGAAAAAGGATATATTCTCAAGAAATTTTGAGAAGCGTTTCCTATCCGGTCTTTGCCATTCGTGGAGGATTAAGTCAGATATTTGTTCATGCATATGGAAAGTAAGATCTGACTGGTCAGGTTTTGAGAACATCAAGTCTCCCTGAGGAGAAGAATCTAACTCAGTTGGGATTTTAAGAGTTGTCCTCATTTTGGAAATGAGGTGATCCAATATATCTTGAGTGAATTTTGGAGAGCTTCCCTCAGTGTCCGCATCTATAGGTTCTTCTGTTGTTCCTAGACGAGGGGAAAAGGAGCGAATATTTTCATTACGGAGAGAAGCCAGTACTGACTCTGTGACGTTAGACGTCATAGATGCGATTGATTCCTACATTACTGATTTTACAGATTGCAGCAGTAGATCCTGATTTACAGAAGACTTCCTGGAGTCATCACACTCCTGGCAGAGCTTCTTTCCACGGATGGCATAGTTGGAGCATAGAACACATTCTTTGGACCGTGATCTGGAATAGTGTTCCTCCTCGGCCTCTCTGTGTGAAGATCCACGCAAAATTTAAAAGTCCCTGGGCGTGACGTCATCATAGTGCGTCCGGAGCTTGCAGGGACGCTGGAAACACATTGGGAACGCTGCCGTCCCTTACCAAAATTAGCGCGAGAGCTTAGTTAGGTCCACCTGCGGCAGAGAGGAGGAGAGACCCGCAAGGAACAGTGGGGGTAAGTCCTTGATTGCTGGTCCTGATCAGGCGAGGACAGGAAAAAAAGACGTAAGGAGGGGGAGGAGTCAGCTCATTTTATCTCCTTGCTCCTGTCACGCATGGCATCAGGGATTAACCCATTCATCACTGCCGTGTGAAGGACCAGGGAAAGACTCTTATTAGTATGCTTCCTGAAAGAATCTGATTGTATCTAATCAGAGTTGGTTACAATAAGATACTTTTAGAAATAATCTTATTGGTATGCATTCTGAAGAATCTGATTGTAACCAATCCAGATTGGAAAAGAATCTGATTGGTATACTAACCAATCACATTCTTTCTGAAAGAATCTCATTGTAACCAATTCTGATTAGAAAAGAATCTGATTGGCTGGTATACCAATAAGATTCTTTCTAAAAAAAAAAAATCAATCACAATTGGTTACAGTCAGATTCTTTCAGAAAGAATTTGATTGGTATGCTTTCTGGAAGAATCTAATTGTAACCAATCAGAATTAGTTTTATGGGGCCCATACACAATGCAATTTTGTTGTATGATCATCGTACGAACTACACGATTGTTTTGTTAATGGTATTGATAAAGTCTGGTGCGATTAAATTGAGAAGATCTGATTGAATGTGAAGGTGATCGGTCAGTACGGAAAATTTTAATCTGCTACGACTTTTATGTGTATGGATGATCGTCCAACGATCGTCTTCCAACTCGATCCCGGAGAGTCAAATAAACAACTTTCTGGAAAAAGCAGAACTCACAGTCTCGAAGGTGTGAGACCATAGAGTGTATATTTTGTTCATGATGGCAATCAACAGGTGCATTAATTGATGTACAAACATACAACGAGATTCGTTAGCAAATAAAATATATTAAAAAAATCAGCAAACACAATGCCAACAATTTTATCATGTTCGTTTGTGTCCGATTGTATGACGATCATTTCCAATTTAAATCTGGTCAGTAGTTCATCGACCAATTTCATTGCATCATGTATGGGCCCCTTTAGATTCTTTAGAAAATAATAAACACTCCATTTTGAAGATTCCATTACAAAACAGAAGTAGGAACTATGCAAGTACTTTTATTTATTTATATATTTTGCCTTCTTTACATTTCTATATACTTTAATGTCCTTACTACATATTTGTTAATATTGATATAGCTATTTATTTAGTGCTTAAACAACACATAAACACTGTCCCTATGTATATTACTTTTACCCACCCCCACCAACATAGAACCTCCAAAAAACCCAATGTATTGACCATGAATTTATACATTTATTTATATAATATAAGGGATAAGGGATGTATAGTTAATATAGATCCTTGTTCTAATAAGATAAATAATATTCTTCCAACAAAGGTGACAATGTCACGGATTAGATGTCAGTCATACTCGAGATGAATACATAAACAACAATACAGCACAATGTTTGAACCAATCATCAAAACCTGATTTAAAAAAACAGGGTAACGGGACAGGTTTTCTTAAGGAAAATTCATCACTTACATATCTGTTGTATTCAATTAGATCAACTGGACTTGAAATGTAGTTCTTGAAGACGTTTCGCTAGTCATCCGACTGGCTTTCTCAATTCAGAATGACTTGTACAAGAATCTGTGGCAATTATGTACCCTGGAAAATCCCAATTAGCATATCACAGCCAGGTGTTAAGGGTGGGATTGGATAGTGGCTAAGAGGTGTTATAGGAACGCCCAGAGTAAGGTGTTAAAACAGCATTGTACATGGCAGACAGTTGGTGTCGAAACCCCCCACCTCTATTTAGGCTTGGTTTCTTTATTTTCACATAAATGGCCTCCTTCACACCTCTCTTGAACCAGTCACGTTCCTTCGCCAATATGTTAACATTACAATCTTCAAAGGTATGTCCTTTATCCTTAAGATGCAGGTACACGGCTGAGGAATACAAATACCAACAGTGAAAAGCAAGACAGGAGGAATAACATGGTCATCCCATATGTAGCGGGGGTCTCCAAGAAATTAAGAAGAATTTTCAAAAAACATCGTATCCCTGTCTGCTTTAAACTGAAACAACACACTGAGGCAGCAATTGGTACATCCGAAAGACCCAATACCAAAACACAAGATAGCGACATCATATATGCAGTGCAGTGCAGGAAGAATGCTCTGATTTGTATGTGGGGGAGACCAAACAACAACTGCATCAACGTATGGCCCAGCACAGAAGAGCCAATTCCTCGGGTCAGGACTCAGCCGTGTACCTGCATCTTAAGGATAAAGGACATACCTTTGAAGATTGTAATGTAACATTTGGCGAGGAACGTGACTGGTTCAAGAGAGGTGGGAAGGAGGCCATTTATGTGAAAATAAAGAAACCAAGCCTATAGAGGTGGGGGGTTCGACACCCCTGTCTGCCATGTACAATGCTGTTTTAACACCTTACTCTGGGCGTTCCTATAACACCTCTTAGCCACATCCAATCCCACCCTTAACACCTGGCTGTGATATGCTAATTGGGATTTCCAGGGTACATAATTGCCACAGATTCTTGTACAAGTCTTCTGAATTGAGAAAGCCAGTCGGATGACTAGCGAAACGTCTTCAAGAACTACATTTCAAGTCCAGTTGATCTAATTGAATACAACAGATATACCATGACCTGGATGAATGAGAACCTTCACAAGCATATTCATCACTTACATCTACAGTACACTATAATACATAAAACATTTATCACAATGCATGATCACAGAGTATGCAAATTAATATTGGCCCATTGTTCTTGTCCTCAGTGGTAAACTTTGGGCAATAAAAACCTATAATAAAAAGTTATCGGTTGATTACTGTTGTCAGTGGGGTAAGGAAACATCTAAATAGAAGGAAAAGTATCAGGAGATAGATCATTCATAGCAGTTATATAAGAAAGATGGGGCTCATGCAATAAATATATTAGCTTATTAAGTACAAATGGAATGGGTGAGCTACCCATCCATCATGGGATTTGTGTATTTAATATAAGCATTTGGTATATATGTTGATTTTGAAATGTCTTACACGTAGCTAAGACAAGGGTATAATGATAGACAATAGAGAATGGTGGACATCCCTTTCTGTGTAGAGAAGGTCTCTTAAGCTTCGTACACACCTACGATGTTAGCAGTGACCCCTGACCCCTGACCACGACTCACACGCACAACAAACAGCCATTTCAGCCAATAATCGCATGCGTTCAGTCGGGGGTCGTTTGTTGATCCACCATGGAGATTGATGAAAGACCCCCCACCGAACGCATACACAAGTTTGATTATCTGACTGAAATGGCTGTTTGGCACATGTGTACACGCTATCGTGGATCATTGCAAACATTGTACAAACATTGTACAGCTTAACACTTGATCTTTTCAAGGCAAATTTACAAATGGGAATAAACATGGCATTCTGCACCTTTATGTGTTTCTAGCTAGAAATTAGAGAGTTTTCATCCCTTACTAAGCTGCAGAAACAGTTTTGCTTTTATTATTTAATTTGTATTTGCCAAATTAGAGCGGTAACATTGGGCCCCTGAAATATTCCTAGATGAGGATCCTCTTTAATGGAGCATTTAGACTTACTGTACAGCCTTATAGTAGATGATTTAAACTGTAATCCACTAGGTGGTCTCCATACTGACAATGCACATTACTATATTTTTTAAGCATTATGAGCATTATGAGCATATGAGCATTACCTTGTTAAATGTCATTCTATGACATTTATGATTAAGGGCATGTCCACCTGCAAAATAAACGTTTTAATATATTGTAGGGCACCCTAGTCCACCCCCAACCACCAGGTTCGTTTGTTAAAAAAAAAAGCAGAACTCTAATTTACTTTACATTACTTCATTCCCCTGTCACTCTGTTGTTGTTGCAAGCAGGGGCCGGACCAGCAGCCGCCACTGTGATTGGCTGAGAGGAAGCCAATCACAGACACTGCTGCTGGCAAAGCATTACGAATTAATGTAAGTAGAGTTCGGCTTCTTTTTTAAACAAAGGAACCTGGCGGTTGGGTGTGGGATAGGGTGCCCTACAATATATTTAAAGGGTATCTCCACTGGTTTTTGTAAGTTTTCGGAATCCATTTCTATTGAAGAATGGGAGGTAAAGGAGCTGTGCCTTACTTCCGTTTTCAATAGAACACACAGGAGCCAGGAGAGAAGGTAGAAACTTACCCGCTCGCTCGCTCCCCCGGCGCGTAGTTGACAGGTCCCGAGGACCTTGTCTTCTATGCGCATGCGCGATCTATGCGCATAGAAGACAAGGTCCGTCGGGACCTGTCAGACCAAGCGCCGGGGGAGCGAGCGAGCGGGTAAGTTCTTACCCTCTCTCCTGGCTCCTGTGTGTTCTATTGAAGAACGGAAGGTAAGGCACAGCTCCTTTACCTCCCGTTCTTCAATAGAAATGGATTCCGAAAACTTACAAAAACCAGTGGAGATACCCTTTAAAGTTTTTGGAGGTAGGGCACAGGGCAGCAAAGAGGGATTCAGAGGGGGGTGAAAGGGCTCCCCTGCACATGTCACAGTCCTAAGGACAAGGCTGAAGCAGGGACCAGATGACACACAGCTCCTACTATTTAGTTTCCTGGACTTTGGATAAGTGCTGCAGAAGAACCATTTGTAGCAGGTATGTAGGATAATGATTTTTTAACACTATACAGTGTGGCCAGTTGTGGGTTAAATTTCAGTTTTGGGGGTTGACATGCCCTTTAAAGCAAAACTAAAGGGTTAAAAAATGTTTTCCATTTGGAAAGTTTATACCTTAGCAGGCTCCTTGTTTAGCAACCTCTTCTGGTAATTGTAGTCAAGTCCCAGTATGTCTTCACATGACTGCTAAAGCTGGCGAATGAATGTTATCATTTGCCTTGTGTGTCAATACTAATTCGCCCCGAAGCACATGCTATGTAATTAGCATAATCCAGCACATGACAAATGATGCCATTCAGTTATTGGGTGTCAAAGCTATGTAACAACACACTGGGACAGAACACAACTAAGGGAAGGAATGTCTTAGGGCTAGTCCCCATTGTCGTGATTCGGATCGCATTTTCAGATCCAATGTGCACAGAGTATGTAAATGGGGGGTAATGTAGCCGGTCCCACTGCCTGCTTGCCTTTATCCGTTTTCACCATTCTTGGTGCGGATCACATGCGTTTCTATTTAGGACTACTGAGCAAATTGGAGAATAAGCACAAAGAAACGCGTTGCCCCAAAGCAATGTTTTTCTTGTGCATTGCAGTGGGCCTTAAGAAGGAATTTACAGAGAGGGTCTGTCTACTGCTCCAAGAACATTTTAAAAGGGAACTAAGGGCACGGCCACACTGCAACGCAAACGCAATCGCATGCGATTTCATCTGCGATTTTTTTGCGGTTGCGATTTCTTCAATAAGTATAGGAAAACACATGCGATTAAAAATGCAGAACGCAAAACGCAATCGCAACGCACCGAAAAACATGCTTTTTTTGCGTTGCCGCAAACGCAAAAAAAACCGCAGCAGTGTGGCCTAGCCCTAAAGGTGTTTTTAATCCTTTAATTCTAACCTAATAAGAGTACAATAGCAATAATAAAATTATTATCTAAACAAACTAGTTTTTTTTTACTGCACATTCATTTTACAGGAATTTTACCAATTAACACTAATTAAAACTAATGTTTACGTTATATCATATTCAGCTGACCAACTACAGAGATTGTCCTATGCAGCTTCCTTTCAGTTTTCTAAATAACACTTCTCAAACAAAAAAAATCTCCATTTTTTGCACAAACCAATTTAGAAGCACAGCTGGAAAAAAAAATTCCATGGCCCCACACGTTCCCTCTAATTACATAACAAGCAATTTAGGCAGCTAAGTGTTACCTTAGCTCCTTACTTAGAGAACTTTGCATTTGGAACAGCAAGCAGAAAACAGCTATTAGCTGTCACACACTTGTTCTGCTTTCAAACAGAGCTGGCTTTTCATAGACAAAGTATTTTATTCAGCACAATTTTTATTTGAAAGAATGGAGAGAGAAATATTGATCTGTTTTAATCTGTCTCCCTATACCATGACAGCCGTTAGTGGAACCAAAATTACTACTTAAAAGAATGATCGATACTGTGATCAAGAGCACATCTCATTCCCAGACTTCAAAATACTTTCTGCAGTCTTTCAGAGGAAGGAAATAATAAACTAAGCCAAACCTTTTCTGTTCTGTAGAACCTGATCATAATCTGTTATTTCATAATCATCTTATTCCCTTGAAGACAGGTTTTCGAAATGTCAAATGCATTGCAGGGAATTTCATGAAACCAAATAAATGATGCATGTTGCTAATTATGTTTTGCAGTAATAGGCGGATAAAATAAAATGGATAAAAGGCCTAGAACAGATCAAGTTTTTTTTTAAATTATTTTCACAGTGGTCTATAAGTTATAGCTCAAGGATTGGAATAATACCTTAAAGGCCATGTCAACCCCCAGCAGTTAAAGGGCATGTCCACCCTTAAAACTGGTGACTTGTCCATTTTCTGCCCCACAACCCCAACTGTTATTTTTCACAGTTTATTACATGCATTTGTAACCAGATATTTAATTGTAAGATCTATTACTTTATGGCAAAAGTATCTGCCTCCTCCCTCTGCTCCAAAAGCTTTTTATTTGCTTGAGCATGTGCAGAGGGGGCAGCAGGTGAAACAGCAGTCAATCATTTAATGTGATGTCAGCAGTCACAGTCTTGATTGACTGCATAAAGGGAGGGGCCAGCTTACTCTGCCAGAATGGGGACAATAATTATACTTAATTACCTGGTTAGTAATGTAGGTAAAAAAGGAAACTAACAATTGACCAGTTTTTTGTTTTAAGGGTGAACATGCCCTTTAAATCTAAACTTACCTTTCCCTCCCTCACAACCCCCCCCACAACTGCCTTCCTCATTGCTACAATTTAGTGACTGTCATAAAATGGTTCATCACTTTTCCCTGTGGTTAATACACTGCTTTAACCCAGTATATTTTTTTCATAACACAAAAATAAAGTCAATCAAATATAGTTAGTATTTTGTGCCTTTTGACAGCTGTGGTTTCCTCCTGGTGCTCCATGTCATCTTAGTCATCGAATTCCTCTTTTGAGAAAAAAAGGTGACCTCCAGTCATCTTTTCACAAAGGGGTGTGATAGAAGAATTTTAAGAAAAACCTTCCAAGGGGTCTTGGATGGTTTCTTGGATGGGCAGAATGTCCAGAGTTAGTTAAATTTACCCTGGTAACTACTACTCTTGAGTTCAGGATTTAGGGATTTACATGGAAGGGTTAAAGCTGATGGACAATAGCCTTTTTTCTCAAACCAAAGTAACTGTGTCATTATTAGTTCTTGACAGGCTGGATAAATAAAAATGTCTTTAAACAACCATTTCTGTTCCAACTATGAACTTTTGGGTTTTCGAACTTGCGGTCATCTTTTCGAGGATTTGAGGATTTTCACATTTTTCGAATTGATAACCCTCAATTTTAGCACTCCATAACCCTAGAATGTGGTATTTGGGCACCATCAAATTTGGCGTTAACCCTTGAATGTAGCGTTTGCTAACCTTCGATTTTGGCCATAACCCTCAAATGTCGAGTTTGGTAACCCTCAAATTCGGCAATAACTCACGACTTTACTGCTCAATAACCATAGAATGCGGTGTTTGGTAACCCTTGAATTCAGCAAAAATCCCTTGAATGTAGCGTTTGATTCTGGTAACCCTCGATAATTCAATGCTCAAGCCTGATAATTGTCCGATCACAAGGAAAGTAAGTGTTTAAATAAGTTTTTGTGATATGTATGTGTTCTCCAGACCATTTCCAAGGTCCCAGAGCCATTTATAGTAAGTTACTTTTGCTATTTTTCCCTGTTGATTTTAATGGGTCAGTTTTTGGACTATCAAAATTTTACTGAAGTACTATAGTTCTAAAATGAATGGAACTTTTGAAAGTTCGGCCATCTCTAGACAAAGACATGGAACTATTCATGGTCTGACTGGCCACGCCATGGACCAACTGCCCACACTCAAACCAAACCTCCAGACTGCGCAACCCTGCCCAGCACAGGATAAATGCTAGCAGTCTGGGACAGGTCCCTTACTGGGATGGTGATACTGTAATTGTTGGGGGTATGGCAATGAAACTCTGGATTAAAGGACAACTCCACCCTCTTAAGAACATCTTTTAGATAGAATGGCCTCTTTAGAAAATGTTGATATATCCTAGTTTGTCCTATGAATTCATTACTGTATGCCTGCTATGCTTCTGGATGCCTCATGGGGCCCTATTTATAAAAAATCGTTATCGTTATCGTAAAATACCGATCGTTATCGTAAAATAACGACCGGGGGTTTACCGATAACGACCGTTATTTACCGATAACGATCGTTATTTACCGATAACGACCGTTATTTACCGATAACGGTCATTATTTACCGATAACGGCCGGTATTTAACGATATCGGTAAATAACGGCCGTTATCGGTAAATAACGGTTGTTATCGGTAAAAACACGGTCGTTATTTTACGATAACGATCGGTATTTTACGATAACGATACAGATCTTTTATAAATAGGGCCCATGGAAACTGAGCCATGTAGAAACCTGTACTGAGTCTGAGCATGCTCAGAAGAGGCAGACAGGGGATTAACATTCAGTCATTGGCTGTGATGTCAACTGTCAAATCCATAACTGACAGTTACTAACTGGAAGAACCAGGAAGCAGAAACAGGGGCAACAGGACATTGTGCAGGATTTCAGGTTAGACTTATATATTTCACATTTCAAACTATTACCATTTAGGGTTATGGGGGGTAATTTAACTGTATATAAGTTTTCATTTTAGGGCTGGACTTGCCCTTTAAGGCACGAATACAGAAAACTATATCAGCTAGAATATATTTATATATTTTAATTCTAGCTAAGTTTGTTTTTAAGTATAATTAGCATTTAAAGGGCAAGTCGATCCTAATCTCGTATTGATAGCTGAATCACCAACCAAAACTCCAAGACTTACTTAAAATATGTCACAGAGGCTACACCTTCAGATCAATGTCCTCTGCTGCTTCCCAGTTCTTCCAGGTACAAGCAAGCGGTTAATGCTGTGAGACCTGACACCATGGCCAATGACTGACTGCTGCTCCCCAAACCACCTCTTCAATAGAAGGTGGCAACCTACACAGGTGGTGGAGAAGAACACTGAGATGAAGATCTGCCTTCTGGTTTTGTTTGTGGTCTTGGGGTCTGATGACCACTTTCAATATGACCGAAACGCGTAGGTAACATAGACCAACATTGGACTTCTTAGAAGACCTTGGAGTGCTCTGTATACTTACCTTTATAAATATAAACATTTAATTTTAAGAGTGTACTTGTCCTTTAAACTAGGCTGTTTTAGGCACGCATGTCATTTTAATCTTTAAGTGTAAAATGTCAATTAAACTTGTTAGAACACACATATGTGCATAGTCATAAATCAACAGCAAAAATATGTTTCACTTATAGAAATACATCTTAGTATTTTCCATGGCGAGAGATGATTTCATTTTACCGGTATTCCTGCTTCCATTTATCCGCCTATCCCAATTTGTTAACTATGTACTCTGCTGGAAGCTAGTTTAATATAACTTACACGAATGATCCATGGAAGCAATATCTCCAAATGCAATAGAATGTTATTCTTTATCTGCCAACCTTGATACATTTTACTAATCAGAAGGTAATAGTGGTTATTAAGGCAAATTATGTTTGTGATTTATAGGATTATGTTCTCTAAAAATCTGGTTCTGCTTGTGCAGATCTGAATTCCCTAATTGCTTTGCTGCAAGGTACATTATGGAGCATCAGAGGGGTTATTTGCCTTTCAGAAAACAAGACACTTGCAGAAAATAAGAATCCCCACCAGGTGTTGTTCCTTTTTACTGTCAAGACAAATTATTTTCGACATGATTTAAATGTGAGTCTGAAATGAGCAAAAACCAGGTTCACGTGGTCATGGATTTTAATGTTTTTCATATCTCCAACAGAGCTGGTTGCAGTTCACAGCTTAAAGGATCAGGAACACAGTGAGTGGCACAAGTAAAATTCAGAAGGCACAGGAAAGTTTCTTCTAGCAAGGCAGGAGCATCAAGAGAGTCTGTCTCTAACGTGCCAATTGTTGGTTATATTTAACAGAGCAGTAAGTAGTGAAAGAAAGGTAGTTTCACTCTTGCTACTCAGCAGAGCATTAAGTATGGGATAACAAATAGTTTCTCTTAAAAGCTTGAAACAGATAATTAGGCTGGGTACACACCATCCATTTTTTCAGAACGACCAACCATCGTATCGGATGAACTGACGATCAGGTATGTTGGAAAACACAGAACATGCAGTTCCCTATGGACCGTGACTACTTTTGTCACTACAGACAGTGATTCGTCCCAGCTGACTGTTGACTAGTGGAATTATAGAATTTTTACAAAAAAGCTTTTTGGGGGGCACAATGAGTGGCCATTTTTTATCTTCCTGTATTACACTGTTTTAATCTGTCTTGTCGCAGGTATTTCACTTTTTCTTGTGTTTAATTTCCATGTTTCTGTAATGGACTGTCCTTGTTTTTCTCTTCATATTAGTAACTTATTTTGTTCATCACACTTTTTGCTGTCACTTTTAAATGTGGCTATTGCCTTCTGTTGTTTTTTGTGCAGTTCAGATCCCATCTGTTGCCTTCCGCTAATTTCTACATACCTGAGAGCTGGTGATTGGCAGAGAACGTTAATGCAGTCAGTTTCCCACACATTATGACTGTAATACAGAATAGGAGAAACTGTTATATGACGAGACTGTTCCATCTGATAAAAACATTATAGAGTTCTTATAATTCAAGCTATATATTAAAATGCTATAGAAAAATGTACATTGCAGCTTTTCTGCTCCCACAAAACTTCTGCTTGGTAAGGAACTGGCTGATGCAGGACGACCTTTATCATGACCTTCATGGAATTATTTTTGCCATGGAATAAAAACAAAAAGGTAAAGGGCATATACACTCTTATTTCACTCTTCTGCCTCCAAAATCCTTTTTGCCTAGTTTATTCCCCCCTAAAGTCATTTATAAACTGTATATATTTTCACACTTATATAAGTACTATCAGTATATATACTGATCGTTTATCAGTATCGCAAATAAACGATTAATACAGATTATTTTCCGACATCGCCAGTGTACCACTTTTGTTACTAATCACTATTTTAGGAAAACATCCGATTACCTGCAGTTTTCTGTGATTGAAACCAGCCGCAATCAGCTGGATATCAATCACAGGCTGGTTTCAATCACAGGTTTCAATCACAGGAAACTACAGATAAGCGGATGTTTTTGTAAAATAATGGTAACAATCATTATTTAACAAAAATCCAGCAGAAAACTACATCAGTATCGATCATTATTTTTTTGATACGGTGATATGAAAATCTCTCCATTACTTCCCCACTCACATTAGAGGGGTCTACTCCCACTGGATTTCAGAAAGCTCTCATTCGATTCACTCGATAACGGGCCAATCCTGTTGGTGCCCTTGGGATTGGCTCTTTTCCTGTACTTTGTGTACAAACAAAACAACCATTCCTGATGCCGATACTTAATGTCTATACTGACTATGTCTCCCACAGTTGATTCCTTGTACTTTAATATAGGAAGTCGGACATACTCATTAGGGTGTATTGCAGTACTGAATGATCTCTCTTTATGTAATATATAGTTCAGGACTGTGTATAGCCACATCTGTGAAAGATGATAGAATCTTACAGATTTGTTATTAAAAAAATGTAAAAATCTTAGTGCGATGTAATCCCTATAAACTTCCAAATTAGTTAAAAAAAGTTAATTATATTAACCCTTTGTTTAGTGGTGAGAATTACATGTAGAATCTGAAATGTCATATTTCAATTGACTATAGTGCAAAGTTGTCTATAAAGTTCCCCAGGATAAATGGTGGTATTTTTTTTCCTTTTTCTTAAGGGGCTGATACAATAAGAGGTGCAAAAATTGGCCTATGTTATTAATTTGCAGCAACCAATCAAATTTTAGTCTTTTTATTGGGTCCCTGTAGTTGAGCTGGGTACATACACAGTACCAATCTTACAGATTCTGTCATATTTAAAAGATGTGACTACAAAGTCACAAGCATTCTCCCTATTTAATGTATAGGGAAATGGCTTGTCACTGCCATACTCCCTCAGATCACGGCTGACTCCCTGTACTTTAGTAGTGGGGGCCTGACCGCGAATGAGGCAAATTTTCCATTTTGTTCCGAATGTTTCTCTGCATTGGAAATGCTCATTACACACCTACACACATTTCCAATAAAGGTCTCTGTTGGTACCAATGGCTAATATGTGTACCCAGCTTTGGATAACATCTATTTCTCTGGTAAGCTAAGTCTATAGACTTTAATTCAACAGTAATTTCATTGTCCATGTCTGATTTTTGTTTTAGGCTGATTTCAACTAGAGGCCACTCTCTACCATGACAAAGTCACATGTGGCTTCTGGGCGGCTTGTTGACCTTCTCTGCGCTGTACTGTACATATCAGAAAAAAACATTACTAACACGTTGTTGGCTTTAAGTGGACAATATAAATTCCATGTTCTTTAAAGTGATATTTACTCCGTATTGCACAAACAATTATTGTAATCTTGTTTTCTTGTTCGAATAAAACAGTCACACTGCAGATAACTGCCTTTTTGTGATTCTTTAGTATCTCAAGCTTTGTCAATACAAGTCATTTTGTTGATGTGGATCAGCCTGCTTACCATTGCCTTATGTTTGTAGCACTGCAGAGAAATCAATAGCATTTTCCAACTCAATGTAGTAAAACATAATGCAGCAGCAGAACATTAATTGGACACGGTGATGCAGAGAGAGAGAAAAACAACAGTAAATGGCTTCTGAGGGTGAGGATACAGTATGACGGGTGGTAACAAGTGTGAAAATGATGCAAGCAAAAATAGTGATTGTATACGATCCGAAAAGGGATCACATGGCATGTAGTGTGGCCACCCACATTGTCATGCACTGCATTGTGATTCCCAGGTGCTAACGGATTGCAAGCAAGATTGATAGTGTGTGAGAAAATGCCCCATTGCAAAGTTAAATTCATGTACTCTGTGCTGCCTTTCTCCTATATCTGTCAGTGACTCTATTTTTCCATGGTATCAGATCTCTCTCGCTAACAGTTACAAATGTGGGAGAACCAAACACATGGAATATACTGCAAACATGGTTTATTCAATGCAACATGTTTCGGAGCTAGTGTGCTCCTTTATCAAGCACGTTTGCAGTATATTCCCTGCATTTGGTTCTCCCACATTTATAACTGTTGGCGAATTATTATTTCCACGCAAGATGGAGTGGAGTGGAATGGCAACCATATACTGAATAAGTACGTGTGAGTAGCCACAATCTTGTTTTTTGGAACTGTCAGATCTCTCTGCAGCACTCCCCCCTTCCCCCTCCCTTCTGTTACCTTCTCCATGTCTCAACTCCGGCTACCCAACAAGCCTATCATGTGCAGTAGGAGTTAAAAGTTCAACATCCTGAAAAACACACCCACACACAGTAGCCAATAGAAAGCAAGCTGTCCTGGAGACACAGAAGAGAAGGGAGAACAGTACAGTTACTAATGCAATACGACCTCTCTCTTTGTGACCCATCATCAATCAGTGAAAGCTATGAAGAAGGGGGGTCAAGTGCAGCCTTATCTCTGCCAACAAAGCTACCTCTCTCCTCCTGCTAATGCTGTTATTTCTATGTTTATTACAGAGCATGGAAGATGGAGTGAGGGACGCAAGGAAAAGGATCACGTCACAGGGATGTGATTGACAGTACAAGTAGAAGTAGATGCAATGCAATTACGTATTTTTCTAATTTGAGTATCTCAGGACAGAGAGGGAAACTTAAGAAAATACAGACACTCTGGGGGTTGGGGGAATTATAGAACACATGGAAAGAAAGGGGAAAAAGTTCATTTTCCCACTATTGATGCCCTTTAAGGGTTTAAACTAAATTTGAAATCAACAGTTTTTAGCCATTAGTAGGATTCCGTGCTTGTCGTAGTTTGCAGCATACGGATGAGGAAACAGTTTAACAGGAGGAATTCAGCATGTTTATTACAAGGATTAATTCCTGAATAGGGGGCGTGGCTAGGCACTGCACTGAATGGAAGCAAACTGAAGTAGCTCCGTGTCAGTGTAACTTGCAGATCGATCAGAACAAAAGAAAAACCTAAAAAAAAGAACACCCTCAAACTCACCCGGAACCAGCCTAATAGTGGAATGGCTAAAGGTAAAAAAAAGATGAGAAAAACGGCAAAATGACGGATTTCTACAAACCTGAAACTTGCCGCGAACAATCAGATGGCGCCGACCAGTCCCAGCAGCGTGAGGAGGAGGGAGAAACAGCTACAGGAGAGAAGGAGACATCGGAACTGCCTATAAACACAAAAAAAGATAAGTTGAAAACCCAAACTGTATTTAACTTACCAAATATGACTGACACATTCAGAGAATTAGCTGATCAAATATATAATAATAGAGGACAAACTGAAAAGGAGCACAACAATAAATCAGTATTGGATGCAGACATACCTAGCCCCAAAAATATACTGGAACCAGACAGCCCCTTAACAGTCTCCATTCTAAAGGAACTTTTGGAATCACAAACAAAAGCCTTCATGAGAGACATAGCAGTTCTGATGAAAGATTTCAGAAAAGATCTGAATGATCTAGAATCAAGAGTGGATCACACTGAAAACAAAGTAAAAGAGTTTACAGATGTATTTAATAACCTAGTAGATTCACATAATAACTTAAATGAAACAGTCAGCACCCTACAAAACAAAATAATCGACTTGGAAAATAGAAGTAGACGTAATAATATTAAAATAAGAGGGATCGCAGAATCCATAAAACAACCACAACTTCTAGAATACACTATGGACTTATTCAAATGCTTACTACCAGATGCAACAGAGCTGGATCTGGTAATCGACAGGATTCATAGATTACCTAAGCCCAAACAAGCTCCAGCCCAAGCACCTAGGGACGTTATATTAAGAATTCCCTTTTATCAAATAAAAGACAGACTGCTGAAAGCAATGAGAGAAAAAACTGCAGTACTGATCAAATTTCAACATATACAACTATTCCCAGACCTGTCTCCTATAACTATAGCACAAAGAAGACAATTCAGTGACATAACCAAAATTCTCCGTGATAGAAATATAAATTACAGATGGGGATTTCCCACCAAACTAAACATACTATATGGAGATAAATGGTTCACAACCACAACAATAAAAGAAGCAGAATCACTGTTGAGAGAATGGAATATATGGAGACCTTCTACAACCCCAATAACTACACCACCAAAAAACAATCACAATTCTCCTAAAAGACTACAACAAGAATGGAGATAAAATAAACACACCAAAACAAAAGCGAAATATACCATTAAACGATACCAAATACAGCTTGTTTCACAAAAATCAAAACAAGAAACAATAATATGAAAAGAATATATCGAAAAGATGGAACTGTACAAAACTACATAATTGATATTAAATCATATGAAGAACCAAAACTGAACTTAAGATCTTTCCCAAAGTTTACAAACACTTATAAAACACTAACTCAGAGTATGGAACTATACAGGAAAGACATTGAACTGTAGAAATCTGGACCTACACTACAATACACAGATGAAACCAAGATAAATAAGAGTGATGTATATAAAAATTACTTGGGTTTGTATGTTGGTGCACCTACCCGTTAAATAGACTACCGAATGTCAAATATTTAAAAATTAGACACTTAACTATACAATGTAGAAGGTTTAAATAAGAATAATATACGTTGGACCAAATACCCACATTGGAGGAAGTTAATTTGAAGAGAAGGGGGAAGGGAGGAAAAGGGGAGTTGCTCTTGATATTATGGGTATATTTTGTGTTTTTCTCCTGGGTTTTTTTTTTTTTCCTTCTATAAGTAAAGATAATATATATATAACTATGAGGTGCCAAATGTACATGTATAGATAACATACAGAACTTATAGAAACTACTCCATGTGGTTATATAACCAGAAGTATAAATGGGAATAACATACGAACAAGATCATTATGTCCCCATTAGAAGGAGGCACTTTGAAGAAAGAGGGAAGGGGAGAAGGTAGGAGGTCATTTATGATTTTATAGTTTTTTTTTTGTTTTTTTCCCCACACTAAAACGCAATGATTGGTGTGGAGCTGAATGTCGCTAGATGTACAAATGTGAATATAATGCAATTTATGTGATAAAAAAATATGTGGCCCCGCGCCCGGCGACCCAGCAAATATACTCATACAACACTTCAATTATGAAAATATTAAAATAAAGGAAAAGAAGGGAGAACTAATATATATCAACATAAAGGGGCTGCCGGGGAAGCGCCTAGCGGGAAAGAGATCTCAGAAATAAATGAGATAATAAATGAAATATCTGATCGTTGATAAATTGGTAGATATACATGTGTAGATATGTGGGTATACTACTGCTAAAAACATGATAAAAGTGATACCAGTTATGCAAATAAAGGAAAAGTGAAAAGCATGAAAAGAAGAGAAAGAGGGGGATGTATATTATGTATTTTGTATTCTGTGTTTTTTTTTTCCCCCCCGCTCTTTCCCCACTAAAACGCATTGACTGGTGTGGGACAAATGTGAATATCATGCAATTTATGTGATAAAAAGCAACTGTGACCCCGTGTGGCGCTTTCCCGGCGACCCAGCAAATATACTCATACAACACTCAACTAGGGAAATATTAAAATAAAGGGAAAAAAAAAAAAGGGAGAACTAATATCAATCAGGTATATATCAAACACAAAGGAGCTGCCGGGGAAGCGCCTAGCGAGAAAGAGGTCTCTGAAATAAATGATATTTGTGATAGTTGATACATTGGTAGATATACATATGTAGATATATGGTTATACTGCTACTAAATACATGACTAAATGATACTAGTTATGCAAATAAAAGAAATATGAAAAGCATGAAAGCATCAATACCTAAGGCGGAGGAAGAGAGAAAAGAAAAGGGTAAAGAGAAGTTACAATGTCTATTAATGTGGGGGAAGAGGGGAAGGAGAGGAAGATTAGGGGAAAATACAGAAACATGAATACTTTAAGTAAAACATTCCAATTTTAAGATAAGAGAAAAGACACCAACATATACTTACCTAAAGATACATAGAAAAAAGTAACCAGATTACACGGAAATAATCCTAATAAAACAAATACGAAATATTTTTTAGAAGGGAAGAAGAAATTGAGAAAAGAAGGTGAAAAATTAGAAGATAGGTAGAAGAGATGGTGTTGAAAAGAAGAGGAGGGAATAGAAAGGAAAGAAAGGAGAGGAGTGGAAGATGGGAAGATAAGAAAAGGGGAGGGGAAAGGAGAGAAGGGAAAAGAGGGAAGGGAAAAGAGAAAGGAAAAAAGGGAGAAAGAAGGAAGGAAAAAAGGGGAAAGAGAGTAAAGTTAATGAGGAAGAAAATAAAGTTGAGAAGAGGAGGGAGAGGAAGAAAGAGAAATACAACAAAGCCTATAAACAGATAGAAAATAAAAGAGAGAGAGGAGTAGGAGGAGAATAGGAAGTAAGGGAAGGGAAAGAGAAGGGAAGGAGAAAAGAGAAACAGAGGGAAGACAGAATAAACAACAAATTTCATAACATAAAGACAAAAGAACAAAGCAAGTTCAAGCTGAAAATACCCCAACAAAAATAATCTCAGAAGGTACTTTATTTAAAGTCCCTCAGATGAAGATTAAAATTTTTTACTCTGTGAATAGTTGGACCAGTTTCCGGCCCCTCCAGTTGTTTTTACAATTTTGCCTCCAAATAAAAATGTCAACCCCTAAAATCTTAAAGAAATATCCAAACTCAAAATAAACTCCCTAATAACTATAATGGAAGAACATAATCTCAACACCTCTTACAATAAATGGTGTTTAACTTAGTAACATACAATGTTAGAGGCTTAAACTCTCCCTTCAAAAGATACAGTCTTTGGAAAGAAATTACACAATTAAAATGCGATATAGTGTGCTTACAAGAGACCCACTTACAAACCATAGACACATTTAGACTTCAACACAAAAATTACACTAAAATCTACACAACCTCATACCACCCAAAAAAAAGGGGAGTAGCAATAGCTATAAACAATAAATTGGCCTTTAATGAAAAAAAAATAACTATAGATAAAGCAGCGAGATATATTATCTTGGAATGCACAATAAATAATACTCCATATACAATAGTCAATATATACGCCCCTAATACTGGACAACATAAATTTATAAAAAAACTAATAAATAAAATAAAAAACAACTCCCCCAAAAATCTAATAATCACCGGAGACTTCAATATGATAATGGACTTCTCTTACTACTCCAAAACTCACAATATATTTTCAAGAATAGACATGACAATCACGGACAAATGGTTACTCCAAAAGATAATTAAATCCAGAATCCTCTCAAGAACCATATCAGATCACGCACCAGTTATTACAGAATTTACGGAGGACCATAACTTCCCATCACTAACAATATGGAAGTTAAATCCATTTATATTGGGTTCCCGAAGTAATAAAGAAAAAATTAGAAAATCCCTAATTGAATACTTTAAATTTAATGATAATGACCTAGCATCCCCGTTTTCAATTTGGAACGCACACAAGGCAGTAATAAGAGGTCAAATAATTAAGATAGCCGCAGATCTTAAAAAACAAAGAGAAAAAAAAGACTAGATATATGCAACCAAGTTAAAACGCAAGAAGACATACATAAACAGTATCCAACACAAAACAATTACCTAATGTTAAAATCCCTAAAACAGAAATTACACCAACACAATATGTACTATTTTGACAAATATCTCCGTAGAATGAATGCAACTAATTACGCCCAAGGACCAAAAGCTAGTAAAATATTAGCAAACAAATTTAAAAGAAAAATGGATAAAAACAAAATATCATATATCATAAACCAAAAACAAAACAAAATATACAATCCAAAACAAATAGCAGACCAATTCGCCAAATATTATGCCAAACTTTATAACCTAAACAAAGATCCCAACATAAACCACCCTACGACACAAGAAATTAACAAATTCTTAGAAGGCCTTAACCTAAACATTATAACAAACAACCAATTAAAAAAAATTAGTCAACCTATTCAAAAAATAGAATTCTTACAAGCTATTAACAAACTACCAAACAATAAATCCCCCGGTCATGATGGATTTATAAATGAATACTTTAAAACCTACTCAGACATATTAACCCCCTATTTACAGAAAATATTTAATTTGGCTGCAGGAAAACAAACATTCCCAAGAGAAATGACACAAGCATTAATTGTCCCCAAACTAAAACCTAATAAAGACTCTACAACAATCACTAATTATAGACCTATTTCACTACTTAATACAGATCTTAAAATCTACGCAAAGATATTAGCAACAAGACTACAACCAATATTACCCACATTAATAAACAATGATCAAGTCGGATTTATTCAAAATATTCAAAAATGACAACACCAGAAAACTTATAAACATAATAGATTGGTCAAACAAACATAATATATCTACACTAATAATCGCATTAGATGCCGAAAAGGCATTCGACAGATTAAACTAGAACTATTAAGAATGTATATTAGACAAATATAACATAAAGGGATGGCTCAAAAAAGCTATATTAACCTTATATGCTGGACCAACAGCAAAAGTATTCATATCAAATATGTTATCAGACCCTTTTACAATGTCAAATGGAACTAGACAAGGGTGTCCCCTTTCCCCTTTAATATTCGACTTAGCCATCGAACCATTAGCAGAAGCCATTAGAAACAACAAAATTATAGCAGGAATTAAGACTGGAAAAATAGAACATAAATTAGGACTATATGCAGATGATCTAATCCTTACCATAACAAAACCAATAACAACTATGATCCACCTCCAAAATCTACTCAAAAATTTCGGAAAAATATCCTACCATAAAAATAAATGAAACAAAATCCTTCATATTACCAATAAATATATCATTTGCATTAAAACTCTTTCTTAAAGCAAAATATCCTTATAGTTGGTCAGAGGATTCAATACCCTATCTAGGAATCCCACTAACAAGATCTACATCCAAACTATATGAATCAAACTATACTCCTATAATAAAAGAAATACAAAAAGAACTAAACTGGTGGTCATCAAAATACCTATCCTGGCTAACGAAAGTAAATTTAATAAAAATGATGTTATTACCAAAATTATTATATAAATTTCTCACTCTGCCCATTATGATACCAGACTCTTTCTTCCAAACAATTAACCGAATGATTAATACATTTCTATGGGAAAACAAAAAAACAGGAATTTCTATTTATACATCAGCCAAAACTAAAAAAATGGGAGGGGTAGCATTCCCTATCTTTAAAGATTACTATAACGCGGCAATCCTAGACCAAACTAGATACTGTTGGACTGAGGAACAACACAAAAAAAATGGATTGAAATAGAGGAATGTATCCTTAAGAAAAATAAGCTCATAGAAATTATGGGAGCACTAACTTTAAATTCACATCTTTCCCTGCCAAATTACCAAACCATTCAAACAACGATAAAAATTTGGAAAGAAATAATCAAAACACATAAACTAAAAACATCAATCAGCCCATATATAACAATAAACAGCCTACAATTATGTATCCCCAACCTCCACTTAAACAACTGGAACCTACCAAATACTATATTTCTCAATGATTTAATAACTCAACAAACGTTCCTTACATTCCAACAAGCAAATCAGAAACTTAAAATTCCACAAAAAGAGTACCTCAAGTACTATCAAATCACAAGTTTCTTAGCCAAGCAAAATAGAATTTCAAATATAACAACACACCCTCTAACAGAAATACTTACCTCGACAGACAACATGAAAAAAAGCATTACAAAAATATATAATTTACTAAACAACAAAAATGAATACTTATATACCAACTTCTCAGAAAAATGGGAAACAGACCTAAACAAAAAGTTTACTCCCGAACAGTGGATTTCAGCATTCCAACAACCATATAAACTCTCCAGATGCATATCCTTCTGGGGAACTGACGGGAAAATATTATACAGATTTTACAGATCCCCAGAGACATTGCATAAGTGGTTCCTAAACTACTCTCCACTATGCTGGAGAAATTGTTCATTGTCAGGAACACTGCTACATTTGTGGTGGTCCTGTTCAAAAGTAAGGGGAATCTGGTACAAACTTTTCCTAAATGATCTTTTGGGATTAAATATACCCAGAACACCAGCCCTAGCCCTATTAAATATAGGACTAGAAACATATAACGACAATCAAAACACAATAATGTACCATTCATTTATTGCAATGAAAAGGCTATTGTTGAAATACTGGAGGGTGGAAAAAGTTCCAACCATGAAAGAAATTAAAAATCTATTAACGCAAAATATGATATATGAAAAAACATACGCTATTACACAACAAAGGTTTGATACCTTCTACAGAAAGTGGGAGTACTGGTATATAGACTCAAGATCATCCATGAATCTATAATAAAAAGGGAGGAAAAGATAAACAATTAGGGAAATGATAATAGAAGAAAGAATAAGGAAAAAGAAGGGAGAAAAAAAAGGGAAAAAAACCCAGATAGAACAAGGAAAGAAAAAAAGGAAGCGAGAAGGGGAATGACGAAAATATCATAATAAACAAAACAACTAAAGAAATAAAGGCAAGGAAAGTTACAAAGTTCAATGTTTAATACTAAACACAAAATTAACAGATATACATAACTGTCACATATATATACTGAAGTATTTAACGGACATTATATAAGTAATTGTTAAAAAATGTGATGTAAAACACAATAATAATTGATGTAAAATGTTTAGTTGTCCTGTGAATTTTTTTTTTCTTTTTCTTTTCTTTTTGTATATTATATTTATAAAACAAAATAAAAATTTATTGTTTATTCATTGAAAACACTGTGTTACACTTTGTACATGATAACGTTGTTTTAGAATAGAGGACTCTTGCACTTAAATACCGTATTGCATTTATGTTCATAATTTATTATGCATATTATAGTGTTATTATTACAAACGATAGATTAAAACATTCTATTCCAGCATCAGTAGTACAATGTACAAACTAAATACATGTCAACTGGCATTTACAAAGAAGCATTAATGATATCCTGGTGAGGGCCGAAACCAGCCCTTGTACCAGTGCACATTAGTCAAAGTTAGAGGTGGGTGCAAACATTCTTGATACCCATGACACATTAATTAAATGAGAAGTCACACACTTAAGGACATATACTTTTTAGTGATATGGTGCCTTTAACAATCAGATCGGTTTAATGATCGTTAATTTACCATCGTTATCGTAAAGTAACAACAACAAACGTAAATCTATGGTAACGCAATCGTAGATTAACAATCCCCATAGGATACCTTTATGGTAGTTTACTACCTCATGGTATTCTACGTCTGACTGATACCGTGCATTTATAAATATGGCCCTCAGACATTTGTGAGTGTTTAATAGTCAAACCACATACCCCACAGGGTTTAGATGACACACATAACTCAGTGGGCGAGGGAATTGTTGGAAGTGAAAAAAAAAAAAATGTTTTTGTGTTGTGCTAAATACTGTTCCCCATTTAGTGCTAGTACATCCTCTAGCTAGAAACCCTGTCTTTTTTAGTTAATAGTTTAGAGAGAAAGTTTATTCAGTCACATACACCCTGGTCTGGGGAAATGGATGTTGTATATTAGGGGCATGGCTGTGTGGTCCAAAATGTTCCAAGGCCCCAAATCGAATACAAAGTTATAATACCCTTGAATTTTTTTAAGGTAAACTAAAGCAAAACACCCATACAACTCTAACTTTGGATAATTTGCAATGCATGGGGAATTACAAATTCAGGTTTTTGTAAAACATTAACTTTTTACCAGATTTCCTATAAAAATAAAATAAAAACCAATTCAAATTTATCTTACTAATTCCCATCTTAAGTCAAAAATCGTACTAAATAACAATTGGACCTAACGAGATTTGCCCAACAAACGCCCCAAAGGTAAATAATGCATAATTTTTGGACTGAACCTCTTCATTAAAAAAAACCTTTGCTTGTGAAATGCCCATAAATAATTAGACATTTTTCAAATATGGTAACCTACAGCTAATATGCAGGATTCCTTATGCAGAAAAATAAAGTAGGGGGTCTTAGCAGACCTATCAATCTGTTAAAAGTTAGTAAGACATTGGCCCATATTTATAAAGGCAAATTTGCAACAATACATTAAACACAGTCAGGTGTCTTACCTACTCCGGTCTACCACCGGACCCAGCACTGCAGACTCCCAGTCCCAGGAGGACCGGCACCTACTCCTGAACGTCACAAGTAACAAATAATAGGGACGAGTCTTCAACCTAGTGCAAAGCAATCCTTTATTGTATCATGTGGCCACCAACGTGAGGAAAACACACTCCAGAAACCTCTCCCTGATGCTTTCCTGACAATGGTCACTTCATCAGACCATCAGGGAGAGGTTTCTGGAGTGTGTTTTCCTCACTTTGGTGGCCACATTGACACAATAAAAGTTTGCTTTGCACTAGGTTGAAGACTCGTCCCTATTATTTGAAATTTGCAACAATGCTCCTTTACCAGCAGTTTACATCACAGTTGGAGATGGGTATCTGTTTGTATTGTTTCAGTCATGCCAGTCGCTGCCATTATAAACTCGCGCTGTCTGCCTTCCAATAACACAGTTTAATAAATATACGCCATAGGGTCCTGAAAAGTGGAAACTCCTATCATACTTACCGAGAGTTTCCTTTCCTGGCCATCCCCAGGGCAGCATAATAAAACACATGGGTTCCCCTGCCATTGGACAGAAGTTTACACTCACTTCTTTAAATGGGGCACGCCTCCTCCCTTTCCTCAGTCTAGTTTCAAAGCCAATATATGGGAGGGACGCTGCCCTGGGGATGGCCAGGAAAGGAAACTCTCGGTAAGTATGATAGGAGTTTCCACTTTCCTGGCCATCCCCGGCAGCATAATAAAAACACATGGGTCACACCCAAGCAATCATGGGCTGGGAAAAAAAACTATTGTCCACACACTGCCGAAAAATTAATTTTACTCATCAGAAACGGACTGCAATACTCTGCGTCCAAACAATGCCCTTGAGGCAAACTTAAGATCTAACTTATAATGTTTAACAAAGGTATTGGGCGTTGCCCATGTAGCTGAACGGCAAACAGCCTCTGTAGTGGCTCCCTCTTCTGCTGCCCAAGATGTCGCAATTCCCCTTGTGGAATGAGCTGTTATCCCTTGGGGAGGTGCCAGTTGCTGAGCTTTGTACGCCCTGTTGATCGCTCTAACGATCCATCTCCTTATTGTAGAGACCGTTGCTGCTGCTCCTTTTTTTGGACCTGAAGGTAACACAAACAGGTTGTCAGACCTCCTGATGTCTCGAGTTCTCTCTAAGTAGGCGAGAATACATTCCCGTACATCCAAATTCCTTAAGTCTGGATTAGACTCAAGATCTTCTGCCGAAAAGGCTGGGAGGATGATGGGCTCATTGATATGGAAGCTTGAAATCACTTTAGAAGAATGGTGCATGATAATTGCCTCTGGAAGAACATTCATATTGGGATCTTTAATTTAAAGGGCTGTTATTTCATTTGCCCTTCTTCCTGATGTTAATGCCACTAGTAACACAGTCTTTAGTGTTAGATCCCAGATAGAAACTAATTCCTTTGGCTCGAAAGGTGGTTTGATTAGAGATTTCAGCACAGTAGGTAAATCCCATTGGGGCAACAAATGCTTTCTGGGAGGTCTTATACGCCTCACCCCTTGCAGGAATCTCCTCACTAGCTCTTCTTGCAGAAGTTTCTTATCTAATGCCGCTGACAAGACGGATACTTGCACCTTCAATGTACTGAGGCTAAAGCCTCTATCCAAGCCCACCTGCAGAAAGTCTAGAATTTGAGGAATTGATGGTTGCAAGAAGGGAACTTCATTTGATTGGGCCCAAATCTTGAAGACTTCCCAGATGCTGGCATATCTAGATGAGGTGGATGGACCTCTTGCCTGCAACAGGGTTTGTACCACCTGACTAGAACAGCCCTGACTACTCAACCTTCCCCGATCAATCTCCATGCTGTTAAACTGAGGATTTCCGGATTCGGGTGAAGAAACAGACCCTGATAGAGCAAATTCTTCATGGGAAGGAGATTAATAGGGTCCGACAGGGCCAACCTCCTCAGTAGTCGATACCATGGCCTGCGTGGCCAATTCGGAATGATGGCTAATACTTGCATCTTGGATGATCGGATCTTCTTCAAAACTATGAAAATCAGTGGTATTGGTGGGAAGATGTATGCCCTTAGATGATTCCAGTCTTGGGCGAGTGCATCTATTGCTCTCGTCCCTTTCTGTGGGTACCTTGAAAAAAATCTTATCGTCTTGGCATTCTGGGTAGTTGCCATTAGATCCCAATCTGGCATCCACCATCTGGCTGTTAATTCCTGAAACACCCTGTCGTTCAGGCTCCACTCTGTGTTGTCCAGCAGGCTCCTTGATAACACATCTGCCACCCGATTCTGGACCCCAGGTATGTGTAAGGCCATGAGGTCTGATAGATTGGACTGCGCTAATCTTATAATTGGTGTCACCTCCTTCATCAAGGTATAGACTCTTGTGCCTCCCTGATTCTTTATGTACGAGACTGCCGCCACATTGTCTGTCCTTATACACACTGGCAGAGGTAAGAAGGCCTTGAGGGCCTGATGAATGGCCCTCAGCTCTATCACAGGTAAGGGTAGATGGGAAAGGTCCGTACTCCACTGTGCTTGAGCACACTCCTGACCTAAGTGGGCTCCCCAACCCTTCCCTGATGCATCCGTGAATATATGAATCCACTCGGGTTCTGCTAGGGGAGTCCCCACTCGGAGATTTACCTGCTCCATCCACCAAGATAAATTTCTCTTGAAAATAGTGCTCAATTGTATTATTTGCGACCAGTCTTGATGTATCTTGTCCCATCTGGATAGGAAGTAACCCTGCAAGGGCCTGATCTTCCACTTTGCCCATCTTATGAGACCAATTGTTGCTGTTAGGGTGCCCAACACTCATTAGTTGTCTTGCTGACATACTTTCAAGCTTCAAGACCTCCTGGACTAAAGAGGATATTTTCTCTATCCTTGCGGCCGACAAAGATACTAGACCCAGTTTTGTATCTATACTTACCCCGATGAAGATCAGCCTTTGAGTTGGTAGAAGTTGGCTTTTTTCGAGGTTGATTAACCACCCAAAGCAACCAAGTGTACCAGATCTCGTCTTTCGATGAGCTGGTGCTGATGACGAGCTATAATTAAAAGGTCGTCCAGGTAGTGGAAAATTTTCCAAGGTGAACCTTAGGAACCGTTGGTGCTCCTGAGCTACCGGAACATGGAGGTACGCGTCCTTCAGATCCACTGAACACATCCAATCTCCTTCTAATATAGCTCCTCGAATGGTCTGTAAAGTCTCCATTTTGAAGCTCTGACTCCTTATGAACCTGTTCAATCTTCTGAGGTCCAGGATTGGCCTTAGATCCCCAGAAGATTTTGTTACTAAGAACAGCGTTGAGTAAAACCCTGTTTTTTCCTGTTCTTTTGGCACCTGAACAATAGCCTTCTTGTCCAGGAGCTTCTGAATATAGGTCTGTAAAACCTCCAACTTTACCAGATCCGCTGGTTTGGGGGTCTGAACAAAAAAAAATTTTCTTGGGGTTCTCAGGAATTCTAGCCTGTAGCCCCTGTCGACTACTGCCTTCACCCAGGCATCCGTTGTCTTCTCTGCCCAAACCTCTTTGAATTCGAGCAATCTGGCCCCTACATGAAGGGTCTGGGCAGGCCTCATTTCATAAGGACTTGGGGTCCTTGCCCGCCTTTGGGTTGGGCTGCTTCCCTCAAAAAAAACTAAACTGTATGCCCTTCCAGGCGGCAGCTCTAGAAAATTCTCTTCCTGGTCTATAGCTTCTGCTATCCTCCCTTCTCCTTCCAGGAAATCTAGCCTTCTGGGTTCTAGGGAATTCGCCCTGTCTTTTATTCCCCTGGGGAAGAAATGTGCTCTTGCCCCCTGAAGACTTTCCAAATAGTTTCTTGCCCTCATAGGGAAGCTGGCACAAATAATTCTTTGATTGTGTATCCGCATACCAAGCCTTAAGCCACAAGGCCCTCCTAGCAGAGACTGATAAGCCTCCAACAGGACCTTTCTCTCAATACCATTAATAATGGCATCCTCCAACTTTTCCACTAAGGTTGACATAGATTTCATCACTGAAATCATAGCTACTGCAATCTTGCAGGTAGCTCCTGAAGTTAAGAAAACCTTCTTCAACTCCATCTCCAGCTTCTTTTCCATAGGGTGCTTTAGTGATGAAGCATCATCCAAAGGGAGAGCTGTTCTTTTTGAAAGCCGAGCTACCGGAGCATCGACTGCTGGAGGCTTATCCAAAAGATCTGCAAAATCCTGCTGAAAGGGGTATAACTTATCGATTTTAGTCTCAACTGGGACTTTTCTTGAGACTCTCTGCCACTCAGAATTAATTATCCCTCTGACTTCCTCGTGCACCGGAAAGTAGGTCTTCTTTTTCCTATGGAACAACACAGACGTTGTTGGTTGCTCCGCCTCCTCAATAGTTAACGTGTGTTTCACCAGTCTGATAAGACTTGATACCTGTCTGAAGTCAAACACACTTTCATCTTCCCCAGACTCCTCTGAGGACTCAATTTCCCCCATTTCTAGGGTCTTTGCCTGTGGCTCCTTAGCCAGAGCTGAGGTGGATGGGAGAGGCTGATCTTTCTCTCGTGCCTCTCTAATCCCCTGGGACACCGCCTGGGAGATCCACTGGAGAATATCCGGCTGGGCTTGCTCTTCCAAGCCTGTCATCTGTCTCTTTGACTGCTGCTTAGAGCGCTCAGAGTATCTGTCATCCAGTTCCTCCATACACCTCCTGCAGAGCTTTCTGCCTCTTTCAGCCCTTCTACTACAAGCTTTACATCTTGACTCCTCTTCATCTGAGCTTGAGCTGACTTTCTTTCTCTTTTGATGTTTAGAGTGCTTCCCAGAACGATCCGATGGGCTGCAAGGTAAAGAAAACAGGCAATGAGGAACAATTCAGGAAACAACACTGTTGCTTGGCATCCACTGAGGCACACACTCACCACCTCCCCCTAGATTTGCACTCCCCAGATGCAGCCTGCTCCATTCTCCTGGGAGCTCAGAAACAGCCACAGTAGAGAGAAATGCCGAACTACCGGCAAATTTGAATCTCCCGCGAGTCGCGGGCCGGTGACGTCATTCCCGTTTGCCGAACCCGGAAGCGGCCGATGCCGCGCGCGAATACAGCAGGGGGAGAGGAGGCTGCCTTCCTAGCCTGAGAGGCGCCCCGGCACTCACAATGGCTTAGGCATCGGCTGGCCTGACACAGCCGGTAAAGGAAGCACTCATCCAGCGACAGAAGAAAAAAGACTGAGGAAAGGGAGGAGGCGTGTCCCATTTAAAGAAGTGAGTGTAAACTTCTGTCCAATGGCAGGGGAACCCATGTGTTTTATTATGCTGCCGGGGATGGCCAGGAAATGCTATTATTGTTCATTAGCGGGTTTTCCTCGTCCGTAGAATGAATTTGGTTAAAAAAAAATACGTTTCTGAGAATATTCATCTTTGTAAGTAACAATTACATGTACTGTATGTGGCTTAAAAACAGGAGTTCGAAAAATCCATTTTACTTACAGGCTTGTACGAAGTGATAATATAATCCTGCTGGTTTTAAAGTAGCCCATTTCATGAAGATCTGTTAAGTCGGCCTGCTATAACTTACACTAATTCCATTTTCAGAGACTGGTACACTGATCAATATATTCTTACTGATTATCTCGCTGTTATATAACTTTCCTATATGAAAGCCAAGCTAACGCTCGGCACGACTGATGTTGAGCTGCGACGTGAATGTGATAGTGTTGGTAATTAACTGCTGGTCTCTTTTCTGACTTCTGATATAATGAATAGGCACTCAAGTTTGTTTGATTCCTCACACATTATGCACCAGTGTTATGAGGAGATCTCAGCACTGATTATAATTTGTAAGAAACATCAAACCTATCACAACAGGTAATCACACAAGGGGAAATAGGTTTGTTTTGAATGTTTTGCTCAGTGTTTTCCAATATGATAATCAACTTTAAAACACTTCCTAGAACAGCGTTTTGTTCTGTTTTGCTGCATTAATGATTTTTAATAGTAGTTTATCACTACTTATATCCTTGGCAACTCTGTGCAACACAACGCTCCATCTGGCTGAGAGTTGGCATAATAACAATTGAAAAGGTTTATTTGTGCTGCTCGCTGCACCACCCCCATTGGCATTCCTAGAATCTGTTTTCAACACACCGAGCAGGGAACTGAATTGCATGTGAAATGGTACAAAATATTTGGTTTCTAAAATATTAAAGTAAGAGCAGTGGGATAAAAATGGACCCTAGACCTCTGTGACCCCATAGGTGGGGAGATGGGGAATGGAAAAGGGGACTGGTAATCTACTTAGATCCATCACCCCTCAGTTACTTACACCAACATTCACAAATGTTTTTGTTTTCTTGTGCTTGGGTGGGACTCAGATCCTGTCAGATGCAATGTATCTACCGTATTTTATCTATGTCTGCAATGCCGCAACCATCTTAAGCCCTAAGAAGCTCTAATTAAGAATGGGAGGTAGGAAATGTGTCTCCTACAGATTCAAATCTGCCATGTTTCCATCACCCCTGTGCCCCTCTCTGGTTGCTCTAACTAGTTCCCCCAAATTAGCACTTTGATTTACCACGTTAAGCTGCGTCTGCAGGAAATGGACAAGCTGAACAGGCAGAGGGAAGACCAGGAAAGGAATCAGCCATAAGGGAAGGGAATTTCTAGTGATTTTTAGGCATATTGACTAACTTTAAAGGGGAAGTTATATCTCCAGACAACATTGCCCCAATAGAAAGAGCACATTGACAAAGGTACAAAAAGCTGTGTTTCACCTCTCCCTTTGCTGTAGATGCTGGGTAATTTATGAAATGAACCTGTGGGTACTAGGGGTCAGCTCTCACAATTCACCTTATCTGGGAACACCCAGCTAAGTGTACACAGTACACTTTACAGGAAGCTGAAGCCTTGCTTTCTAGAAGCTGACAGAAAATCATCCCTCCTTCTGGCACGGAACACAGATTTCAGTGCAGATTTTGTGTAAAGACATTAGAAATGCTCCTGTCCGTAATAATAAATTCCTTTGCTTTTCACACCAAAAAGATCAGTTTTTTTCTTCTCTAACATGGATGAAATAAACAGAATATTAAATGGACACTATACTGAAAAAATGACTTTGCCTCAATCTATAATTGAATACATGCAATGAACACTTACTCTGATTCGCATGTGATGCTGCATGCCTTCAATCCTGTAAACATTTTGTTAGGAGCAGTATCCTCCCTCCCTCTTTTAACCACTCTCACTTTCATCTGACTTGACTTTTCCCCCACAAACCAACTGTCAAGCCTGCACACAGCACACAGCATTCCAACTATCAAAACTCTGTCACCATTCCAGCTACAGTAAAACTACTCACTGAGTCTGGGGAATCAAACCTGCAAACTTATATAGTGTATTTATAAAAGAAAGCTTTCTACCACTATCCCACAAGGGCTACTAAGTGAGATATTAATACGTGTAGAATCTTTATCTTTTAATAGGAACATTATAGAAACATTATATGAGTAAGTGAGAACACCCAGGAAACACGTTGTTGGAGTACTGTGCATCTCCGCGTGTTTGATATGATGCATCTTCAATAAAGTGAATATTTTATCTTCATATCCTGTGAGTAGCGCATTCCTTCGATATCTAAATAAAAGTAAGCTTGGGGAATTGTTCATATGTCCCAATGGTCTGTTCCAAAACCAGCACAGAAGTAAGCTTCTGCACATGCAGAAGAAGCAAAAACATTTCAGTAAAATCATACTATTTTGTATTGGTCCAGCAATTCATGTTGGTTGGTAAAAAACAAACAAAAAAGAAAACTGCTGCTATATATAAAATTGGTGCAGAAACTATATATTTTTTTTAGAAACATGATGGAAACAAACAAAAAGCAATAAACTCAGGCAGTAGACTATGTTGTATTGTTTCTTAAGTAAACTAAACTAGGGTATTTGAGCTTCTTGGACTGTGTGTTCCTAAAAATATGGCATTTACACAGTGCGCCACCAGCAACTCAACAATAAATACAGAAATTGTATCTTTCACTAGAAACAGAAGCTAGAAACTGTGCATAGAGACAGTGAATCCAGGGGTCAGGGTGAATGGCTCTTTGAAGTCAACATGAGCTATGAGTTTAAACATCCCACCCTACCAAATGTTACTTCCGGGTAGGTTGGGGGAGGGATTGCGTTGGTAGGCGAGAAAGGGACATGATAGGAGGCATGCCGCTGGGTAGCATTATATAGGAGGCATGGCAGAGTTAGGGTCATTCCAGGGGCATGGTAGCCAAGTAAGGCACGTGTTCAAATGTGTAAGGGGCTTTCGAGGGATGGAGGTTGCCGGTCACACGGGAGACCACCCCAGAATCTGTGAGACTCCCACAACTGCCGGTATACCTGTGAGATGTACTAGCAACAACATGGAAGCCTTCTTTAAGGTTTAATTTAGCGCAGGTCTGGTCAAGCAGGGGACTTCAAAAAGGAGAAGGGTTTCTTTATTGCCACAAATCCAAGATGCGTGAAACACACCATGTTGCAGATTTGTAGCAAATGGGAGATTCCATTGGAACTGATCTGTCATCTAAAAGCACATCAGGTACACTAGGGGGAAGGGCATGGTCTGAAGCGTTTCGTGGAGGAACCACCTCTAAGGAAGTGGCTCCTGCTGTGCTTCTAGATGTTCCAATAAACACTAAGTTTTAACTTCATATCATTGTTGGTACCGACCTCTTCTTTTGGGCTGGATCCCCACCTACTTCGCATTCAGGGGGGGGACGGGACACCAACATCCCTTTATCAGGTGAGGAAACAAGTAAAAAAGCATCTATTTACAGTATGTAGTCATGACGTTTCTAGGCTGATAGCTGGCGGTAAAAGTGTTGAAATAGATACAGGAAACAACTGGGTATGGAACATACTGTTTCCCTTTATAATAAGGGTATCAGTTATTTCAAAAACCCACTGAGCGTAATCAATTACTACTATATTCCTGCCAACATCCACCACACATGAAACAATCTATTCCATATAGTCAATAAAAGCGGGTCAACAGGTTGGTTGATATAGAATCTGTGAAAGAAGCACAGATGGCTGACGTGTAAAAAATGCAAACATAGGGGTAAACCCCAAAGTATTATTAAAGAAGTGAGGGAAAAGGTGGCACATCAAAATAGACCATAGTCGTGCAAAAAGGAAGACAGACAGACTGGCCTTCGTTACGTCATATGAGCCTTACAGTTAGGAAGTGATTACGAAAGCATTGGTCTCTCATGTTGCAGTCTTTTTTATAGACATTGATACTTTTCAGAATTTAGCCCTTGGTCTTACTGACGAGGGAAGACAGTAGGCGCCATGTTAAAGGGTGGCAAATCAAAGGATAATCAGGATATTAAACAGAACTGGTTAGCCAGTAAGAAAGAGGGCACATCCCCTTGTATGAATTGTATATGGTGTCCTAAAGTAATAAAGGGTTACTACTTCATAACCCCAGTCTCAGTAAGCAGGCAGCTGCAGGGTTAATATTTATACAGATCTCTATGCTGCTGTCAATCACAGGGCAGATTGGATACATTTTTGAAATATAAAAAATTCTGCTTCTAACTCACAACTCAATTAACAATGTAACAATCTATGTAACAGTCTATGTAACAATCTATGTAGCAGTCTATGTAACAATCTATGTAACAGTCTATGTAACAATCTGTGTAACAGTCTATGTAACAGTCTATGTAACAATCTGTGAAACAATCTATGTAACATTCTATGTAACAGTCTATGTAACAATCTATGTAACAGTCTATGTAACAATCTATGTAACAGTCTATGTAACAATCTATGTAACAATCTATGTAACAGTCTATGTAACAGTCTATGTAACAATCTATGTAACAGTCTATGTAACAGTCTATGTAACAGTCTATGTAACAATCTATGTAACAGTCTATGTAACAGTCTATGTAACAATCTATGTAACAGTCTATGTAACAGTCTATGTAACAATCTATGTAACAGTCTATGTAACAGTCTATGTAACAATCTATGTAACAGTCTATGTAACAATCTATGTAACAATCTATGTAACAGTCTATGTAACAATCTATGTAACAATCTATGTAACAGTCTATGTAACAATCTATTTAACAGTCTATGTAACAGTCTATGTAACAATCTATGTAACAGTCTATGTAACAATCTATGTAACAATCTATGTAACAGTATGTAACAATCTATGTAACAATCTATGTAACAGTCTATGTAACAATCTATGTAACAATCTATGTAACAGTCTATGTAACAATCTATTTAACAGTCTATGTAACAGTCTATGTAACAATCTATGTAACAGTCTATGTAACAATCTATTTAACAGTCTATGGACACCAGGAGAGTAGAACAGCAGACTGCACTGATCAGGCAGAAAGGGGGATGCCAGGCACCAGTAATCCCCCCCAATACGCCCCTATATGTATTATGTAATGTATGACTATGTATCTGTAAAGTGCCACAGAAGATGTTGGTGCTATATAACTCCAATCATCATAAAGAATGAATGTGAATCTTTTGTGTCCGTGTTGTAAGTACACACATTTTTTTCAGGCTGAAAACTGTTACCTCGGAAGAAGACCCCTTCACCTAATTGAGGTGCAACACATAACACTAGGTAAAGTTAGGCTAGTTAGGTCCCTGCTAAAAAAAAGTCTACCTTAACGTGGGGGCAGGCTTACAAATCCTGAGAGGGATTTCTAATGTAATTTAATGTTCTAATGTAAGGAGAATTGTATAAATAACTCCTTTGTTTTCAAATAAAAAACTATCAAGTTTTGCCACACACACACACAAAGACATGCCCACTTTGCCATTGCGTTGGCGCGCTACAGCTATGGGCACCATCCAAAAGTTGTTTCAGGTGGCAAAAACCCTAGACACACCCATGGGTATCATGGAGGTTTCTAAGGGCATTCACTTAAAGGGCATGTCCACCGTTTTCAACCTCTTTAGATATTTTATAGGTATTGGTCCCCCAGCCCCAAACGCAATAACCTTATATCCAGAAACTCCCCCGATAGTTACTTACCTTCCCTCTTTCCCCGCCACACAATCCGAGCCCTCTGCTTGTACAGAACTGCAAGCAGGGGGCGGGACAGACAGCCCCGTCTGATTGGCTGAGAGGCAGCCAATCACGGATGTGGCTGCCGGCTGATTAGAATGGCGGAGGAGAGAGGCAAGGTAAGTAACTGCTTGGGGTTGGGGGACCAATACCTATAAGATATAAAAAGGGTTTGGAGCTAGGGGGAGGGAGACCAAATCGAGTGGGAGAGGGTGGGAGAGGGAGGGAGAGGGAGGGGGGAGGCCTGCAATGAGCATGCTAAACTTCTCCTGGAGGGGAGACAGGAGGCAGAGTCCTATATGGACTCTGCTATCCTCCTGGTGGACACTTTTTCGGACTTTGGGGGGGGATTCCAGGAGAACCATTTGGAGCTGGGATGTAAGGTAAGGATTTTATTACACTACACAGTGGGGCCAGTAGTGGGGGAGATTATAGTTTTGGGGGTGGACATGCCCTTTAATTGGGTATTGTAACATGCAACATTTTGTTAACTCCAAGGGCCTCATTTACCCAGAGACGCAAATTGCTCCGGGCAAATATGTCTTTCGCTATTTAATACTGGACTTGCACCTTGTGGTAAATCCCAAAAGGGATTTTACCCCAGCGCCACTTTAAGACCAACTAATGGCTGGCTAAATTGTGGAGTTATATAATTGGTGCAAATACATTGTGCCAGTTGCACAGTGTCTTTTGTGAAACTGGTGCAGCCAGTGCAATTAAGGAGTTAAACTTGCCGTAACCTATTCAATTTAGGTAAGCAGAATCTTTCTTGCTCTCTTCAGTTTGCTTCTCTTTTGTTCTCTTGTTGTCTTTCATCTTCAGTTATCTTGTGTTCTCTCCTCATCTGTTGTTTTCTCCTCTCTTCTATTCCTTTGTGTTCTATTCTATTTTCTTTACTTTTCTTCTGGTCTCTTCTCTATGTTTTTGCATTTTGACCATAAAACTATATTTTCGATGGTTTAGGTATGGTTGCGAATGAAAAGGTGCATTGGTTTGTGAGGGTATATATATATATTAAATGCAGTATCAAGGTATCAAATACAGTATCAAAATGTTGAAATAAAAACTTTTGTATCTTTGATAAAGTGAAGTGTGCCCTGGACTTTTTGATTGTGAATATGGAGGCATCTGTATTGAGAAGTGGATGAGTGCAGGACTTTTCTTTTGTAATTGTGTGTGTTGTTGTTTGTGTACAGTAGTTGTGTGTGTTTATGTCAGAGAGATGCAATGTGTCGTTAGTGTAGCCTTGGATCAGATGTACAGAAAGTGACAATTGGGATTTGATTTAATCACATGACCCATGACCAACATCAGAATGTTGAAGTGTGCATATGGGACCCAATATAGTCAATGGGAAAAAATGGGCCAAAATTCCAGATTCCATAGCTACAAAAGGTAAAAGAGTGATTTGAACCCGGTTCTAAAGCGGATCTGACAGTTCCGATCGAACATTTGGAACTCATGGATTTCAGAATTTTGGGATTTTCACTAATTTAAGAAAATTCTAAAATGTTTGAAATTGAAAGTAATCAGATGTTGGAAAACAATCCTGGCACATAACCTAAAATCACCAACCCCCGGCAGTGCCAACCCTCTAAAAAATCAGTGTTATAGGGTATTCTTCTGCCAGTGTATTGTGCGTCACCGTCCATTTGTGCTGCGATCTGCGATTTGTGTAATCGGAGCACATGCAATTTACAAAAAAATGCAGATCACATGACAACGTATTGCATGCAGTTTGGCCACCCACATTGATATTCACTGCAATGCGATTCTCACACGATAATAAATCGCAAGTGCAAATGTTAGTGCGTGAGAAAAGAGTGGCCTGGCCCTTAGTGTGGCCATAGACAATACAATCATGGTCATATGATCCGCAGATCGTTAGGCTGGGTACACACCCAAAAGAAATTTTCAGCCGGCCGCCTGATTCACAGCACTTTCTCTAAAAAGAGATCATTACAGAAGAGAACAGAGAAAAAAGAATTAATGGGGGGAAAAAAAGAACAGGAGAGCCAAAGAAAATAGAACAGTATAAAACATCACCCACAAATAAATAGGTTAGGGTAGGTATATAGGGCCATATTTATAAAGCAACGGTATCGTTAAGCAGCGGCATTGTTAAACCGATCAGAGATTAACGATCGTCGTAAATTTACGATACCAATCATAAATTTGCAATACCGATCGTAAATCTACGATAACAAAATCGTAGTGTAGGGGACATCACGGCTGGGTACTGGATGGGAGATATGTGACTCCATTATTTGGTCTCTGGTCCTTTTAAGAGCTTCTTGTGTACCTGGGAAGGGATCCGGGTAGTGTTTGGCAGCAAGCTAGTTGCTACCTTTTTTTTGTTTTGTTTTAGGGCCGGACTCCTGGAATGGGAGGGAAGGAAGGGAGGGCCTTCCCATTCCACCCAAGTACACACCGGGGTTTTTGGGAAGCAGAGAGGAGCTCTGGTAAAGTTTTGCATATCAGAAGCAGCTGGGGCAGTAGGTTGAGAGATGTGGTGTAGGAAGGGTGTGTGCTGCTGATTTCCTGCCCCAAAGTTGTTTGAATGCACTGTGAGAGAAAAAGAAAAACTACACAATGAACGGCTGATTTGTTAGTTTTGCCTACGAAGTGGGACTGTGCTGATTAAGCTGGACTTTATTTATGTTAAAGGATTCCAAAGCTAATGTAAGCCTTTTCATTTACTTATTCCTTTATGCTGGAACAAAGCTGTTTAAGTTACCTCTACAAATAAAAAGGACTGTTGTTTTATAAAACTGTGTACTGCGTGCTGGCTGCGACCCCTCTAAACTTCACAACTGGTGCTCGGATGTGGGCAGCACAGCACTGCAGGAAAAGCTCAGCTTAAAGGTGCCATTTAAAGGGCCAGACTCCTTGTCTGCATTATGGAGGAGTTGGTGAAGCAGTTGGCCCTGGCGACTGTGCAGTTGCAGCAGAGCATGGTAACTCAGCAGGCAAGCATGATAACGCAGCAGCAAGCCACAGACGCACTGCGAGAAGCCACAGAGGCACAGTCCAAAATGCTGGTTGAGGCAGTGCAACAGCTAGCACAGGGGAAAGAGGCAGCAGGAGTTGCCCCTAGCCATCAAGCCATGATGAGAGCCAGCCACTATCTGCATAAACTGACACCCACCGATGATGTGGAAGCTTTTCTGAAAACGTTTGAAAGGACAGCAGAGCGGGAAGGATGGCTGAAAGACAAATGGGCTGGTCTCCTTGCCCCGTTCCTGGCTGGGGAACCCCAGAAGGCCTATTATGACCTGACCCCTGCAGACGCCCTTAACTATGATCGTCTGAAGGCAGAGATCCTGGCCCGGCTAGGAGTGACCACAGCAGTCCGGGCACAGCGGGTGTACAGTTGGAGGTACCATATGGATCATCCGGCGAGGTCGCAAATGCATGATCTCATCCAACTGGCAACAAAGTGGTTGCAACCAGAGGTACTCACCGGTCCACAGATGGTGGAGCGATTTGTGCTAGACCGGTTTTTACAGGCCTTGCCAGTGGAGCTACAGCGGTGGGTCAGCCATGCAGACCCCAAAATGGCAGAGCAGTTGGTGGAGAGATACACCACAGTTGAGGGACTGTTTTCCCCAGAGCGCCGGGCAGTCACAACGGCATCCCGTGTGGCAAGGTTTCATTCTGTGGGAAAGAGTACTTCACAGAACCCCAGAACCAGCACCAACAGTTATAGCGAGGTATCGCCAACAACAACTTCGGGAGTACCACCGGCTACCATGGCACCTCGAAAGGGAGGCACTGTGCAGTGCTGGCAATGTTCTGCATGGGGTCATATCAGAGCTCAGTGTCCACTACAGGAGGAGCCCATGCAGTGTAATATGCTACGGAGAGTTTCCTTCTTTGCCCAGGAAGTGTGCCTGGCAGAGTGCCAGGAAAGTTTTGTGTGCACCGTTCATGTGAATCAGATACCTGCTAAAGCCTTGCTGGACTCGGGCAGTATGGTAACTATGGTGAATGCCGAACTGATTGGCGAAATTGATACAGTAATAAAACCACTCAAGGTCGTTTGCATCCATGGAGATACAAAAACATATCCTGTAGTGCCTGTGTTAATTGCCACTGACTGTGGAACAGTTGACCACACCGTTGGGGTGGTAAGAAACCTGATGTATCAGGTGATATTGGGACGAGACTTTCCATTGTTTTGGGAACTTTGGGAGAGTGTAAAAGGGAAATGGTTGAAAGGTGTTGAGAATAATTTAACTCCTATTCCCTCATCGGCAGAAACTGATGTACAAAGTCCGATTGAAGTAGACCTTGAGAATGTGTTGTTACCAAATTGTGAAATTGTGACTGACCATCCATGTCGGGACCCTGAGCTGACCTCTGAGGGGGGGTAGGATTCCCTATTACAGGTCATGCTGGGAGAGGATGATGACGAATCTTCTCCCCATGCTGTGATCCCTGACCTGGATGTGTCAAAAGGTACCTTTATTACGGCACAGATTCGGGATCTAACATTATCCCATGCTAGAGAACAGGTATCTGTAGTGAATGGGGTACCCCAGGAACCTGGGGCTGAGGAGAGATTCCCTCATTTTTCAGTTAATAGGGATCTGTTTTATCGGGTTGCTAAGGTCCGGGACGAGGTGGTGGAGCAGTTATTAGTCCCTCAATCATTCCGGAGGATGGTTCTGGATTTGGCGCATAATGAGGCCTTGGGGGGTCACCTGGGGGCCAAGAAAATAGAGGCGCGGAAAACCGACAGGTTTTATTGGCCTGGGCTAAAGGCCGAAGTAAAGAATTATTGTGCTTCCTGCCCAACCTGTCAGTTAGCTGCGCCAGTATCCCATTTTCGAAGTCCTTTGGTACCCTTACCAATAATAGAGGTACCATTCGAGCACATTGCCATGGACATAGTGGGACCATTAGTAAAATCGGCCAGGGGACACCAATATATCCTGGTAATACTCGATTATGCCACTCGCTACCCGGAAGCATTTCCTTTGAGAAAACCTACGTCCTAAGCCATAGCCCGAGAATTATTTAATATGTTTACTCGGACAGGTTTTCCCAGGGAAATACTCACGGACCAAGGAACTCCGTTTATGTCCAAAGTTATGGTGGATGTGTGTAAACTGTTCCAGATTAAGCAGTTGAGAACGTCTGTCTATCACCCCCAGACAGATGGACTGGTTGAACGTTTTAATAAAACGCTAAAAATGATGCTTAAAAAAGTAGTTCAAAGGGATGGGAGAGATTGGGATTGTTTACTGCCGGCTGTGATGTTTGCTATTCGGGAAGTACCCCAGGCCTCCACAGGATTTTCTCCGTTCGAACTGGTGTATGTGCGCAGACCTCGAGGGTTGCTTGACCTGGTAAAAGAAACCTGGGAAAGTGAGTCCAGTCCCCATAAAAGTGTGGTGGAACATGTTTCCCAGTTGCAAGAACGCATTGCCAAGGTAATGCCCCTGGTCAAGGAACACTTACTGGCAACCCAGGAAGCGCAAAGTCGAGTGTACAATCGGTCAGCAAAAATTAGGCAATTTCAGGTGGGAGACAGAGTGGCAGTACTGATCCCTACCGTAGAGAGTAAATTCTTGGCCCGGTGGCAAGGTCCCGTCGAGATTATTGAAAAAGTGGGGGAAGTAAACTATAAGGTCCATCAGCCTGGTAGACGAAAACCCTATCAAATTTATCATATAAATTTGTTGAAGCCCTGGAAAGAGAGAGAGATTGCTCCAGTTATGGTGGGTGTGAGTATTATACCACAAGTTAGCATTGAGGATGTTAAAATAGCCCCCACTCTTTCTAAGTCAGTATTGAAGAGTCGCAGAGTGAATGGTCGAGCCCGATTGTGTTGGTAACCAAGCCCAACGGAACTCTGCGATTCTGTAATGACTTCCGAAAGTTAAGTGACATTTCTAAATTTGATGGATATCCCATGCCACGAGTGGATGAGCTGATTGAAAGATTAGGTCCTGCCCGCTACATCACCACCTTAGATCTGACCAAAGGGTATTGGCAAATACCCTTGGCCACAGATGCCCGAGAGAAAACGGCTACAGACTGCCCCTGCCACATTTCAAAGGGTTATGGACAGGTTGTTGCGTCCACACCAGAGATATGTGTCCGTCTATTTGGACGACATTGTGATTTTTAGTGCAGACTGGGAATCCCATCTTCCAAAGGTCCAAGTAGTCCTGGATGCACTGAGGAGAGGGGGTTTCACTGTTAACCCTGAGAAATGTGCCCTGGGTATGGAGGAAGCGAAATACTTGGGGTACATTGTCGGCAGAGGGTTGGTGAAACCCCAAATCAATAAAATTGAGGCAATCCAGAAATGGCCCCGTCCCCTCAGTAAGAAGCAGGTTCGGGCTTTCCTGGGAATAGTGGGGTACTACAGACGATTTATTCCCAATTTCTCTACTTTGGCAGCTCCCTTAACTGACTTGATGAAAGGTCGCAAGTCAGTGATGATACACTGGACTGCAGAGGCAGAGAAAGCTTTTGAGGAGCTAAAGTCCGCATTGTGTCGGCACCCTGTCCTGGTAGCCCCAGATTTCATGCGAGAATTCGTGGTTCAGACGGATGCCTCAGATGTTGGGTTGGGGGCAGTACTGTCCCAAATAATTGACGGAGAAGAACATCCTATAGTTTTTCTCAGTCGGAAGCTGACGGCTGCTGAGAAAAACTATGCGGTGGTGGAGAGGGAGTGCCTGGCCATAAAATGGGCTCTGGACTCCTTGCGATATTATTTGTTGGGCAGGAAGTTCAGGCTGGTTTCTGACCATGCTCCCCTAACCTGGATGAATATGGAGCAAAGGTACGAATGCCAGAGTGTCCAGGTGGTTTCTCTCCAAGAGGTCAACTATGTGGTGGAACACAGGCCTGGTAAAATGCACCAGAATGCTGATGGCCTTTCCAGAGTTCACTGCTTACTGGTTCAGAGTGCCTCCACCTCCTCGGGGTTGAGGCAGAGGGGGGGGATATGTAGGGGACATCACGGCTGGGTACTGGATGGGAGATATGTGTCTCCATTATTTGGTCTCTGGTCCCTTTAAGAGCTTCTTGTGTACCTGGGAAGGGATCTGGGTAGTGTTTGGCAGCAAGCTAGTTGCTACCTTTGTTGTTTTGTTTTAGGGCCGGACTCCTGGAATGGGAGGGAAGGAAGGGAGGGCCTTCCCATTCCACCCAAGTACACACCGGGGTTTTTAGGAAGCAGAGAGGAGCTCTGGTAAAGTTTTGCATATCAGAAGCAGCTGGGGCAGTAGGTTGAGAGATGTGGTGTAGGAGTGGTGTGTGCTGCTGATTTCCTGCCCCAAAGTTGTTTGAATGCACTGTGAGAGAAAAAGAAAAACTACACAATGAACGGCTGATTTGTTAGTTTTGCCTACGAAGTGGGACTGTGCTGATTAAGCTGGACTTTATTTATGTTAAAGGATTCCAAAGCTAATGTAAGCCTTTTCATTTACTTATTCCTTTATGCTGGAACAAAGCTGTTTAAGTTACCTCTGCAAATAAAAAGGACTGTTGTTTTATAAAACTGTGTACTGCGTTCTGGCTGCGACCCCTCTAAACTTCACAGTAGATTTACGATAACAAAATCATAGATTTACGATCTCCATAGAATACCATTGCGTTAGTTTACTGATTCTACAAACATTCGGTCGTAAATTAACTGTACCGTGATATCGCTAAAAAGCAATACCACGGGTTATAAATATGGCCCGTGGCCTCTTGCATTTTCACCACTGTGCAGACTGTATTTCCTCCCACAACTTTTGAGCTAGAGACATGAAATTTAGTACAGATGTGAGGGGCATATAGAAGAAGTGTGCTATTACCTAGCTAAGAAATCCGCGGAAGCGTTACGGCGTTATCAGCGAATTTCAGGACATTTTTTCCCATAGACTATAATGGTAACAATCCTCAAAGGTGGATATTTCGAGGTTTAAGGGTCATGGGATCAAAACAGTTTGTTTCATAGTCATAAACACAAACACTGATACCCCTCATAGACACAGCTACCTACTGACCTACCTTTCCATTCCCATGTAAGCCATATTTAAAGGGTAACTATCTTCAAAAAACTAATTTTGTGCAAAAACACATAACCCCAACCTCACATGGGTACACACACCTACTGTCCTACTCTTCCATTCCTGCGGTAGCCATACTTAAAAGGTAAATAAAGTCAGAAAAACTATTTTTGATATATCCCCAATAAATGTTAGTTAAATGGTCAACTACCCTTCCATTTCTGTGGCAGCCATACTTAAAGGCTAAATAAAGTCAAAAAACGAATTTTGATATATCCTCAATAAAAGTTAATTATATGGTCATACATGCAAAAAACACATACCCCCAAACCCACTCAGGTACACACACCTACTGACGTACTATTCTTTTCCTGTGGCAGCTTAAAGGGTAAATAAAGTAAAAAAAAAAAACAAATTTTGACATATCCTCAATAAAATTTAGTTGTATGGTTGTAAACACAAAAAGACACAGCACCTCAACCAGACCCAGGTACACACACCTACTGACCTACCCTTCCATTTCCATGGCAGCCATATTTAAAGGGTAAGTATAGTCAAAAAGTGTTAGTGTTAGAATATTATTATAATATTGCACAGCGGATACTATATAAAATGTAAAACAGTGGTTCCACATGGTTACTCAATACAGTAGATAACATGATACCAGTGAAATCCCATCCACAGTTTAATTTATTGAAATGTGCAGTATTCCCCAGGCAGGTGGGATTTTGACAATTTAACCCTTAATTCCGAAAAAAGGGACATACATGGTTCTGTTAACTGTCACCAGACAGAGAGATTAGACAGTGGCGTATAACTTATCAACAGGGTGCATATTCAATTATACCAGATGATCACAAAATATAATTAAGATGACTTCAGTACATGGCAAATTTCACACTGATCTGAGAGGGGGATAGGGAATATACTTTTATTTGCAGTGTTAAGGTAGAATTGGTAGTGGTCACCAAAATCAACTGGGCACAACAGATTTTTTTATAACAGAATCGCAGGTGTAACAGCGGTTCTGGACACATGCATTAGCTAAGGGACATAAAGGAGTATTTTGCATATCTCTGCCCCTTACTCTGGGGAACCTGATTACTTTTTGTTTCTTAGATTTTGTGGGCAATGCTATTCATAGAGCCTGAGACTGTAAGGGCCCTATTTATAAAAGATCGTTATTGTTATCCAAAAAATAACGATTGCTATCGTTAAATAACGACCGTTATTTTCCGATAACTACCGTTATTTTCCGATAACGCCCGGTATTTTCCGATAATGCTCAGTATTTCGCGATATCAGAAAATACCGGTCATTATCGGAAAATAACTGTCGTTATTTTTTCGATAACGATCTTTTATAAATAGATCGGCCCTAAGATGCCTTCTGTAATAAGAAGGTGCTTCTCCATTTTTATGCTCAGTGGAGGGCTTTTTGCTCCTTTTGGTCCCCCTCCCCTTAAGCTTTCTAGCTGCCTTGTCTACTGTAAACCCAAGTCCTACACCATAGAGCCATGAATCTGTATCTTGCACTGATGAGATCTAACAGGATTGAAACATGTCATGTCTGCAGGTCAGATGATTGGCTCTATATATTAGGCTATATTGCATGTTATTAAGCCAGCAGTTCTGGCCACATGCATAAGCTAAGGGACTTAAATGAGTATTTTGCATATCTCTGCCCTTTACTCTGGGGAGCCTGTGAGTAAGAAATTACTTTTTGTTTCTTAGATTTTGTGGGTAATGTTATTCATATAGCATGAGACTGCAAGATGCCTTCTGTTATAAGAAGGTGTTTCTCCATTTTTATGCTCAGTGAAGAGCTTTTGGCCCCTTCTCCCTAAGCTTTCTAGCAGCCTTGTCTACTGTACACCCAAGTCCTATACCATAGAGCCACAAATCTGTATCTTGTACTGATGAGATCTAACAGGATTGAAACATGTCATATCTGCAGGTCAGATGATTGGCTCTATATATTAGGCTATATTGCATGTTATTAAGCCAGCAGTTCTGGACACATGCATAAGCTAAGGGACATAAAGGAGTATTTTGTATATCTTCACCCCTTACTCTGAGGAACCTGGTAAGAAATTACTTCTTGTTTCTTAGATTTTGTGGGCAATGCTATTCATAGAGCATGGGACTGCAAGATGCCTTCTGTTATAAGAAGGTGTTTCTCCATTAAAATGCTTGACAAAGACTGGGTTAAAAACAGAAGTAAAGGGAAGGAGAAGCCCCCCTCCTCTGCAAGCTTTCACCGATTTATTGCCTGTCAAAGGGAGACCAGGCTGCAGTGATTCAGGACTCGGTCTCTCCAAACTCCCCCCTCCCATTCCTTACGTAGCACTATCTTCAGAACAACAGAGAAACTTCCTCTCTACAGGCTTACATATCAAGGTTTTTTCGTTTGTTTACAAAGTTTAGAGTGATGTGTCATGTGTAGGAGGATTAATGCGCATGAACGGCTTGTTTCACAGGCTTTATTTAAGCCGGACTAAATGAACGGGGGAATGACCAGAGAGGGGAAGGGGAGCTCTGCAGTAAAACAGAGGAAGGTATGAATAAGGCAGAATACACTAACCTTTTATTATGTCTGGATTGGAGCAATGTATAAATTTATAGATGCCCTTTAATCATTCTCCATTCATAATAGAAAGGTTTAGTAAAATAATCACAGGTTAATATGCTTTTACGATTGTAATCAAAAATGAAAGTAAGGCATCTAAATTGTATTTTATTCTGGACAGGTGCCAGTACATTTGTGTCCATGAGGTAGGCAGAAAGCTATTTCTGTAATCATTACTGTATAGAAATCCATTTCCTTCTTGGAGCTTAAATGTCTGTTCTGCTGCCAAGGGAAAGTGTCAGAATGAAAAACTGCCAAAAGCGTTGGGTGGATTCACCTTCATTAAAACCGAATGGAGATTTAGATTACTTTTCAAGATAATGTGCCGCAGTCATCTAACAGTGGTAGCTGAAGAAGCAAACTTAAATGATCAATGAATAGCGTCTAGTCCATGTGAATCCCATGTATTTATTAGAAATGTCTAGTTTCACTTGTTCTATTCTTTTCTATAGAGCATATGTCTGGGTATAGGCGGTGTTTATTTAGTCTTTAGAAACAAGCTGAAGGATCACAAGACAGCTTAGGACAGAATTGGCCTTCCTATGCATTTTACTGTTGTGCTGCTTCTATAAACCCGCGGTATCGCTTTTTAGCAATACTGCGGGTTAGTTAATTTACAATTGCGATCATAGATTTACGACCGAACGTACGTTAATTAACAAACGTTCAATCGTAGAATACCGTGTGGTAGAAAACTACTGCAATGATATTCTATGGGGATCTTAAATCTATGATTTCGTTATCGTAGATTTACGATAGGTATCGTAAATTTACGATCGGTATCATAAATTTACGATCGTTAAACTGGTGGTTTAACGATCATAAATTTACGATACCGATCATTAAATTCACGGTATCGCTAAAAAGCAATACCACGGCTTTATAAATATGGCCCTTGGTATGCTTAAATGGCATTAGGGCTCATTCACATTACGCGATTTTCTGTGCATTTTTTCAGTACATTTTTGCATAGAAATCAATTAGTCCCCACCATGATAATATGACACTGCACACAGCTTGACCAGACCAGAAGACAAAAGGACTTTGCATAAAAATATACAGAAATGCCTTCCATGTTTGCATGTTCAGGAATTTGAGGTACTCACAGCTGATCACCTGACTGATCTTACCAGGATATTGGGCCAGTAGTTCGACAGGATGAAATATCGGACTGTGTGTGCCGGAAGTAATGAGAAAAAAGGCTTATGACAGATTTAAAGTGAAATCAACCTGAAAAGCTGAGAAAGAAGATTGGTTTAGAATGGAACAGAATCCATTCCAATGCCAATATCTGCATGTAATGTCATCACTAGTATCCCCACAGATAATTTCATTTATCTCACCTCAACAAATCTCAACTACACTTTTTGCTATTAGCGTAATTATAATCACTTGTTGTTCTAATCTAACATTTAGTGCTGTTGCTCAAGTCTTTCAGGGAGATTTAATGTCGCTAAAATAAGTGTAAAACCCATGCAACCTGATGTAACACAGTATAGGGTTAATGTGGGTTTTCGACTTATATTACGGGGGCTGCGCCATTTCCAAACCAGCGCAAAGCCACACATCTTATCTTTCCGCAATCCCACCATGCAATACCAGACATAATCACGTTTACATCCGGCGTTGCATTGTGGGAAATGAAAGATGCGCTGTATTACGTTATTAAATCTCTCGGTCTTTCTAGCATTGATTCTTTCATTTTGCACCTAATGAAATACATCCATGAGGGGTAAAAGGGTTGTACAATAAGAGCTGTAAACAGTCTTTCAGAAGACGTGGTAAATTGGTAATGGCAAATGGTCTTTTCAGTTCTGATGATCCAGTGATTCTTCCTATTTTATTAGTCAAGGCCTGTGTGCAAAACTGTGGATACCCAGACTGGTAGGAGGCCTGTGTGCAAAACTGTGGATACCCAGACTGGTAGGAGGACTGTGTGTAAGACTGGGGATACCCAGACTGGTAGGAGGCCTGTGTGTAAGACTGTGGATACCCAGACTGGTAGACGGACTATGTGTAAGACTGTGGATATCCACAGGGAGATTTAATAAAAGTTCTTATTGTTTAAAATGGTGCTAAATTTGCCCCAACCAATCAGAACTTATGTAACATTTGAAAGCTAACATCTGATTGGTTGGGGCAAAATTAGCACCATTTTAAACGATAAGAACTTTTATTAAATAACCCTCCCAGACTGGTAGCAGAACTGTGTGTTAGACTGTGGATACCCAGACTGTTAGCAGGACTGTGTATAAGACTGTGGATACCCAGACTGATAGGAGGCCTGTGTGTAAGACTGTGGATACCCAGACTGGTAGCAGGACTGTGTGTAAGACTGTGGATACCCAGACTGTTAGCAGGACTGTGTATAAGACTGTGGATACCCAGACTGATAGGAGGCCTGTGTGTAAGACTGTGGATACCCAGACTGGTAGCAGGACTGTGTGTAAGACTGTGGGGACCCAGACTGTTAGGAGGCCTGTGTGTAAGACTGTGGGGACCCAGACTGGTAGCAGGACTGTGTGTAAGACTGTGGATACCCAGACTGGTAGCAGGACTGTGTGTAAGACTGTGGATAACCAACTGGTGGAGGACTGTGTGTAAGACTGTGGGCACCCAGACTAGTAGGAGGCCTGTGTGTAAGACTGGTGATACCCAGACTGCTAGCAGGACTGTGTGTAAGACTGTGGATACCCAACTGGTAGGAGGCCTGTGTGTAAGACTGTGGATACCCAGACTGGTATGAGGCATGTGTGTAAGACTGTGGGGACCCAGACTGGTAGTAGGACTGTGTGTAAGACTGTGGATACCCAGACTGGTAGGAGGACTGTGTGTAAGACTGTGGGGACCCAGACTGGTAGGAGGCCTGTGTGTAAAGTGTGGATACCCACTGGTACAGGACTGTGTGTAAGACTGTGGATAACCAGACTGGTAGGAGGCCTGTGTGTTAAGACTGTGGATACCCAGACTGGTAGGAGGCCTGTGTGCAAGATTGGGGGGACCCACTGGTACAGGACTGTGTTTAAGACTGTGGATACCCAGACTGGTAGAGGACTGTGTTTAGACTGTGGGGACCCAGACTGGTGCAGGACTGTGTAAAGACTGGGGACCCAGACTGGTAGCAGGACTGTGTGTAAAACTGTGGATACCCAGACTGGTAGGAGGCCTCCGTGTAAGAACTGTGGGGCTCAGACTGGTAGCAGGACTGTGTGTAAGACTGTGGATACCCAGACTGGTAGGAGGACTGTGTGTAAGACTGTGGATACCCAGACTGGTAGGAGGACTGTGTGTAAGACTGTGATACCACACTGGTAGGAGGCCTGTGTGTAAGACTGTAGGAGACAGACTGGTAAAGGACGTGTGGTAAGACTGTGGATACCCAAACTGGTAGCAGGACTGTGTGTAAGACTGTGGATACCCAGACTGGTAGGAGAACTGTGGTAAGACTGTGGATACCCACACTGGTAGGAGGCCTGTGTGTAAGACTGTGGGGACCCAGACTGGTAGCAGGACCTTGTGTAAGACTGTAATACCCAGAAAGTTAGAGGCCTTGTGTAAGACTGTGGGGACCCAGACTGCTAGCAGGACTGTGAGTAAGACTGTGATACCCAGACTGGTAGGAGGACTGTGTGTAAGACTGTGGATACCCAGACTGGTAGGAGGACTGTGTTTAAGACTGTGGGGACCCAGACTGGTAGCAGACTGTGTGTAACTGTGGATACCCAGACTGGTAGGAGGCCTCCGTGTAAGACTGTGGGGATCCAGACTGGTACAGGACTGTGTGTAAGACTGTGGATACCCAGACTGGTAGAGGACTGTGTGAGACTGTGGATACCCACACTGGTAGGAGGCCTGTGTGTAGACTGTGGATACCCAGACTGGGAGAGCCTGGGTGTAAACTGTGGGGACCCAGAATGGTAGGAGGCCTGTGTTTAAGACTGTGGGACCCAGACTGGTAGCAGGACTGTGGGTAAGACGTGGATACCCAGACTGGTAGGAGGCCTGTGTGTAAGACTGTGGGGACCCAGAATGGTAGGAGGCCTGTGTGTAAGACTCTGGGGACCCAGACTGGTAGGAGGACTGTGGGTAAAACTGTGGATACCCAGACTGGTAAAGAGCCTGTGTTTAAGACTGTGGGGACCCAGACCACTGGAGTGTAATCTGTGGTTGGTGCCGGTTCGCGGTCGCCCCGCCGTGGTTTTCTCGTTCGCGCGCGGATTTTTCCGGATTTTCTGCCTTCCAACTTCGCACGCGGATTTCTCGTATTTTCAAATTTTCGAATTACGAGAATTTTTCATTTTAATGGGTCCAGTCGGCGTTTCTTGAATTTTCAAATTTTTCCGAAAATTCGCGGATCCTCGAGCGGACCGGATTTTGCGAAGTTCGGACATCTCTACTGTGGATAACCAGACTGGTAAGGGGCCTGTGTGTAGGACTATGGATACCAAGCTAACTGTGGCCAGAGGGAAAGTCTGATTACACTAAAGGTGTAATGACAGATTTTTTGTGTGGACTTGCATTTGTGGGTGGTTTGGTCGGACACCCGTTCAGTAGCACGGCATGAAGTTGATAAGTGGGTGTGGCAGCTCAAATTAAATATATAATTGATATAATTTGTAATGGTCTGAACTTGTATTGTTATGCTAATTACACCACAAAATGTCATGCAAAGAATGTACTGGCATCTCCAGTTTATAAAAGCTTTCAGTCAATTTTTGGTGCAGAGGCCACAGAACCATGAGATGATTAACCCACAAGAATCGTACTAATAGTAGAGATGGACCCGAATCCGAATCTGATCCTGGTTCTGAAGTGGATTTCACAGATCCACCAGAACTCAGACTTTGTGGATTTCGGACATTTTCGAATTGTTTCGAACCATGGAACTATTTTCATAAAAAAAAATTTCTAAAAAAATTTTTTTTGAAAATACTTTGTGAAATGCCAAAACAGCAGCACATTGTGGGCAATATACGTGTTCCCCAGACCATTTCCCAGTCCCTGAGCCTTTTACAATAAGTTTCACTGGATTATTTAACTCCCATTGACTGCAATGTGTCTGCTTGAATCTGCAAGCGGAACGGATTTTAGTGAGTTCGGCCATCTTTATTTAAGAGTCCATTACTCACCGAATAAACACATAAGGAATGTACGTATCATTACCCATATACTATTTTCTGACACAAATTGTACTTGAATCCATTAAGACAAGAAAGTCAGCTTCAAGCATAGCCACACAGGAGAAGCTGTCGCTCATGTAGCCAAAAAGGCAAGTACCAGTAGTTAGGACCCAGTTAATAAAGCAAACCTTGACATAGTGCTGGGCTTCAAATAGTTTGGCCAACTTATTAAACGAATTGCTTTCCAAGGTTTATGGCAGGCTGTTTGTAGCAGCAACCTTTTGGAGATATAGCCAATCAGCAATAAGAATTGTATGTGCATTAGAATTCTATTGTTTGTACAAATTGTACTTAGAGTCTATTTCCACTCAATAAACCAATATGGTATGTACCGTATCAATACCATATACTATTGTCTGATACAAATTGTACTTAGAGTTAATTTCTCTGAATAAACACATATGGTATGTACTGTATCATTACCCATATACTATTGTCTGATACAGATTGTACGTGGAGTCTATTACACACTGAATAAACACAATAATGTTGTACTGTATCATTACCCATATACTATACTATTGTCTAATACAAATTTACTCACTGAATAAAACCAATAATGTATGTACTGTATCATAACCCATATACTATTGATACAAACTGAATAATTTTGTGTTTTCTTGCAAATGACTTTGGGAAATCCCTTATTAAATTTGAAGTTGTCCATTCTGTGAGCACCATGTGTTTGTTGAAGTTGCCAAGGTGGAATAAAGACATTCAGTATCTATCAAGTGAAACCTTTTTTTCTTTCTGAGTGTAACATCGTCACCTCCTGCATAATGTGTTTCCATTTTGCACAATGCACCTGCTCATTATTTTAGGAAATTTCCCGCAAGCATCATCTTCTTTCTCAAGCAGTGTGTATTGTCCAGTCAGATTCCTACATTGGACCCTACTGTCCCAGTCAGTTAAATAATATGGTAACATATTATATATATAATGTGTTACCAGGTACCATAACATTAAAACAAGGAAAAAGGTGGGACTGTGACATAAATTTGCATGATAAGTGACATGTAACTGAAAACATTTTTATTTGCACAAACTAGATTAAAAATCAATAAACACAAGACATGTTTATATTAATCTTGTGTGCACCTTATGTAGAATTATTTTCATTTGGAAATATGTCAGATCAGCATTTTACACATGCAATAGTTAATTACGCACTGGAATAGTCCATGATAAAAGGCACACATTAATATTCAGCACAGGAGTCACAAGATTAGTTCTATATATTCACTAGCCCATTCATTTATCATTATTTATATGCAGCTAAAAAGTCAATATACATTTTCTACATTTGAATTGTACAACACAAAGCCCAATTTCTGTAGTTATTTGGTAACATCTCAAATCGGCTTGCTCATTAGGAAATTCCACAGCCATTGGAAGACATGAATACACCATGGCTTTAGATAACTGTATTTAGATATAAAGTGAATTCAGGTAAAACAGCTTATGGGAAAACACAATAGGAAAGTTCTTTAAATCAGGTAAAAATAAACGTTTATACAAGCTGTTCAGATGTTCAGATCCATAATGTAAGGTTAACACTGTGATTGGGTTTATATGATTGGCAGCAGTGTGCTTTATTTATCGCTATTTTATAATCGTGGCTGTAAATGTAGGATAGCGGCTGTAAATGTTGTGATAGCTGTCGTAAATGTATGATTGTGATTGTAGATTTCTATCATTCCCCATACAATACCAGTGCAGTATTTGGTACCACAATGTTATTGTTTGCACGAATGTTCGTACATTTATGTCCAGATGGTACTTTTCCAATATCCGCCATGTCTGAGGCTAATGGCTAGGTATCTGTTGAAATGGGAGGGGAGGTTGGTGGCCATGATATGTCAAATATTAGGTGGAGAGTGGGGATGTTGGGGGACTGGTTGCCTGTTGGAATCAGTGCATGATTTGGGGAGGTTGTAATTACATTTGCTAGGTTCCACATTTGCTCTCCCTTTTTTTGGGGGTCCTGATGAAAGCGAAAGACTGTGGATACCCACACTGGTAGGAGGCCTGTGTGTAAGACTGTGGGGACCCAGACTGGTAGCAGGACCTTGTGTAAGACTGTAGATACCCAGAAAGGTAGGAGGCCTGTGTGTAAGACTGTGGGGACCCAGACTGCTAGCAGGACTGTGAGTAAGACTGTGGATACCCAGACTGGTAGGAGGACTGTGTGTAAGACTGGGGTAAGACAGGAGGGGAAGGGAGCTCTGCAGTAAAACAGAGGAAGGTATGAATAGGCAGAATACACTAACCTTTATTATGTCTGGATTGGAGCAATGTTAATTTATGATGCCCTTTAATCATTCCATTCATAATAGAAAGGTTTAGTAAAATAATCACAGGTTATATGCTTTTACGATTGTAATCAAAAATGAAAGTAAGGCTCTAAATTGTATTTATCTGGACGTGCCAGTACATTTGTGTCCATGAGGTAGGCAAAAGCTATTTCTGTAATCATTACTGTATAGAATCCATTTCCTTCTTGGAGCTTAAATGTCTGTTCTGCTGCCAAGGAAAGTGTCAGAATGAAAAACTGCCAAAAGCGTTGGGTGGATTCACCTTCATTAAAACCGAATGGAGATTTAGATTACTTTTCAAGATAATGTGCCGCAGTCATCTAACAGTGGTAGCTGAAGAAGCAAACTTAAATGATCAATGAATAGCGTCTAGTCCATGTGAATCCCATGTATTTATTAGAAATGTCTAGTTTCACTTGTTCTATTCTTTTCTATAGAGCATATGTCTGGGTATAGGCGGTGTTTATTTAGTCTTTAGAACACGCTGAAGGATCACAAGACAGCTTAGGACAGAATTGGCCTTCCTATGCATTTTACTGTTGTGCTGCTTCTATAAACCCGCGGTATCGCTTTTAAGCAATACGGCGGGTTAGTTAATTTACAATTGCGATCATAGATTTACGACCGAACGTACGTTAATTAACAAACGTTCAATCGTAGAATACCGTGTGGTAGAAAACTACTGCAAGATATTCTATGGGGATCTTAAATCTATGATTTCGTTATCGTAGATTTACGATAGGTATCGTAAATTTACGATCGGTATCATAAATTTACGATCGTTAAACTGGTGGTTTAACGATCATAATTTACGATACCGATCATTAAATTCACGGTATCGCTAAAAAGCAATACCACGGCTTTATAAATATGGCCCTTGGTATGCTTAAATGGCATTAGGGCTCATTCACATTACGCGTTTTTTTCTGTGCATTTTTTCAGTACATTTTGCATAGAAATCATTAGTCCCCACCATGATAATTGACACTGCACACAGCTTGACCAGACCAAAACAAAAGGACTTTGCATAAAAATATACAGAATGCCTTCCATGTTTGCATGTTCAGGATTGAGGTACTCACAGCTGATCACCCTGACTGATCTTACCAGGATATTGGGCCAGTTATTCGACAGGATGAAATATCGGACTTGTGTGCCGGAATAATGAAAAAAAAGGCTTATGAAAGATTTAAAGTGAAATCAACCTGAAAAGCTAGAAGAAATTGGTTTAGAATGGAACAGAATCCATTCCAATGCCAATATCTGCATTAATGTCATCACTAGTATCCCCACAGATAATTTCATTTATCTCACCTCAACAAATCTCAACTACACTTTTTGCTATTAGCGTAATTATAATCACTTGTTGTTCAAATCTAACATTTAGTGCTGTTGCTCAAGTCTTTCAGAGATTTAATGTCGCTAAAATAAGTGTAAAACCCATCAACCTGATGTAACACAGTATAGGTTAATGTGGGTTTTCGACTTATATTACGGGGGCTGCGCCATTTCCAAACCAGCGCAAAGCCACACTCTTATCTTTCCGCAATCCCACATGCAATACCAGACATAATCACGTTTACACCGGCGTTGCATTGTGGGAAATGAAAGATGCGCTGTATTACGTTATTAAATCTCTCGTCTTTCAGCTTGATTCTTTCATTTTGCACCAATGAAATACATCCATGAGGGTAAAAGGGTTGTACAATAAGCTGTAAACGTCTTTCAGAAGACGTGGTAAATTGGTAATGGCAAATGGTCTTTTCAGTTCTGATGATCCAGTGATTCTTCTTCCTATTTTATTAGTCAAGGCCTGGTGCAAAACTGTGGATACCCGACTGGTAGGAGGCCTGTGTGCAAAACTGTGGATACCCAGACTGGTAGGAGGACTGTGTGTAAACTGGGGATACCCAGACTGTTAGGAGGCCTGTGTGTAAGACTGTGGATACCCAGACTGGTAGACGGACTATGTTGTAGACTGTGGATATCCACGGGAGATTTTAAAAGTTCTTATTGTTTAAAATGGTGCTAAATTTGCCCCAACCAATCAGAACTTATGTAACATTTGAAAGCTAACATCTATATTGGTTGGGGCAAAATTAGCACCATTTTAAACGATAGAACTTTTATTAAATAACCCTCCCAGACTGGTAGCAGAACTGTGTGTTAGACTGTGTACCCAACTGTCACAGGACTGTGTATAACTGTGGATACCCAGACTGATAGGAGGCCTGTGTGTAAGACTGTGGATACCCAGACTGTGCAGGACTGTGTGTAAGACTGTGGATACCCGACTGTTAGCAGACTGGTGTATAAGACTGTGGATCCCCAGACTGATAGGAGGCCTTGTGTAAGACTGTGGATACCCAGACTGGTAGCAGGACTGTGTGTAAGACTGTGGGGACCCAGACTGTTAGGAGGCCTGTGTGTAGACTGTGGGACCCAGACTGGTAGCAGACTGTGTGTAGACTGTGGATACCCAGACTGTAGCAGGCTGTGTGTAAGACTGTGGATAACCAGACTGGTAGGAGGACTGTGTGTAAGACTGTGGGCACCCAGACTAGTGGAGGCCTGTGTGTAAGACTGTGAACCCGACTGCTAGCGGACTGTGTGTAGACTGTGGATACCCAGACTGGTAGGAGGCCTGTGTGTAAGACTGTGGATACCCAGACTGGTATGAGCCATGTGTGTAAAGACTGTGGGGACCCAGACTGGTAGTAGGACTGTGTGTAAGACTGTGGATACCCAGACGTGGTAGGGACTGTGTGTAAGACTGTGGGGACCCAGACTGGTAGGAGGCCTGTGTGTAAGAGTGTGGATACCCAGACTGGTAGCAGGACTGTGTGTAAACTGTGGAAACCAGACTGGTAGGAGGCCTGTGTGTAAGACTGTGGATACCCAGACTGGTAGGAGGCCTGTGTGCAGAGGTGGGGACCCTGACTGGTAGCAGGACTGTGTTTTAAGACTGTGGATACCCAGACTGGTAGGAGGACTGTGTTAAGACTGTGGGACCCAGACTGGTAGCAGGACTGTGTGTAAGACTGTGGGGACCCAGCTGGTAGCAGGACTGTGTGTAAACGTGGATACCCAGACTGGTAGAGGCCTCCGTGTAAGACTGTGGGGACTCAGACTGGTAGCAGGACTGTGTGTAAGACTGTGGATACCCACTGGTAGGAGACTGTGTGTAAGACTGTGGATACCCAGACTGGTAGGGACTGTGTGTAAGACTGTGGATACCCACACTGGTAGGAGGCCTGTGTGTAAGACTGTAGGGACCCAGACTGGTAGAAGGACTGTGTGTAAGACTGTGGATACCCAAACTGGTAGCAGACGTGTGTAAGACTGTGGATACCCAGACTGGTAGAGGACTGTGTGTAAGACTGTGGATACCCACACTGGTAGGAGGCCTGTGTGTAAGACTGTGGGGACCCACTGGTAGGACCTTGTGAGACTGTAGATACCCAGAAAGGTAGGAGGCCTGTGTGTAAGACTGGGGACCCGACTGCTAGCAGGACTGTGAGTAAGACTGTGGATACCCAGACTGGTAGGAGGACTGTGTGTAAGACTGTGGATACCCGACTGGTAGGAGGACTGTGTTTAAGACTGTGGGGACCCGACGGGTAGCAGGACTGTGTGTAAAACTGTGGATACCCAGACTGGTAGGAGGCCTCCGTGTAAGACTGTGGGGATCCAGACTGGTAGCAGGACTGTGGTGTAAGACTGTGGATACCCAGCTGGTAGGAGGACTGTGTGTAAGACTGTGGATACCCACACTGGTAGAGCCTGTGTGTAAGACTGTGGATACCCAGACGGTAGAGGCCTGTGTGTAAGACTGTGGGGACCCAGAATGGTAGGAGGCCTGTGTTTAGGACTGTGGGGACCCAGACTGGAGCAGGACTGTGGGTAAGACTGTGGATACCCAGACTGGTAGGAGGCCTGTGTGTAAGACTGTGGGGACCCAATGGTAGGAGGCCGTGTGTGAAGACTCTGGGGACCCAGACTGGTAGGAGGACTGTGGGTAAAACTGTGGATACCCAGACTGGTAGAAGGCCTTGTTTAAGACGTGGGGACCCAGACTGGTAGCAGGACTGATGAATATGTGGATTAGGGATGGCCGGTTCGCGGATCCGAACCCGGAACCGCGTGGATTTATCTCGTTCGCGCAACGGCGGATTTTTCCGGATTTTCTCGCCTTCCAAACTCCGAACCGCGGATTTCTCGTATTTTCGAAAATTTTCGAAATTACGAGGATATTTTCATTTAATATGGGTCCAGTCGCGGATTCTTGAATTTTCAAATTTTTCCGAAAATTCGTCCCAGACTGATAGGAGGCCTGTGTGTAAGACTGTGGATACCCAGACTGGTGCGGACTGTGTGTAAGACTGTGGATACCAGACTGTTAGCAGGAGGTGTATAAGACTGTGGTACCCAGACTGATAGGAGGCTGTGTGTAAGACTGTGGATACCCAGACTGGTAGGCAGGACTGTGTGTAAGACTGTGGGGACCCAGACTGTTAGGAGGGCCGTGTTGTAAGACTGTGGGGACCCGATGGTAGCAGGACTGTGTGTAGACTGTGGATACCCAGACTGGTAGCAGGACTGTTGTGTAAGACTGTGGATAACCAGACTGGTAGGAGGACTGTGTGTAAGACTGGGGCACCCAGACTAGTAGGAGGCCTGTGTGAAGACTGTGGATACCCAGACTGCTAGCAGGACTGTGTGTAAGACTGTGGATACCCAGATGGTAGGAGGCCTGTGTGTAAGACTGTGGATACCCAGACTGGTATGAGGCATGTGTGTAAGACTGTGGGGACCCGACGGAGAGGACTGTGGTTAAGACTGTGGTACCCAGACTGGTAGGAGGACTGTGTGTAAGACTGTGGGGACCCAGACTGGTAGGAGGCCTGTGTGTAAGAGTGTGGGACCCAGACTGGTAGCAGGACGTGTGTAGACTGTGGATAACCAGATGGTAGGAGGCCTGTGTGTAAGACTGGGATACCCAGACTGGTAGGAGGCCTGTGTGCAAGATGTGGGGGACCCTGACTGGTGAGCAGGACTGTGTTTAAGACTGTGGATACCCAGACTGGTAGGAGGACTGTGTTTAAGACTGTGGGGACCCAGACTGGTAGCAGGACTGTGTGTAAAGACTGTGGGGACCCAGACTGTAGTGCAGGACTGTGTGTAAAACTGTGGATACCCAGACTGGTAGGAGGCCTCCGTGTAAGACTGTGGACTAGAGGTGACAGGATGTGTGTAAGACTGTGGATACCCAGACTGGTAGGAGGATGTGTGTAAGACTGTGGATCCCAGACTGGTAGGAGGACTGTGTGTAAGACTGTGGATACCCACACTGGTAGGAGGCCTGTGGTAAGACTGTAGGACCCAGACTGGTAGAAGGACTGTGTTAAGACTGTGGATACCCAAACTGGTAGCAGGACTGTGTGTAAGACTGTGGATACCCAGACTGGTAGGAGGACTGTGTGTAAGAGCTGGGATACCCCACTGGTAGGAGGCCTGTGTGTAAGACTGGGGACCCAGACTGGTAGCAGGACCTTGTGTAGACTGTAGATACCCAGAAAGGTAGGAGGCCTGTGTGTAAGACTGTGGGACCCAGACTGCTAGCAGACTGTGAGTAACACAGTCCTCCTACCAGTCTGGGTATCCACAGTCTTACACACAGTCCTCCTACCAGTCTGGGTATCAGGACCTCGTGTAAGACTTGGTGGGACTCAGACTGGTACAGGACTGTGGTGTAAGACTGTGGATACCCAGACTGGTAGGAGGCTGGTGTAAGACTGTGGATACCCAGACTGGTAGGAGGACTGTGTGTTTAGACTGTGGATACCCCATGGTAGGGCCTGTGTGTAAGACTGTAGGGACCCAGACTGGTAAAGGACTGTGTGTAAGACTGTGGATACCCAAACTGGTAGCAGGACTGTGTGTAGACTTGGATGACCCAGACTGGTAGGAGGACTGTGTGTAAGACTGTGGATACCCACTGGTAGGAGGCCTTGTGTAAGACTGTGGGGACCCAGACTGTAGCAGGACCTTGTGTAAGACTGTAGATACCCAAAAGGTAGGAGGCCTGTGTGTAAGACTGTGGGGACCCAGACTGCTAGCAGGACTGTGATGTAAGACTGTGGATACCCAGACTGTAGTAAGGACTGTTGGTAAGACTGTGATACCCAGACTGGTAGAGGACTGTGTTAAGACTGTGGGACCCAGACTGGTACAGGACTGTTGTGTAAAACTGTGGATACCCAGACTGGTAGGAGGCCTCCGTGTAAGACTGTGGGATCCAGACTGGTAGCAGGACTGTGTGTAAGACTGTGGATACCCACTGGTAGGAGGACTGTGTGTAAGACTGTGGATACCCACACTGGTAGAGAGCCTGTGTGTAAGACTGTGGATACCCAGACTGGTAGGAGGCCTGTGGTAAGACTGTGGGGACCCAAATGGTAGGAGGCCTGTGTTTAAGACTGTGGGGACCCAGACTGGTAGCAGGACTGTGGGTAAACTGTGGATACCCAGACTGGTAGGAGGCCTGTGGTAAATGTGGGGACCCAGAATGGTAGGAGCCCTGTGTGTAAGACTCTGGGGACCCAGACTGGTAGGAGGACTGTGGGTAAAACTGTGGATACCCAGACTGGTAGAAGGCCTGTGTTTAAGACTGTGGGGACCCAGACTGGTAGCAGGACTGAGTGTAAATACTGTGGATTAGGGATGGCCGGTTCGCGGATCCGAACCCGGAACCGCCGTGGATTTATCTCGTTCGCGAACGGCGATTTTTCCGGATTTTCTGCCTTCCAAACTTCCGAACCGCGGATTTCTCGTATTTTCGAAAATTTTCGAAATTACGAGTATTTTTTCATTTTAATGGGTCCAGTCGCGGATTCTTGAATTTTCAAATTTTTCCGAAAATTCGCGGATCCTCGAGCGGACCGGATTTTGCGAAGTTCGGACATCTCTACTGTGGATAACCAGACTGGTAAGGGGCCTGTGTGTAGGACTATGGATCCCAAGCTAACTGTGCCCAGAGGGAAAGTCTGATTACACTAAAGGTGTAATGACAGATTTTTGTGTTGGACTTGCATTTGTGGGTGGTTTGTCGGGGACACCCGTTCAGTAGCACGGCATGAAGTTGATAAGTGGGTGTGCAGCTCAAATTAAATATATAATTGATATAATTTGTAATGGTCTGAACATTGTATTGTTATGCTAATTACACCACAAAATGTCATGCAAGAAATGTACTGGCATCTCCAGTTTATAAAAGCTTTCAGTCAATTTTTGGTGCAGAGGCCACAGAAACATGAATGATTAACCCACAAGAATCGTACATAATAGTAGAGATGGACCCGAATCCGAATCTGATCCTGGTTCTGAAGTGGATTTCACAGATCCACCAGAACTCAGACTTTGTGATTTCGGACATTTTCGAATTGTTTCGAACCATGGAACTATTTTCATAAAAAAAAATTTCTAAAAAATTTTTTTAAAATACTTTGTGAATAGCCAAAACAGCAAGCACATTGTGGGCAATGATACGTGTTCCCCAACCATTTCCCAGGTCCCTGACCTTTTACAATAAGTTATCACTGGATTATTTAACTCCCATTGACTGCAATGTGTCTGCTTGAATCTGCAAGCGGAACGGATTTTAGTGAGTTCGGCCATCTTTATTTAAGAGTCCATTACTCACCGAATAAACACAATAAGGAATGTACAGTATCATTACCCATATACTATTTTCTGACACAATTGTACTTAGAATCCATTAAGACAAGAAAGTCAGCTTCAAGCATAGAGGCCACACAGGAGAAGCTGTCAGCTCATGTAGCCAAAAGGCAAGTACCAGTAGGTTAGGACCCAGTTAAATAAAGCAACCTTGACATAGTGGCTGGGCTTCAAATAGTTTGGCCAACTTATTAAACGAATTGCTTTCCAAGGTTTATGGCAGGCTGTTTGTAGCAGCAACCTTTTGGAGAATATGCCAATCAGCTTAGAATTGTATGTGCATTGAATTCTATTGTTTGTACAAATTGTACTTAGTCTATTATCCACTCAATAAACCAATATGGTATGTACCGTATCAATACCCATATACTATTGTCTGATACAAATTGTACTTAGAGTTAATTTCTCTGAATAAACACAATATGGTATGTACTGATCATTACCCATATACTATTGTCTGATACAGATTGTACGTGAGTCTATTACACACTGAATAAACAAATAATGTATGTACTGTATCATTACCCATATACTATACTATTGTCTAATACAAATTTACTCACGTGAATAAACACAATATGTATGTACTGTATCATTACCCATATACTATTGATACAAACTGAATAATTTTTTGTTTTCTTGCAAATGACTTTGGGAAATCCCTTGTAAATTTGAAGTTGTCCATTCTGTGAGCACCATGTGTTAGTTGAAGTTGCCAAGGTGGAATAAAGACATTCAGTATCTATCAAGTGAAACCTTTTTTCTTTCTGAGTGTAACATCGTCACCTCCTGCATAATGTGTTTCCATTTTGCACAATGCACCTGCTCATTATTTTAGGAATTTTCCCGCAAGCATCATCTTCTTTCTCAAGCAGTGGTATTGTCCAGTCGATTCCTACATTGGACCCTACTGTCCCAGTCAGTTAAATAATATGGTAACATATTATATATATATGTGTTACCAGGTACCATAACATTAAAAACAGGGAAAAGGTGGGACTGTGACATAAATTTGCATGATAAGTGACATGTAACTGAATAACATTTTAATGCACAAACTAGATTAAAAAATGAATCAATAAACACAGCATGTTTATATTAATCTTGTGTGCACCTTATTTAGAATTATTTTCATTTGGAAATATGTCAGATCAGCTTTTACACATGCAAGTTAATTAGCACTGGAATAGTCCATGATAAAAGGCACACATTAATATTCAGCACAGGAGTCAGCAGATTAGTTCTATATATTCACTAGCCCATTCATTTATCATTTTTATGCAGCTAAAAAGTCAATATAATTCTTAATTCTTTACATAAATGTCAACACAAAGCCCAATTTCTGTAGTTATTTGGTAAACATCTCAATCGGCTTGCTCATTAGGAAATTCCAGCCATTGGAGAAGAATACACCATGGCTTTAGATAACTGTATTTAGATATAAAGTGAATTCAGGTAAAACAGCTTGTGGGGAACCAATAAAGTTCTTTAAATCAGGTAAAAACGTTTATAACAACGGTTCAGATGTTCAGATCCATAATGTAAGGTTAACACTGTGATTGGGGTTATATGATTGGCAGCAGTGGGCTTTATTTATCGCTATTTTATAATCGTGGCTGTAAATGTAGGATCGCGGCTGTAAATGTTTGATAGCGTCGTAAATGTATGATTGTGATTGTAGATTTCTAATTCCCCATACAATACCAGTGCAGTAATTTGGTACCACATGTTATTGTTTGCACGAATGTTCGTACATTTATGTCCAAGATGGTACTTTTCCTATCCTGCCATGTCTGAGGCTAATGGCTAGGTATCTGTTGAAATGGGAGGGGAGGTTGGTGGCCATGATATGTCAAATATTAGTGGAGAGTGGGGATGTTGGGGGACGGTTGCCTGTGGAATCATGCATGATTTGGGGAGGTTGGTAATTACATTTGCTAGGTTCCACATTTGCTCTCCCTTTGTGGGTCTCTGATGAAGCGTCGGAAACGCCGAAACGTGTCAGACCACTGGTTTGTTTGCACTTTTGTGATCTTTTACAGCTTTGATTGATTTTTACATATGGTTGAAATAAAAGTTTGCGATGACACCTACCCAATCCTGAGTCCTAATTCCGGACGGGTCCGCTCCCTAATGCTCGTCTCTGTACTAGGTTCCACAATAGGATAGGGAGAAGAACATTTTCTTGTGGATTAAAATGTACCTTGACTATAAATTAGAATAATATTAAAGTCTTCTCAGAGTTTCATCACTTCCATCCTTGTGCTTTTATATGTGTCACATATGATTTCTAATATTGTTATAATTTACACTAGTGTACATTATCCACTATTTAGCCAATGTATCCAATATTTACAATTATTCCTAAAGGAGAACTAAAGTCTCCAGACAACATTGTCCCAATAGACAGAGCACATTCACAAACATACAACAAGCTGTGTCTCACCTGTGTCTCAACTGCTGTGGTCAATGGGTGATTTTTGAAATTAACTGTGAGTACTAAGGTTCAGCTCCCACAACCCACCTTAGCTGGGTAAACCCCCAGCTAAGTGTCTGCATACAGGCACATGTTCTGTAGTGCTCACAATCAAAAACAAGGAAGTTGCAGCCTTGCTTCCTAGAAGCTCACAGCCAATCACATTACACACAGAGATCCTCCCTCTCTCTGCACAGAACAGGGATTTTAGTTTTTTATTTTCAAACACATTCAATGCTCCTGTCCTAACAATGATATAATCCTTTACTCTTCATACAAAAGAAAAGTAATCTTAGCAGTGTATTTCATAGATGTATGGATGTAAGAAGGAATGCTAAAAAAAAAAAATACTGGGGAATAGAACCTGCAACTTGTACATTTACTCTGTCTTGCTAAAAGGAGACTTTTACCTCAACACTAACAGAGATACTATATAAAGATGAGTAAATGTAGCACCTTTACTAAACATAATGGACAAACAAAATAAAGGTAAGTGTGAGGATTTGAACTTATGACCTTTTGAACTGGTGTTCCTAAAACTGGCATCTTACCAGATAAAAAAGCTAAAAACTTCAGTACATTTAGAAGCTTTATCTTTTGCTTGAAACATAATAGAAACAAAAAAAAGGGAAAAGGGAAGTTTGGGGTATTGAACTTGTGACCTTCTGAACTGTGTATTTTTTTTTATAAAAATGCACAGAGCATCCTAGTACATTTAGAAGCTTTATTTTTTGCTAAAAGAATAATTTAAAAAAATGGAATATGGAAGTCCAGCAACTAACACTGACTGGTAAATAAACTGCACGGTAAACATACAAGCAGCTTTCAAAGTCTTACCGGCTTCTATATTGGTGTATAGAAAACATTCTGTACACGAGACAGTGAATACTGGGTCAGGGGGCGTGGATCTATTTCTCACATATACTTTACTAAATGCAACGTACTAGAGAAGAATCTTACAATGTATAGGTGTTCTGGGGAGAAAAATTTTCACATTAGGTTTTAAAAAATGTAATTTTTACTTCTCCTTTAACTATTTTTAAACATTGAATTTTACGGGCAAAATTCACAGTAAAAAAAAAAAGCCCAGTACCCTATATCAACATCAGTGTGCCAGAACTAACCACCACCTACTCCCCAAGTCTCAGAGCAAAAGAGTAATGAATGAAATCTAACCACTTGTCAAAGCCAACAAGAAAATATCACTGTCTCTCCTAAAGTTCCCTGGAACAGGTTATAGAAAAGCTTCACATATGCTGTAAAATAAATGTATTTGAGATGTCACTTTGGCATTGCATTTGCCTTTAAATGTTCCTAAGCTTTATAGATTATAAAGAAATTACAACTGAACTGCTAATCTGCACTCATCGTTATTTTATTTACAATTACAGGGGCATATTTATGAGCAATAACACCATTTACATACAGTATATTTCTAAATATCCCTGCAGAGGATACAATACAAAATTTTAGTGACATGGCAAACAAACTGTACATTACCCTGGAAAGCGCATTGCACCTCATTTTAGCCACACCCTCTTTTAAAGCCCACTCCCACGTTACAGTATCCCCTCATTATATATATTAATACATATAACCCTTATTATATAAAGTATATACAGTATATATACAGTATACCCTCAAATTCCTGTTGTTTCTGTTTCTTCTTCTTCCGTTTATTCTTCCGCTTATTTGGACTGTATCTCCTCCCACAGTTTTTGAGCGAGAGACATGAAATTCGGTACAGACATGCGGGGCATATGGAGAAGTGTACTGTCTTCTAGCTAAGGAATCTGCGGAAGTGTTCAGGCATTATCATCAATCATATTTTGGGACATTTTTCCCATAGATTATATGGTAACACATCCAAAATGTGGATATTTCAAAACAGTTTGTTTCATGTCATAAATACAAACGCTGATACACCCAACCCCCACACAGACACAAGTACACCCACCTACTGACCTACCTTTCCATTCCCATGGAAGCCAAACTTAAAGGGTAACTATAGTCAAAACTAATTTTGATCAATCATCAATGAAAGTTAGTTATTAGTCATACATGCAAAAACACATACCCCCAACCTCATATGGATACACATACATACTGATGTACCCTTCCATTCCTGTGGCACCATACTTAAAGGGTAAATAAAGTCAAACAACTAATTTTGATATATCCTCAATAAAAACAGTTTTATGGTTGTACCACAAAAAAAGACATACCCCCTCAACTAGACCCAGGTACACACACCTACTGATCTACTTATCCATTACGGTGGCAGCCATACTTAAAGGGTAACTAAACAAAAAAACTAATTTTGACCAATCATCAAAAAGTTTTTTTTTTAACCCCAACACAAAAAGACATACACCCTCAACCAGACCCAGGTACACTCACCACTGACGACCTACTTTTTCATTTCTGTGGCAGACATACTTAAAGGGTAACTAAGATAAAAATAAATTTTGATTAATCAAAGGTTTTTTTTTTAACTTCCAACCTGACACGGTACATACACCAACTGAGGTACCCATTCATTCATGTGGCAATCATATTTAAAGGGTTAGTAAAAAAACACATTTTGACCAATCATCAAAAAAGTTAGTATTTTATCCCCCACAACCGGACGCGATTACACACACCCAACTGACCTGCCTTAATTCATGTGACAGCCATATTTAAATGTAAGTAAAAAACAATGTCCTCATCATTGGCATTATTAAGTTTTAAAATCTGCAGCACAAACACACACATTCCCTTCCAAAATGCGGTCTTTCAAGCCAAATTCAAAGTTTATACTTAAACTCTTTCTCTATCTAGTATACGTAACCCTCATTATTTTCCTTGTACCTAGACTTTTTGCTACATGAACAAATATAAGGATATTAAAGTCACCAAAGAGTTTCATGACTATATAACAGTATTATGTATAGGGATGTATATACTATCGCAAAATGTAAACACATTTTCATCCTTTCTTACAAAACTACAAAACTACAAAACTCCCTTTAGTAAAACCATCATTTTACTTAAAGGGGAACTGTGATCCAAAATGACTTTAGTGATAAGAATTGCTCTCCTGAGATTTTTTTGCAATTTATTTTCATTGTTTTGCATAGTTTTGAAGATATTACATTTTTGTGTGTGATATGGCAGCAGCATCACCAGTTCCCCTGCACTTCCTGCTATGAACCATGTCAGTCAATCTGCCCTGTGTCTTCCTCCTCCCTTTGCAGCCCTCCCTGGTCCCTCCCACTAATGGGAGGACCAGGGGGAGAACTCTGCCTGAAAAGGCTGTTTTCACACAGTGGGAAAGAAGGGCTTAGATTCCCTTACCTACTCTGTCAGGACTTCACACACGAGAGGAGGAGGGACTTCCTGTCTCCCTCACACACTGAGGGAGTCTGAGCTATGCAGGAGAAGTCTTAAAATTCACATGTCAGCCTCCCCACTTATTAAATTTCTGCTCAGTCATTTCTTTATATCTTGGGCTGTGGACCACATAGAGAGGTGGTTGATGGCTCGTTTTAAAGGTAGAAAATTGGCCTTTATTAAAGTCAACTTGTTTGAAAACCACTGTTCCCCTTTAATTCTTGTTACTTTCTGGAGTCCGCTCTGCTAATACTGGTGCCAGGACAATAAGCATATGAAAGTTAAGTTCCCATTTGTGTTACTGTCTATATTCTGATCAGCATTACACTTACTGTTCATGTTCGTATTTGTCTCTCCTCTCGGTTTAATCCCCTTTCACATGGATCCTTGTACTTTCTGATGACATCAAGGTGCCAGAACGCAGTTAACAGTGAAGCAGGAAGAGGTGATCCTGGGCACCTGTAAACTCCCCCTAAAATGCATATAGTATGTAATACAGGAAATTGTGTTTTTTCACTTTTTTAGCAGGCCTTTGATGCTTTCAAACATTTTTGTAAATAGCATAGAGCACCCCACATCTAATTTAATACAATTTATGTTTGTGCTCCTACTTAGTGCCAAACTCATTAATACATCATTCAGGCCATTACAGTAAATCACCATGAGAAAGTGGGGCGCTCCTTATTACTTCCCCAAAATATATATATGACACCAGAACATCTTACATTTATTTTTTCATGTTTTGCCCTAAAATTTACTTACTTTACTTTTAGATTAAAGAAAAATGTCAGTGCAAGCCTATTCTTTGTACGTCATTTACGTGAAAATCATTTATTTCGCTTGAAAATGTCAAATTACTGTTCTTCATAATTCTTATTCTCTTTATTCCTTCCATTTTTAAAAATGTATCTCCTACCACAGTTTTCGAGCTAGAGCACACACACAGTATTCTGGAGAACTGTGTTGTCTTCTAGCTAGGAATTCTGGGAAAGCATTTCCAAGCTACTGCAAATTTCCAGAATTCTTTGTCATTCTCTTCATAAAATGCACCTGAATTAAGATTACTCTGGGACGGATCCTCGAGCGGACCGGATTTTGCGAAGTTCGGACATCTCTACTGTGGATAACCAGACTGGTAAGGGGCCTGTGTGTAGGACTATGGATACCAAGCTAACTGTGGCCAGAGGGAAAGTCTGATTACACTAAAGGTGTAATGACAGATTTTTGTGTTGGACTTGCATTTGTGGGTGGTTTGTCGGGGACACCCGTTCAGTAGCACGGCATGAAGTTGATAAGTGGGTGTGCAGCTCAAATTAAATATATAATTGATATAATTTGTAATGGTCTGAACATTGTATTGTTATGCTAATTACACCACAAAATGTCATGCAAAGAAATGTACTGGCATCTCCAGTTTATAAAAGCTTTCAGTCAATTTTTGGTGCAGAGGCCACAGAAACATGAGATGATTAACCCACAAGAATCGTACATAATAGTAGAGATGGACCCGAATCCGAATCTGATCCTGGTTCTGAAGTGGATTTCACAGATCCACCAGAACTCAGACTTTGTGGATTTCGGACATTTTCGAATTGTTTCGAACCATGGAACTATTTTCATAAAAAAAAATTTCTAAAAAAATTTTTTTGAAAATACTTTGTGAAATGCCAAAACAGCAAGCACATTGTGGGCAATGATACGTGTTCCCCAGACCATTTCCCAGGTCCCTGAGCCTTTTACAATAAGTTATCACTGGATTATTTAACTCCCATTGACTGCAATGTGTCTGCTTGAATCTGCAAGCGGAACGGATTTTAGTGAGTTCGGCCATCTTTATTTAAGAGTCCATTACTCACCGAATAAACACAATAAGGAATGTACAGTATCATTACCCATATACTATTTTCTGACACAAATTGTACTTAGAATCCATTAAGACAAGAAAGTCAGCTTCAAGCATAGAGGCCACACAGGAGAAGCTGTCAGCTCATGTAGCCAAAAAGGCAAGTACCAGTAGGTTAGGACCCAGTTAAATAAAGCAACCTTGACATAGTGGCTGGGCTTCAAATAGTTTGGCCAACTTATTAAACGAATTGCTTTCCAAGGTTTATGGCAGGCTGTTTGTAGCAGCAACCTTTTGGAGATATAGCCAATCAGCAATTAGAATTGTATGTGCATTAGAATTCTATTGTTTGTACAAATTGTACTTAGAGTCTATTATCCACTCAATAAACACAATATGGTATGTACCGTATCAATACCCATATACTATTGTCTGATACAAATTGTACTTAGAGTTAATTTCTCTGAATAAACACAATATGGTATGTACTGTATCATTACCCATATACTATTGTCTGATACAGATTGTACGTGGAGTCTATTACACACTGAATAAACACAATAATGTATGTACTGTATCATTACCCATATACTATACTATTGTCTAATACAAATTTACTCACTGAATAAACACAATAATGTATGTACTGTATCATTACCCATATACTATTGATACAAACTGAATAATTTTTGTTTTCTTGCAAATGACTTTGGGAAATCCCTTAGTAAATTTGAAGTTGTCCATTCTGTGAGCACCATGTGTTAGTTGAAGTTGCCAAGGTGGAATAAAGACATTCAGTATCTATCAAGTGAAACCTTTTTTCTTTCTGAGTGTAACATCGTCACCTCCTGCATAATGTGTTTCCATTTTGCACAATGCACCTGCTCATTATTTTAGGAAATTTCCCGCAAGCATCATCTTCTTTCTCAAGCAGTGTGTATTGTCCAGTCAGATTCCTACATTGGACCCTACTGTCCCAGTCAGTTAAATAATATGGTAACATATTATATATATAATGTGTTACCAGGTACCATAACATTAAAAACAGGGAAAAGGTGGGACTGTGACATAAATTTGCATGATAAGTGACATGTAACTGAATAACATTTTTTATGCACAAACTAGATTAAAAAATGAATCAATAAACACAGCATGTTTATATTAATCTTGTGTGCACCTTATGTAGAATTATTTTCATTTGGAAATATGTCAGATCAGCATTTTACACATGCAATAGTTAATTAGCACTGGAATAGTCACATGATAAAAGGCACACATTAATATTCAGCACAGGAGTCAGCAGATTAGTTCTATATATTCACTAGCCCATTCATTTATCATTTTTATGCAGCTAAAAAGTCAATATAATTTTCTACATTTGAAATTGTACAACACAAAAGCCCAATTTCTGTAGTTATTTGGTAAACATCTCAAATCGGCTTGCTCATTAGGAAATTCCAGCCATTGGAAGACATGAAATACACCATGGCTTTAGATAACTGTATTTAGATATAAAGTGAATTCAGGTAAAACAGCTTATGGGAAAACAGCAATAGGAAAGTTCTTTAAATCAGGTAAAAATAAACGTTTATACAAGCTGTTCAGATGTTCAGATCCATAATGTAAGGTTAACACTGTGATTGGGGTTATATGATTGGCAGCAGTGTGCTTTATTTATCGCTATTTTATAATCGTGGCTGTAAATGTAGGATAGCGGCTGTAAATGTTTGATAGCTGTCGTAAATGTATGATTGTGATTGTAGATTTCTAATTCCCCATACAATACCAGTGCAGTAATTTGGTACCACATGTTATTGTTTGCACGAATGTTCGTACATTTATGTCCAAGATGGTACTTTTCCAATATCCTGCCATGTCTGAGGCTAATGGCTAGGTATCTGTTGAAATGGGAGGGGGAGGTTGGTGGCCATGAATATGTCAAATATTAGGTGGAGAGTGGGGATGTTGGGGGACTGGTTGCCTGTTGGAATCAGTGCATGATTTGGGGAGGTTGGTAATTACATTTGCTAGGTTCCACATTTGCTCTCCCTTTGTGGGTCTCTGATGAAGCGTCGGGAACGCCGGGAAACGTGTCAGACCACTGGTTTGTTTGCACTTTTGTGATGCTTTTACAGCTTTGATTGATGTTTACATATGGTTGAAATAAAAGTTTTGCGATGACACCTACCAATCCTGAGTCCTAATTCCGGAGCGGTCCGCTCCCTAATGCTCGCTCTTCGTACTAGGTTCCACAATAGGATAGGGAGAAGAACATTTTCTTGTGGATTAAAATGTACCTTGACTATAAATTAGAATAATATTAGAAGTCTTCTCAGAGTTTCATCACTTCCATCCTTGTGCTTTTATATGGTCACATATGATTTCTAATATTGTTATAATTTACACTAGGTGTACATTATCCACTATTTAGCCAATGTATCCAAATATTTACAATTATTCCTAAAGGAGAACTAAAGTCTCCAGACAACATTGTCCCAATAGACAGAGCACATTCACAAACATACAACAAGCTGTGTCTCACCTGTGTCTCAACTGCTGTGGTCAATGGGTGATTTTTGAAATTAAACTGTGAGTACTAAGGTTCAGCTCCCACAACCCACCTTAGCTGGGTAAACCCCCAGCTAAGTGTCTGCATACAGGCACATGTTCTGTAGTGCTCAACAGATCAAAAACAAGGAAGTTGCAGCCTTGCTTCCTAGAAGCTCACAGCCAATCACATTACAGCACAGAGATCCTCCCTCTCTCTGCCACAGAACAGGGATTTTAGTTTTTTATTTTCAAACACATTCAATGCTCCTGTCCTAACAATGATATAATCCTTTACTCTTCATACAAAAAGAAAAGTAATCTTAGCAGTGTATTTCATAGATAGTATGGATGTAAGAAACGGAATGCTAAAAAAAAAAAATACTGGGGAATAGAACCTGCAACTTGTACATTTACTCTGTCTTGCTAAAAGGAGAGCTTTTACCTCAACACTAACAGAGATACTATATAGAAGATGAGTAAATGTAGCACCTTTTACTAGGAACATAATGGACACAAAAAATAAAGGTAAGTGTGAGGATTTGAACTTATGACCTTTTGAACTGTGTGTTTCTAAAACTGGCATCTTACCAGATAAAAAAGCTAAAAACTTCAGTACATTTAGAAGCTTTATCTTTTGCTTGAAACATAATAGAAACAAAAAAAAGGGAAAAAAGGGAAGTTTGGGGTATTGAACTTGTGACCTTCTGAACTGTGTATTTTTTTTATAAAAATGCACAGAGCATCCTAGTACATTTAGAAGCTTTATTTTTTGCTAAAAGAATAATTTAAAAAATGGAATATGGAAGTCCAGCAACTAACACTGACTGGTAAATAAACTGCACGGTAACAATACAAGCAGCTTTCAAAGTCTTACCAGGGACTTCTATATTGGTGTATAGAAAACATTCTGTACACAGAGACAGTGAATACTGGGATCAGGGGGCGTGGATCTATTTCTCACATATACTTTACTAAATGCAACGTACTAGAGAAGAATCTTACAATGTATAGGTGTTCTGGGGAGAAAAATTTTCACATTAGGTTTTAAAAAATGTAAGTTTACTTCTCCTTTAACTATTTTTAAACATTGAATTTTACGGGCAAAATTCACAGTAAAAAAAAAAAAAGCCCAGTACCCTATATCAACATCAGTGTGCCAGAACTAACCACCACCTACTCCCCAAGTCTCAAGAGCAAAAGAGTAATGAATGAAAATCTAACCACTTGTCAAAGCCAACAAGAAAATAAATCACTGTCTCTCCTAAAGTTCCCTGGAACAGGTTATAGAAAAGCTTTCCACATATGCTGTAAAATAAATGTATTTGAGATGTCACTTTGGCATTGCATTTGCCTTTAAATGTTCCTAAAGCTTTATAGATTATAAAGAAATTACAACTGAACTGCTAATCTGCACTCATCGTTATTTTATTTACAATTACAGGGGCATATTTATGAGCAATAAACACATTTACATACAGTATATTTCTAAATATTCCCTGCAGAGGATACAATACAAAATTTTAGTGACATGGCAAACAAACTGTACATTACCCTGGAAAGCGCATTGCACCTCATTTTAGCCACACCCTCTTTTAAAGCCCACTCCCACGTTACAGTATACCCTCATTATATATATTATATACATTATACCCTTATTATATAAAGTATATACAGTATATATACAGTATACCCTCAAATTCCTGTTGTTTCTGTTTCTTCTTCTTCCGTTTTATTCTTCCGCTTATTTGGACTGTATCTCCTCCCACAGTTTTTGAGCGAGAGACATGAAATTCGGTACAGACATGCGGGGCATATAGGAGAAGTGTACTGTCTTCTAGCTAAGGAATCTGCGGAAGTGTTCAGGCATTATCATCAAATTTTGGGACATTTTTTCCCATAGATTATAATGGTAACAATCCTAAAATGTGGATATTTCAAAACAGTTTGTTTCATGTCATAAATACAAACGCTGATACACCCAACCCCCCACACAGACACAAGTACACCCACCTACTGACCTACCTTTCCATTCCCATGGAAGCCAAACTTAAAGGGTAACTATAGTCAAAAAACTAATTTTGATCAATCATCAATGAAAGTTAGTTATTTAGTCATACATGCAAAAACACATACCCCCAACCTCATATGGATACACATACATACTGATGTACCCTTCCATTCCTGTGGCAGCCATACTTAAAGGGTAAATAAAGTCAAACAAACTAATTTTGATATATCCTCAATAAAAGACAGTTTTATGGTTGTAAACACAAAAAAAGACATACCCCCTCAACTAGACCCAGGTACACACACCTACTGATCTACTTATCCATTACGGTGGCAGCCATACTTAAAGGGTAACTAAGACTAAAAAAACTAATTTTGACCAATCATCAAAAAAGTTTTTTTTTTAACCCCCAACAAAAAAGACATACACCCTCAACCAGACCCAGGTACACTCACCTACTGACCTACTTTTTCATTTCTGTGGCAGACATACTTAAAGGGTAACTATAGATAAAAATAAATTTTGATTAATCAAAGGTTTTTTTTTTTAACTTCCAACCTGACACAGGTACATACACCAACTGAGGTACCCATTCATTCATGTGGCAATCATATTTAAAGGGTTAGTAAAAAAACACATTTTGACCAATCATCAAAAAAGTTAGTATTTTATCCCCCAACCTGACGCGAGTACACACACCAACTGACCTGCCTTTAATTCATGTGACAGCCATATTTAAATGGTAAGTAAAAAACAATGTCCTCATCATTGGCATTATTAAGTTTTAAAATCTGCAGCACAAACACACACATTCCCTTCCAAAATGCGGTCTTTCAAGCCAAATTCAAAGTTTATACTTAAACTCTTTCTCTATCTAGTATACAGTATACCCTCATTATATTTTCCTTGTACCTAGACTTTTTGCTACATGAACAAAATATAAGGATATTAGAAGTCACCAAAGAGTTTCATGACTATATAACAGTATTATGTATAGGGATGTATATACTATCGCAAAATGTAAACAAATTTTCATCCTTTCTTACAAAACTACAAAACTACAAAACTCCCTTTAGTAAAACCACTATTTTTACTTAAAGGGGAACTGTGATCCAAAAATGACTTTAGTGATAAGAATTGCTCTCCTGAGAATTTTTGCAATTTATTTTCATTGTTTTGCATAGTTTTGAAGATATTTACATTTTTGTGTGTGATATGGCAGCAGCATCACCAGGTCCCCTGCACTTCCTGCTATGAAACCATGTCAGTCAATCTGCCCTGTGTCTCCTCCTCCCCTTTGCAGCCCTCCCTGGTCCCTCCCACTAATGGGAGGGACCAGGGGGAGAACTCTGCCTGAAAAGGCTGTTTTCACACAGTGGGAAAGAAGGGCTATAGATTCCCTTACCTACTCTGTCAGGACTTCACACAGCAGAGAGGAGGAGGGACTTCCTGTCTCCCTCACACACTGAGGGAGTCTGAGGCTATGCAGGAGAAGTCTTAGAAATGTCACATGTCAGCCTCCCACTTATTAAATTTCTGCTCAGTCATTTCTTTATATCTTGGGCTGTGGACCACATAGAGAGGTGGTTGATGGCTCGTTTTAAAGGTAGAAAATTGGCCTTTAATTTAAAGTCAACTTGTTTGAAAACCACTGTTCCCCTTTAATTCTTGTTACTTTCTGGAGTCCAGCTCTTGCTAATACTGGTGCCAGGACAATAAGCATATGAAAGTTAAGTTCCCATTTGTGTTACTGTCTATATTCTGATCAGCATTACACTTACTGTTCATGTCTGTATTTTGTCTCTCTCTCGGTTTAATCCCCTTTCACATGGATCCTTGTACTTTCTGATGACATCAAGGTGCCAGAACTGCAGTTAACAGTGATAGCAGGAAGAGGTGATCCTGGGCACCTGTAAACTCCCCCTAAAATGCATATAGTATGTAATAACAGGAAATTGTGTTTTTTTCACTATTTTAGCAGGCCTTTGATGCTTTCAAACATTTTTGTAAATAGCATAGAGCACCCCACATCTAATTTAATACAATTTATGTTTGTGCTCCTACTTAGTGCCAAACTCATTAATACATCAGTCAGGCCATTACAGTAAATCACCATGAGAAAGTGGGGCGCTCCTTATTACATTCCCCAAAATATATATATGACACCAGAACATCTTACATTTATTTTTTCATGTTTTTGCCCTCAAATTTACTTACTTTACTTTTAAGATTAAAGAAAAATGTCAGTGCAAGCCTATTCTTTGTACGTCATTTACGTGAAAATCATTTATTTCGCTTGAAAATGTCAAATTACTGTTCTTCATAATTCTTATTCTCTTTTATTCCTTCCATTTTTAAAAATGTATCTCCTACCACAGTTTTCGAGCTAGAGACACACACAGTATTCTGGAGAACTGTGTTGTCTTCTAGCTAAGGAATTCTGGGAAAGCATTTCCAAGCTATCTGCAAATTTCCAGAATTCTTTGTCATTCTCTTCATAAAATGCACCTGAATTAAGATTACTCTTGAATAAATGCACCTGAGGAATTATCAAGCTTTATTATCTAAACAGTGGATCTGAGGTTAAACTTTTAAACTTAATTTTAAAAAAAGTCCCACAATTAGAAAATTAATAGATTATAAAAATAATAATTAACAAAAAAGCATAAATTAACTCAGAATGAAAATTGAAATTAATACAATCTTTCAATCCCAATAGAAATGATATTGAAATTTAAAACACAGGTTCACTCAAAAAATGGACCTACCGTATATACTCGAGTATAAACCGACCTGAGTATAGACCGAGACACCCACTTTTACCTCTAAAAAGGAGTCAAAGTAATTGACTCAAGTATAAACCGAGGGTAGAAATTATGAGCACTACTGCCTTCTGATTCTGTATTGTTTTGAGGCTTTAGTTGCCCTTTAAATGGACAGCAGAATTCCCATACAGTAGTCCCATACAGTAATAGCCAAATTCAGTATAGCTATTACTGTATGGGAATTCTGCTGTCTATTTAAAGGGCAACTAAAGCCTCAAAACAATACAGAACCAGAAGGCAGCAATAGATAACATTCTACTTCTGATTCTGTATTGTTTTTAGGCTTTAGTTGCCCTTTAAATGAACATCAGTCCCATACAGTAATAGCCATCCTGTATTTGGTTACTGTATGGGAATTCCTATGTCCATTTAAAAGGCAATTAAAGGAATAGCCACTGCAGGAATTACTGTGCCTTCCCCCTTCTGCCCTTCTTGCCTTCTCCTACCTGCTCCACATGTTCCCCTGCAGGCTGCTCTGGATCCTCTTCTAAGCTCCAGCAGCCGCATGCTCCACTTTCCTCTGCTGGCAGATGTCACTACTCAGCGCCTGCTTCACTTCCCGGCGACGAGTATTGACGTCAGTCAGCAGAGGATGCGGAGCGCGCGGCCGCCGGAGCAGGTAATTCTTTGACTCGAGTATAAACCGAGACTCGATTTTCAGGCTATATTTTTAGCCTGAAAATCTCTGTTTATACTCAAGTATATACGGTACCTTTTTCTCATTACTTGAAGAATGGAAGATACAGGATCTACAGTTCAATTAACCAAACAGGAGCTGGGAGGGAACAAAACCTTTAAACTTACCCTCAATCATGCTCCTTTTCTGATTTCTCTGACATCTCCCAACTGCATTCGTGTTATACGATACTTTTGTCTGAATGCAAACTATAGAATAGTATAGCCTGAATGCAGTCGGAAAATACTGGGCTGCTAAAAACACTAAAGCAATAATTAGCATTACTTTTCAATGACAGCCCACATTTCATCTATAGAAGAGATAAGTAGGGCTGAATTTACTAGATGATGTCAGATGTTTATTTAATATCATTGTATTTAAAGGGCATGTCCAGCATAATTAAAACTTTTTAGTCTGGTAGAGCATCCCCCCCAAACCCCATTTCCACATTATTTAGAATTGCCAAAGATGCCTCTGAAGGGAGTTACCTGACCTGGTCCTGCCACTCTGCACTGCCCTGCCGGCGCTTCTTCCTGGTTGTAGGTGTCATTCAAGGCACAATGTGATGGCACAACAAATTTCCTGACAGCTTGAAACAGGAGCAGGGGGGCAGCAACTAGGTGGTGATGGACAGGGTCAGGTAAGCCCCATAGGAATCTTTGTCAATTCTAAATGATGAAGGAAAATGGGGTTTGGGGAGTGCTCTACCAGACTATAGACTATAAAAAGTTTTTTATGCTGCGCATGCCAATCAGGGAAATTCAATAACCGTTTTTTCCTTTAAAAATGGTGATAATTTTGCCCCAACCAATCGGATGATAGCTTTCAAACAATAAACAAAATCTGATTGGTTGGGGCAAAATTAGCACAATTTTTAACGATTTTTTAACGACTTTTATGGAATCTGCCTGTGTGTTCTTTGAATTCCACCCAACACCAAAATAACTCAGCACTCCCTGGTGCCCGTATCTGTCCAATGGTGTAGGTCCACTTCCCAATCTGATAAACAATAAAAGAAGTGAAGACAAAATGTGAGTTGTTCGTGTGTTTCAGTTTTTATTTCTTTTATTCAAAATTCATATTTTGTGAACATAAATAACTGGGGGGGGGTTACTATTCTACTTTAATTCCAAATTACATTATTTTGAAAGTTACTGGTATGATACATACACAGGGAGATTTACTCAGAGCAGCTACAGTATTGCCCTGGGTAAATCTCCACTTTTCAAATTCAATGAGCCCACAGTGCTTTTAGCTGGCATTAAATTATGATGCTATTATATGTATGAACTGCTTATTGTAATAGTCACACCGGGTGTCTTTTGTGATACCTGCTCAGCAGGGAAAAAGAAGGGGTTAAAGTTGCGCTAACCAATATTAAATTGTTAAAGATCCATTCTGATTGCCATTTGGAAGGACCTCCCCCCCTGCATACTGGAGTATGCTTTTTTGCATTCTTATGGATCAACAGTTATCAAGAAGCAGGGATCATGGGTAGGCCTCCAATACTACAGCATGTTACTACTCCTCTTGCTATGTGATTACCATTACAAGGTGCAATTCTGTCTTTAACCTTTCCCTAAATTTAATGGCAGCTCTTTGCTAGCAGTAAAACAAAATTCAGTCAGTGCTGCATCTGTGTTGGTACATTGCCTGTATTTTTTTATGTGGACCCTGTAAGTATGAAAATCCTATCCCTCACATTGATTAGCAATGTGCGTGATATGCTGAGCAGGTAGGAGATGTGAGGAAGAAAATGAAAGGTAACAGGAATGTGGTATGTGTATTTGCTTTGGTACATGTAGGTGTACTTATCGGCTTCCCCTAAAGTATTTACCACTGCCTTCTTTTTAAGGCTAACGTTGTCACACTTCTAATAACAAACCTGCTCTATACCACTGTCCTTTCTTACCTAATAGTAAAGGCAATTTGCTGCAATTATGAAATGATCTCTACAGACAATTCCACTCCATCCATATGGATCAGTGGGGATGTGTGCATTTGGTTGGATTGACACTGTTGGTGTTCCATTCCCAAATTCAGATAAATGCACGTTGTTGCCACTCTAGTATGCCTGTGAAGGTTCTCATTCATCCAGGTCATAGTATATCTGTTGTATTCAGTTCAAGTCTTCAGTCAATTCCAGTTGATCAAACTGAATACAACAGATATGATTTTTTAGGATAAATCATTAATATCAACTTGGTCCTCCCGCACAGACATCGCCACGTCTTTTTACGGCCGCTGTCGCACATTTACTATCACAGTCATAAAATTATGATTAACATTGTATAGTTACACAATCCTAATTATACAATCCCCTATACAAAATCATTGCGGTAGTTTACTACCACGTGGTACTGTACGGCCAATCGGTCATAAATGTACGACCGTACATTAGCAATAACCTTCCGAGGTTTAGGATACCCGGGGTTAGTGAATAAGCTAACAACAATAAGCTAACAAGTGCTAACAACAGTGCTATCTGCTTTTAGTTTAATTTAGGAGTTTAATAATAATGTCCTACTGCATTTTTAAAAATGCCTCTAAACTTATGTTTTGGTATTATTACTTTCACAGGGAAAAATAATTTATGTAACAATCATAGAAAGAGACAAAATAAATAAAGAACTTACAATATTTTATATTTTAGGTGTAGGAGGGGTTAGACGTTATAGAGTATAAGAAATGCTTTTAACACGATGATCCATTTCAGGAAAGGGAGGGGACAGAGGTTAACAGATACAGGCTAGAAGAATTCATCAATATACACTGTAACATCTACATGTTTAGTTAATACTGTTTCTTTAAGGCATAGAGGCAAGCTGGGAAAAGGGGCAGTATCAGGAAGTAAGCTAGGGAATAGCATGGTATGAGAAAGTGTGATGTACCTGTTGCTGTGTTTGAATAAATCAAGTTCCCTCTACATTCCAAGTGTTTTCTTGCTCTTGAACAATATAACAAGGGAGACATAACAACTGGCGACGAGGATTAAAGACTTTAACCCTGTGAGTACCAGCATACTTACCATTGTGACTACCTGTACCAGTCCTCCACATACAGGACCCAGTTATACTCACTTGCCTGTCACTGTCCATCTACAGCAGACTGCACAGCTCTCATTCTACTTTCTGCACTGTTCAGTTTAACTCTATCACTGCTGCTTCAAAAGTAAAGTTAATATGGCTGAGCAACTCCACACCTTCACCAACTTTGATTTGTCTGATACCAATAATCTTGCACAGAACTGGAAAAAATGGCTACTCCGTTTTGACAATTTCCTGGAGGCCATGGCCATCACAGAGGATAAAAGAAAGAAAGCTTTATTACTTCATTATGCTGGTTCTGCTGTTTATGACATTTACTGCACCTTACCTACAGACAGCACTACTGACTACTCAAAATGCTCTAAAGCACTAACTGAATATTTTAATCCTAAGCAAAACATCAGATATGAAAGATACAAGTTCAGAATTGCTAAACAACTACCCCAGGAGACCATGGACTCCTTTGTCACCCGTTTAAGACAATTAGCACAAAGCTGCAATTTTGCTGATGTTGATGATGAAATCACATCACAAATCATTGTATCCTGCACATCATCTAAGCTACGGCGCAAAGCTTTACAAGCAGATTGTTGCTTGCAGGATCTTCTACACATGGCACGGTCCCTGGAAATTTCTGAGACTCAAGCTGCTGCCATAGAGGAGGGCACTGATGCACAGGTGTGCAATCTTATGCACACTAAACGCAAAACTATAGGCACTGACTGCTCAAAGATGTGCTACAGATGTGGCAAACATTTCCCTCATAATGGTGACTGTCCTGCTCTAGGACGTAAATGTACTAATTGTGGAAAACTGAATCATTTTGCAATTGTATGTAAATCTGCTCCTAAGTCATCCCTACGCACATCAGATACACTGAGCTCAGCACAAGTCAAATACATTCAGCCAAATTCTGGAGATGAGTCACCTACTGTTTGCAGTGACTATGTGTTTATTACATCCACTGCACAAACTGTACATTCCCCCATCATCACAATATCTCTCCTTAACACTGCAGTTGCTTTTACTATTGACACAGGAGCCTCTGTGAACATTATAGACATGTGTACATATTGCCAACTGAATACTAAACCTGCTGATTACATTTCACGACATCCCACTACTTCAGATGAGGCCACAAAGTCTATTGCAGAAGAATATATTAACTTTGTTGCTGCACACGCTGTGCCAAAAGCACTCACATTGGACATGTTAATAGAGGCAACCAAACGGGACAAAACTCTTCTTGCATTAATACACATAATTGAAACCAACAGGTGGCATGAAATCCAGAGAGCTACCTTTCCTGATCCTGAAGTAATCATCACTGAACTAAAGGCATTTGCAGCTGTCAAAGATGAACTTTCCCTTGCTAAGGACCATCTCATTCTAAAAGGAACCAAATTAGTAGTACCTCAGGCCCTTCGCCAAACTACTGTAAATATTGCCCATGAAGGACATTGTGGCATTGTTGGCACTAAGAAACTTCTCAGAGAAAAAGTTTGGTTTCCAAACTTGGATCAAATAGTTGAAAAAACTATACAGCACTGTTCCACTTGCCAAGTAGTAACAAATTCTTCCAAACCTGAACCACTCCATATGTCTTCCTTACCCTCAACAGTTTGGGATGAAATTGCTGTGGACATTTATGGTCCTCTACCCGATGGACAATACCTACTTGTTGTTGTAGATGAATATTCAAGATATCCTGATATTTCATTCATTACATCCACATCAGCTACCACTATACTACCTGCGTTGGACAGCATATTTTCAGCATATGGCATACCCCGAGTGGTAAAGACAGACAACGGGCCACCATTTAATGGACATCTGTTTCAACAATTTGCTGCATATCTTGGATTTAAACACAGAAAAATAACTCCTTGCTGGCCACAAGCTAATGGCATTGTAGAACGGTTCATGAGTACTCTAGGTAAGAGAGTTAAGGCTGCTTATCTGGAACAAATTCCACTAAAGCAGGCATTGTACAAATTTTTACGCAATTACCGAAACACTCCTCACTCAACCACTAATGTTCCTCCTGCAAAACTTGTCTTTAACAGGCCAATTCATACACTTCTTCCAGAAATCCCTAGTGCACACAATCCACCACCTAGTGACTCTTCTATTAGAGAAACAGATTCTCAATCCAAACAGAAAATGAAACAATATGCGGACCAAAGACGTCATGCTCAGTCCTCCCATGCATGTCTAAATGATAGGGTGGTTGTTTTACAAAAGAGACATAACAAAACAACCTCTGCATACAATCCCAAGCCTTACCATGTCATAGCCAGAAAAGGTAGCATGATTACGGCACAGCGAGATGGACATAGCATAACCCGGAATGCTTCATACTTTAAGGTTCTCCCCAGTCTGAATAACATACCACAGGCACAGACAGGAGTCAGAGAGTCTCCTCAAACATTAGGAGGGCCAGTTCAATCACCTGAATGCATCCATGTACCTGCTGATACTTCAGTATCACCAAGGAGTGGTGGTCAGTCTCCGATTCACGATGAACCATGTTCAAGGAGACGATACCCCTGCCGACCACGAAAACCCCCACCAAGGCTTATTGAGGAAATATAAGCTCTTTCATAATATAAACTGATCTGTATTTTAATATGCCAGTGTTTCATTTATTTTTTCATTACTATTTGTATGTTTTGTGTTTAACCTTTAAAAAAAAAAAAAAAAAGAGGGATGATGTAACATCTACATGTTTAGTTAATACTGTTTCTTTAAGGCATAGAGGCAAGCTGGGAAAAGGGGCAGTATCAGGAAGTAAGCTAGGGAATAGCATGGTATGAGAAAGTGTGATGTACCTGTTGCTGTGTTTGAATAAATCAAGTTCCCTCTACATTCCAAGTGTTTTCTTGCTCTTGAACAATATAACAAGGGAGACATAACATACACTATCAACAGAAAGCTGTTCTGATTTACAACAGAATTTGACATACACATCACATCACACCATGATGGACCACAGTTTATAATTGTTGTAATGTACACAGTTTGTGTAAATAGGTGTTGTTTTGTTATTAGACATTTTGCAGATGACAGTATTGTATACTTCAGGCAACATGCACAATCATTTATTTATTTTGCTTCCACTGCACGACAGATTTTTTAGTCAAAGTAAATTTTTTCCAAGAATAAAATTGATTACACTTTCCTACTGTAGCAAACTTCAGCAAGATGTTTTTTTCCAGAGATAATAACAAAAATGCACAGTGATCATTAATTGCAATTCCTGTAATATACCATACAGCTTGAGGCTATATTTTAGTTCCCACAGACACTGTTTCTTCAAGCATCCACAGTCCTGCTTGAACATTGGTTATATGGAGATTCATGTTGAACTCAGAGGTTTAGGAAGAAGTTCTTGATTTGAGTCAATCTATTGGGTGACACATTTCATACATTCTGTAAAAAGATAATACAGTACCATAATGAATTAAACTTCTATTGGATTCAATGGAATTCAGACCTACTGAATTTTAGGACAATAATTGAGTAAAAAGTATTTCTATGGCAAATTGGTTTCCAAATAACACCAAAGGTCATTATGGAAATAACACCAAAGGTCATTATGGAAATGATCCATATCATTTATGGATATTTTGTTTGAAAGGCAAGACTTGATTCTAACAAGATGTACACTAAATGAAATGCAAGATAAAAAAAACTTAAAAATTTGCTTTCCTGCTCTTAACAACACCAGTCTTTTGGAAATCCAGAGGAACATTTCCTTATTTCCTCCTCAACAACTGCCACAAATGCCTTCTAAAGACATGCTGGGTGCTTTTGGTTTAACTAGAACATCACAGACTGTAAAGTCTCCAAAAGTTGTGGGAAATGATGAAAAAATATGAATATAAAGGATCATAAAAACTTTCCTTTGGCAGTTTCTTTCTTTTCAAAGCTGCAAAGGGCTCATTTAGGGCTTTCAGAAAATTTTTTAAATTAAAAAAAAGTAATTTGTTGTACTTAACTGGTCTCTTGCATCTATCTAAGGAATAGATTTTACATGTTTGAGCCATAAGTAGAAATGGCAAAAAAGGAATTTTATTCTGGTTTTTTTTTTACTTGCAAAGTTTGTAGTTTTTGTAAAGTTATTATGTGTGTGTTATTTATAAAGCCATAACACTATTATATTGATTTATCAGTAATACGTAATTCAGTGAAAAATCTTTTCTGTTGGAACACAGAGGAATATTAATAGAATACCATAGATACTGACAGAATACTACTGAATAATGGATTCTGGCGACTACTCCATTATATGGTAAAACAGATTGGATAACCTGCCATTATCAATGTGAATCTATATAAAAAGTTATACCTGAATTATTCCAGCCATATATCCTTACTGGTACAGTATATGGATGCAAGGGGGTGAAGATCTATGAATTGTAATACCATATTGTGACCAGTTCTGATAAAGGGAAACACATAACAGTAATATCACAATAGATTACACTGCACTGCCCATTCAGTAAAGGGATACGCATGCAAATTGCTCTTTGCTATTAGTAAAAGGCATATTCACAATTATATAGAAATAAGCATATGTTTAGTTTCAAATTTGCATCTGGTTTATAGACTATTGACATTAACCATGTAGCCTAAGAGGTAAGAGCAGTTGTTTTCGAGTCCTTGAAGCCAACAGATTACATTTCCATTCATAAAAAGAATCATTTAAGAAGAGGGCAGCTGGCAGTATGAGACAGACCCTAATAATTCACATTTCCTTTCTGAGGACCTAGGGCCATATTTATAAAGGTACGGATTTTTAGCAATGCCGCGCCTTAATGATAGTTAATTTCCAATTGCTTTAAAAATCATTAATTTATGATCGTTATCGTAAATTAACAATAACAATCATTAATCTACAATAATGTGATCGTACATTTACAATCCCCATTCAATACCATTGCGGTATTTTACTACCACATGGTATTCTACGACCGAACGTTCATTAATTAACAAACGTTTTGTGTAAATGTACAACCGTGGACGTACATTTACGGCTATTAACGTTTGGTTTCGCTAAATTGTGATACTGCGCTTTATAAATATGGCCCCTAGTTACAAATCTCCAAGGACATTTTAGATGTCTTTGCTGTCTGATCTGCTGTTTGCTGTCAGTTGTGTCTGTGTCCTATTTGTGCTTTTAGTGTAAAAAAAAAAAAAAAAAGCTTTGTGTTTATTTGTTTGCTTCTGTGTTCCTGTGTTGTTTTGTCTTTTGTGTTTGTGTGTGTGTATATATACATATATATATATTTTTCTTTTGTAAAAATTTGGGAGAGGGAAATGCCTGGCAGGGCAAGAGGGAGAGCCAGGAGCAGGGGTGCTTCTGCACGTGGAGGGAAAGGGGGGGGGCAGGGGAGAGCCTACTGAAGGCTCTGGCCAGGAGCTACCTGGCCCTTCGCAGGGCAGCCGGGTAACCGTACCCGATATGTTTAGGGGTAGCCGTGCTAGGGCTATCCCTTCTGATCAAAGAAGGCGGGTAGTAGAGTGGATTACCCAGCCTTCCTCATCCACCTCCTCACAGGCACAGAGCAGCCGAGCTGCCACTGTAAATACTGTGTCTGCTCCTTCCTCACCAGAGGCTCCTACTGTGGGCATGGACCCTGATCCTCTCTATCAGGAGTTCATTGCCCACATGGCCCGTACTTTCGGGGATCCTAAGGAGGAGTCTCAGGATCTGTTTTCGCACACTATGTCGCCCGAGGCGGAGGAAAGTGCTCAGTGCACAGGGGGACAGGAGGCTGACGATGTCACGCAGCAGTCTGTGAGCAGCCAGGGAACTAATGCAGGGGGTGAGGTTCCAGATGCTGCTGCTGTTAGTGACACAGCCTCCAGTATTGAGGAGGTGGAAGTGGACGATGAGGTCACCAATCGTCGATGGGTGCCCTCTGTGAGAGAGGAGGAGGATAGTGTCTCTGAGGGATGTCCCTCAGAGCATGAGCACGATCCTGAACCCAGAGGCAGGACTCGTGGAAGGGGCAGTGCACCTAGTGGTGCACGTGGAGGTATGGCACCAATGAGATCTGGTGCCGGTGCCCCACAGCAGCAGGTGACCTCTGCTCTGAGTCGTGCCGGTGGCTCGGTGGTGTGGGAGTTCTTCTCACTGGCTCCAGGTGACAGCACGGTTGCAGTGTGCAAGTTGTGCCTGCAACGTGTTAGCCGTGGGAAGACCACATCACATTTGGGCACCTCCTCTATGAGGAGACATATGATACTGCACTACTTTGCCCGGTGGGAGCAGCGGACAGGGAATGTGCAGGCACCCACACGTTCCCTACCTCGTGCCCAGGTAGCCACCATTCCTCCTCCCCCTCCAGCCCATCAGCTGCTTCCTCGGTGGAAGTTAGGGAGGAGAGGCAGCCTTTGGCCCCAGCATGCGGTGTCAAGAGGCCTCTTGACACTGCTGCTGGAGCGTCAGCTAAAAGGCAGGTCTCTCTTCCCCAGTTGTTGGAGCGGAGGCAGAAATGGTCCCCCAGTCACCCCCAAGCCCAGCGTCTCACTGCCGGCTTAGCTAAACTCCTGGCGGTGCAGCTGCTACCTTTCAGCCTGGTAGACAGTGCAGCGTTCAGGGAGTTTGTGGCCATTGGCACACCACAGTGGCAGGTCCCTGGCCGTAGGTACTTTACCTCAGTCGCCAGGTCACCGACTACATCGGATCCAGGGACGGTGTAGCCATATCAGAGATTGAGGATCCACTGGAATACTGGGTGGCGAGGCTTGATATCTGGCCCGAGTTGGCACAGTATGCCATCGAGGTCCTTTCATACCCCTCATCCAGTGTTCTTTCGGAGAGAGCACCTTCAGTGCGGCAGGGGGTGTTGTAACGGAGAGGAGGACCCGTCTCTCCACTGAGAATGTGGGCTGCCTTACATTCATCAAGATGAATGAGGCGTGGATCACATCTCAGTACAGCACCCATATTGCTGATGCCCATGACTGAAGGCCTCCTGCCCCTGGCCACCTGTACTGCTCCTTCCGCCTCATTTTCCACCTAGAGGCTTAGCTGATGCTAGCTTAGCTGGCAAATGGCTAATTTTTCTTATTGGCAGGGCCATATATGGTCCTACCTTGCTCTACTGCATTCAAGTTGTGAAATAACAAATGCTCTGCCGCAACAGCTACTCTGTGGCTAAAGTTTTCAGTTCTGGGTCAATCCTGCCTGACCTGAGAGCAGTACTCCATATTTGTTCTTCCTTCTCTCTCCACGAGGCACCTATGTGGTGCACCTACTCTGACCATCTCATACAGCCGCAACAGCTACTCTGTGGCTAATGTTTTCAGCTCTGGGTCAATCCTGCCTGGCACGAGAGCAGTACTCCATATTTGTTCTTCCTTTTCTCTCCACGAGGCACCTATGTGGTGTCACCTACTCTGACCATCTCATACAGCCGCAGCAGCTACTCTGTGGCTAATGTTTACAGCTCTGGGTCAATCCTGCCTGGCCCGAGAGCAGTACTCCATATTACAAAGTGTGGGCCTGCTGTAACTCAACTCCATATTACAAAGTGTGGGCCTGCTGTAACTCAATGGTGCGGATCCTACGAAGCCTTACCCTTTCACCCGCTTTCACTTGCATGAAGCATACTGTGAGGGAGAGAAGCCAATGGGGTGAGGGGTATGTCCAGTGGGGCCAAGCCTGCCTGGCTCTTCAACAATGGTGGCAAACTGCAGTGGGCCTGCTGTAACTCAATGGTGTGGTTCCTACGAAGCCTTACCCTTACACCCGCTTTCCCTTACACGAAGCATACTCTGAGGGCGAGTAGCCAATGGGGTGAGGGGTATGTCCAGTGGGGCCAAGCCTGCCTGGCTCTTCAACAATGGTGGCAAACTGCAGTGGGCCTGCTGTAACTCAATGGTGCAGTTCCTACGAAGCCTTACCCTTTCACCCGCTTTCCCTTGCACGAAGCATACTCTGAAGGAGAGAAGCCAATGGGGTGAGAGGTATATCCAGTGGGGCCAAGCCTGCCTGGCTCTTCAACAATTGTGGCAAACTGCAGTGGACATTATGTAACCCAGTACCCCCATCACCTTCTTTCACTTGTTGTGTGCAAACTACTATATAGGGGAATGTGGCCAATGTGGTGTGTTTAATGGCATTAATGGTAAGGTATATACAATTATAATTACCAGACATAGAGCTAGCTAAATGGATATGTGTATTGTAATTTTTCAAATAAAAATTGATTATGAATCTATCTGAATAATCTGATATATCGAAAAATAAAGCCCAGAAACATTCTTTTGTTAACAAAAAGTTTTATATGAGTGATAACTTTTTTTTTTTTTAACTATTTACAAACATAAAAACAACAACAACAAAAAAATATTTTTGGGGATTACGGCATACCCTCCTCTCCAGTCTGGTCAGGCGGCGGCCCATGCGGCGCATCTCCCGCCGTATGCTCTCAAATTCTGTGGAGGAAGATATTGAGAGAATTGTGTTGAAGATGTTCGAGCATATTTCCTAAAGCACCATGCGGGTGCAATTTTGCACCGGACAGCTACTTACACATACATGGTACTGCAATGCTATAATGTTGCGGTATGTCATAAAAAGGAAAGCTCAGTATAAAATATCATTATTTCTAAAATTCTTAGTTTATATTATGCATACCTAGTTATGGTAACAGTGATTTCTACTGATTGGCTGTTGGATGGGTCACACATGCTCAGATCTCTACTGAGCAACTGAATCAACAAAGGGACTGGGTCAAGGGCAAGACCATAACGATCTCTATTAGGGGTCCTGCAAACAAGAAGTCAGTATTTCTGTATACACAGACACAATGCTGATTTGACAGGTTAAGGTCATTCGGATGGAAAAATACTGCTCTTTTTTTCTTAAAAGTTTATGTATTTTCACTGAACTTCCACTTAAAGCGATATTATTGCATCATGGGGGATCACTGATAAACAGCAGTAGGTAATGCTGGCATAAAACATTACGTTTATTGTGAAATTGTATAAAAACATTCTTGGTTTTGTATCACTAGGACTGTGCTACATACAAAAATTTTTAGTGGTGCGGCCCCCATAAAAGCATTGTCAAACCCACAGTACCCATTGTTGCATCATGTAGCGTGGATCTTACACTGGGAAAATACAGATATTAATAGTCATGTATATAACATTTCATTAACGTTGCATATGACTTACGGTTTTCAATCATGGCCGCTAGAGGGACTGGAGAGGCTGGAGCGGCTGGAGAGGGTGGAGGGCCTGGAGGGGCTGGAGAGTGTGGAGAGCCTGGAGAGGGTGGAGGGCCTGGAGAGGGTGGAAGGCCTGGAGAGTCTGGTCCTGCTTCTAGAAAAAAAAAATGTTTTATTTCAACAATCATTGTCCAATCCATTAGTAATATTACATGTATAAGAACATTTCCTAAAAGGCTACGTAGTGAACATTTCTTGGATAATTTTTGAACCACAAAAATGCAATAAAAAACTGGTTTAATGAAAGATTTTAAAAAACATTAACTTCACTAGGATGCACTTACGTTGTTGGCTGCAGGAAGGACTCTCATCCTCCCATGCTGGCGTCTCATGCAGGGGTAGGGGGGTGGGGGTGGAAGAGTCATCATCATCTGAAGGTTAAAATAAAAAAAAGACAATTATATATTTGAAGGTATTTCTTCAGACCAAAAAAAATGAAAGGAAGGGTTGGGTGTAGGAGTATATCAGTAGTTGTGTTGTGTTTACCTTGAATTCTGCTTGAAAATACAGATTAAATAAGGCAATAAGTTATAGTTTCTTTAAAAGTCAATCATATTTCTATGGCAATGATTTCCGGATCCTCGAGCGGACCGGATTTTGCGAAGTTCGGACATCTCTACTACAAAGTAGAGCAAAAACAAAAAGACAAATTTTGCATTGGATGCCGTTGAACATGACCCGTAAAGTATGAGTTAAACCCATGATAACCCTATATAACATTGGATGTGTGGGTTTAACTCATTTTTGGTCATTTATGGACAATATTACATCTCTCCCGTTAAGTATAGAGATAAAATTGAACAAATGCAGTCTGAGCATTTTTGATCCTAATCTTAGTCTAACAAGATGTGTACTGTTATAGCAAATTAACCATACAGCAATGGAATTTAAGCTACAAGTATAAGATTTTATCATTCAAACTAGATGATTTGCACTCAACATTAAGGACTGATCACAAAGAATGTCCCATTGCAAAACTGCATTTATTTGTATAATAACAACAAATCTTATATTGTTTTCATATAGTTTAAAGCCAGTAGCAGTAGCAGTTGTGTATGTTTCATTTTACTTTAAAAATCCCACCGTTAATTTACCAAAACTCCAAAAGATTTTTTTGTGTAATGTGGTTACCATAGGATGTGGTTAGGAGGCATTTTTGTAGGACATGTCTCAAACAAATTATGTCTCATCTAACTAACAGGTTGATATACCAAAATTTAAATGTAATTAACATGAATATCTGTGTGACTTGGAGAATTTATTCTTAAAGTACATAAAATAAGTAATAAACAGTAATACCACTTTTAATAGTTAACAGCTTCAATAGGCAGAGTAATAAACCAAGACAATAACATGAACATCCCCTATACAACTCATTTGAAGAATAAGGGGGGATTTATTTCCATGATTAAAGTCTGAGGTTTTATTCCAGTTATATGATGCGAAGATTTTTATAAATCATTTACCAGTTTTGATATACTCAACCGATATAAACAAAGTATGGCTTTTATATATCTTGTACTTACACTTCAAAAATGAGACAAACTAGCTTCTAATATTTTTTTTTAAATTAGATGTGCAAACACCCATGACAAATATTACATTTGGTTTTTTTTTTACAAATGTACAAGCCAAATAAATACTAATCTTCACCAATGGCTGCATAGACATATCTCAGATGAAAATATATCTCTAGTATATATTTATATAAAATCCAATCATTAGCACTGTACATGGTTTTTAAAAGTGAATTTAGGTTCCAACTCCACCATAAAGCTAAGACAGAAACAGAAAAGAAACTCAGAAAGACATGGCTCACAGAAACAAATATGATTGAGACAACAGCGTTTTAGTGTGCATGAATATATGAATGAATAAAGACACAAAAACATTGTTGAAAATTATTAGAAAGCAATGCAATTTTCTTAATAAAAATATAGGACATTTTGCGAATTCTGGAACAAACAATACTTACTTTGTTAGAAGCTGGGCTTTGAAAAAGCAACAATAGCTTAGTAGCAGCTTTATCCTATACCCAATACAGTCTTTATATTTTCATTATATTTAAGATACTCTGTGTTCAGCTTTTTAACTAATAAATCTTGTGTGTACATCAATGCTGTTGTATAGTATTGTCTGGAGTTAAAAATGTTGTTTCCATTAAGCTTCCCTACATGGTAATGCCATTTTGAGCAAACTAATAAATTGGATTTGATTGCTCAAAATATCTTTCCCATGAATATTTTCCGCTTAACCCATCTTTAGTCCCTATCCCTCTGCAGATTTCCCCTTGAAAGATCGGAACCTCAAGGGGAGGGGGGCTTCAAGCTGTTGATCAGATTTCCGAGCATTGCACTTGATTGAAAATCCGGTCAGAAGAACATCTGCCCATGTATGGCCAACTTTATACTGTATATTTGTGTTAAACTAGTATTAGATTATTTTAAACAGCATTAACTGAGAAACTATGAATCCATCTGAACCCATTTTCTAGATGTACGTGTTTGATGGACAGTTCCTAGGGCAGAATAAATCGAGGAAGGTAGGCTACAATTTATGTAGGATCATGCAGGAAATACTTATTTTCATAGTGCAGACCAGTGGCAGATCTCTGTAGCAAAGAGGACTAGAATGGCATTAATTATAAATACAGGCCTGTCTCTGCCAGTGGAATTAAACAATTATTCCACTATTATTGCATAAAAACCCTTTACATTTAAGTCTGGTTTATTTTTCATTTCTGCAATAATAGTTTGTATGGCCTGGAATAATGAACAATTAACTGGTTATATTGTCTGCAGTGATAGTACATTTACAGGGAGATGTAATAAAAGTTCTTATCGTTTAAAATGGTGTTAATTTTGCCCCAACCAATCAGATCTTATTTAACATTTGTAAGCTTACATCTGATTGGTTGGGGCAAAATTAGCACCATTTTAAATAAACTTTTATTGAATAACCCTGTTAGTTTTGTCAGTCCTTTTTGAAATTATGGGGGTAGTGCTACAGCTCATCTAATTACGTCTAGAAAATGTCTCTGTTTAGATCTCTGGTATAAAATTAATATATCGAATGAAAAACTAAACTTCAGATCGCAAGATTGTTACTCTACATCTCAATTTACATCCAAAAAATTTCTACAACCAGATAGCAATAGTGTACGCTCTGTGTCTAAGCTCTATTTGATCCATTTGTTCGCTTAAAGAAGCTTTCCTTTCCATTACAGAATCACAAAGAAATAGCCTACAGTACATCTAACAGATGGAAGCAGTGCTAATATCCCTATTCATTCTAATCTTCTCCAGTAACAACATTTAATTACATTCCCACATCTCTTTGATTAATAGCCTGGCATGGAAACTGAAGTTTTAAGAGAGGGTAAAGAAAGCCACTTGTAAGAAATGCTAAGAGAATTTGCAAAAGTAGTCATATTAATTCTTTACATTTATGGTAACTATATCTCATTCACCATTATAATTAATTTTAAGCAAAATTATAAGCAAACATTCAAGTTGTGCTTTTTAATTTCAGCATGCTTTAGAATCTGCTTTCTTTTTGTCATCTCCACCTAAAATGAGTAGGTTGAAGCATGCTCTGTTACTGTACATAAATGTTTCATCTATGACAAAAAGAAAGCAGATTTCATACCATTCATCCTCCTATAATCAATACAGGTTTTTAAAATTTACTGTGAGATGGCCGAACTTCGCAAAATCCGGTCCGCTCGAGGATACGCGAATTTTCGGAAAAATGTGAAAATTCGAAAATCCGCGAGCGGACCCATTAAAATGAAAAAATCCTCGAAAATACGAGAAATCCTCGTATTTTCGAAACTTTTCGAAAATACGTTTTTTCATGCATTTTTGAAAATACATGAATTCCTCATAGTTTCGAAAATTTTTGAAAACATATTTTCATGCATTTTCAAAAATACGTGAAATCCTCGTAATTTTGGAAATATTTGAAAATACGTTTTTTCATGCATTTTCAGAAATACGAGAAATCCTCGTAATTTCAAAACATTTTCGAAAACGCGGTTCGGAAAAGTTCGGAAGGCGGAAAACCGGAAAATCCGTGATATCCGCCATTCTCGAACGAGGTAAATCCGCTGCGGATTCGGATCCGCGAACTGGGCCATCACTATTTAAGAGTAATCTGAAGTCTCCAATCTCATTTGAATGCATTCTGTACTATGTATTTTCTGTTTCTGGGTTATACCACCCTTTTCTAAATAGTATTTTAAAATAAATAATAATAATAATAATTTTAAAAGATAACTTTGATGGGATATCTTATTCATAATTTATATTTACTGTATGCTTTGCCATCCTAATCTGTACTAGCAATTGGCTAGATGAGTCGTCATGTTCAACTGGAAAAATCTTTGTATAGCTTATGAAACTATCAGCACATTTTAGAATCATGTGTATAAGGATACACTAATATTATATTAGCTGGTACTGTTAAAACAAGCCATTATGATGTTTTTTATTACTAATTATACCTCGATGTTATATGATTAAATATAAATATTTGCCATTGCTGAAGAAAATGATAGCTACTTCTGAGTAAAATATAATTTAATAAGAAAAGATTTAACGGGCAATTCATTACAAGAAATGATAGACTCTCATTAGAACATTTTTGTAATTTAATTTTTTGGTATACAAAAAAGGGAGAGATTTTTTATTTCTACCAATGTAAACGGATACACGCAGATTATGGAAACTCTTGTGTCCAGGATGTTTTCTATTATCCACATCTGAATAATGAATTTTCATTTTAAATTTTTTTAACAATTTCCTAAGAGAGGCCTTGTTGTCCTTGGTTCAAATTTGGTTTTTGTTACGCACTTAAATGTTTTTGTTTCTTTAATGTATGTTGTTATAAAAACTGTTTAATAAATTTTATAATTTTTTAAATATATGATGTAAGAAAGATAGTTAATTAGCTATGTTTAATTCTTTTTTTCAATTTAAGTTGTTTTTAATGAAGCCTATATTTATTTCAGCAAGTTTCTAACTGTTTAAATATACAGAATTACATATACATCCAATTCACTTTAGCTTACATTTATATATGTAACATTTACAGATGTTACATATATAAATCCAGCTGTTGGATTGTGATGGACCCAAACCTGAAGCCGGTTCCGAAGTGGTTTTCATGGATCTGCCGGAACATGGACTTTGCAGATTTTTAAAATTTTTCAGATTGTTACAAACAGTGGAGCTCTTTTTGATGATTATCAAACAACCAAGGAATTCTACTTCAAAATTCGAAAATTTTCAATATTTCTAGAAATTCCCCATTTACAAAACTAAAAATGTTCTAAATTTTTATAAATCTCAAAAATACTACATAGAATGTCAAAACAGAAAGTGCATAAGGTTTTTAGTACTTTTTCAGTGTTTTTTTTTTAATTAAAATTTTGGGCATTGATATGTGTTTCCCAAGTCTCTGAGCCATTTACAGTTACCATTGTTATTTATACTTTCAGACTTTTCAACTCCCATTGACATTAATGGGTTCACTTAAAGATTTTTGGATTCCCCCCCCCCCCAAAAAAGCTGAATGGCCTTCAGGCGGTTCGGCCGTCTTTACTTCTGGAAAAATAGCAGTAAAATGCTATTGGTGATTTTCTGGGAACACTGGAGGCCACAACACAACAAATTAACTGTCATTATGGGTTAGGCTGGATACACTCTATAAGATTCTTTGCCCGGCCAACCACTCAATAGTTTAACAGTTGGCCTGGGACAAAGAATCTTGGCTGACAGTTTGTCGAGACCAATTGTGCGGTTTATAGAAGACCAAAATACTGTAGATTTTTCAGCCTGACCGTCCAATACATAGATTTATCTGATCATGCGTATTCAGCCTTAGGATTTGAGAAGCTATACTGAAGTGGGTTTGCCGTATTGTAGTTTAACATGCAGATTTCAGAAAATGTAGTGAGAATAAAGTTTTTTTAAAAACTGTTAAAAAGGAAAGTACCTGGGGCAGAGAGGTAAGATTGACAATTTATATCTCCCAATAACTTCTATGAGGAGCACCAGCACAGGCTTTGCCTAGCCTTCTGAGTGCTTCAGCACTATCTTTAATACAGGAAGGCCCAGTGCACTAGACTGGCAGATAAAAACTCTGTATGCTGTAGCTCATTAATGAAACAATATTGGTAGGTAGAAATAATTAATCCTACCTCCCTGCCCCAACTACTTTTCATTTTAAAAAATATATTTTTTTACTGTATAGTTTTCCTTTAAGCAGTTTCTGACTTGAGACCTCCAAGGAAGAAGCAGGCTACTAAATAGCTATAAACACATAATAAAACCTCCAGGATAGCAATCCATCATATTCCTATCCATGTTTCATAATAGAAACTGTACCAATTGCATTAGCAGGACTTGAAAATAGTCAAGTAAGCATGTTAATTCTTAGAGATTCCCTTTTGCATAATTATTTCTTTAAAATAATGAAAAAAGGGACTGTTGAAAAAAAGAGTAACAGACTGTATTATACAATAGGCCAAGAGATATTACATTTATAGCAATAACCCCAGAAATAAAATATTTTATGATCCTTTCTTGCTCAGACCTTCCTACAGTAGTTAAAAAATAAGCAGCTGCAGTTTAGTAGAATACCAGAATAAACAATAAACACATCTGGTAAGGATCTTTTTTGAAATACAAATTACCAAAGAAAGAATGTTAGAGATTATCACTACGAAACCTAATTAAACACAAAGAGCTTTAACAGTTGACCAGTATTTTATTAAGTTGACTATATTCTCATACCATTTTATGGTTTCTATTGCCTTTTTATAGTGCATTTTGTGTGGCAGTGGCAGACATTATAAGCAAGGAGATCTAAAGCATTACATTTATCATGGAACAGACATTTTTATAATCTAAAGCTACTATTAAAAATAAAAGTATACTCATTACTATCAAAAAACTCCATTAAAGGGGAAATAAAAGTGGAAACATATTGATTCATTTTTCAATGAGTCTGAAGATGCACCTCTCCTATTGGATAACACGCTTTTTGCAAACATGTCTTTCCAGAAGTTTTCCTGCCAGCAGGATCAGGACTGTCTGTGCTACAGAATCTAATGCATTTCTAGGGGAAAGCACCCAGCATTTTTGCTTATATAAAAATATATAGTAGATAGGAAGGGGTTTATTTAGCTACCCTTTAAATGTTTTTACATAACAAGGAATCCAGTCCTTTTAAGATGACATAAAATGTTTTTTTTTTGCTTTAAATTCTATCTTTTTAAATTCTTCTGTCATTTTAGTAAAATAAATGTCTTTAGTCTTTTCACCTAAAATGAATTAAACTCATTTTTATAGGCAAATATTTATATTAATGCTTTCACTTTTGTAGAAGTTTCAAGAAGAGAACTACTATGTTTACAGAATTAATATTTTAGCTTGGGTAGCTGTACTTTAACTTAAGCCAATAATGTGTGTAACTTGTCCACCACTGCTCATACATGTGCTTTTTCTGCTTTCTACAGTATATGGAAATGGAAGGATCAATAGATGTGTACTAATAAAAAAAAAATCTATTGAGGAAATGAAAATATTTCTTACAACAAGTTTTTTTTAGGTTTTATTTTTTTATCAGCATTGAAGAGAAAAATAAAATAAAAGTTCCAAATGACAAAAATTAGATAATACATTCTATATACAATACCATATGTCACAATGAAACCTCAGAATTATCTTTTATAGTATGGAGGATGTCATTTGGATGTGAATCACTAACAATTATCACATTACAAGTGTTTTTCCTACATTGGTGTACAACACACACACATAATTAAAAAAAAAAAACAATTAAATGTTTTTATCCTCTATAATAATTTGAAAGACACAAACCCCCCTGCATTTTGTGATATATTTAATAATACACATTTTTTCCCTAAATAGCCAGAACTATAAGCATGGTGATTAGCATTTTCTTATTCCTTTTTACCCCCAATCAAACACAAAATGGAGATTGCAAAGCGATTTGCTGTACGTTCTGGATAACAATCAATAAAATGTAAAAATCAAAAATGTGTAAATTACAAAAGAATAAAATTAAGTGCATACAGTTGTGGTATTTGGATTCTTTCCCTTCACAGATGACTAAAGCAATGTCAAATCATTACACCCCATTAAGTTTTTTCCAAAATACCAATTTTCTTCAATTTCAGAAAAAACGTGACTGTTGCATCTACAAAATCTTGAACCCATTGAATACCACAAGAGGCCTATAAAGCAACTAAGGTAATTAAACTTTTTTTTTACATTTTTTTTTTGTAACTTTAGCTAATGAAAACCTGTTAATTAAAAATACTGTGGAACACTTCTTAAATCTATGTAGAATGCAGCTCTGCTTGAAAATGAAAAAATAATTTACCCAACAACTAAATAAGCATTCTGCCAGTTTTTGTTGATATGTATGCTTGCAATACCAACAAATAAAAATGCTGCCACAAATCATGATTAATATTGCTGAAAAGTTAAGCAGCCACATTCTAGCAGTAAGATATGTAAAAGGTTCAATACCAAATACAGTGTTGGCTTTCTCTACAGTAAGAAATGTGATGGATAAAATATGAGCAATTCAACTTTTTTTTTACCAAATACCCTCTTTGGTAATAAATATTCAATCTGTAAGACTATTTTGCTGGGCCCCACACATTTTAATTTTAAACATTAAATTATCAGTTTTTACTCCTGTTGACTTCTTATGAGCTCACAGCATATTTCTCCTCTATGTACCATTAATGCTCTAATATACTAAATATGGCTAAATTGTAAGGCACATAATTACTCATACAGAGAAATGGGCTATAGGATGCCATTAGGCTTAGCATAAACTTCCCACACCTAGCTCTTACGTGGGGATAGTAAAGGATTCAATTAAATTCAACCCTGAATTTTAATTCACTCAAAGAAATACACTAACTCCTTAAATTTAAGGGCTCAGTTAAGTATTGAATCCTCTACAAATAATAAATACTGAACAAGATCTGAAATGTAATTTGCATATTAAAACATATTAAACAAACTTTACTATGACTACAAATTCCAGCTTGGCTGAATCCCGCTATACTGTAAAATGCTAGGAAAAGAAAAAAAAACTATATTTGGGTTTGCAGATTAATGTCCAACATAATGTTGGACATTAATCTGGTAAAACAAAAATATTGAGTAGAAACATACTGTAAAATCAAACATCTAAGCCATGTCCTAGGCTTGTTTTGTTCTGTGATTTTTAATCTTGACTATTATATTTAGGTTCAATAATGGCTTCACCATATTACACAATATCAGTTTTTTTGATATATTATAATTAGGCTTAGAAATTAACTGACTAATGGTGTTAAAAAAAATATACAAAACTGTATTAATATTCTGCCAATGAACAGAAATTGATAACAGGAAAGATGTGATTTCCACAGGATTGATTTCTGTCCAGAAAAGTAGACACTAATTTAATTTTGACAGATTTTTGTTCTGAATAAAATTGATAATGTCTATAATATATCTACTCTTTAAAATAAAATGGCTTATATAATGCATATCAATGTGATATCCAGAAAACAACCCAATTATGTTCATCCATCCTACCTTAGAAAATACATTTATTATAAGATGCTGGTGTTTTAGAATGCTAATTCATATAAAGCATCAAATGAATTTTTAAAATAGGGTGTACAGTTTAATACAGTACATGATTATTGTAAGCACTGGTTATCCTGCAACAAATTTCCATATAGTTTCTGTAATTATAACAAGAGGTGTGTAAGTTGTAAATCTGCCATGGTAACTAGAGTAACTAGATGATTAGGCAAGTACCAATCTTGTGTTTTTCAGTATATAAAAAATGCAGAACACTCAGTGATGAATGCTTTAGTTTTAAATGTGTTTGTCCATGTAAAAGACAATTTTTTTTTAACAGGTTATTTCAATCTTAAGAAATACATGTACACGTGTTATCTAAAGTTGGGTAGTATATACATTCTATTATTAAATTATGGCCATGTGATTCCCATGCAATATGATCTCACTGATCTTTATTGACTGCTGATAACATTGGGCACAAGAAGGTTACAAATATGAAGGACCAAATCAGCCAGAAAAGCTTATTGCATGTTGCAAACCTATTACAGCCATTAAGATAATCAAACCTTAATTTGGCACTAGCCTAATAGACTTGAAAGAGGCAGATATCAGCAGCTACAGAGGAACTCAAGAAACAGGTAGACAAGCTCTATTTATATATTTGTCTTTTTTAAACAAAAGGGAAATTCAAGTCTCTATAACAAAGCAAAGTGTAAAATATTATTAGACTTTCAGGAAGATTCAATAAAGTTCTTATCATAGTGCTAATTTTGCCCCAACCAATCAGATATTGTTTAACATTTGAAAGCTAAAATCTGATTGGTTGGGGCAAAATTAGCACTATTTTTAACTTTAAGAATTTTTATTGAATAACCCTGTTTATTTCTTCTTTAAACCCACTAACTGATGTTAACATCAGAATTTCAGCCTTAATGTAAAAAATTTAACTTAGATGTCATGTGCCTTATTATCAATTTCCTATTTTTTGTTCCTTTTTATTACCCCACCACTTATCTTAGTAAATTCTGTTTTAACAGTTTTTTCTCTCCTTATTTTATCTTGTTACCTTGATGGAATTAGCTTTTTACTTTTACAACAACTTTCCAATAACACAATTCCTGTTTTCAAGCTAAATATCATAGATCGCGATCGGGCCGTAGCCTAAATTTCAGCTTATGTGATTGTGCAGACTATTGAAGACCGAATTATCTGTTAAATTTAATTAAAAAAAAAAAATTAAATGTATACAGACTGTGAGGCTATTTATTGTAATACTATGGTTATTACCTTAGATTATAACCTCTTTGCATATTACTGAGGATTTTAAATTAAGTCTTGTAAGATGCAGGGTTATATTGAATTGATTAAACGTCTATTACCATTTCACTAAACATAACGACAGTATATGTCAGGAATGTATAGAAGTTCAATAAATATATTTTACAATTATTATGTGTTACAAAAATGTCAGAAAAACCTAATTTTATTTCTATAAACATTTTAGAAACTCTCGTTGATGGGCAGTGTTTTGTGTGGCTTTCCTCATATTTTAGTTAAGAATAAACATATTTAAAATGTTTTTTACTAATCAGAACAAGGAGAATATTAACACTTTGCAAAATCTATGTCTGAAGTCTTTGAGTTTGTGTCCAGCTGTATGAAAAGCTAAATAAGAAAAAAAAACAACAAGATTTTAGATAAAAGGTTTCAAAATATTTTGTTGAAGGGGCACTGTATAGATCCAGATCTAAGTATGAATTTGAATTCAGCATTATTAATCAAGACAAATACTGCATCTTAATTGATATAAATAGCTCATATGTGCAAAAATCGTTGAGTAATTTACAGATACCTATTAATTTTAAACAGGGCACCGAAATGTACTATGGAAGCAATAATAGCGTACAGTTATGTTTGGACAAAAGCAGAAGATTTAAAGGTTTAGAATGAAATAAACAGGTAGATGCCGTGAAGGAATATTTAATACCAAGTGAAAACCGGAAAAGGAAGCAGGAAAGGTTTTTATACCCAGTATTTTAACATTACATTCACTGCAATTTCTAAAAATTAGTGCAAGCAATACTCTGCCAATAAAACTATGTCTATTTCCATTTAGGAACTTCGAAATATAGTTAGGCAAATATAATTAGGCATTCATTATACAAATTTGAAGAGAAAGTTTCAGCTCCCCACATAAAGTGGCACACTGACCTAAAAATCTTTTTTAGAAGATACCATTTATTTAAAACCACTTGAGCACTAACATTGTTCAGAAGACAATGACACAATAAGAATTGGGAAGGTTAGGGAAGGCAACACAATCGCGAAAGAATAGATACCCGGAATAGATTATATTCCCTATTCCTGCAACTGGAAACCACAACTTACAGGATCACTTGCATCATAAAGCAAATTATTGCAATGAAAGGAGCCCCTACTTTCTATTTAGAACAGATGTTTCAATAACCTGATAAATTTAGATTTAGAGTTCAATAAAGCTTTTTTTAAGACAAAATACATAAAACATTTGCAAATCGTCAATTCTTTCATTATTAAAATGATTATTAGCCGGAAAAGCCAGATAATGATTTTCCTCTCTGTTCATAAGGATTTTATTAAAATGTAATACCCACATTATTAGCAAAACACCTTAACCTACCCCCTCCCACCACCTCCAAAATAAACCCAATCACATTCATGTCTTCACATTCAAACTACATCATTAAAAGGGTTATCACTAGGCTATGGCATATCAATTACTTGTCACCCATGCACATTGTTACACATAGCACAAAGACATTCCAAAACATGAGTATGGCAATGTAGTAGTGCACCCAGACAAGACTGCACAGACTATCTGGATGTAGCTTGATAGCAGATCTCAAGACTTTTGTTATACATAATGATGACAGAGATATGTGAGCAAAGCACAAACAGGAGAGACCAAATGGAGTTGTCCGACAAGGAGAAACGCATGCAAAGTACAATGCAAATAACTGGTTGGAGAGGAGAAGTTTACTTTTTAATTTTTCCTGATTTAAGCTTATTTTCACCTGTCTGTAAAGCATTTTAATATTTTTCACAAAGGGGCAACTAAAAGCACAAAATTTCCCAGCAAGAATATTCAGCTGTAACAAAATTTGCATCTCTAGCAACAATATTTTCAGAAGGAGTTGCAAAGTTTGTGCTTTCATAAATATGCGCCTTACTTAAAAAATCAAGCGAGAGCACAAACTGAGATAAAAGCTCTATCCCATTGGTCTATATGCAGAAATTTGACTCTATTAACAAATATATTTAAATATATATGAAGATACACCCACACCCATATATATTATGTGTGTCTGCAATATTTATTTTAAAGCATTTTTATGCTGAGCATAAAACACGCTCTCACAATGGCAGTTACGGATTAGCTGAGATGTCATCCAAGGCCTTCTGTTCTTAGCTTTATATGGCTATATTTATTTAAGGTAATAAATAGTCCTTAATGTCTGATCTAGACTCCCAATAGTTAATAAAATCATAAAATTCCTTCAATCGCAAAGTAAATACTGCCAACATATAAATACAACTTTTTTGAGCATTTCTTAAAACTTGTATAAGGAAATATCTACAGATCTTACTTATGGCTGTGCCCTTTTGTGCTCAACAGAAAAACGCTTATGTGATAATAATTATCTACTTAATTATTTAAATTATTTAATTCCTTTAATTGTCATCAAATTGCATCACAATTTTGGACTGAGAACTAGTCAATAATTTAAACTTTAAATATCATGGCCTGTAACCATAGTAGAGATTTATCTCCAGGCACTCTCTCTTCTCCCTCCCCAACAACAAAAAATAGTTACTAGTAATTCCGGCATCTTTACATTTTAACAAAAAAGGCCCATTTAGCATTCAGATTAGTCATTTCAAAAATAAAAGTAGTCAACCGTTTATAATACACTGTTGTAGGTACAGTTGCAAAGAAGTCCCTGCATCCACATCTTCTTTGACATGATGCCGTTGGGTAAGAAACCTTAAATTCTTGCTTCTACCCATTTAAAGGAATGATCCTACAGTTGCATCCCATCAGCAGGTAATTGAAAATGGCAAATGTCTTTAATTCCTTAGTTCATTATACATATATTTATAATATATATATATATATTTTTTTTTTTTTTTTTACTATGTTGGAGAGTTTCTTTAGAAGCCCTTTATGTGGCAGTAAGCTTCCAGAGATGAGAAGAAAATGTACAAGAGCCATAGAAGTGTAAAGAGGGCTGTTGTACAAAGCTTGGCAGTCCGTGGCCCACCAAGTTCCCCACCGATTTCTGGTCGCCTTCTGTAGAGCAGGACACCAACGTTTATAAAAGCAAATATGGTGAAAAGAGTGACAGAGAAAGCAAGGGTTCCGGGCTGGACTCTGAAAACATCTCCATTGGCAGCATGGTAAATGGCAGCTATGGACCAAGCTACACCAATCCCCAGGAAAACATTCACTGCATTGCTGCCAGTGACATTACCTATGGAAGCATCAGCATATTGATCTTGTGTTGCTGCAACTTTACTTGCAAAAGTATCTGTAATTAGAAAGAAAGGAAATTATTTCAAGGGAATTTTAGTTTCCACAAAAACAGATTAAATGCAAATATTGAACTGTTAATCAACCAACTTTTTTTTTATGTTTTCACAGCTCTCTTCATATAGTTTATAAACAGGAATACCATATTTTGGTACACTGCATTTTTCACTTGAATTTATATTAAACTTTTAAATACATCTGTGTAAGCTAATTGTGTCTCATGTTCAATATTTTAAAAGAAAAAAAGATAAGCATGAAAATATGCATAAAAAAAACATTAAAGGACAATTATACTTACCTTTTCTGCCTTCCATAGCTGCATAGTACCCAAGTCCTCACCCCTGGGTACTTTACCTAATAGATGTTATACTTACTTAAAGTTTCCCTCTCTCTTCCCATTTGCTATATTGCAGATAGCGGGGGAAAAGGACTGGAACACAGAAAAAAATTTAATGTAAATAAGTGCAACTGCTAGGTAAAGTACCCAGGGCTTAGGGGTTATGGAATGAAAAGGAGTGAGGGGGAGGTGAGTATAATTGTTATTAAAAGCAAAATAAATTGCAACAAAGACTTTTAAGACTTTTGAAAAAGGGACAGAGAATTGTTACTGTATGCTGTTTATGCGGTATTTTTTCTTAAAAAAAGGGAAATATTTATTTTAGAGGAAAGAAAAGGCAGGAATTAACCCCTTATGATTGCTGTCTTATGGGTGGAACACAAGGGTCTAATAATTCATTTCAATCAACTTTTAGGCAAAATCAGCCGATTGATCAGAAACGTCAGAAAATCATGGTCAATCCTGCAGTCTTCAAGTGCTCACAGGACTGAATGCTAAAATATTGGCCACTTTAAATCCTGACCAATAGACTAATGATAAGTTTACTGGATCCTTGTCGACCCCATTGTACCAGACCATACACTTAATATTACTGAAAGATAATATTTCTCATGCTTTTCAGTGTACAATAGGGCAGCAAAGATGTTGCCATAAGTCCCACCCTTCTCCAGCATTGGTCTTGCAGCAGTCGGAGAAATCTGATCTGTGCATGCTCAGAAAGAATAAAGGACCACTGGTCACAGGACTGCTGATCTTCTTGCATAGCTAAATGGCAATACTCTTATTATTTGTGACATGCTGGGTGCTGGACCACTGTATTATCTCAAAAGCACATTTTTAAATTCCTATTAATGGGTGCTGGTAATGTTTGTACCAGTAATGTTTTGGGACACCTTTATAATTTCTTACGAAAAATATTTTCGGTGGCCCAATGACCACAATGTTTTTTCTATATTTGCATACTTTGTTGTCATTTGGCATTTGTGCACACATTATTCCAGTATTTTAACAGAAAGCATTTGTTGAAGAAGAAAATAAAAAATGCTCAGCATAATCCAAAGATTACTCATTAACAGAGATGGGATCTGGGTCCGACACAAACCCGGATCCGACACAGAACCCCTCGGTTCCAAAATCCGAAAGATCCATCCGAATCCGGACGGATCCTCTGGATTCCGGGACTTCGGCACAAATTTCTGAAGATTTTTGAATGTACGGAGATATTTTTGATCATTTTGTAAAATATCTTCGAACGTTCGAAAATACAACCGGAGACTACTTTCGAGTTTCTGATTCTATTTTTGAAAATCGAATGAAAATTTGATTGGAAACTGGAAAGTGGTCTGTGGATCTTATTTTTGAGGATTTTTGAGAGTTTGAAGATTTTTTCAAAAATAGCTCCATACATTAATAAATATTTCAGTTTTCGGATCTTCAGGATTTTCCTGAGCTCCGGGAATCCAAAAATGGAACAAAACTATGTAGTTTTGGCCATCTCTACTCATTAATTAAAATATTATCTTAAAAAAAATCTATTTATTAATCTTGGATTTCCATGTGTAAAAAATGTGTTTTCAATCTGTGAAAATGCCACACAATTCTATCTAATGGCAAGATTTTAGAAATATAACACCCAATTTACATGTCTTGTATGAAACACAAATGCCTTCAAGATTTCCAGCCAACTTATTTAATCATTCAAAACATTTATTAGAACTGAAAAACTGTGTGGTTTCTACTTAAATTTATATGTTATAAGCTATAAATTTGTTTCTCATATTAACAGGGTTATTCAATAAAAGTTCTTATTGTTAAAAATTGATTGTCTGAAGAAGGTACAGCTCACGTACCGAAACGTTACACTTTGGTGTACTCTGTGTATGCAACAATAAATAATACACAGACATTTAAGACTGATGTGCATGGTGTTTATTCCTTTGCTGATTCACGACCTGCAACCAGGGTCTGCCATTGCACTCAGCACGAACTCTTACCTATATCCACATAGGTGTGTGCAGGATTACCTCTGTTGTTTGCTTATTGTTAAAAATGGTGCTAATTTTGCCCCAACCAATCAGATGTTAGATTTCAAATGGTAAATAAGATCTGATTGATTTGGGCAAAATTAGCACCATTTTTAACAATAAGAACTTTTATTGAATCACCCTGTATTAGAGAGGTAATTGTCATGAAAAATCTGAAAGGCTCCAATACATACAGAATAACTTATGCTGACTGATAAACAGTAAGATACATTTAAACTAAATGATGGCATTTTAGAAGATATGGATGTTAACCTACTAGTGCTGAATTCCCTAAGGCTAAATTTTAACTAGCCAGGGGAAAAAAGGAACAGCATTTTCTGTGCATTTTACATCTGCATTGTGTGTTGAAAGGCCAGTTTTATGCAATGGTAACATACTGCGTTACCTCATAAAACTGCTATATGCGGTGTGTTTTTGTAGGTGCACCATATCGAAAGTGTAAGCACTATAAAGCATTCATATGGGCAATCTGTTACAAAATCTGCTTTTAAGCAAGTCTGCACTGAGGTCTTCAGTTATACAGCTTTAGAGCATTGTAAATCAATACTTAGTTGGCCATCTGGATATGTAATGTAATGTATTTTGTATTATTTTAAAATACATCAGACAAGGTTTTAGGTACTTTTGCAAAGAAACATAACTAAAGCATCTATTGAAGAACTCCTGTTCTTCAATAACTGTTACAGGAGCCAGGAACAAAGATAGCAAAACTAAAGTGACTCCTCTGACAGTTCACAGAAGCAGCCAGGAACTGTCGAAGGAGTCCGTGGGGGATCACGCTCGCGGGTACGTTTTGAATCTTGGGGCCATATTTATAAAGGCGCTCGGTTTAATGGTCGTTAATTTACAATCGTTTTTAAGTGACCTATTCCTTTAAAGGTCTTTGCAGTGTGTACCCAGCCTAAAGCTTAGGTTTCTAATGTTCCCATTAAGTATCCTGGTATTTTAGGCTTACATTAATATGTATTTAAATGAAAAGGGTGGAACCCTGCAAAGCAAGAAAACTGTAAGTAAAAACTGCCTATTACATATATCAGAGCTCTGAGCACTAAAAATGACAAAAAGAAAGATTAGCACTATTATGGTAATAGCTCTAGCATTAAGAGTACACATTATATAAAATTTAATCTTAACTGTTTTGATCTGGAAGACTGCACAATTGTTAAAATCAAACTTCTGAGAAGAGAGATTAGGAGAATAACCGCTTTGTACAAACACATTGAAAAAGCGTGGCAGATAAGAACTAATTAGTTCAACTAATGCGTTCATTTTCATCTAAAAAGTCTAAGCTTTTTTCTTAAACAGTCTAGGTCTACATTCTGCAGCTCTTCTATTTTAAATGTATTAACTGAAACTCACTGAATTAAAGCGTTTACTTAGTCCAAAGCAGGGGAGGACCAGCCCAGTAGGCTGAGGGGCAAATGCCCCCCCCCTCCCCCGGGCTGGTCTCCAATGAAAAATTTGGGCTGCCATAGAAGCTCTTAGTAAGTTACATGCATAAATGAGACCTCACCTGCCAGTGGCGTAGCTACAGAATTATGGGCCCTGCTGCAAAATTTGGGCATGGGCCTTCCAACACCGCCGCAAACACAAATCGGCACCACAAACCAAAGAATCATTTCCGTGAAAAAACATCCAAATTCATAATTTTTTTAGAAAAGGCAGCTAGAAAGCTTAGGGAGAGTGGGGCCAAAAGGAGCAAAAAGCCCTCCACTGAGTAGGGATGGCCGGTTCGCGGATCCGCCGCGGATTTATCCCGTTCGCGAACGGCAGATTTTTCCGGATTTTCCGCCTTCCGAACTTCCGATTCGTGGTTTTTTCGTATTTCCGAAAATTTTCGAAATTACGAGTTTTCACATATTTTCGAAAATTTTCTAAAATACGGGAAAACATGTATTTTCGAAAATTTTAGAAAATACAAGGATTTCTCTTAATTCCTTACATACGTATTTTCGAAAATATTCGAAATTACAAGGATTACTTGTATTTTCGAAAATACATGAAAACTCGTAATTTCGAAAATTCCCGAAAACACGTGAAAACTCCTAATTTCGAAAATTTTCGAAAATACGAAAAATCTCGTTATTTTAAGGGTATTTTTAATTTTAACGGGTTTTTTCGAAAATTCGCGGACCCTCGAGCGGACCGGATTTTGCGAAGTTCGGACATCTCTACCACTGAGCATTAAAATGGAGAAACACCTTCTTATAACAGAAGGCATATTGCAGTCTCATGCTATATGAATAGCATTGCCCACAAATTCTAAGAAACAAGAAGTAATTTCTTACTCCCAGGTTCCCCAGAGTAAAGGGCAGAGATATGAAAAATACTCCTTTAGCTTATGCATGTGTCCAGAACTGCTGGTTTAATAATATGCAATACAGCCTAATATATAGAGCCAATCAGATGATTGGCTCTATATATTGGCTCAATATATTAGGCTATATTGCATGTTATTAAGCCAGTGGTTCTGGACACATGCATAAGCTAAGGGATCCTCAAACCTTTTAAAATAACTAACCAACTGACGCTAGTAAAATGCTTGGCACAGAGAGTGGTAAAATGCTTTGTATATAACCACTGGTAAAATAGTTGACACAAAGACTGGTTAAATATTTGGCATGCAGACACTGATAAACTGGTTGTGAAACTGGCACTGCACACAGCCATGCACTGGTTAAATGCTTGGCACACAGACAATGGTAAAAATGCTTTGTACGCAGACCACTGGTAAAACAGTTGTCACACAGACTGGTAGTTTTGGAACCTTAGCACAAAATGGGGCCACCTCCTTGGCCAAGGGCCCTGGTGCAGTCGCGTCCCCTGCACCCCTGGTAGCTACGTCCCAGGCACCTGCCTCTACCTCTAACATGGGCAAGGAACAGAAGACCTCTCCTCTGTCAAATTAATAGAAGCAGCACAGTGTTACGTCAGCCCTCCAAATCATTAGCCAGTGTTAGTCAGCCCTCGGGTTTATTAGCCAGTGTTACGTCAGCCCTCCAGATCATTAGCCAGTTAGTCAGCCCTCCAGTTCATTAGCCAGAGTTGTCAGCCCTCCAGATCATTAGCCAGTTAGTCAGCCCTCTAAATCATTAGCCAGTGTTAGTCAGCCCTCCAGTTCATTAGCCAGTGTTAGTCAGCCCTCCAGTTCATTAGCCAATGTTATGTCAGCCCTCCAGATCATTAGCCAGTTTTAGTCAGCTCTCCAGTTCATTAGCAGTGTTAGTCAGCCCTCCAGATCATTAGCCAGTGTTAGTCAGCCCCCCTGTTCCTTACCCAGTGTTAAGTATGCCCAGTGTTATGATTCGGTTATTAAAACCACATCATACAATTGAAAATGTTGCAGGAAACCATGTAAAATGTGAATGCTACAACTATTTGATAAAGTGTGAACAAGAAGAGAAGGCTTAATGATGGAGTACAGCCCAGCCAACTCAAGGTTTGATCGGACTGAATCACCAAAGGGAAATGTACATACAATTTATAATTATTTTACTGGAAACTTCTCTTCCATCTTTTTTATTTGATTTGTCACAATAAAAAAAAATTGGGCGTAACTGAAACAAAGTGTGTGTGCCCTGAAACAAAGTGTGTAAAGTGGGCGTGGTCAAACATTTTGTTATTTACCGTGAAAGGGCAACCTGGTTGTATTTGCCACCCAGGCCAAAAGGTCCCAGTTCTCCCCTGTTTGTGTCATAAGCCCTTACATAAAATACTTAAAAAACTGACTAGTTTCAATAAAAAAATTATTTCTATAGTGTCATATAGAGCAAACAGCTTTTTAAATTGATTCTCTTCCCACCGCCCGTATTCAGGGCTTTGCTCGTGCTGCTCCTCTGCTTTGGAATGCCTTACTTGCTTAATACGACACTCGTCATGACTTCATATCATCAAACGCAACCTAAAAATTCACTACTCCAGGCAATTATTTAATCTGGACCTAGACACTTCTACCCCTCTCACTGACCCATTGCAGATACACTGGTTATACTTTACTGACAACCTAGTTACAGCTACTGATCTGCTTCACCTTATGTTTCATCACAATCTCATCTAGACTGTAAGCTCCCTTGGGCAGGGACTTCCTTCCTATTGTACCATAGTAATGCTGTAACTTACCACACTTAGGGCCATATTTATAAAGTGCAGTATCTCAATTTAGCAATATTGCGCTTTATTGGTAATCTACGACAGCAGCGTTTAATGTACGGCCACGGTTGTAGATTTACACCGAAAGTTCATTAATTAACAAATGTTCTGTCGTAGAATACCATGCGGTAGTAAACTTATGAATTTACGATCGTTTTCCGTGATTTACGATCATTATTGCAAATCATTATTGCATATAATATAACCCTAAATTATATTTACAGTTATATTAATATAATATAAATATAAATGTGTGGTATCGCAAAAAACAATACCATGACTTTCGCCTTTATAAATATGGCCCTGAATGCTGATGGACCAGCACCTCAATTATTTGCACTTTTTATTACTTACGAACAAGCATTACACATCTATGTAAAATGTATGTTTTCCTCATGTATATTAATGCAACTGTAAAGTGCTGCGGAAGATGTTGCTATATAAATCCACAACAATAATAATAATATTAATAATTGGACCTTGATAGCCATTTTTGACACTCATTTTTGGGTTAAAAATTATGCACTAATTGTGCTTTACACAGACATTATTTTTCTTTATGTTCTACGTGTGTGCATGATGTTACACATACTTTTTTTGTTTTGTTGCAAAATAAAACTTACCTGGTACTGATGTCCCAAGAGCCACAAACACAACTGCAGTAACAGAATCCTTTAGCCCAATGGTACAGCCAAAATGAGAAGCTAAGTCTCCAATAAAGGCTGTCAGGAGACCAATCATTGTAATGGATACAATAAAGCAGGCCCAGCCATTCCAGTATTCAGTAGGTGGAACAAAAGCAAAGAGAACCTTCCAGAACACAGTCAGGAAGTGCATCACATAGTCAAAACAGGATGGAAGTTTTTCTTCCCCACATTCATCATCATCATCATCTTCACCTGTGAATCAAAATAAAAAACAAACATCATGAAGTGTTAATCTTAACTGCAGTTATTAGGTCCAGCCATAACATAAACTATTATGTAATTTGGCCCACATGCCAACATGGGTTACTGGTCATATAAATCAATCAATCATATGCCATGCATTATGGGAGATTGTTGAACGATCTGTTATAGCAGAGGGGAAATATTTATAGGGGGACTGTGGTCTGCCTATAAGTGGCCTTAATTAAAAAGGGAACATTCATACCTTTAAAATGACTCCAATATCACGATTCTAGATGCAGTTTATCCAAAGTTCCAGCAGTAAAAAGGGTGTTTTCTGCTAGCACTGTTAGCAGTTACATACTGTGAGCAGCACCACTGCTTTACCCCTAGGTTTAAGGTTTTCGCATATTCACTGCTTGTACAGAGCATCATCAGCTGCATCAATTTTCTTAATCATTTTTAAAGGACAACTCCACCCTCATAAGAACATCTTTTAGAAAGAATGGTCTCTTAAAATATGTTGATATGTCATACTTTGTCCATTACGGTATGCCTGCTATGCATCTGGATACATCATGGAAACTGAGCAAATTAGAAACCTGTACTGAGCCTGGGCCTGCTCAGAAGAGGCAGACAGGGGATTAACATTCAGTCATTGGCTGTGAAGTCAACTGTCAAATCCATAACTGACAGTTACTAACTGGAAGAACCAGGAAGCAGAAACAGGGACAACAGGACATTGTGCAGGATTTCAGGCTAGACTTATATATTTTAGATTTCAAACTATTACCATTTAGGGTTTTGGGGGGTGATTTACCTGTATGTAAGTTTTCATTTTAGGGCTGGACTTGCCCTTTAAAGCTAGCCTGCAAAGAAAATGTTTTTCCTACCTGTGAACAGGTATAGAAAAGGGCAGAGAATAGTTTTAGGTCTGTAACTAACTTCAGAAAAGATTTTTAAGGGTGGAGCTTAGGACATCTTATAACACATGCCTGTCACAGAGTCTATGGTGCAGTCTGGGAAGTTATCCAGAGAAGCTAGAAAGGAGATGGGCACTCATATGGGGACCACAGTCACCCTTTAAGATTATCTGTGCCAAACAAACCAGCGGTACCAATCTAGCAAGTTAAACATAGAAACAAGAGAGACACCTTCCCATGCCTTCAAGGATAACTGTATTGCCTCAATGCATTTTTAAAAAAAAAAACTGCTTAAAAAAGAGTAAGGGTATGTAGCCCTGCCCATATGTTTTTTTTCCTGATTTCGAGCCCCTCTCTCTGTCTTCAATTAGCCCTGCTGTGAAGGGGGCATAACGATTCTGTCTGCCTCTAACTTTCACTCAGAGCTAGCAAGCGAGAAAACACTCCTCCACCCACCCTTGATTAGCTTGATTATATAGGCTGTATTCTAGCAACAGGACATTTCAAGTTTGTTTGACTGGCAGAGAAGGAGGAGAGAGGTTGTAACAGACATTCCTACTGGCCAATAACAAGTGATATGTTAATGATGGCCCTGGGCCGTCTAGGAGGCGGGCTGTTACCATTCATCTTTGCTGTGTGAAATCTAAGGGAGTGCAGCACAGTTGTAAATGAGAGTAAGTGATTTCAACTGCTGGAAGTGTGGACATGTAATGGGGGAGATGTTGTTTTTTCGGGTATTGTTGTCCTTTAAGTGCATGTCCACCCCTAAAACAACCCTAACTGCAATTTGAAAATTTCCTTTGGCCAAAATATGTCAACACCAGTGTGGGTTAAACTGAACACTGGTAATTTCTTTACAAGATTAAGTAAAGTGGCCTTGTGTACTGAACCCTGAGGCACACCACTTAGAATGCTTATTTTTATTTAATTTATTAAATTGTGCACTGACAAGCTTCTTTTACTCAACGTAACCTGTTTAAAAAGTGAGAATTGCTGATGACCCAAAACTATGTAGGGCATTGAAAACTACAGTTGGCATGAAAGTGGCAGAGCAGATTCAACGATATAGCTAGCAAGCAAGATATTGTCTTTTATAAAGAGGGGAATATATTCAAGGAAGAAAATATTATTCTCTCTCTTTACAAAGCAAGTAAGGTGTTCTTTGACCTTATAAAACTAAATATGCAGTGCAATTTTGGAATCTTGTACATAAAAAGGACATCTTAGAAATTAAAATAATTCTGGGAAGGGCAACCAAATTAATATGGAGCATAGCGGGGCTTGTCTTTGCAGACAGGTTAGAGCACTTTCTTGCAGAAAAGGATAGCCACAAGGCTACCTAGAGTCCTGCCTAGGGCCCAGAAAACTGGGGGCCTGGCTTCAGAAGCAGTTGCAATGATATACTTCATAAAATATATAGCTAAGAAGGGCCCCCTTTTTTGCCCTCCTCCGGATCAAATATTAGGGGATCATGAGTGGACTAAAATAGCTGGGCTAGATTGACATATGTCTTTATTCAGAGAGAGAGAGGTATAGATATATTTAAATTATATACTGTATATATTTATTCATACAAATATATGAAATGTTATAACTATACATGTATATTGTAAACAATCCAACAAAAGCAGATTCCTAGCATCTTAAAAAATGTTCATTACTATGTTGTATAATAAAGCTCTGAAAAAGCCTCTCAAAACCAATCCCTTTATGTAATGATTAATTTGGCTTCTGTTGGATTGAAAAGGGAGAATATGTATGATTTTGGGGGATAAGCTGTCATAATCAGTACAGAGAGACAGCTGGCAACATGTGCACAGAGAGTCACAATTAAGTTAATAATTGCACACAAAAAAATCTGGAAAACTCAAATGATCTCAACAAGTTCAGTCACACTAAAGACACAAGGACATTTCAAAATGCACTGGAATCATACTGCAGTATTTGGCTTTTGATGGCAGTAATGTAATTCAAATTATAATTGAAAGTATGCACAGGAGAGAAAACATAACATCTTACATTTATGCAAGCTCATTTGTCCTTCAACAGATGGCTCAAGTTCAGATTCATATTAAGGAAGTACTATTCCTAACCTAAGTCTTTTCAACGGCAATGAATAGACACACAACATTCCATGGTAGAAAGTGAAGACTAATTTGCACTGTGGATTTATTCCTTTATTAGTCCTTTATTAATACATTTAACATAATACCTCAAGACATGACTAAACATGGTTTAAATTGTGTTTTTTACAAACATATGTGGCCACTTGGTTGGATGTCGTTCATCCCGTCCAAAGAACAACATCTGGCCGAGGAGGAACACACATGCAACTGTCAACCAGAACTGTTGTTAAAATGTACCTCTGACAAGGCAGTAACTCTTGTGCAACATTCCCTGTGTATTGCCTATGTTTATCTGAATCAAATGTTTTCTTTTAAATCTCTCACTAACAGGGTTAATAAACAGGAGCAAAGCTACCAGGGTAGCAGGGGTCCCAGACATTATACCGCCCCAGCAGCCATTGTAAAAGCAAGAAAGGCCTAATTCTTTCAAGTTATGCCCCTGATGAGTGCATTAGTCATTCTTTCAACCCAATCTGATTAATGCTGTAAGTGCATTCAATGGGACCTTTTTGGTTGGTGCTGCTGAGTCCAGAGTCGTAGATTTATGATCTCCATAGAATAACATTGTGGTAGTTTACTACTGCATGGTATTCTACTACTGTATGGTATTCTACGACTGAACGTTCGTTAATTAATGTGCATTCGGAGTAAATGTACGACCGCGAATGTACAATTATGGCCACTGTCGTACATTACCGATAAAGCGTGTTATCGTTAAATTATGATACTGTGCTTTATGAATATGGCCCATAGTGCCAGCCTATCTCTGTACCATCGTACAGTCCTGGCCTATGCAGAGTGTACTTCCCATCCCAAGAGACTGGTAATACAAGCTGAACTTTGAAAGATTCTTATGCCTGATCTAGAGCAAACCCAGGATACTACAAGTGGTTCTACAAGATTATGGCTGTTTAGTTAAAACTTTCAAATATGCATTGGTCCCCTAGCCAGTGACGTAACTAGAAATCACTGGGCCCTCCAGCAAAACTATGATGGGGCCCCTATGCATGCTTCATCCACAGTGGTTTTCTGGGAGGAGGCTATATCTAGTTATGCCCCTGCCCTTGGCCGTGTTTTTGTGTGCATCCATACATATGGCATACCCTTTTGTAGAGGAGTGATTAGAACACATTTTTGTGTTGGTTTTTAACTTTGTACTAGTTATTTTGTAAAACTCACCTTTGATTTTGTAAAAAGGCCAATGGAAAATATAATTCCTATTTGATAAAAAGATATGTTGGTATATCTGGATTGGATTTTGATCAGAACCCACCCCTAAAAAATTACCTAATTACTATAAATATCTCTATCTGTGATGGTATTTTTGAATTTGATGGCTAATCTTGCAAAGACCTTTACATTTAAATGTTGTGGTATAGCTTTGAGGTGTAACAGGAGTTACCTATACATGTTTGACATCATTTTACTCAGAAGAAATAGAGCTTTTTCTGATTGTGTAAAATTTAGAACAATTAAATTTAGTTTTTCAAATATTTCATTCAAAAATCCAGTTAAATATCCACAAAACATACAAATTCTGTTTTCATGTTAAAGGGCATGCGCAAAATTCCATCGGGACCTGTCATACTACACGGCGGGGGGAGCAAACCCTTATCTCCTGGCTCCTGAACGTTTTGTTGAAGAATGGAAGGAAAGACACAGCTCCTTTACCTCCTCCATTCTTTAATAAAACTAAATGGACAAACTTTATTTTTTCAGTGGAGATACCCTTTAAATATATTTTGTGCTTAAAACAATAATGTTCCTTACTTCCTGCTCTCTTAAAAGACTAAAGGAAATTTACCCAGACCCTCAATTCCTCTGGGTAAATCTCCTGCACCAAATTCAATATGTGTTTTGCTACTGTGGTTAAATGTCGAAATTTGCCAACAATGAGTCCTGCTAAATCTAGCCCCAAAACAATATTGAATTCGGTGTGCTGACTGGCAGGTGTCTTAAGTGATATCAACGGAGCTGGCACAAAGAAGGGGGTTAAAGTCGCCCTAACGAATATTGAATTGGTTATTGTGAATAAAGCAATGCGGCTCTGGGTAAATAAACACCTTAGAGGGACACTATACTGAAAAAATGAGTTTACCTCATCTTAATCTTAATCTAGCACTTACTCTGATATGCATATGTTGCTGCATGCCTTCAATCCATCACACATTTTGTTTAGGAGCAGTATCCCCCCTCCCTCTTTTACCCATTCCCACTTCCATCCGACCTGACTTTTTTCCCCACAAACCAACTGTCAAGCCTGCACACAGCATTCCATCTGTCAAAACTGTCACTATTCCAGCTACAGTAAAACTACTGACAGAAGAATAGTTTTGGAGAGTAAGGAACTTGATTGACAGCTGAAATATAAGAAGTTTTAGATTAGATATCTAAAGAAATAGGGGGAAGATCAACAAAAAAATGATATGGTGGTTGTTGGGAGGAATTATAGTTTCTAGTTATGGTCAATTTAAAATAACGTATTTTTCAGTATAGATGCCCTTTAAACTGTAAATTTTTTGGGACAAATTGGAAATTCTAATGGCATTGAAAGGGTAAATAGTTGTAAAATAAGTTATTTTTTAGTGTATATTAGAACATTATTGTTTATATATCAACATAATTTGTTCGTACTTGGTTATCCCAAAATTCACCAATTTATTGTTACTATAGTTAATAGTGAGGTGTAATGTATCCTTTACTGTGAAAAGGATATCAAAGGGCATGTCCACCCCCAAAACTATAATTTCCCCCACTACTGGCCCCACTGTGTAGTGTGTAAAAATCCTTACCTTACATCTCTCTCCATCGCTCCAAATGGTAGCCCTGTAATCCCCCCCCAAAGTCCTAAAAACTGCAGTGTAGTAGCTGTCCTTGACTCATCCTGTGCCTGTCTCTCCCTCAACCTTGACAAGGTTTGAGGCATGCGCAGGAGAGCCCTCCACCCTCCCTCTCGATTTGGTCTCCCTTCCCCTAGCTTCCAAACCCTTTTTACACGTTATAGATCTTGCTCCCCCAGCCCCAACCGCATTAATGTTATTTGCAGAGACTCCCCCGACAGTTACTTACTTTACCTCTATCCTCCGCAGTGCGGCGAAGGATAGAGGTAAGGTAAGTAACTATCGGGGGAGTTTCTGGCAATAACATTAATGCGGTTGGGGCTGGGGGGCAAGACCTATAACATATAAAAGTTTTACAAAGGGTGGACATTTAGGAACACTAAACCCCAAAAATAACTATTTGCCATTCGTTTCTATTATTCACAGGGAGGTGAGAATGCTTATTCTCACCTACCTGTAATAATAGGACGCTCGGGGACCTGGAACTTATCTTACCGCCGCTCCACTCGCAGCCGCTCCTTCACTGACAGCTGCTCTGTCCCCCCGCGCCCTATCTTAGGTGCATGTGCGCCATACAAAAGATAGGGCGCGCGATCGGAGAGAACAGCTGTTCAGTGAGAGCGGCTGCAAGTGGAGCGGCGGTAAGGTAAGTTCCAGGTCCCCCGAGCGTCCTATTATTCACATGGATTGAGAATAAGCATTTTCACCTCCCTGTGAATAATAGAAACGAATGGCAAATAGTTCTTTTTTGGGGTTTAGGGGAGTTTACAGTCCCTTTAAATTTTAAAATTAACCAGAGAGTTTCATAACTTAGAGGCTCCGCTTCCATTTAAAAATTATATATATTTTTTAATTTGTTTTTTCTTTAATTTGATGTCTGTTCTCATTTAGCACATACCAATGCATTCGGGTGCTTGAGAGCCAAACAGGGAGAATAACCCAGAGCCACAATCGCTTCGGGCAAATCTCCCAAATCAAATTTAATATCAGGTTTGCATGAATGAGTAAATATTGAAAGGGATTTACTCACAGCCTGAGTTTAATGCCAACTAGTTAATTTGTGCGATATTAAATAGGTTAGTGCGACCTGAACTCCAAATAACAGCCCAGCAATCCTCAGTAAATCCAGCTCCAAGTCTTTTTGCAGTGTTTGTATGATTCTTGTATGATTTATGCAGTGTTTGTATGATTCTTGTATGATTTATGCAGTGTTTGTATGATTTTATTATTTTAATACTTATTTTTAACATTATTCTATAGGTGTTTTTGGCAATGTTACATGATCTATAACATAGATAAATGACTTTCATTACAAACCAGTGTTGGGATGCAAGAGCCATGTTTACCTGCCGTACAGTTTTGTTTGTATATTTTAACATAGATAGCAAACATTCTCCCCAACAACTAAATAAAATTGATATTGTGCAGACTGTGCCACACTATAACCGCATTACCCTGTGCTATTCAGGCCCTCTCTTCATTTTTCTTTATGTGATGTCTTGTCCAAGTCTCTAGCAACTCAAATCAAATATTAAATGATCACCTGCAAATCACCTTACAAAAGTTATGGTGTATGTCACAATTCAAGTCAACTTCCTTTTTACTGAACATTCCTAGTATTCTTTTCCAAATATATCCTTGGCTTATTTTATACTGGTTAGTTCAATGTTAAAGACTTTTCTATAGCAAAAATGTACAGACTCAACAAACAGAAACTTACCAGCGCTGACAGTGATAGCTTCAATGAATTGTTCTCTCCAGCTGTTTGTGCCAACTACAAGGGCAAGGTTTGTCTTTTTAATTAGTTTGTCCACAGTACTCTGCAAAAACGCAAACAAAAGGTGGGTAAGAGGGATGCATTTCTTTCAACCAAGGGCTACCCATTTGGTAGGTACAGAGCTTTAAATTACAGCTGCAGGATTTTAGATATCACTGCTGTTTTTGCACATAAAGCTGTCATATTATTTTGCTGGATAAGTAAAACTGTCATCCTTTTAGAAGACAAACAAACTGGAAATGAGCATCCATGGCTAATGCTCAACAGTAACATGTTTGCTCCTTTATTAGGAAATGCTTATCAAGTTTAAAGAATACAAACTTGAGTGGTTATTAAAAAAAAACAAAAACAAAGAAATTAAACCATCAGTTAAAATACGTATAGTTGGCTAGTTTAGCTCAGTATAGGTGTTTACTGCACTTTTTACTGTTTAAATACGGTACTAATGACTAACATTGTACAACCCTAGCTATACAAATTAATTTCATATTACACATAAATTAGACACACATAACTATATTCTGCAATGTAATAATTACTATGGTGTAACACAAGGCCACTTAAAGGGATAACACAATATACAGCTTTGTGCAAAGACATCCTTACTTAACCTACCACTACAGATCAGTTGTAAAAGGGTAAGTATTCTTACTGTATATCTGTTGTATTCAATTAGATCAACTGGACTTGAAGTTTTGGTGACAGTTGGACTTGACAATTGGTGTCAAACCCCCCCACCTCTATTTAGGCTTGGTTTCTTTATTTTCACATAAACAGCCTCCTTGACACCTCTCTTGAACCAGTCACGTTCCTTTGCCTAAATAGAGGTGGGGGGATTTGACACCAACTATCTGCCATGTACAATGCTGTTTTGACACCTTACTCTGGGCGTTCCTATAACACCACTTAGCCACTATGCAATCACGCCCTTAACACTTGGCTGTGATATGCTAATTGGGATTTTCCAGGGTACATAATTGCCACAGATTCTTGTATAAGTCATTCTGAATTGAGAAAGCCAGTCGGATGACTAGCGAAATGTCTTCAAGAACTAAACTTCAAGTCCAGTTGATCTAATTGAATACAACAGATATACCATGACCTGGATGAATGAGAACCTTCACAAGCATATTCTTACTGTAGTCTTTAGCCTCTACCACTGAGAACCATGGGAAATATAAAGAGATGAAGACCAACAAATAATTCCTCTAGTTAAAGGAACAGCTCAAAATGCTGCAGCTCTTGTTTCCAAAAAACCTTTCTGTAAACACAGCATGGTGTTCCCAATTCAATATCTTTTGTGTTAAATTTTGTTTTTAGTATTTACATAGTAACATAGTAATTAAGGTTGAATAAAGACATACGTCCATCAAGTCCAACCTATTCACCCTCTTTATATATATATATATATATATATATTTTTTATTTTTATTTTTTATTTTTTTTTTAACCCTACCTAACAATTGATCCAGAGGAAGGCAAAAAACCCCAGCTAAAAAGGGGGAAAAAATTCCTTCCTTCAACCAGATCTATATGCATTAATACCAGTAATTCTCAATATTTTTTAGTTTTAGAAACGTATCCAGGCCTTTTTTAAAGCTATTCAATGAACTTGCCATTACCACATCTGCCGGAAGACAGTTCCACAATTTCACCGTTCTCACTGTAAAGAAACCCTTCCTAACCTGAAGATGAAACTTCTTTTCTTCCAACCTTAGAGGATGTCCACGTGTCCTCTGATATGACCTATTAGTGAACAATGCACCAAAGAGTTCATTGTATGGCCCATTAATATATTTGTATAAGGTAATCATGTGCCCACGCAAACGTCGCTTCTCCAATGTAAACAGCCCTAACTTGTCAATCTGCCTGCATATTCAAGCCCCTCCATTCCCCTTATTAATTTAGTTGCCCTTCTCTGAACTGCCTCAATTTCCAAGATGTCCCTTTTGTATATGGGATTCCAAAACTGCACCGCATATTCCAAATGAGGCCTTACCAGTGCCTTGTAAAGAGGGAGAATAATATTTTTCTCTCTTGAATCTATTCCCCCTTTTATACAAGACAATATCTTGATAGCTCTAGCCGTTGCTACATGGCATTGTTTGCTATGGCTAAGTCTGTTTCTACCAGAACCCCCAAATCTTTTTCCATTACAGATGCACTTAACATAGAGTTATTTATGGTGTAGGTGGCACAGGGATTATTAAATCCCAAATGCATCACCTTACATTTATCAACATTGAATCTCATCTGCCATTCTGCTGCCCATTTTGATAATCTATCTAGGTCTGCTTGCAGCACTTGTACATCATTGGAAGTTTCCAAAGCTCTGCATAGTTTTAGTGTCATCAGCAAATACTGAGACCTTGCTCTCAATGCCCTCTTCTAAGTCATTTATAAACAGATTAAACAGAACGGCCCCATTACAGAACCCTGAGGCACTCCGCTTGGAACTTTAGCCCACATAGATGTAGCTCCATTAACCACCACTCTCTATTTGCGGTCCAATAACCAGTTCTCTATCCATGAACAAATGTTTTCTTCAAGGCCAACAGTCCTCAGTTTATATCTAGTCGCTTATGTGGCACAGTACTCAAAGCTTTTGCAAAATCCAAATATACCACTCCACTGCTGTGCCTGAATCTAGCTTCTTACTCACTTCTTCATAAAAACCAATTAAATTTGTCTGGCATGATCTATTTCTCATAAATCCATGCTGACTACTACTAATAAGATGATCCCTGGAAACAAGTCAAACATATGATCCCTTAACAAGGTTTCCATCACCTCCCTACCACTGATGTTAGGCTTACAGGTCTATATTTTCCGGCTGTGAACGACTACCTTTTTTGAATATTGGTATTACATGGCTTTTTTTCCAATCCAGCGGCACATCCCAGACAAAAGGGAATCTGAAAAGGAGAAACAGTGGTCTAGATAGAACTGAACTAAGCTCCTTTAAAATACGAGGATGCAATCCATCTGGTCCTGGCGCTTTATTGATATTAACCTTGTCTAATTGTTACCGTACCATATCCTCTGTTATCCAATGTGAAAACTCTTCATTTCTTCCCTGCATATTATTACAATCCCTACTGTAAGGACAAGGATTCTCAACAGTAAAAACCGATGTAAAAAAACGGTTTAGCAGATTAGCCTTTTCGGCATCCTCTACTACCACCTCAGCTCCATTATTTAATGGCCCCACATTCTCAGTCCTCATCTTTTTACCATTTATATACTTAAAAAACATTTTGGGGTTGGACTTGCTTTGTTCGGCAATCCGTATTTCATTTTCTGGGAGCCCCGCCGCGACTAGCGGATGGGGCGTCTGACCGCGGGGGGAGGGCGCACCTTTCTCCCAGAAGCCGTCTGCGTCCTCCCCCTGTGGGATCTGTAGGCGAGCAAGTCTCGCGAGGCGGGTCGCGGCGCGGTGTGGATACCCAGACTGGTAGCAGGACTGTGTGTAAGACTGTGGATAACCAGACTGGTAGGAGGACTGTGTGTAAGACTGTGGGCACCCAGACTAGTAGGAGGCCTGTGTGTAAGACTGTGGATACCCAGACTGCTAGCAGGACTGTGTGTAAGACTGTGGATACCCAGACTGGTAGGAGGCCTGTGTGTAAGACTGTGGATACCCAGACTGGTATGAGGCATTGTGTAAGACTGTGGGGACCCAGACTGGTAGGTAGGCTGTGTGTAAGACTGTGGATACCCAGACTGGTAGGAGGACTGTGTGTAAGACTGTGGGGACCCAGACTGTAGGAGGCCTGTGTGTAAAGTGTGGATACCCAACTGGTACAGGACTGTGTGTGTAAGACTGGGTGGATAACCAGACTGGTAGGAGGCCTGTGTGTAAGACTGTGATACCCAGACTGGTAGGAGGCCTGTGTGCAAGATTGGGGGGACCCGACTGGTACAGGCCTGTGTTTAAACTGTGGATACCCAGACTGGTAGAGGACTGTGTTTAGAACTGTGGGGACCCAGACTGGTGCAGGACTGTGGTAAAGACTGGGGACCCAGACTGGTAGCAGGACTGTGTGTAAAACTGTGGATACCCAGACTGGTAGGAGGCCTCCGTGTAAGACTGTGGGGACTCAGACTGGTAGCAGGACTGTGTGTAAGACTGTGGATACCCAGACTGGTAGGAGGACTGTGTGTAAGACTGTGGATACCCAGACTGGTAGGAGGACTGTGTGTAAGACTGTGATACCACACTGGTAGGAGGCCTGTGTGTAAGACTGTAGGACGACAGACTGGTAAAGGACTGTGGTAAGACTGTGGATACCCAAACTGGTAGCAGGACTGTGTGTAAGACTGTGGATACCCAGACTGGTAGGAGGACTGTGTGTAAGACTGTGGATACCCACACTGGTAGGAGGCCTGTGTGTAAGACTGTGGGGACCCAGACTGGTAGCAGGACCTTGTGTAAGACTGTAGATACCCAGAAAGGTAGGAGGCCTGTGTGTAAGACTGTGGGGACCCAGACTGCTAGCAGGACTGTGAGTAAGACTGTGATACCCAGACTGGTAGGAGGACTGTGTGTAAGACTGTGGATACCCAGACTGGTAGGAGGACTGTGTTTAAGACTGTGGGGACCCAGACTGGTAGCAGACTGTGTGTAACTGTGGATACCCAGACTGGTAGGAGGCCTCCGTGTAAGACTGTGGGGATCCAGACTGGTACAGGACTGTGTGTAAGACTGTGGATACCCAGACTGGTAGGAGGACTGTGTGAGACTGTGGATACCCACACTGGTAGGAGGCCTGTGTGTAAGACTGTGGATACCCAGACTGGGTAGAGCCTGGGTGTAAACTGTGGGGACCCAGAATGGTAGGAGGCCTGTGTTTAAGACTGTGGGACCCAGACTGGTAGCAGGACTGTGGGTAAGACGGTGGATACCCAGACTGGTAGGAGGCCTGTGTGTAAGACTGTGGGGACCCGAATGGTAGGAGGCCTGTGTGTAAGACTCTGGGGACCCAGACTGGTAGGAGGACTGTGGGTAAAACTGTGGATACCCAGACTGGTAAAGGCCTGTGTTTAAGACGTGGGGACCCAGACACTGGAGTGTAATCTGTGGTTGGTGCCGGTTCGCGGTCCGCCCCCGCCGTGGTTTTCTCGTTCGCGCGCGGATTTTTCCGGATTTTCTGCCTTCCAACTTCGCACGCGGATTTCTCGTATTTTCAAATTTTCGAATTACGAGAATTTTTCATTTTAATGGGTCCAGTCGGCGTTTCTTGAATTTTCAAATTTTTCCGAAAATTCGCGGATCCTCGAGCGGACCGGATTTTGCGAAGTTCGGACATCTCTACTGTGGATAACCAGACTGGTAAGGGGCCTGTGTGTAGGACTATGGATACCAAGCTAACTGTGGCCAGAGGGAAAGTCTGATTACACTAAAGGTGTAATGACAGATTTTTGTGTGGACTTGCATTTGTGGGTGGTTTGGTCGGACACCCGTTCAGTAGCACGGCATGAAGTTGATAAGTGGGTGTGGCAGCTCAAATTAAATATATAATTGATATAATTTGTAATGGTCTGAACTTGTATTGTTATGCTAATTACACCACAAAATGTCATGCAAAGAATGTACTGGCATCTCCAGTTTATAAAAGCTTTCAGTCAATTTTTGGGTGCAGAGGCCACAGAACCATGAGATGATTAACCCACAAGAATCGTACTAATAGTAGAGATGGACCCGAATCCGAATCTGATCCTGGTTCTGAAGTGGATTTCACAGATCCACCAGAACTCAGACTTTGTGGATTTCGGACATTTTCGAATTGTTTCGAACCATGGAACTATTTTCATAAAAAAAAATTTCTAAAAAAATTTTTTTGAAAATACTTTGTGAAATGCCAAACAGCAGCACATTGTGGGCAATTACGTGTTCCCCAGACCATTTCCCAGTCCCTGAGCCTTTTACAATAAGTTTCACTGGATTATTTAACTCCCATTGACTGCAATGTGTCTGCTTGAATCTGCAAGCGGAACGGATTTTAGTGAGTTCGGCCATCTTTATTTAAGAGTCCATTACTCACCGAATAAACACATAAGGAATGTACGTATCATTACCCATATACTATTTTCTGACACAAATTGTACTTGAATATCCATTAAGACAAGAAAGTCAGCTTCAAGCATAGCCACACAGGAGAAGCTGTCGCTCATGTAGCCAAAAAGGCAAGTACCAGTAGTTAGGACCCAGTTAATAAAGCAAACCTTGACATAGTGGCTGGGCTTCAAATAGTTTGGCCAACTTATTAAACGAATTGCTTTCCAAGGTTTATGGCAGGCTGTTTGTAGCAGCAACCTTTTGGAGATATAGCCAATCAGCAATAAGAATTGTATGTGCATTAGAATTCTATTGTTTGTACAAATTGTACTTAGAGTCTATTTCCACTCAATAAACCAATATGGTATGTACCGTATCAATACCATATACTATTGTCTGATACAAATTGTACTTAGAGTTAATTTCTCTGAATAAACACATATGGTATGTACTGTATCATTACCCATATACTATTGTCTGATACAGATTGTACGTGGAGTCTATTACACACTGAATAAACACAATAATGTTGTACTGTATCATTACCCATATACTATACTATTGTCTAATACAAATTTACTCACTGAATAAAACCAATAATGTATGTACTGTATCATAACCCATATACTATTGATACAAACTGAATAATTTTGGTTTTCTTGCAAATGACTTTGGGAAATCCCTTATAAATTTGAAGTTGTCCATTCTGTGAGCACCATGTGTTTGTTGAAGTTGCCAAGGTGGAATAAAGACATTCAGTATCTATCAAGTGAAACCTTTTTTTCTTTCTGAGTGTAACATCGTCACCTCCTGCATAATGTGTTTCCATTTTGCACAATGCACCTGCTCATTATTTTAGGAAATTTCCCGCAAGCATCATCTTCTTTCTCAAGCAGTGTGTATTGTCCATCAGATTCCTACATTGGACCCTACTGTCCCAGTCAGTTAAATAATATGGTAACATATTATATATATAATGTGTTACCAGGTACCATAACATAAAACAGGAAAAAGGTGGGACTGTGACATAAATTTGCATGATAAGTGACATGTAACTGAAACATTTTTATATTGCACAAACTAGATTAAAAATCAATAAACACAAGACATGTTTATATTAATCTTGTGTGCACCTTATGTAGAATTATTTTCATTTGGAAATATGTCAGATCAGCATTTTACACATGCAATAGTTAATTAGCACTGGAATAGTCCATGATAAAAGGCACACATTAATATTCAGCACAGGAGTCACAAGATTAGTTCTATATATTCACTAGCCCATTCATTTATCATTTTTATATGCAGCTAAAAAGTCAATATACATTTTCTACATTTGAATTGGTAAACACAAAGCCCAATTTCTGTAGTTATTTGGTAACATCTCAAATCGGCTTGCTCATTAGGAAATTCCACAGCCATTGGAAGACATGAATACACCATGGCTTTAGATAACTGTATTTAGATATAAAGTGAATTCAGGTAAAACAGCTTATGGGAAAACACAATAGGAAAGTTCTTTAAATCAGGTAAAAATAAACGTTTATACAAGCTGTTCAGATGTTCAGATCCATAATGTAAGGTTAACACTGTGATTGGGTTTATATGATTGGCAGCAGTGTGCTTTATTTATCGCTATTTTATAATCGTGGCTGTAAATGTAGGATAGCGGCTGTAAATGTTGTGATAGCTGTCGTAAATGTATGATTGTGATTGTAGATTTCTATTATTCCCCATACAATACCAGTGCAGTATTTGGTACCACACATGTTATTGTTTGCACGAATGTTCGTACATTTATGTCCAGATGGTACTTTTCCAATATCCGCCATGTCTGAGGCTAATGGCTAGTATCTGTTGAAATGGGAGGGGAGGTTGGTGGCCATGATATGTCAAATATTAGGTGGAGAGTGGGGATGTTGGGGGACTGGTTGCCTGTTGGAATCAGTGCATGATTTGGGGAGGTTGTAATTACATTTGCTAGGTTCCACATTTGCTCTCCCTTTTTTTGGGGGTCCTGATGAAAGCGAAAGACTGTGGGGACCCAGACTGGTAGCAGGACTGTGTGTAAAACTGTGGATACCCAGACTGGTAGGAGGCCTCCGTGTAAGACTGTGGGGACTCAGACTGGTAGCAGGACTGTGTGTAAGACTGTGGATACCCAGACTGGTAGCGTGACGTAATCACGTCGCGCCGCGTGTGTATATAAGGCGGGCCACGAGGTCGCCGGCGCCATTTTCCCGCGCCGGTGACCGGATAACAGCTCATCGGAGCAAGGGACCACTACGGGGTGCTTAAAAAGGCAATTTACAAAAATCGGAGATGGAGCAGGACCTGTTAGAGCGGTGAGGGATAGATTAGGAGGGAGGGGGGCGGGCTGGCTGCAGGCTGTAATGCCACTGTGGGAGCAGCCCAGGGGGCCCAGATCTGGGCCTATGCCTGCAGGCCGCCCGGCCGGGTGCCCTAGCGGTAGACCAGCACGCCACGCACGTGCCCCCAACGTCGTTAAGCCCCAGCCCTCCCTGTCCAGCCAGCAAAAAAGGGGGGAAGGCCCCGGCAAAAGGGGCAGGTAAGAAAGTGGGTGCACAGAGAGGGGAATAGTGGGCCCTTAGCTCTATTTTCAGGTCCAGGCCAGGAAGAGGAATCTTCCTCCTCATCTGCACGAGAAGGGGGTGCTGGGGAGGGATCTCCCCAGGGCCTTGGGACAGCCCAGAGCAGGTGGACGAACAAAGGCATGGGTAGGTCAACCGCTGGGTCAGGTGGCAGGTGGTGAGAGTACTCCTCTCCCAGTGACGGGGCAGAACACCCAAGCAGGCCCCAGCAGGGACAAGGGGGCAGAGCGGAGCCCCAAGGGAGAGTGAGGGGGCGTCCAGCAGAGGCAGCGGGGTCAGCGGAAGTTAGACCCAGAACGCTCTGACTGAAAGGAAGAGGCAAGGGCGGGAGGCCCAGGAGCATCAGTCAGCAAGGGTCTTTATCGCCTAGACGCAGAGCCAATGAGAGCGAAAGGGACGAGGAGTAGGCAGAGCAGGAGGGGTGCGAGAAGTGGCATTAAGGAAGGGGGAAGAAGCCGCAGGAGGTCGAGATATTCGTCCTCGGCTCAGGGCCAGCCAGAGACACCCATTCCCGTAAAAGGCACAGGGAGGGGTCAGGACACAGGAGGTCACGGAGCCAGTCCAGAGCTCATGACAGAGGCACAAGGGACGGCACAGTTCTGGAAAGAGCAAGCAGACATCATCCTCCCACGAAGCTCATCATACGGCTCCAGGTCGCGCTCTGGCTCAAGGCGACACAGCAGGGCCTCTATCAGGGGAAGCAGCCCTCTCTCTCAAACGGCTGACCACCGAGACCGGGCGAAGGCGACGTCCGTGACACACAAGTAGCCGGTGAGTTCTCGTGCGCAGGAGCTTGGGGGTCAATGGGGGAAAAAGGGGAGCTGGTGCAGGCCATCAAGGCTTTGATGGGCAAAATAGAGGCAATGCTCAAGGCTCTGCAGGGAGTTTTTCTCCAGGGGGAGCGGGGTGCTCCAGCCGGTGTCGGACAGCATAAGGCAGAGGCACTTAAGGGGACCTATTTCTGCGGGTTAGCCCACTGGGGGTCCACGTCTCGAGGAGACGAAAGAGAAAATTTGGAAAAATGAATACGTCAAAATATGGTCCCTAATTAACCCTGATATGGTGACGGTGGACAAGGAGTATGTACGCTCGGAGTCGGTTAAGGAGAAAAAGCCCAAGGTCGCCAAAACATTCGGTAATTGGGTGCAGGCATTCTGCGTACTAGCGGGGGTGATAGGCAAGAAATTCCCCCAAAAATGCTCCGACCTTTTTGTTTATTTGGATCTTATTTTCGGGGCCTATAAAGTGTATGGAGGGTCCGCATGGTGGCACTATGACGAGGATTTTCGTCTTAGACTGGCGGTGCATCCAGAGGTAGGCTGGAACACCAGAGCGACAGACTCGTGGTTGAGGATCATGATGTCGCAGAGGGCCTCCGGCATGGCTGCCAGTGTACCGGGGATTTCACGCCATCTACCTTTGGAACCTCTTCGCTAGCGAAGAGGGCGGGCCCATGCTCCTTTAATGAGCCAGTGCAAGTTCGGGGCGGCATGCCGCTTTCGCCACGAGTGCTCCTTTTGTGGGGTGCAGGCCACTCCCAGCAAAGTGCTACCGTAAGGGTAAAAATGCCCCAAAAAACCTAACCCAAGGAGGCCCGAGGACCCCGGTGAACGTGGGAGAGATGGGGCCGTGGCTAGATAGATACCCAACAAAGAGGCAGCTAAAGTTTTTAAAGAAGGTTTTGTTCATGTTTTTATTATTCCTTTTCAGTTTTCCCCTATTCCTTTGTTCTCAAAGAACTTGAAATCCGTTAGGAGGCCGCTGAATTAGCTAGCGGAAGGTTCAAGCTGAGGTTAAGTTAGGCCCATGGCAGGCCCATTTTTCGACCCCCCTTTTCCGAATTTTCGGGTTTCCCCCCTGTTTTGTGCCAAAGAAGGAACCCGGAAGTTCAGGTTAATACATCACCTATCACACACCCAAAGGTTTCGGTCAATGACGGTATTAGCCAGGAGGAGGCGTCGGTATCCTTGTGTCGTTCGACAGGGCGGCCCCCTTATTTCAAAAGGTAGGCGCAGGGGCCTTGATGGCAAAATCAGACATAGATTCTGCTTTTCGTCTATTGCCAATACATAGGGACTGTTTCCACCTTCTGGGCTGTAGCCTCGAGGGTCTCTTTTATTATGACGTGTGCCTTCCCATGGGCCGTGCCATTTCATGCTCGGTTATTCGAAACATTCAGTTCCTTCCTGGAATGGGTCGTTCGATCCGAGACGGGCTCCGGATTTGTTCTTCATTACTTGGATGACTTTTTGTTTGTAGGCCCACGGGGTCTCAGCATTGCCTTTACCTTCTTCAGTCATCAGTTCTGGATGGCCAGATTCGGAGTCCCTCTCTCTGCCGAAAAGACAGTGGGCCCAATGACTACTCTCTCTTTCCTCGGTATCGAATAGATTCTATCAAGATGGAATGTAGGCTTCCTAGAGACAAGCTAGTTGATCTCCAGAAGGGTTCAAGCGTGTATATTGTCATCAAAGTTACACTGCGGGCGTGGCTTAGCGGCGCACCGGAACAGTCCATGTAAAAAGAGCTCCGCTCGAGAAACCCCTCGTACCGCAGGCTAAACGCTTCCACCACGACTTAGCACATAACATGGGGAAAAGAGGCTCCGGCAACCCCCAACGCCACAGCAAACATCACAAACCCGGATCTGGAAGGTTCTTTAAAAAACACCTGGAGCCACACACACCGCATGGCGCGAGACCCCCCAAGCGCAGAAACCTCCCACAGACCAACAGGCCTCAGACTTAGCTGCTGAGAATCCGAATCTGATAATGAATCCGTGGACTCCATACTTACCTCCGCTCTCTACCCACAAAAATGACTTTGAAGTTAATCACTAAGTGGAACACACCTGTAAGCTGAGATCTCGCTCTGCGACAAGATTTCAGAGAGGTGGCTGAGAGAGTAACGGAACTGGAATCCAGGTATGATTCACATGATACTACAATAAGCGACCTACATGCTACCCAAACATCCCAATCAGCCACCATCAGGGCGCTAATACACCAAATGACGACCTGGAAAACCGTAGCCGCCGCAACAATATAAGGATAGAAGGATTGCCTGAGAGCATTATGGCTACCGACTTACCACAAACACTTCAAACATTTTTAACACAATTCTAGACCAACCTGTGGATTCTCAAATAAAATTGATAGAGCCACAGAGCGCTCAAACCCAGAAACCTAAACGACTCAAGTGCAAGAGATGTAATATGCCGCATACATCATTTTGTCACAAAAGACCAATCCTTGCAAAAAGCCAGTTGCACTGAAATAGTTCCAGGGAACCCAAATCTCCCTATTCCCCGACTTGTCAAGACACACACTCCGCAACGCAGAGCCCTCAAACCTCTGCTAGCACTACTGAAAAATTCTAATATAACCATAAATGGTTGTTTCCTTTTGCCCTCCACGCAAAACGCGAAGGGATAACTGCAATACTACGAGACCCAGAGGACCTGGATATGTTCCTTTCTAAATTAAACCTACCCAAAGTGGACCTACCAGACTGGGAACCCACACTGAGGGTTAACCCATTACCCACTAAGGACATTGGCAACAAAACCCCAAAGGCATCAGATCCCAAAACACCCACATCAATCCAAAAATCTCCGATGACGCCCCCATGAGTTCCTTACAACTTGTAACCAATTATTGTTACCTATAAAATGTTCAAGATGTTAACGTTTTGTTCTAATATATATCCGTGTGGAAGCACTTTCATAGTTTATTTTTTCATTTTCACAAATGTATAAGACCTGTGGGAGAGGGGTAACCGTGCAATATGCCACTGCATAAAACAGGCTGGCCATTGAGTCCCACGCCCCCAGGGGTTCACGAGCCCCTCTGGGAAAACACGGGCTTACTCACTAAACAGTGATTGTTCACTTGGAAAAGGTCGGTGGTTCACAATTACAACAAGGTATTTGCCCAAAGGGGCTATTTTTCTGGAATGTTATACAAGATATAACTGTAACGCCGATACCCTAATCCCACCCTTCCCCCTCCTTTCCCTATCTCCTCCCCCCCCCCCCGCAACACCTGTTGAACTATTTGTACAGTCATGCATTTTTATATATGGTGTGTGTGTGTTATGGGACTGAGCTGAGGATCTGCACATTCATGTCAAGGGCCTGAATATACCCCAACGTAGAACTCAAATCCTAGACAACCTACACAAAAACGAATAATAATATGTTCCAGGAAACGCCACTTTAAAACCGCAGCGGTTCCAAAATTCCACCACAACACTATCCACACTGGTTCTTTAGCCACAATCCTGAATCCAAATCGAAAGGGGTCGCCATTGCTATTCATAAGAACACACCTTCCACCTCCTGGATCAAAACACGACAACCAAGAAGATACGTATTCATTAAAATACAAATCTCAACAACTACACTCACACTGGCTAACTTCTACCTACCAACACCCTACAAATTCCAACCTGTCTCTCCTACCTAACACATTCACTCTTTTAGTGAGGGATATCTCATAATAGAGGTGACTTTAACATAACACTTGACCCAACACTAGACACCTCCACAGGCACAACCCACACTTCATTCAAGCAACTTAATAAACTTAAGAAAGAACTCCACTCCCTCCAACTAATAGACATCTGGAGAACACTACACCCCTACAACCAGACACTTTTCATTCTACTCCCCAGTACATAACACATACAGTCGAATCGATCTCTTTTTAATACACACAACTCCCTCTCCTGGAGCCCCACCAGCCACTACGGCCATATACTATGGTCTGACCACGCCCCGTCCTCCTTACAACTAACACTACCACAAACAAAACGCCCCCTATGGACATGGAAACTCAACGACCACATACTATCATAATTGCAACAACGCAATCAAATCCACCATAGCAGACTTCAAAATCACACATGCCAACGATACAACATCCCTTCCCATACAGTGGGAAACCTTAAAATGCATAATCAGGGGCTTACTGATACAACACGGTACACGACTGAAAAAAATCTCACAAACAAAAATTACCCTGCTACAATCCACAGTGTCAAACTTGAACTCAGCCACAAAAAATCACGCAACACAGAATTATACAAAGATCTACTTAAAGCCCGACACGACCTATTGCTAGCACTAGACAACCATCTCACAATCCAAACAAAACTACAGGAACCGCTCAATTTACGAATTCGGGGACAAGAGTGGCAGATCCTTGGCAAGGTCCCTAAAATGTAATATTCTAATATGTATATTGCAAAAATCAAACAGGAGGATGGTTCTCTGGTGCACAGATCGGAGGACATAGCCTCAACTTTTCAAAACTTCTACAACAAACTATATTCCATCAACCCCCACCCAGAATGTACGTTTAAAACATTAAGTCATAATAACCAACTTACCTCTACCACAACTCAGTACAGATGATCTTAATTCATTAGAAACCCCCTTTACTGAGACTGAACTAGCCGACACCATAAACACTTTAAAAAGTGGAAAAAGCCCGGGGCCGGACGCTTCACTGCCAGGTTCTATAAACAATTCAAGGAGAACTAACACCCTTCCTTCTAAGGCCTTCAACTCAATATCCCCCAATGCCACTCCCCCCCTCAGTCTCTTGAAACTCATATAGCCATAATTCTCAAATCGAAAGGATCCATCAAACCCAGGAAGCTATCGCCCTATATCCCTAATAAATCTTGACATTAAATATATATCCAAGATGATAGCTAACAGACTGCGAGAACACTTACCCTCTGGATAAATCCAGAACAAGTGGGATTTATACCCGGAAGAGAGGCAAAAGACAATACAATTAAAACTATCACTCTTATGTCTTACGCCCAACATAACAACATACCTATGTGCCTTCCTCCCTGGACGCAGAGAAGGCATTTGACAGAGTTCACTGGACATTCCTACACTCACACTAAAGAACCTCGGACTTAGCCAAACTGCTTGAAAAATCATGGCTCTCTACAAACACAACACAGCACGAATAAAAATCAATGGTACCCTCTCCAACCCATGTAATATAAAAAACGGCACAAGGCAGGGCTGCCCACTGTCACCGCTGCTATATGCCCTGACAATGGAACATCTCCTAAATGCCATCCGTGCAAACCCATATAGGTGGAATGAAAATTGGACCAGACAACCATAAGATAGCCGCATACGCGGATGATCTTCTGCTATATGTGACCAACCCCCACATATCCTTCCCATTAATCTTAAAAGAACTAGATATATTCGGAAAGATAGCAATTTCCAAAATAAATTACCAAAAGTCTGAATGTCTAAATGTCTCTCTCCACAAGCATTGGTTCAATCGCTGTCCACGAATTTTCCCTTCCACTGGCAACCCAAGAGCATCACATACCTGGAACCCAAATCCCAACTAAGCTTGACTCCCTTTACAACCTCAATTTCTCACCCCTGATCGCTAAGACGTCCTCCGATCTGTGCACATGGAAAAAGAAACGCTTTTCATGGTTTGCTAAGTAAATATAATTAGAATGGATATATTACCGAAGTTCTTATACTTATATCAACAAATCCCAATACTCCCACCCAAATTGTTCTTTGACAAAGTAAAAAAATTGTTACTGCATTTCATATGGGGGGGCTCCCCCCCCGACTTAAATATTCAACAATGATACGCAGCAAAGATAGGGTGGAATTGGACTTCCGACCTCAAAATTACCATACTTCCACTATTCTATCACAAATCGTTGAATGGACACATTCCAATCAAGAACAAGTCATGGATATCACTATACAACTCCCTGGCTCAAATCCCATTCAAAATATCCCCTGGATACTCCCTAGAGACAGACCTAAATCAACCTACACCATTTACCTCCTTCCAGCGACCTTAAGATTTGGGACACTGCCTTATCAAAATATGCACTGACAAACAGACCTGGACTATTATCACCCATCTTTAAAAACCCAGCTTTCCCCCCCGGACTACATACAATCATTCTTTATGGTCGCATAAGAAAACCCCCGGCTCAACCAGGTCCTCGACAAAGGCTCAATATCCCCCTTGCCACTCTCGTTAAAAGGCAAACCTCACCCCAGGCACTTTCTGGAATATCCCAACTATCTCACTATGTACTACCGCCTCAACAAAGACCAAACACCCCCTGCAATTCGAAAAACTGTGTCTCACAACCTTTCCGCCCAAACATACCATATCCAAAATATATAACCTCATACGAACTCACAATCCATGGAACTACCATCTTCCACCACCAAATGGGAAACGGAACTGCAGACCCCATTCACTGAAGAACAATGGGACAAATGCTTCAATTTAACACATAAGTTATCAATGGCTTGCAAAGCCAAGAAAAAAATTATAAAATCCTGACAAGATGGTACAGATGCCCCCTCATCCTTCACAGATGTTTCCCAATACCCCAAGTACTTGCTGGAGATTAACAACACAACAGGAACCATGCTACATATTTGGCTAACCTGCCCAATAATACAACCATTTTGGGACTCTATCTTCAAGATATACAACTCGATCACAGCTCAAGCACTTACCCCTAATGCCCAAAGTGTCCTACTTTCCATGCTTCCAGGCACAGCAGAACATAACAAGAGTCAACTCCTAAGGCACTTTCTTACAGCTGGCAGAATGGTCCTCCCAAATTCTGGAAGACCAATAAATGCCCCCCAAATTCACAATGGGTCGCGGAACTCACACACATAATGAGAATGAAAGACTTAACATCCAAAATACACGGTGCAAAACAAGAGCTTTTCAGAAACTTGGACACCTTGGCTGCTTTCTCTGAACTCAACAATTCAAAACTCTTAATAACTTAAACTACACATTTAAAAGACAACCCTAACCAGAAAACACTGGTTCACAGGTTTACCAACCCCCCCCCCATCATACCCAACCTAACCTACCCCAACCTCCACCCCAACATATCATAAAAATGTATAACTATATATGTTTGAAATGTTCATGACATAAATAACTCGGCCTACTAATTTGGGATTTAGTGAACCACCGACCATCAAAGTTACTAACTAAAAGCTTACTTTCCTTATCTTTCTCCTCCTTTACTCTTTCTCATAATCTACTCCCTTTTCCGTTCTTCCCCCCTCTTTTTCCTTTCACTACTGAAAAAATGGTATACGTTACTAAAGATAAGTATCGATCTTATATTCATGTTATACCTTCTCACATCAAAAATTTAAAAAAACGTCCTTTTTTATCTCCAAAATAAAGAATTTACAAAAAAAAAAAAGTTACACTGCGCCAATTACAGTCTTTGCTGGGCTCGCTGAACTTCGCTTGCCGAATCCTTCCCATGGGAAGGTATTCTGCAGGAGGCTTTCACTAGCCACGTGCGGCGCGAAGGCGCCACATCATCACATCAGGCTTACCAGTGAGCTCAAAAAAGACTTAAGGGTATGGGAATTCTTTCTTGATTCATACAATGGAGGTCTCTTATCCAGTCCCCGGAGCAGTCCAGCGAAGAGCTACAGCTCTATACGGACGCTCGGGCTCTTTGGGCTTCGGGGCAATTTTTGGTAAGTCATGGTGCTCTGGCGGCTGGCCCAGGACTGGAAGGTTTCAGATCGTTGTCGGAATTTAACCCTTTTAGAACTTTCCCCATAGTAGTGGCAGTGGAGCTGTGGGGGACAGGATGTCCAATAAGGCCTCTGTTTTTGGACAGACAACGCGAGTGTGGTTTGCGTGATTAACAGGCAGTCTTCCTCATCACCTCCCAGTCTTAGCTCTCATGCGACACTTAGTTTTGGCGGTGCTTGCAACTTAACATCTGGTTCAGGGCTAGGCATGTACCCGGATTGATAACACGATTGCTGACTCTCTCTCTCGCTTTCATGGGTCGAATTCCCAGGTTGGCTCGGAGGCAGAGGTGGAGGGGACTCCATGCCCGACTTCCTTATGGGGAGTGGTGGACAGCAACTGATGGCCATGGTACAAGCATCGGTGGCCCCCTCGACATGGCACAATCACGGTAAGGCGTGGAAGGAGTGGGTGCTATCGCAGGGAATAGAAATATTCAGAGGTAAAGGGTCAGAATTCAAGTAATGCTAGAATACCTTTCGAGTCTTAGGGACTCCCCAGTGCTCTGGTCTGGTGGCACAGCGTAGGTTGCAGGGTATATCCTTTTTCTTTCGCCTATTGGGTTGGCAGGACATAACTAAAGAATTCCTTGTCCAGTCTATTCTTAGGGGATGGAAGAAGGAGCAAAAGCCTAAAGAGGCCAGGCGCCCTATATCATTTAGAGTTCTAGTCAGGCTCATAGGTAGTCTTCCTTATGTTTGTTCTTCTGCATACGAAATATCTCTGTTTCAGGCCACTTCTCTTTAGCTTTCTTTGGTGCCATGCGGGTTGGTAGTTGGTTCCCCCTGGGGCAACAAATCTGGAGGTCTTCAATCTGAAGACGTTTGTGTTGTTGATAAGATTCGTGTTAAGTTAAAGAGGTCAAAAACAGATGTCTTTGGGGCGGGGGCCTGGTTTTCTATTCGCCCGTTACAAGGCGAATCTGCCCAGTATCAGCGATCCAGCATTTGCTGCGATTCGCTCCCCTTCGGTTTCATTTTTATCCCATGCAGGAGGGGCCCCTCTCACACGCTATCAATTTGGTTCGGTTTAGAAGTCACTTTGAGCCGTATCGGCCTGAACCCGAAGGAATTCGGCACTCACTCCTTTAGGATAGGAGCGGCTACTGAGGCTTATGCACTAGTTTCTCCGAGCAGGAAGTTAAACGGCTAGGGCGATGGAGATCTGATTGTGTGGCTCGCTACATCAGGTCGGAGCTGGCTATTGATTAACCTTTTTCTTTCAGGAACAAAGAGAGCTGCGTTATGGTTGATTGGGCATTCGTACCTCTTCTGGGCAGCGAGGAGAGCGGAATTCGGCCAGGAGGAAAGAATCTGGGTTTCAGCATGGCTTCGCTGGAATGGGAGAGCATCCGAGGGCTGCTGGGAACCAGTACACCAGAAGCAGTGGATATCACAGGAGGAACCAATCTCCAACGGATTGGTCATCCATGCCGCGGGAAACGACCTCTGCAGAGCCAGACTCTGACCTAATGACGCTGATGAGGCCGATATTGCCCGTAAAAAACTTTTTTACCGAGGCGGTCATTGTCTGGTCTGAGATCGTTCCCCGGGTGGTATGGCAGGGTGCAGGGACCCAGCAGCCATTAGAGGGCTAGGAGGGTTGTTAACACACGAATCTCCAGGTTCGTGCGATCCTTGGGAGGAGTAGTGGTAGAACACAGACAGTTGGAGGGTGACAATAGGTCACTAATGAGCCGGATGGAACGCATTTGAACGAGATTGGCCTTGACATATTTTTAGTGGGCTTGCAGGATGGTATAGAGCAAGCGTTGTTCCTTTTGGGGTGGCGGTAGGAGCACGTGTAGGAGTACACAGGCTCCTATGGGCGGGTCCACCCTTGCTGGATATGGATAGCCGTTACATGCCCTCTGGCTAGACGAAGGTTGCATTCAAAGCTGAGTTCTACGGCTATGATGGTTAACAACGGATGGTTTATGGCACAAGGGTGTACAGTGTGGAAATATGCCAAAGGGACTATCTATGCAAATATGCAGTTTTATGCAAATATGCCAAATATTGTTAATTTAATAAAATAAGCCTGGCCGATTGTTCACCCAAAAGTGGTTGTCGTGTCTTATTTAAAGTAACATTTAACATCACCCATACAGTCAATATGTACGCACATTACCATGCATTTTGCTGTATTTCTGACGTCCAAAACACAAGTCCAACAGGCTCACTTTAGGCTGTATGCAGTGCTCTTTGGAAGTCATACTAACAGAGATCCCTCGCGGACCCCCTGTGTTATATTCATTCACTGATTAGCCCTGTATGGCTATATGGACCCTTTATTAATGGCCTTCTTAATCCAGTAGATTGTATTGGATAATGTAACAGGCTTTTGAGATGGAGTGTTTATTGAGACATGAGGATATTGCAGCAATCTTTATCTATATGTAGTAAATGCACACATGGGGTTATTGCAGCAATCTTTATCTATATGTAGTAAATGCACACATGGGGTTATTGCAGTAATCTTTATCTATATGTAGTAAATGCACACATGGGGTTATTGCAGTAATCTTTATCTATATGTGGGAGCCCCGCCGCGACTAGCGGATGGGGCGTCTGACCGCGGGGGGAGGGCGCACCTTTCTCCCAGAAGCCGTCTGCGTCCTCCCCCTGTGGGATCTGTAGGCGAGCAAGTCTCGCGAGGCGGGCGCGGCGCGGCGGTGACGTAATCACGTCGCGCCGCGTGTAAATTTAAGGCGGAGCCACGAGGTCGCCGGCGCCATTTTCCCCAGCGCCGGTGACCGCATAACAGCTCATCGGAGCAAGGGAACGCTACAGGGGGCGTAAAAAAGGCAATTTAAAAATCGGAGATGGAGCAGGACCTGTTAGAGCAGGTGAGGGATAGGATTAGGAGGGAGGGGGCGGGCTGGCTGCAGGCTGTAATGCCACTGGGGGAGCAGCCCCAGGGGGCCCAGGGATCTGGGCCTATGCCCGCAGGCCGCCCGGCCGGGTGCCCTAGCGGTAGACCAGCACGCCACATACGTGCCCCCAATCGGCTAAGCCCCAGCCCTCCCTGTCCAGCCAGCAAGAAAAAAGGGGGGAAGGCCCCGGCAAAAGGGGCAGGTAAGAAAGTGGGTGCACAGAGGAGGGGAATAGTGGGGGCCCTTAGCTCTATTTTCAGGTCCAGGGCCCAGGAAGAGGAATCTTCCTCCTCATCTGCACAGGAAGGGGGTGCTGGGGAGGGATCTCCCAGGGCCTTGGGACAGCCCAGGAGCAGGTGGACGAACAAGAGGCATGGGTAGGTCAACCGCTGGGTCAGGTGGCAGGTGGTGAGAGTACTCCTCTCCCAGTGACGGGGCAGAACACCCAAGCAGGCCCCAGCAGGGACAAGGGGGGCAGAGCGGAGCCCCAAGGGAGAGTGAGGGGGCGTCCAGCAGAGGCAGCGGGGTCAGCGGAAGTTAGACCCAGAGACGCTCTGACTGAAAGGGAAGAGGCAAGGGGCGGGAGGCCCAGGAGCATCAGGTCAGCAAGGGGGTCTTTATCGCCTAGACGCAGAGCCAATGAGAGCGAAAGGGACGAGGGAGATAGGCAGAGCAGGAGGGGTGCGAGAAGTGGCAGTAAGGAAGGGGGAAGAAGCCGCAGGAGGTCGAGATATTCGTCCTCGGACTCAGGGGCCAGCCAAGAGACACGCCATTCCCGTAAAAGGCACAGGCGGAGGTCAGGACACAGGAGGTCACGGAGCCAGTCCAGAGCTCATGACAGGAGGCACAAGGGACGGCACAGTTCTGGAAAGAGCAAGCAGACATCATCCTCCACAAGAAGCTCATCATACGGCTCCAGGTCGCGCTCTGGCTCAAGGCGACACAGCAGGGCCTCTATCAGGGGAAGCAGGCCCTCTCTCTCAGAACGGCTGACCACCGAGACCGGGCGAGAGGCGACGTCCGTGACACAGCAAGCAGCCGGTGAGTTCTCGTGCGCAGGAGCTTGGGGGTCAATGGGGGAAAAAGGGGAGCTGGTGCAGGCCATCAAGGCTTTGATGGGCAAAATAGAGGCAATGCCTCAAGGCTCTGCAGGGAGTTTTTCTCCAGGGGGAGCGGGGGTGCTCCAGCCTGTGTCGGACAGCAGTAAGGCAGAGGCACTTAAGGGGACCTATTTCTGCGAGGTTAGCCCACTGGGGGTCCACGTCTCGGAGGAGACGAAAGAGAAAATTTGGAAAAATGAATACGTCGAAATATGGTCCCTAATTAACCCTGATATGGTGACGGTGGACAAGGAGTATGTACGCTCGGAGTCGGGTAAGGAGAAAAAGCCCAAGGTCGCCAAAACATTCGGTAATTGGGTGCAGGCATTCTGCGTACTAGCGGGGGTGATAGGCAAGAAATTCCCCCAAAAATGCTCCGACCTTTTTGTTTATTTGGATCTTATTTTCGGGGCCTATAAAGTGTATGGAGGGTCCGCATGGTGGCACTATGACGAGGAGTTTCGTCGTAGACTGGCGGTGCATCCAGAGGTAGGCTGGAACACCAGAGCGACAGACTCGTGGTTGAGGATCATGATGTCGCAGAGGGCCTCCGGCATGGCTGCCAGTGTACCGGGGAATTTCACGCCATCTACCTTTGGAACCTCTTCGCTAGCGAAGAGGGCGGGCCCATGCTGGCTCTTTAATGAAGGCCAGTGCAAGTTCGGGGCGGCATGCCGCTTTCGCCACGAGTGCTCCTTTTGTGGGGGTGCAGGCCACTCCGCAGCAAAGTGCTACCGTAAGGGTAAAAATGCCCCCAAAAAACCTAACCCAAGGAGGCCCGAGGACCCCGGTGAACGTGGGAGAGATGGGGCCGTGGCTAGATAGATATCCCAACAAAGAGGCAGCTAAAGTTATTAAAGAAGGTTTTGTTCATGGTTTTATTATTCCTTTTCAGTTTTCCCCTATTCCTTTGTTCTCAAAGAACTTGAAATCCGTTAGGGAGGCGCCTGAATTAGCTAGGCGGAAGGTTCAAGCTGAGGTTAAGTTAGGCCGCATGGCAGGCCCATTTTTCGACCCCCCTTTTCCGAATTTTCGGGTTTCCCCCCTGGGTTTAGTGCCAAAGAAGGAACCCGGGAAGTTCAGGTTAATACATCACCTATCACACCCAAAAGGGGGTTCGGTCAATGACGGTATTAGCCAGGAGGAGGCGTCGGTATCCTATGTGTCGTTCGACAGGGCGGCCGCCTTAGTTCAAAAGGTAGGCGCAGGGGCCTTGATGGCAAAATCAGACATAGAGTCTGCTTTTCGTCTATTGCCAATACATAGGGACTGTTTCCACCTTCTGGGCTGTAGCCTCGAGGGTCTCTTTTATTATGACGTGTGCCTTCCCATGGGCCGTGCCATTTCATGCTCGGTATTCGAAACATTCAGTTCCTTCCTGGAATGGGTCGTTCGATCCGAGACGGGCTCCGGATTTGTTCTTCATTACTTGGATGACTTTTTGTTTGTAGGCCCACAGGGGTCTCAGCATTGCCTTTACCTTCTTCAGTCATTCAGGTTCTGGATGGCCAGATTCGGAGTCCCTCTCTCTGTCGAAAAGACAGTGGGCCCAATGACTACTCTCTCTTTCCTCGGTATCGAGATAGATTCTATCAAGATGGAATGTAGGCTTCCTAGAGACAAGCTAGTTGATCTCCAGAAGGGTATTCAAGCGTGTATATTGTCATCAAAAGTTACACTGCGGGGCGTGGCTTAGCGGCGCACCGGAACAGTCGCATGTAAAAAGAGCTCCGCTCGAGAAACCCCTCGTACCGCAGGCTAAACGGCTTCCACACGGACTTAGCACATAACATGGGGAAAAGAGGCTCCGGCAAACCCCAGACGCCACAGCAAAGCATCACAAACCCGGATCTGGGAAGGTTCTTTAAAAAAACACCTGGAGCCAGCACACACCGCATGGCGCGAGACCAGGCCAAAGCGCAGGAACCTCCCACAGACCAACAGGCCTCAGACTTAGCTGCTGAGGAATCCGAATCTGATAATGAATCCGTGGACATCCATACTTACCTCCGCTCTCTACCCACAAAAAATGACTTTGAAAAGTTAATCACTAAAGTGGAACACACCTGTAAAGCTGAGATCTCGGCTCTGCGACAAGATTTCAGAGAGGTGGCTGAGAGAGTAACGGAACTGGAATCCAGGTATGATTCACATGATACTACAATAAGCGACCTACATGCTACCCAAACATCCCAATCAGCCACCATCAGGGCGCTAATACACCAAATAGACGACCTGGAAAACCGTAGCCGCCGCAACAATATAAGGATAAGAGGATTGCCTGAGAGCATTATGGCTACCGACTTACCACAAACACTTCAAACAATTTTTAACACAATTCTAGACCAACCTGTGGATTCTCAAATAAAAATTGATAGAGCACACAGAGCGCTCAAACCCAGAAACCTAAACGACTCAAGTGCAAGAGATGTAATATGCCGCATACATCATTTTGTCACAAAAGACCAAATCCTTGCAAAAGCCAGGAGTTGCACTGAAATAGAGTTCCAGGGAACCCAAATCTCCCTATTCCCCGACTTGTCAAGACACACACTCCAGCAACGCAGAGCCCTCAAACCTCTGCTAGCACTACTGAAAAATTCTAATATAACCTATAAATGGTTGTTTCCTTTTGCCCTCCACGCAAAACGCGAAGGGATAACTGCAATACTACGAGACCCAGAGGACCTGGATATGTTCCTTTCTAAATTAAACCTACCCAAAGTGGACCTACCAGACTGGGAACCCACACTGAGGGTTAACCCATTACCCACTAAGGAACATTGGCAAACAATAACCCCAAAAAGGCATCAGATCCCAAAACACCCACATCAATCCAAAAATCTCCGATGACGCCCCCATGAGTTCCTTACAACTTGTAACCAATTATTGTTACCTATAAAATGTTCTAAGATGTTAACTGTTTGTTCTAATATATATCCGTGTGGAAGCACTTTCATAGTTTATTTTTTCATTTTCACAAATGTATAAGACCTGTGGAGGAGGGGTAACCGTGCAATATGCCACTGCATAAAACAGGCTGGGCCATTGAGTCCCACGCCCCCAGGGGTTCACGAGCCCGCTCTGGGAAAACACGGGCTTACTCACTAAACAGTGATTGTTCACTTGGAAAAAGGTCGGTGGTTCACAATTACAACAAGGTATGTGCCCAAAGGGGCTATTTTTCTGGAATGTTATACAAAGATATAAACTGTAACGCCGATACCCTAATCCCCCCCCCTCCCCCCCCCTTCCCTCCCTCCCCCCCCCCCCCCCCCCCGCAACACCTGTTGAACTATTTGTACAGTCAATGCATTTTTATATATGGTTGTGTGTGTTATGGGGACTGAGCTGAGGATCTGCACATTCAATGTCAAGGGCCTGAATATACCCCAACGTAGAACTCAAATCCTAGACAACCTACACAAAGAACGAATAAACATAATTATGTTCCAGGAAACGCACTTTAAAACCGCAGCGGTTCCAAAATTCCACCACAAACACTATCCACACTGGTTCTTTAGCCACAATCCTGAATCCAAATCGAAAGGGGTCGCCATTGCTATTCATAAGAACACACCTTTCCACCTCCTGGAATCAAAACACGACAACCAAGGAAGATACGTATTCATTAAAATACAAATCTCAACAACTACACTCACACTGGCTAACTTCTACCTACCAAACACCCTACAAATTCCAACCTGTCTCTCCTACCTAACACATCTTCACTCTTTTAGTGAGGGATATCTCATAATAGGAGGTGACTTTAACATAACACTTGACCCAACACTAGACACCTCCACAGGCACAACCCACACTTCATTCAAGCAACTTAATAAACTTAAGAAAGAACTACACTCCCTCCAACTAATAGACATCTGGAGAACACTACACCCCTCACAGAAAGACTTTTCATTCTACTCCCCAGTACATAACACATACAGTCGAATCGATCTCTTTTTAATATCACACAATCTCCTCTCCTGGAGCCCCACCAGCCACTACGGCCATATACTATGGTCTGACCACGCCCCGTCCTACTTACAACTAACACTACCACAAACAAAACGCCCCCTATGGACATGGAAACTCAACGACCACATACTATCAGATAAAATATGCAACAACGCAATCAAATCCACCATAGCAGACTTCAAAATCACACATGCCAACGATACAACATCCCTTCCCATACAGTGGGAAACCTTAAAATGCATAATCAGGGGCTTACTGATACAACACGGTACACGACTGAAAAAAATCTCACAAACAAAAATTACCCTGCTACAATCCACAGTGGCTAAACTTGAACTCAGCCACAAAAAATCACGCAACACAGAATTATACAAAGATCTACTTAAAGCCCGACACGACCTATTGCTAGCACTAGACAACATCTCACAATCCAAACAAAACTACAGGAACCGCTCAATTTACGAATTCGGGGACAAGAGTGGCAGATCCTTGGCAAGGTCCCTAAAATGTAAATATTCTAATATGTATATTGCAAAAATCAAACAGGAGGATGGTTCTCTGGTGCACAGATCGGAGGACATAGCCTCAACTTTTCAAAACTTCTACAACAAACTATATTCCATCAACCCCCACCCAGAATGTACGTTTGAAAACATTAAGTCATATATAACCAACTTACCTCTACCACAACTCAGTACAGATGATCTTAATTCATTAGAAACCCCCTTTACTGAGACTGAACTAGCCGACACCATAAACACTTTAAAAAGTGGAAAAAGCCCGGGGCCGGACGGCTTCACTGCCAGGTTCTATAAACAATTCAAGGGAGAACTAACACCCTTCCTTCTAAAGGCCTTCAACTCAATATCCCCCGAATGCCACTTCCCCCCTCAGTCTCTTGAAACTCATATAGCCATAATTCTCAAATCAGGAAAGGATCCATCAAACCCAGGAAGCTATCGCCCTATATCCCTAATAAATCTTGACATTAAAATATATGCCAAGATGATAGCTAACAGACTGCGAGAACACTTACCCCTCTGGATAAATCCAGAACAAGTGGGATTTATACCCGGAAGAGAGGCAAAAGACAATACAATTAAAACTATCACTCTTATGTCTTACGCCCAACATAACAACATACCTATGTGCCTTCTCTCCCTGGACGCAGAGAAGGCATTTGACAGAGTTCACTGGACATTCCTACAACTCACACTAAAGAACCTCGGACTTAGCCAAACATGCTTAGGAAAAATCATGGCTCTCTACAAACACAACACAGCACGAATAAAAATCAATGGTACCCTCTCCAACCCATGTAATATAAAAAACGGCACAAGGCAGGGCTGCCCACTGTCACCGCTGCTATATGCCCTGACAATGGAACATCTCCTAAATGCCATCCGTGCAAACCCAGATATAGGTGGAATGAAAATTGGACCAGACAACCATAAGATAGCCGCATACGCGGATGATCTTCTGCTATATGTGACCAACCCCCACATATCCTTCCCATTAATCTTAAAAGAACTAGATATATTCGGAAAGATGAGCAATTTCAAAATAAATTACCAAAAGTCTGAATGTCTAAATGTCTCTCTCCCACAAGCATTGGTTCAATCGCTGTCCACGAATTTTCCCTTCCACTGGCAACCCAAGAGCATCACATACCTGGGAACCCAAATCCCAACTAAGCTTGACTCCCTTTACAACCTCAATTTCTCACCCCTGATCGCTAAGACGTCCTCCGATCTGTGCACATGGAAAAAGAAACGCTTTTCATGGTTTGCTAAAGTAAATATAATTAGAATGGATATATTACCGAAGTTCTTATACTTATATCAAACAATCCCAATACTCCCACCCAAATTGTTCTTTGACAAAGTAAAAAAATTGTTACTGCATTTCATATGGGGGGGGCTCCCCCCACCGACTTAAATATTCAACAATGATACGCAGCAAAGATAAGGGTGGAATTGGACTTCCGGACCTCAAAAATTACCATACTTCCACTATTCTATCACAAATCGTTGAATGGACACATTCCAATCAGAACAAGTCATGGATATCACTATACAACTCCCTGGCTCAAATGCCCATTCAAAATATCCCCTGGATACTCCCTAGAGACAGACCTAAATCAACCTACACCATTTACCTCCTTCCAGCGACCTTAAAGATTTGGGACACTGCCTTATCAAAATATGCACTGACAAACAGACCTGGACTATTATCACCCATCTTTAAAAACCCAGCTTTCCCCCCCGGACTACATACAAATCAATTCTTGATATGGTCGCATAAAGAAAACCCCCGGCTCAACCAGGTCCTCGACAAAGGCTCAATAATCCCCCTTGCCACTCTCGTTAAAAAGGCAAACCTCACCCCAAGGCACTTTCTGGAATATAACCAACTATCTCACTATGCTACCGCCTCAACAAAGACCAAACACCCCCTGCAATTCGAAAAACTGTGTCTCACAACCTTTCCGCCCAAACATACCATATCCAAAATATATAACCTCATACGAAACTCACAATCCATGGAACTACCATCTTTCACCACCAAATGGGAAACGGAACTGCAGACCCCATTCACTGAAGAACAATGGGACAAATGCTTCAATTTAACACATAAGTTATCAATGGCTTGCAAAGCCCAAGAAAAAAATTATAAAATCCTGACAAGATGGTACAGATGCCCCTCAATCCTTCACAAGATGTTTCCCAATACCCCAAGTACTTGCTGGAGATGTAACAACACAACAGGAACCATGCTACATATTTGGCTAACCTGCCCAATAATACAACCATTTTGGGACTCTATCTTCAAGATATACAACTCGATCACAGCTCAAGCACTTACCCCTAATGCCCAAAGTGTCCTACTTTCCATGCTTCCAGGCACAGCAGAACATAACAAGAGTCAACTCCTAAGGCACTTTCTTACAGCTGGCAGAATGGTCCTCCCAAGATTCTGGAAGACCAATAAATGCCCCCCAAATTCACAATGGGTCGCGGAACTCACACACATAATGAGAATGGAAGACTTAACATCCAAAATACACGGTGCAAACAAGAGCTTTTCAGAAACTTGGACACCTTGGCTGCTTTTCTCTGAGACTCAACAATTCAAGGAACTCTTAATAACTTAAACTACACATTTAAAAGACAACCCTAACCAGAAAACACTGGTTCACAGGTTTACCCCCCCCCCCCCCCATCATACCCAACCTAACCTACCCCAACCTCCACCCCAGCATATCATAAAAATGTATAACTATATATGTTTGAAATGTTCATAACATAAATAACTCGGCCTACTAATTTGGGATTTAGTGAACCACCGACCATCAAAGTTACTAACTAAAAGCTTACTTTCCTTATCTTTCTCCCTCCTTTACTCTTTCTCATAATCTACTCCCTTTTCCGTTCTTCCCCCCTCTTTTTCCTTTCACTACTGAAAAAATGGTATACGTTACTAAAAGATAAGTATCGATCTTATATTCATGTTATACCTTCTCACATCAAAAATGTTAAAAAAACTTGTTCCTTTATCTCCAAAATAAAGAATTTACAAAAAAAAAAAAAGTTACACTGCGCCAATTACAGTCTTTGCTGGGCTCGCTGAACTTCGCTTGCCGAATCCTTCCCATGGGAAGGGTATTCTGCAGGAGGCTTTCACTAGCCACGTGCGGCGCGAAGGCGCCACATCATCACATCAGGCTTACCAGTGAGCTCAAAAAAGACTTAAGGGTATGGGAATTCTTTCTTGATTCATACAATGGGAGGTCTCTTATCCAGTCCCCGGAGCAGTCCAGCGAAGAGCTACAGCTCTATACGGACGCGTCGGGCTCTTTGGGCTTCGGGGCAATTTTTGGTAAGTCATGGTGCTCTGGCGGCTGGCCCGAGGACTGGAAGGTTTCAGATCGTTGTCGGAATTTAACCCTTTTAGAACTTTTCCCCATAGTAGTGGCAGTGGAGCTGTGGGGGGACAGGATGTCCAATAAGGCCATCTGTTTTTGGACAGACAACGCGAGTGTGGTTTGCGTGATTAACAGGCAGTCTTCCTCATCACCTCCAGTCTTAGCTCTCATGCGACACTTAGTTTTGCGGTGCTTGCAACTTAACATCTGGTTCAGGGCTAGGCATGTACCCGGGATTGATAACACGATTGCTGACTCTCTCTCTCGCTTTCAGTGGGTCGAATTCCGCAGGTTGGCTCCGGAGGCAGAGGTGGAGGGGACTCCATGCCCGACTTCCTTATGGGGAGTGGTGGACAGCAACTGATGGCCATGGTACAAGCATCGGTGGCCCCCTCGACATGGCACAATCACGGTAAGGCGTGGAAGGAGTGGGTGGCTATCGCAGGGAATAGAAATATTCAGGAGGTAAAGGGTATCAGAATTCAAGTAATGCTAGAATACCTTTCGAGTCTTAGGGACTCCCAGTGCTCTGGTCTGGTGGCACAGCGTAGGTTGCAGGGTATATCCTTTTTCTTTCGCCTATTGGGTTGGCAGGACATAACTAAAGAATTCCTTGTCCAGTCTATTCTTAGGGGATGGAAGAAGGAGCAAAAGCCTAAAGAGGCCAGGCGCCCTATATCATTTAGAGTTCTAGTCAGGCTCATAGGTAGTCTTCCTTATGTTTGTTCTTCTGCATACGAAATATCTCTGTTTCAGGCCAGCTTCTCTTTAGCTTTCTTTGGTGCCATGCGGGTTGGTGAGTTGGTTCCCCCTGGGGCAAACAAATCTGGAGGTCTTCAATCTGAAGACGTTTGTGTTATGGTTGATAAGATTCGTGTTAAGTTAAAGAGGTCAAAAACAGATGTCTTTGGGGCGGGGGCCTGGTTTTCTATTCGCCCGTTACAAGGCGAATTCTGCCCAGTATCAGCGATCCAGCAGTTTGCTGCGATTCGCTCCCCTTCGGTTTCATTTTTATCCCATGCAGGAGGGGCCCCTCTCACACGCTATCAATTTGGTTCGGTTATGAAGTCATCTTTGAGCCGTATCGGCCTGAACCCGAAGGAATTCGGCACTCACTCCTTTAGGATAGGAGCGGCTACTGAGGCTTATGCACTAGGTTTCTCCGAGCAGGAAGTTAAACGGCTAGGGCGATGGAGATCTGATTGTGTGGCTCGCTACATCAGGTCGGAGCTGGCTATTGATTAACCTTTTTCTTTCAGGAACAAAGAGAGCTGCTGTATGGTTGATTGGGCATTCGTACCTCTTCTGGGCAGCGAGGAGAGCGGAAATTCGGCCAGGAGGAAAGAATCTGGGTTTCAGCATGGCTTCGCTGGAATGGAGAGGCATCCGAGGGCTGCTGTGGAACCAAGTACTACCAGAAGCAGTGGATATCAGCAGGAGGAACCAATCTCCAACGGTATTGGTCATCCATGCCGCGGGAAACGACCTCTGCAGAGCCAGACTGTCTGACCTAATGACGCTGATGAAGGCCGATATTGCCCGGATAAAAAACTTTTTTACCGAGGCGGTCATTGTCTGGTCTGAGATCGTTCCCCGGGTGGTATGGCAGGGTGCAAGGGACCCAGCAGCCATTGAGAGGGCTAGGAGGGTTGTTAACACACGAATCTCCAGGTTCGTGCGATCCTTGGGAGGAGTAGTGGTAAGACACAGACAGTTGGAGGGTGACAATAGGTCACTAATGAGGCCGGATGGAACGCATTTGAACGAGATTGGCCTTGACATATTTTTAGTGGGCTTGCAGGATGGTATAGAGCAAGCGTTGTTCCTTTTGGGTGGCGGTAGGAGCACGGTGTAGGAGTACACAGGCTCCTAGTGGCGGGTACACCCTTGCTGGATATGGATGGAGCCGTTACATGCCCTCTGGCTAGACAGAGGTTGGCATTCAAAGCTGAGTTCTACGGCTATGATGGTTAACAACAAGGATGGTTTATGGCGAGCAAGGGTGTACAGTGGTGGAAATATGCCAAAGGGGCATATCTATGCAAATATGCAGTTTTATGCAAATTATGCCAAATATGTTAATTTAATAAAATAAGCCGTGGCCGATTGTTCACCCAAAAAGTGGTTGTCTGTGTCTTATTTAAAGTAAAGGGTTAATTGGTTGTGAGGGGGCTATTCTTGTTTTGGCTGTCTGGGTTCTCAATTTTCCCCCCGCGGTCTATTTTAGCATGGAATTTAACACAGGTGTAAAACAATCTTCAAAAATAAAGTGTTAATGCATCATGGGAGCGAGGTATGCCAAGGATAGACAGGGAGATATAGTACATCTACCCCATAGTATTTACATTTATAGCTTTTAGGCAGGAGGCTACATCACCTGAATATCTGTTTCTAAATAATCTGACTTTGGGCAATTTACAGTAAATACAACAGTTTGCCAAGATTCTACTTAATAACCCATAAGCAGCATTTATTTATTCATAGTCTTGTCATGAAATATTCAGTACAAATAGTTTATAGAAGGCACCAAGAAATACTTCCATTTTAAGTCAATCTGCCATTTTTTAAGGAAGCCACAATATTTTAAATCCTCTTTGTATTACACAACTTGTGTCCGCTAATTGTAGAGCAACAATCAACTCTCTGTTGTCATATACTGACTTAGTGAAAGTAGAATGAAGGTTTACATGTACTTTGTATTGTTGTCCTATTCCTCCTGAATAAAACCCTCTAAAGTCAGCTGATGTCACCCAGTCCTGCATTCACAAATCTCAGCTGAGTTGGGAGCAGCAGGCTTGTATGTGAATGTGACAGCATCTCCTTAATACTTGCTGCATGGGTTCATTGTGCTGTAAATGGTACTAAGATACCAGCTCACATTCTCATTGCTAAATTCTGAGGTGTATTACATTCTCCTCTCCTATAACTAGTCTAAATCCTGTAGTGATATACTAAATCTTAAAGGACAAGTTCACCATTAAAATTAAATTTTAAATATAGAAAAATCACTCCCCAAACCCCAGAACCGCAATAGTTGAAATAGTTGAGATGTAACACTAACCTGAAATGCTGTCCAATGTTCTATTACCTCTCTACTTCCTGGTTCATCCAGTTAGCAGCTGTCAGTCATGGATGTAACAGATGACAGCATAGCCAATGAATTAGACTATTCCCTAGCTGCCTTGGGAATGGGGGTCATTTACTGCATAACAGAGTAGCCCCATGTATGTCAGCTTTCTAACTATTGTACTTTTTTTTTGGTGTGTGTCTGTGTGTGGGTTATAAATCATTTTCAATTTGAGGGGTGAATATGCCCTTTGATAAATAACTGTCACAAAGGAACTACTGAGCTATGGAAGCAAAAATAACTTAAGTATGTAAGTATGGATTCTTCTCTTACTACCGTACTCCTTTATATTTAGTCATTAAGACCTCCTATGCTGAAGTGACACTTTCTCAATCTCAGAATAGAGTGTGATATTTACATTTATTAAAGGGCATGTCCACCCCTTTTCTAAATTTTGTATATGCCGCAGCATAGAGAGGTAAGGTAAGTAAAGATCGGGGGAGTTTCTGAAAAATATAATAATGTAGTTGGGGCTGGGGGAGGAAGCCCTACAATATATCCAAAAGGAATTACACTAGGGGGAGGGAGACGAAAATGGGAGGGAGAGGAAGGAGGCTGCTCTGAGCAAGCCAAAAACCTCTGAAAGGAAGCCTCAGAGGCTGAAACAATTTCCCTCCCTGCACTGCTCCTGGTGGACAGTTTTTTGGAATTTGGAGGGACATTACAGTAGAACCATTTGGAGCTGAGATGTAAGTTAAGGATTTTTATACACTACACAGTGGGGCCAGTAGTGGGGAAAATTATAGTTTTGGGGGTGCACATGCCCTTTAATGGATTATCCCTCTCTATTTCTTAAATGCAGGTCAGACAGAAAATATAAGACTTTGCAATTCTAAACGTATATGGTATTTGTTTCAATTGGACTAAAATTACCGAATTGATTTTCTTTCTAAGCAAAAGAGAACTACTCCTGTATGTAAAAATGGTTTTAAAGTTATCCAAGCACGCATTTTTAAAATGAACACATACAGATTAGATACAATGCACATTTATAATAATCTGCAGATAAATGGGTTTGATGCAAAGAACAGACTAATCCTATATTTTGAAGTCAACCTTACTTACCATTAAGACATATTTGGCTCTCAAAATAAGCGTTTACGTTTTCTACAGTTGTATTATTAAAAGAAAAATGCTAGGATTCTTAAACACCAGTTACTTAATAGCAGGTTTCTATTTTTCCTGTATTAAACATTTAACATGAATTAGCAACAAATAGTCTTATTTATTCTATATTGCAGATTGTATAATAAAATACAAGGAAAAAGCACATAAGGACAATCAAATTTACACAGATTAAACTGACAACCAAGAAAAAAAGATTCCTTAGAAAATCATATCAGATCAATATAGAACTCACACATTCCTACCATTTTCGTATCTAAAAAACGTTTGGAAAAAGTGTTAGGCCTGGTACACACGGGGCAAACAGCGCTATAAACCAGTCCATAAATCAATCCATAAACCAATAAGTAGTCTATTACTAAGGAATTAAAGAAGTATGGTCGCATTTCAGCCTCACCAATTCTGCAGTCTATTGAGCACTATAGGATTGCAACACTGGAGCTTGGAACTGGAATTTTGTCTAAAAATCCATTGTGGGTGATCAGTGAGACCGTTTTTTCAGTTTAACTTGACCAAAATATTGATGTGTTTACCAGGAGACAGACTAACCTCATTCTTTAGAGTAGAGATAGAGTAAAACACAAAGTTAAAGGCTTGTAAGTGATTAATATTTAGACAGTCTGTTTTAATACTATCCTACTAGGGGAACTGGTCATAAATTCATGGGCTGCGATAAAGAATTATACATTTAAAGGGCATGTCCACCATTAACTTCCCCAAGTGGCGCTATTTAAATACATGTACTACAAATGGACATTAATGCCTGTTGGACTTCGGTTTCTCCATAGAAATTATTTTAATTTATTATTTGTGTTATTTATTATTTGTTAATAAAGGAAGTAATACAGGTTTTTAGGGGTCAAGGATACAAATTATTGATTACTCCCTGTACAGAAATCATTTGGAAGTACAGAACTACAGTATGTACCACCTTTGCATCACTTAATCTCAATCAGATCTGTGCTAAAATCTGGCCAAGCTGCTGGTAATATAGCTTTGTGGCCATTGATCCCCTGGGCTACTACCCACTAAAAGAAAATCTACCACTGTGCCTGATCCCCTTTTTATTTAGAAGCCTTTCATTTGGCAAGGGGGAAACAGACCAAATTTTACCCGATTCAATAAAAATGGAGATCTTATTTTAGGTTAATACAGTGAATAATATACTCCCCACTATAAATTATAAGGATATAAGTCACAGAGGAGTTCTGTGGCCATATAAAAGCATGAGGCCATTTAATATCCTTATCATTTTTAGTAGGGGGTACATTATTTAATATAATTCACCCCAGTACAGCTTGTCTAACAATATCACCCCTGTTGCCTGATCCGCCAGGCGGATTATCAACAACCCCCGACCAAAGTGGCCATACATGCCATGATTATCGCCTGAAACGGCGGTGCATACACATTGTGCGTGTCGGGTCAGCCACCATGATCGCAGGTGTGTAGGAGGCTTAAAACATAACCGGTTACTCACTATAAGTTCATAGTGAAAGATTGATTTTACAGAACTCCACAAAACTGGTAAATTAGGTCTGTCAATGTTAATATTACTTAGTACCAGCTAATGCAAAAAGGATTGCTGATAATTCTAACATCTAGTTACTTGTTCCTGCTGCATATCCAAAAGACAGAAGCACCCTTTGAGATGTCCAAGACATGGTCTCAATGACTGATATGAATTCATAGGGTTCAAGTACAAGGCTAATTCTACTTTATGACACTAGCACTTTAAAAATCTTTCTTAAAAAATGCCCATCAGTGAATACAAAATACAGCATACCAATATGTATTTACAACAGAAGAAATTCACTTCATTGTCTACTCTGGCCTCACTGTCTTTGTTAGTAAATATTAGCAAGATATCAAGGTTACCAGGCAATCACTGTTCAATTGATTTTTTTTTCCTTCTGTGACACTCAAAAAGGTTAAGGATTACTAGAGTGTTTTAGGTCTGTCAAGCCAAACAATGTAATAAACTCTACGTGACTGACATGCAATAAGATTTGTACCAGAAAACAAAGGGGGGGGGGGAATATTTGTGTTTGTTAGACTGCCCTAAAATCACATCCTTCATCTCCATCTTTAGTAAAAAAAACATAATAAAACGAAAACAGGACAGGGTGTAATGCTTATAAAAGAAACTGAGTGTCAGATGCCTAGTTAATAACATTAATCCCATTTACTAGGTGACCCATCATGTACAATAAAGATGATAAGGTCCCCTAGCTAATATGTGGTTTAAACATCTGCACACAGCAAAAACAGTTTGAATTATCTAATGCTTGTTTGCTCTCTTGCACATTATATTCCATTTACCGATATAGAAAGAAAGAAAAGAAATCTGTCTGCACTCCTGTACTAGTATACAAAAAAGTCCTTTATTAAGAATCACATCTTAGGCTGGGTACACACCAGACAATATTTTTGGCCGACCGACCGATTCACGGCACTTTCGGTCCATCGGCCAAAAATATCAGCTGGTGTGGGGCGGGCGGATTGGACAAATGAATGGTCGGGCATGTCGGAAAATTCCGATCGAATTTGCCGTGAGCGACAGACATTTGTACCGGCCGTGCACTCGCTCGTAGCAAGCTCTCGGTCGGGACAAAAAGTCCATCCATGTGTACCCAGCCTTAGGGACACTGCAATCCTCAGCTGAGGAAGCTCCAGTTCCTGATAGATATGGAGCGAAACGCCTAGCACTTTGTGTTCTATCTGCCTCATCTTTGCCATACCGAATGATTACAGCGTACAGTGAGTAGGGTAACATACCTATGGGCAAAGTTTTTGACTTGTGAATACTGATGACAATAGTTACCTGATGCATGAGGCTTTTTGGTTTTAAATGTTTTTAGATTACACAGTGTCCCTAAGATGTGATTGTTACTAAAGGACTTTTTTTGTATACTAGCACAAGACAGATTTCTTTTCTTTCTTTCAGTATCGCTATATTGTTGTTACTGTCTTTTGCACCCACCCAACTCTGGGATATTTATATGAGTTAGTGCCCTTTATTCTATATCTATTATATTCCATTTACAGCACATACCTACTTGCAAGTGAGAATAGGTGAGGATAGGTAATAGGAATTAGGACAGTCACAATCCTCAATGGTAATTGTGTTTAATAGCAAAATTACACTACATGTTTCGGACCAAAATGGTCCTTAATCAAGTGTATACTACACTGCTATTAAACACAATTACCATTGAGGAATGTGATTGTCTTTCTAGTTCCTATTACCTATTCTCTTTTCTCATGGATTATTTCTACATGTTTAGAGCACTTTAGAACTTAAGAAAGGGTTATAGAGTAAGAGGACTGTTAAATATATACTTCTAACTGCAAGTGCACCACATGCACAAATAACCCAAGCTCCCAGTTTATTAGTCCACACTATTAGTCCATTTGCTTTGCGTCTTTATGATGAGGAGTAGGGTTGACTAGGATGGGTTTTGGATAGAGATGGCCGAAACTCACCAGTTTTGTTCCGTTTCCGGATTCCCGGATCTCGGGAAAATCCCGTAGATCCGGAAATGGAACAAATTTTCGAATGTTCAAGGCTATTTTCGAGGATTATTGAAATAACCTTGAACGTTCTATAATCCTCAAAAATACGGTCGGAGACTACTTTTGAGTTTCCGATCGTATTTTCGAGGATAATAGAAAGTTCGAGGTTACTTTCGATAATTCTTGAAGGAACCAGGGGGTTCCGTGTCGAATCCGGGTTCGACTTGGACCAAGATCCCATCTCTAGTTTTGGATAGAAAAAGTGATCTGCAGTCAATTCCCGTACAGTATATCTCATTCAGCATGCCTATTCAAAGACATAATGGCTTGATTGTTTAATCAGGGTTTATTTCATGGTAAAAATAAAAAAGCAACTAATTTCTCTCCAATATTTCATAATCTATTTTGAAATTTTTACAGTGTCTAGCACTGTAAATATGGGCATCAATACTGGAAACTGTGTTCATTCATAAAACAAGGGAAGTGATTTAAAAATGAACATCTGGCAAACTATCTGAATGATTCTATTATTTTTTAGGTGGTTCACCAGTTGTCAATGCATTAAATACTATTCTGTATCTTGCATATACTGTATGTCTTCCAGCTCGTCATTCAAACATCTGTCTGTCTATCAGTTGGGGCTGGCGACATTAGTACCTAGACAACAGCTTACTTGGGAGCAAAAAATGAGATCACAAGAAAACACAAACACAGCACTCTGCGTTACTGCTGTCTATCTTATAAAATGTAAATTTTAAGATTAATTTTCCCATTTATATCAATAATGCTGACAATCTGTAAAGCCAAATACGATGGCCACTGTTTTACAAGTGTCTTTACTGAAGATCCAGTAAAACTGTTAAACACAGTAGCATAAAATGCTGTATTTTCCCAATTTCAAATTAAGTTCCGCTTCTAAGAATTAGTGTGACTATTACAGAACCAAATAATTGGTTACCTTAAATTCATATGATTCTTCAATAATTATTTCAAGCCTTGTATGTTCTCCTAATACAGGTCTTCCCATTTCAGCAATGCGACGCTCTTCTTCTTCTTTGCTGGTTAATGGCTGCTTTTCCTCATTGTCATCTACAAAAACAATATCCAGGTCAGAATTTTTATTTACATAAAAGGTATTAGCAGTGCAAACATTTCAAACACTAAAGACATGCTGACATGGACATTCCTGGCAAATTAGTTCATGACCTAAATGCCAGATTCAGCGAGGCACCAGTTGTTATTCTACAAAGCTCCAATAATATTACATTAATGAACAACGTGATTTTTTAAGTTTCATGATAAACAGTAGCACAATAAATTTATTGGGTCAGGTATGCTGGCGCAATACCAAAACGTTTTGGATATCCTACAGGTCCTAATTAGGGATGAAGTCCAGTTCCAGGTAGAAAGTTCTTGGAACTTTTCCAGAATCTCGAATTTTTTAAAATGAATATTACAGAATTATAACATTTTTGAATATACGGGGAGTTTATCGAAAATGTGAGCCCTCCATTTTGAATATTCAACCTCTCGATTCTGAATAAGGGAGAAATCGTTAATAAGCGATCCCTCGGTTTCGAACATTCATAATGATCGAATATATGATTCAGTAATTCGAAAATAGCTTGCACGTGAAGAAAGGTTTTTTGGGTTTTTTTTATACATTTTTGGTTTCCCAGACCATTTCCCAGGTCCCAGACCTATTTTCACTAACATACTATTGATATTTACACCTAAAATTTAATCTAAACTTTGAGATTTTTATCTCCCATTGACATATATGGGTCTATTTTTGGATTTTTTCCTAAATCTGATCTTGGAATGGAACTCGGCAGTTCTGTTCATCTCTAGTCCTATCCCCATATTACATTAAGTAGCATGAATTTCAAACTCATTTTTACAATAACAAAATGTTTTGCATCTTACCACATAGATGTTCAAAACATTGATGACATTTCCCCAAAAAGACTTTATTTTGACATACCCTTTAAACATGGGATAGGATAAAAGTTCTGCATTGAATTCACATGTACCTCTTGTAGAAATGCCCACTTTTTCCTTGTTTTCCACATACAGGTCCCGCTATTGCACTTATCACTGGCACTCCCCTGTACTCTGGTCAACCCATATCTCAATCTCCAATGTGCATTTCTGCCCACACATGCACAGAAGGTTCACTGCTGTGTCTGACCCCACTCTGGCACAGAGAGCCAATGGGAACGTAAGTGTTATGTTTCCATGGCTGCAGATAGCAGTGCTAGTCGGCTGAAAGCTTTTTATTGCTCCTTATACAGTACAATAAACATATTTTGCACACAAATAGATGTCTCTGCGCAAGTGGGCAGGGCCAGAATGCATGGTACTAGCCTAGACTCACATCCTCAACAGCACAGCTTAGGACACACGCCCCCAAAATGAGTGGAACTTCTTGAGGCTGTTGCAAAGGTAAGGAATGGAATTTAAAAAAAGGCAGAAAAAGGGCTGTGGGGCATTATAACCAAAAACATTTGATGAATGGACATATCCTTTAACATGTTGGATATGGCAAAGCTTTGAGTTTTATAAAACGAGACTGGAAATAGGGGTAAAACACCATTTTAAAAAGCTTAACTATTGTTAATGATCAATGGTTTGAACCAACCAACACTAGTAGCAGCTAAAACACAATTTACAGTAATTAACTTACTACCATAAAACCTTATACAAATGAACAAAAGGTTATTTCCCACTAAAAATATTAATGCCCACATGGCTATACATAGTACTGTATGGGTGTTTTGTACAATTGTGATCGCAATCGTAAATGTGCGGTAATAATTGAACAACCATGATTGCAATTTTAGAACCACAATTGTAATCGTACAATCAAAGTTGTAATAAAGTTGCTTGTTAAAGGCACAGTATCACTAAATAGCTTTAATGCCAGAGAATGGCTGGAGTAAAAAGCCTGCGAATGATAAGACAAGATCACAATGCACCAAGGGCCCAATATTGCCCCTGAGAGTGATAGGAGATTGTATTGTTTAAACCATTGTATAGAAAACATTTTATTTTGTTTAAGATTATATCGTTTTCCATTCCTATAGTTTTGTCTATCTGGCAAGCATCAAAAAAAGAGAACATGTGAACTTGTCTGTTTATAGTACCTGATGTTTTAACTGTTAGGTTACATGCAGTTTTTAATACATATTCTTACAAACAAAATTTCCCAGTAGATTTAAACTTTGGGCCAGGGTCCTGATACAATGATATTTATTGATTCTTTCTTATGACTAAAGGAAAATGTCTCAATACTTAAAGAACATTAAGTCTTGTCATTCTACCATCTGTGCTCATGGTGCTGCTGATGGAAATCATGACTGTCAGAGGCTTCACAGTAATGTAAGCATCTACTTCAGAAGACATGGAATTTAATGGCTGTTGCTACACACTGAAGCCAAAAGTTGTCAATTAACTTTGAAACCATGGACCTGTGGGCTCAGCTGTTTTCTTAGCTGGAGAAGGATATTATAGACTTGCAATCACGGCTCAGTACACTAGGTAACCAAAGGGCAAACTATGAAATATAAATATACACTCTTTATTGCACACATGGGACACAACTACCATCCTGTTCAAATATCTGTTGTATCAATTAATCAACTGGACTTGAAGTTTAGTTCTTGAAGACGTTTCGCTAGTCATCCGACTGGCTTTCTCAATTCAGAATGACTTGTACAAGAATCTTTGGCAATTATGTACCCGGAAATCCCAATTAGCATATCACAGCCCAAGTGTTAAGGGCATGGCAGACCAGTGTGTTGAACCCCTCACTCTATTAGGCTTGGTTTTCTTTATTTTTCCATAAATGGCCTCCTTAACACCTCTCTTGAACCAGTCACATTCCTTTGCCAATATGTTAACATTACAATCTTCAAAGATATGTCCTCTATCCTTAAGATGCAGGTACATGGCTGAGTCCTGACCCGAGGAATTGGCTCTTCTGTGCTGGGCCATATGTTGATGCAGTTGCTGTTTGGTCTCTCCCACATACAAATCAGAGCACTCTTCACTGCACTGCACTGCGTATATGATGTCGTTTTTCTTGTGTTTCGGTATTGGGTCTTTTGGATGTACCAATTGCTGCCTCAGTGTGTTGCTCGGCAGCAATTGGTACACCAACTGTCTGCCATGTACAATGCTGTTTTGACACCTTACTCTGGGCGTTCCTATAACACCTCTTAGCCACTATCCAATCACGCCCTTAACACTTGGCTGTGATATGCTAATTGGGATTTTCCAGGGTACATAATTGCCACAGATTCTTGTACAAGTCATTCTGAATTGAGAAAGCCAGTCGGATGACTAGCGAAACGTCTTCAAGAACTACATTTCAAGTCCAGTTGATCTAACTGAATACAACAGATATACCATGACCTGGATGAATGAGAACCTTCACAAGCATAACATCCTCTCTAAAAGGCCACATCAACATAGAACAACTTGAATATGTCAAAAGCCAGGTCAATACTAATGCACCTGACAATCTCTTAATCTAAGCAAATTTGTATTCTAGCAATGAACTATTACTATTAGGAATTTAGCATTGGATCATTATAATCAAATTTTACTAAATTGGTCCCACACAGTAAACACTGTGCAGTGTTTAACATTTTAAATAGGACCAACAGCATTCAATTAGGGAATCAACATTATGATTCCATCAACAGACTAGAGTTATTAATGGAAGGGATACAAACAAATGCAAATCTATATGTATGGTTTAAAGAAATCAGACCTATTACACTTTAATCTATATGTCTTATTATTATATGAACATTGTATTAATATCTTCATTTTAGAACACCACTGCTACCAAAAACACCATCTCAAGCAAGGAGTGAAAAGTACAAAATTTGCAGTTTTTTACTGGAAATAATGAGACACAAGAACTAGCTGAACTAGCCTGGAGATGTGAGAGTGAACAGATCCAAAGTTCTGTATCTTCTTAGATCCTGTGTCAGTCACTTCAACCCCCCAATTATCTGACTTTTGACATACCAGCCACCTGTTTCCTACTGTACAAATGTAAAAAAAATGCATGAATATCCACTATCATAGAGTTTCTGTCCATAATGACAGGCACATCAATATCCCTATTAATTTATATGGTTTTTACATAACTTTTTTTGCCCTTTAAGACTCCTGATATATATAATAATTAAATTTGGGGTGGAAATAACTACTGCATGTTAGGTTGCTCATTATCCAAAAATCAGTAGCTCATTAATCTTTATATTGAATGTGACTGATTCTGTGACATCCAAACTACTAAAAGACAAGAAAAAGAATGAACATTTCCAGGCACAAATTGATCTGACTGGGGTACAAATATGACTTTATGAAAATACAGAATCATCTGTTTAGGTTTTACTTCTCACTAATGCATGGAGGAAGAGAGAAATGTGGGCTTTGTTTAAAGTTAAAGCAGGAATTGTAAACTCTTTTGAGGATTAAAAGGACATACAATCCTGTTAAAAGGCAACTGTAGCCCCAAAAACCCAGTCCATTGATGACCTAAAAACACTAGGTCCATATCCTGAGGGTTCATTAGATCAGATCATCCATAACATATTCACAAAGTAGAGATCCCCATTCCGCTTTCTTGCCTTTCCCATTCATTGGGTGGATTGGCTAATCTATGGGAAGTTGTGCTTTGCAAGAAGCAGATTCTAGGTCCACCATTTCACCTAACAAGCTGCAAGGAGAAATTTCAATATGCCCATATTTGCTCTTTGGTTAACTCCAAGCAGTTTCCTATACAGTACGTTATATTGCATCAGATAGCCATGCTATCACTCCCCTTCTCCTTTTCTCTTCCCAGTTCTAATCCGGTTCCCTAAATTCAACTGGCTTCCCAAATACCCTAGTTTGTCACCCACCCTCTAAACTACCTTTACTATCCTTTCCCCTAGCACAGCAGGACTTACTGTATTGAGGTGCTAACCATCACAGCATTGAGCTTGTACTCCCAAAAAATCTGCCCAGGTAGTCTTTTATATCTTGGTGCCTAAAGGAGCCCCTCAGCACCCATGGCACTATAAAAATATCTAATTGTTTTATGTAGGTTCTTCCTCAGAAATAGTGGTTCTGCTTGATCCTCAGCTATGTGGTACGAGAATAAAGTCTGCCACAAATGGTTTCATTTCAGGAAATTACTTAAGACAGAAATAATTAAAAGGACAGAGTAGTTTCATTTCGAGAGCACAAAATAAGTGCCATATTTCATGTTTTTGATGTGGGCTTGGTTTTTATGGTTTACTATGGAGAAGGGTCTTCAGCACAACTGAGTCATAAACAGGAAAACAAGGTAAACAGGTATCACTGCACACAAACATTATAATAAGAAGGCTCTGATTAATCATAACTGAACAAAGCATCAGTGCTGGAGGCCACAATGCGCCAAAGCCGTCTGTTCAGTTATTTTAAATCTGAGAAGGAAAATTACCTTTAACTAACACCAAATGGGAAGCTTTTGCAAAGTTCATTAATACTGACAAACATATGTTACTGTCTGTAAGCACTGTAAGCATTTGACTCTGTATCACTGGTTATAAGCTATAGATCGAAACCTCTTGATTTTTCAGTAACGAAAATCTGTGGCTTTAATCCTTCACTGATGATAAGGGCCGTAATGTGTTTCCTTGCTAACAATACACAATATAAACAATTTCAATATTCCTGACTTCTATTTTTTAAAATTTATAATGATGGTACAGAAATAAAGAATTACACAGAAAGGCACAGAAAATATACAATTCTTATCAGTTTAGGTTAAAGAGGAACTGTGGTCCAAAAATGACTTTAGGTAAATTGATAGGAATTGCTCTCCTGAGAGTTTTTGCAATTTATTTCCATTGTTTATTTTGTGCATAGTTTTGAAGATATTTACATTTGTGTGTGTGATATGGCAGCAGCATCCCCGGGTCCCCTGCACTCCCTGCTCTGAAACCTGTCAGTCAATCTGCCATGTGTCTCCTCCCCTTTGCAACCACCCTGGTCCCTCCCACTCATGGACCCCATGGTCCCTCCAGATGCAGGCCCCCCTTGGCCCATTCCCTTACAGCCCCATTTGGCCCCGCCCACTAGCGGGTGCCTAAGTCCCGCCCACTCACGGCTGCTGTGGTCCCGCCCACTTGTGGGTGCCTAAGCCCCACCCGCTCACAGGTGCTGTGGGCCACTCTGACACCCCCCCCCCCCCCCCTGAAAACTCTGTGGAAACAGGCTTTTGCAGGGAGTGAGAACTCTGCCTGAAAAGGCTGTTTTCACATAGTGGGTGAGAATGGCTGTAGATTCCCTTACCTTCTCTGCAGCTGCAGGTCCTTCACACAGCAGAGAGAAGGAGGGACTTCCTGTCTCCCTCACACACTGAGGGAGTCTGAGGCTGTGCTCAACGGCGGCACTGTGCAGGAGAAGCCTTAGGAATGTCACATGTCAGCCTCCCACCCATTAACTTTCTGGTTAGTCATTTCTTTATATCTTGTGCTGTGGAGCACTCAGAGAGGTGGTTGATGGCTCATTTTAAAGGTAGGAAACTGGCCTTTCATTTAGACTTAACTTGTTTGGAGACCACAGTTCCCCTTTAATGAGTTCTGCCGACTAATCATCAGATATTTATCTCCATCACCATCTACTGATCTAAAGCTTATATGAGAACAAAATGACATTTTGCTGAAGACCCCACATGGCTTAATCTTATATTGACTGTAGGCTTGTTCATCATGACTATCCAAGTGTTACAAGCCTATTATGTAAGAACCAGAGAAGCTAGGCTCTTTTGAAAGGTATAAGAGAGGTCTTTTAATTACAGGACACTTATATGGATGCCACAGTTACCCGATAAGGCTTGGTAAAAATCTTCATATTTTTGTCTCATATTCCCACTAACAGATCAATTGATCAATATTTGAATTGGTAGTCTGTCAGCAGGAAATTAAAATGTCAGTACAAATATATATGCCTGGGTGATCATGTGGCACACTAAAGACATATTTGCCTAAAATTCTGTGTTAGTATTCAGTCAGAAATTACAGCATATATTTTACCCAATTGACCAATTGGGGAGGTTGATCAGGCCAAAATATTGCATCATGTGTACCAGCTTTATCAAACATGTATATTGGCCTGGTATCCAACATAACTAAAACTATGATGTAAACTATAAACAGTTGTAGTAGTTACGGTAATTAATTGTAAATCATTTTTCAGTATTAGCTGTCCACGTGATACAGCTAACAGAATGTTATTCAGGAATGTAAACATACATTCAAATGATTTGAAATATACCTACTACAATAAGCGTTAACTTAGGAAACTCAAAGTCCAATAAGTATTTAAATAAACATAAAGCACTAAATCTAGCTCTGAGAACAAAATATTTCTATTGCAGTGCAACAACTGCTAATTATTTTAAAGTTAAAATTAACAAAACATTCTATAAACAAAGAAAAGAAATAGATGTACCTGTTATGCTGATTACAGTTGATGGTATAGGGTGGTCTCTACAATGAACTTTCCTGATGACAGGTTTGCCTAGCAAATTGACCAATGAAAGTTAAAAAAAAAAGGAAAAACTAGGTAGTGACACTGAGAGACTGACAGGGGGTGCTGTTAGTGTTAAGTCTTCACACAGTCATGCAGAGACATTTCTGACTTTATTCCCATGTGCTAAGAAATTAGAATGCAAACTATTTACCCAGGCCCTTCCTGCTACACCCAGAAACTTTTTTTCATAGTGCTTGGTACCATAAAGCGTATGGTAATCCAAGGGCTTCAAGAGCTGTATAGACGCTCTCTTGATCACATCACTATGCATACTACACTGCTTAGATTGTACGCTCCTTTAGGGCAGGGAATGATATGAATGTATACATGAAATTGAAAAGCACCATGGCACTATAAAATGCATAAGAATATATTCTGTTGCAATTTATTTAAGAAGGACTAAAATCTACTAATAAACAATGATAAGGTTATCCCACATGTAATGTAATTATACTTATGCAGTAACTGACTCCTCCCTTCCTTCATTCCCATATGTTCTTCAATATCAGATATATGAGAATTATTATATATATTTAATTGTCTTTTAACATAAAAACAATACTATAACTATTGATGCTTTATGCCCATTTAAGAGCACAGTCACAAGGTCAGTTTTAGAATTAAGAGCTAGCCTAAAAGAAGCACAGGATTTGGTGACGAATAAGATGAGCAGTACTTACAAGAACAAAGTTCTCAAATCAAATTAGGTTAGGTAAAAAATCTTGTTTGCTAAACATGGTGTAAAACCCTGTGGTGTCCAATGCATGAAGGGACAGAAGCAATGAAAAACAGCCAATTGTTTTAAACCACAACCCTAAATACAAACTAACCTTGCTGTGACCTCCCCAAATCGGGACAGTATGTACAATGCACAAGTGACAGATCTTTACTGATGTTACATATATAGTCTAACTTCAAAGAATCCATTTACAGTATCTATACAGTATCTTGTGCACTGACAGAAACGAAGAACAAAGCATGTTTCATGCCTAACAAACAGCATTACTGGTATGCTGTGTGCTTTAATGCCAGGGTTTTCTGGACAGATGCATAGCGAAAGGGAGAATAAGGACTAATATTGCACATCTCCAGCTACAATTTTAACAATAAGGTTTAATTCTTAAAGGAATAGTTAACTGCAATAGTGAACTAATCCTTTTCTACATTGAACGAAGCCCAGGAGGTTAAGGAGCTATGCCTTACCTACTGTTCTTCAATCAATGTTTAGATAGCCAGGAACGAACTTCTGAAAATCTTACCTTTCATGCGATCCAGTGGGGCCGCTCGGACAGTTCCCGACTGCTTCCTGCTTCTTTTACACTATAACGCGCATGCCCGATAATGTGTGTTATAGTGTAACAAAAGCAGGAAGCAGTCGGGAATTTCATAGCGGGCCCGCTGGATCTCGTGAAAGGTAAGATTTTTTGAAGTTCGTTACTGGCTATCTAAACATTGATTGAAGAATGGGAGGTAAGGGATAGCTCCTTAACCTCCCTGGCTTCAATCAATGTAGAAAAGGGATAGTTCACTATTTCAGCGAACTATTCCTTTAATTAAGCTTTGTTGAAAGTGGAAACAATTTACTGTTTTAAAGTATGTCTGAACTGAAATATTGATTTTTGGGGAAAATAAGGAAGCAATTTTTCTTTTCACTGTTTAGTAAAAAAAATGTGCTGCTGCATTTTAAGCACAGAGCTTAAAATGTTGACTACATTTTAACATTAAAAATATTTTTTTATTTTTCCAGTTGGCTGAGATAGATGATATAGATATATATAGATTATATATAAACCTGTGATGTGCACCTGATATTTGAAAGGAAACCTATGCTAGCTTGTTGCTTTTGCGAGCAGCTGATGACTAAAGAATTTTACAAACTAGAGCAGCTTGTGCTTATATTAGTAAAGAACCCTAAGGAGGGCAGAGCCCGATGATCACGTTGAAAGGAATTCTTTTTAAAGGGCATGAAGAATGAAATAGTGGAGTAAGAGTATTCAGTAATTGCACGCATGAGCGCACAAAAATGAAGCCTTTATAATATTTCTACAAATCCAGAATAACAACGGTTTGTCTTAGCTATACACATTCGCTATTTCATTGTACTTGCCCCTTTAAATTTATTTGGTAGCTGACAGGTTTATTTTGGGTGGACTTGTTTTAAAACAGGTACAACAGAGAAAAATAGAGCAGAGGAACTATAAACATGATTGGACCCACATTTAAGGTGGAGTGCTGTATTAAAGGTCTCATTGCACTGTTATGCTCCTGTGAACCATTACAGCTTAGAATTGACCTTTTCAATGGATTTAATTTCTCTGTATATTTCACTCTTGTCCATATGCCAATTGGAGTACTAATAGCAATGATGATTTGAGGGATTAAATTTCTCTCTCAAACAGAATGCAATGTGTTTTATTACACACATTTATTTAAAAGCCTTTCCTCCAAGATTAGCCAATCCACTACTGGGAAGGAATTAAAGGCTTTGAAGCAAATAGTCTTGCACGTTTGGTAACAAGTAAGTCCAGGTTGTTTGGTTTTACATTTTGCTCATTTAATGTCAGGAAAAGGTTGTCAGTGTTGTAAGATCTATTCAACAAAATGGTTACACATATATATATATATATATATACACCCAAAAGCATGGGCACTCAACCTTAAAATTCCTGGAGCTACTGGTTGATTATTATATACAAATGTCCATGAAATCCAGTGCACAAAAAGGGATTTTGTGAACAAATTGCCATTATTTGGCCAAGTTACATGTGGGCGACGTTTTGGCCTTGTATAGCAGGCCGTGATGATATATATATTTGTTAGCACTCCCAATTAAATGCATGGTATTAGAAGATATGCTTTATAGATATTAACACCAAATACCAATCTAGACCTGCATGCTTTTTTTTTTTTTTTCACCAAGTTTATTAACCTTGTCCAGTATTATGGGAGGAATATGAACCTTTTCAACATTCCCTTAAAAAAAGCAACTAAGAAGTAAGTTGTGTGGCTTTGTATTAAAATCACTGCAAACTTTGTGTTTTTTTAAACTGTGATTTATCTTTAATTGCCAGAAGAAAGTAGCAATGAGACCAGATGATGTTAACATTTTTTAGTCATTGATGTAAGTTATAATATAATGTTGCAAGTCAATAAAGCCTACATCATTCAAAACACAGTAAACCACAAGGAAGATTTTCATATAAAGCAACATGCAAAAGATTAAAGCAGTTTCTAAACATAGATCCAAAGATTAATTCTGCTACCAAACATAAGGTGATGTTAACAGTGCACACAGAGGAATTCCAGTGGGGTGTTAAATAAAAACCTGCATTGTCCGCAGTATTCCTCTTACCATATAACATTTTCCCTTCGACAAAAAAAGATATAGAAAAATTGGTTGTTACAAAAGAAACCAGGTCAGATTTTATATACCAAGTGTATGGAAATTCTACTGCTAAAAATAACACATACCTGTGATAGTGAAGTCTCCTAAAATGTACAGAAAGTGCAAAAAGGGGAGAAAGAGAAAAAATTAGTTTGTTGCTTCTACACATCACTATGAACACAGAAGCAGCTTAATGCTAACATATCCCTGTACAATTTACTTACCAAATACATTAACATCACTTATCACTATATATTTTAATTAGAAATGATCCATCCAAGCTATATATAGTGCAATGTTTTTCAGGACCTGTTTTTCAGTGAAAATTTCGAAGGTGGACAGAACCAACCAATTGCTTTAATTAAGCAATTGAGCACACTCTGTTAATTGCAGATCCAAAAGGCTGTAAAGCCAGAATCTTTGCATCCTTATTCTACTTTTTTTGTTCAATCATTTTTATTATTTTTTTCAACGAAAAAAGAAAAACAAAAGACATAAGCGTAACAGCAGTTACAGTATAGTTCAATGTCTCATTTTTAACAAGTATAGATAAAGACAGTCTTAGCAACTTATTCTACTTTTGGGTACTTGCTGTTCTACATATGTTTAAGCAAGTTTGTACTTACATCTAGACTTTAGGTCTGTAGGGAATAGAAGACTGCTCCTCATTTGTAGAAGACCCAGTACCTTGTTCTCCCTGTTATTTACTTAGAGTGCATAATGGTAATATGTAAAACGCAGCTAACTCCTTGTGCAAAAAGAGGGAACATCTCAGCTGTGGTTAATATAGATCATATACTTTGGTGTGGGGAAATCATCTCTAAATGAAAGCGACTGCCATCTAATCTCATATCCTTAACATACCATTACCATCAGAATTCGTACTAAACCACCAGGAGAGCACACAGAGCTGAGCTACTCAATATGGGCTTATTTACTTAAGAGTTGCAAACATTTTCCTGTGCTGCCCGTTGACACCTTTTTCCTGGTCTACTGCCCTGAGTGTTAATGATTGGTTGCTGCAAATTATGGGCAATATTTTGCATCTCCTATTAAATTCACAAACTCCAAATGTATAAAAAAACTAATGCATACCAATGTATGCTTGTGAAGGTTCTCATTCATCCAGGTCATGGTATATCTGTTGTATTCAATTAGATCAACTGGACTTGAAGTTTTAGTTCTTGAAGACGTTTCGCTAGTCATCCGACTGGCTTTCTCAATTCAGAATGACTTGTACAAGAATCTGTGGCAATTATGTACCCTGGAAAATCCCAATTAGCATATCACAGCCAGGTGTTAAGGGCGTGATTGCATAGTGGCTAAGAGGTGTTATAAGAACGCCCGGGGTAAGGTGTCAAAACAGCATTGTACATGGCAGAACTGATCTCAACCCAGAACAGGTGTGTTCCTTACTGGACTTGTGCCTGAATACCACCTATTTCAAATACCGGGATACGTTCTACAAGCAAAAACATGCATGTGCTATGGGATCTCCATTTTCACCCATTTTGGCCAACCTTTACATGGAGCAGGTAGAAAAACAGGCGCTTAAAACCTTTAAGGGCATAGCACCCAGCCACTGGTTCAGATATGTGGATGACACCTAGGTTAAAATCCACCAGAAGGAAGTACAAGCCTTCACAGAACACATCAATGCGGTAGACCAAAACATCAAATTTTAAAGGGAAGAGGTACAAAGCAACAACCTGGCTTTATTGGACTGTTTGGTAGAAGTCAGGGAAAATGGTAAACTGGAAGTAGAGGTTTACAGAAAACCAACACACACAGATCAGTATTTGATGTTTCACTCCCACCACCCTTTAGATTACAAGCTGGGTGTCATCAGTATTCTGCAACACAGAGCTGAGAACATCCCAACTAGCACAGAGGCGAAGGTTAAAGAAATGAAACATCTCAGAGGAACCCTTAAAACTTGTGGATATCCAGACTGGGCCTTTGTCAAAAGAAGTAGAAGGAAAGAAAAGATCAGGTATACCAACAGTGAAGGGGAAAAGCAAGACAGGAGAAAGAACATAGTCATCCCATATGTAGCAGGGGTCTCCGAGAAATTAAGAAGATTTTTTAATAAACACTGTATCCCTGTCTGCTTTAAACCAAACAACACACTAAAGCATGAATTGGTACATCCGAAAGACCCAATACCGAAACACAAGATAAGCGACATCATATACGCAGTGCAGTGCAGTACAATGAAGAATGCTCAGATTTTTATGTTGGGGAGACCAATCAGCAACTGCATCAACGTATGGCCCAGCACAGAAGAGCCAATTCCTCGGGTCAGGACTCAGCCGTGTACCTGCATCTTAAGGATAAAGGACATACCTTTAAAAATTGTAATGTTAACATATTGGCAAAGGAACGTGACTGGTTCAAGAGAGGTGTCAAGGAGGTCATTTATGTGAAAATAAAGAAACCAAGCCTAATTAGAGGTGGGGGGTTCGACACCAACTGTCTGCCATGTACAATGCTGTTTTGACACCTTACCCTGGGCGTTCCTATAACACCACTTAGCCACTATTCAATCACACCCTTAACACCTGGCTGTGATATGCTAATTGGGATTTTCCAGGGTACATAATTGCCACAGATTCTCATACAAGTCATTCTGAATTGAGAAAGCCAGTCAGATGACTAGCGAAACGTCTTCAAGAACTAAACTTCAAGTCCAGTTGATCTAATTGAATACAACAGACATACCAAAGTAGTGCTGGCAAGAAGGCCAGAAGGTTTACAAGCAGTGGAGGACCTTAAAATTTTAGCTGTTACTGGTCATACTGGTGTATGAGTGCTTAGTGGGTTTCTGTGGACTCTATTCCCTTTTGTTATTTATAAAAAAATTTAGCTATAAAATCCGTACCTAAACCTAGTTTATTATAAGAATATAGCTGTCCCTGTTTTAAATTGGCATAGGAAATTTGTGAAGCAATTTATAAGCTATTAGATGGACACTTAGCAGCAACTTTTGTTTAAAATAGGCTAATTTGCCTGGCAGATCAAGTCATCAAATACACAAAACATAAAATCGTGCACACAGATACATATTGTGGTATTTGTGTGTGTGTGAATAGTTCTCAGAGAGTGCACAGAAACAAAAAAAAATATTTTTAAAAAGGACTTGTTTTTGTTAATTTTAGTATAAGAAAACTGAAAGATATAATAAAAGTTCTTATCGTTTAAAATGGTGCTAATTTCTCCCAACCAATCAGATGTTAGGTTTCAAATGTTAAATAAGATCTGATTGGTTTGGGCAAAATTTGCACCATTTTAAGAACTTTTATTGAATCTCCCTGATGATGCCCAACTAACATCACAACAGGAGACTTCCTATTGCTTCAGTTATGCATTTTTCATGTAGGAAAATTAGTATTTTTAGAACTGCCCCTGATTACCGGTATGTTAAAAGTAAAATGTAATACTCATAGACTGGGGTGATATATTCTCAGATAAAGATAATGAACAGTAGTGGACTGCTTCTATATGGGTATTAAACTATTACACTAGTAATATAGCTATTACATATATAATAGCTTAATTACATATATTACATATATAACATAGCTTAATTTTTAGGTAAAAGGGAACTGGAAAGAAAGAAAAGTGCATTTAAAATATTTAAATCAGAGGGAGCAGAGTAATGTTTGTTGAATTTTAAAGGCTGTAATAAGGATTGTAGAAAAGCAAATAAGATTGCTAAACGAGAAAATGAAGTATGGATAGCTGAACAAAGAAAAAACAAACCTATAAGATATCATTAGTACAAAAGAGGACAGAGAATGTGGGCCCATTTCAGTTCAGAAAACAGGATGTGGTTTAACATCTAATACCCAAGCCATACCTTTCTTTTTTCTTGAGCATGACATTTAATGCAAATTCAACTAAGATGTTACATGAATAATATTAAATGCTTTTAAACACTTCACATTGTGGGTGCCATTTATGACAATCAGTTGGTGCAAAGTATTGTGGCATCAATCCGACCGGTGTAGTGGATGTCAGATTTAGCACAGGTCGGGTGGGTGGATCAAATTCTAAATTAATATTTGAGAAAAACTCAGGCTCCAGGCAGCAATGCTGCAAAAAAGTGGCTTGGCTTTCTTTATTCCTTTAGACAACACACTATATGTTTCGGGTCAAGACTCTTTTTGGAGTGGATCAAATCAGCATATGTAAAATGTTAGATAGTGAAAAGTCATGTTTGAAGACAAAATATGCAAAAACTATTTATATTTCACATTATTAATGAATGGTATTTCTTTTTATTTCAGTAGTGTAAATAAACATTTGTATCTCGTTACTAGAGATGTCCGAACTTCTCAAAATCCGGTCCGCTCGAGGATCCGCGAATTTTCGAAAAAATTCGAAAATTCGAAAATCCGCGAGCGGACCCATCAAAATAAAAAAATATCCTCAAAATTACGAGATTTCTTGTATTTTCGAAAATTTTTCGAAAATATGTATTTCGAAAATACGAGTAATCCTTGTAATTTCGAAAATTTTCGAAAATACATATTTGCGTAAATAAGAGAAATCCTCGTATTTTCGAAATTACGAGTTTTCTCGTATTTTCGAAAATTCCCGAAAATACGAGAAATCCGCGGTACGGAAGTTCGGAAGGCGGAAAATCCGGAAAAATCTGCCGTTCGCGAACGGGATAAATCCGCGGCGGATCCGGGTTCGGATCCGCGAAGCGGCCATCCCTACTCGTTACATGTGCATCTGTGTGTGCAGCTTTCAGTAAAACATATTGTATACCTTCAGGTAGAAATACTGTAAAAATGTAACAAAATATCAAGCACAAACCCTCCCACCAATAAACAGATAAGAAGTTAGTTTCATCCCAGGAACGTAGGGGGTTTAAAAGCGGAAAATAAATAAAATAAATGAAATGCTTACCAAGCTCACTTAACAACAGGGCTGTGAAAAAAACACATAAAAGACAGACAAAGGATAAGAGACACAAATGAAAAATGAAAACAAAAAGGTCCACAGAAAGTAGCTCAGATATGGAGGTAAATGGCAGTTTAACTTCTGTTCTAATAGTGGCGATGCCAATAGGAAATATCAGGTGTTCATTGGATGGACTGACTTTCCTACCTGCCTAATGTTCTACCTTCCTCTGTTTTGCATACAATTGTTTATTTTTTACCAGCTTAGTTAAAAGAAAAGGAATTGGTTGGTACTGGTATCTCCTAATTATTACCAATATCATTATGTCAATAATTTGGTGCTCTAACACCAAAATAAGATTTTATTTGTTCATAATAAAAAAAAAATAATAAATAAATAATATATATATATATATATATATATATATTAAATCCTTTTGAATTGAAATAAAAGTAGAGAGAAAAAAGACTTGAGGTCCACCACTCAGCCTTTTGGCTAAAAACTGTGAGACAGACGCACTGCTCTGCGTAATGTGAACCTCATTAAACTGTGTGATGGTTCTAATGCAAATGAGCAACCTGCTGTTTTTTTATCATGTAGCCAAATTTCTCTTGGCAATATACTTGTACTGTGAATATGGCCGTAATACGTTCTAACAACAACTTTTATGACCAAGGATCATGCAACATGAAATTTGACTAAAATTACGCTATCACAAAATTACCCTTTTGTTTGCGAGTTAAGTAGAAAATCTGCCTTAATAGATACATTTTACTAGGTAGCATTTGACATCTGTGTCTTGCTTAATTATGTAAACATATCACTTGGCTAAAGGAAGTTATATTATTTATATTCTCATTAAATAATGTTACACTTGATAAAACAAAGGGTAAATTAGATTTGCAAAAAAAAATTGGTAAACCATGCCATGGATGTTGGCATGCTATTTTTTTTTTTTTTTTGAGAGGTAGATTTCTAGTTGAATTTTGACTATCATTCCAACAATGTGCTACTCTGCAGAACACGTGGAAATGTAACTATTTTTACAACTTCACTAGGTATACAGAGCAAGGATTTATTACACGGTCTATATTCTAGCTGACATATATGTAACGGAACATAGTAGACTCTAATGAGAAAACCAACCAGCACCTTTTTCAGTTGCAGTTAACTAACTTGCATATTTAGGGGGTTATTCAATAAAAGTTTTTATCGTATAAAATGGTGCTAATTTTGCCCCAACTAATCAGACATTAGCTTTCAAATGTTACATAAGTTCTGATTGGTTGGGGCAAAATTAGCACCATTTTAAACGATAAGAACATTTATTGAATCTCCCCGTTTATGTTTTGTTATTAAACAGGCACATGCATGTTAGTTAAATTTAGCTCTTAATGGTATTGTTATGCACACAACTTAATTTGATAATTCACATTTTGACCAGAAATGATTGTTGGTGGCAGTTTTTTTTTCCATTATTATTAAAGGGGACTTAAATACAGAATTAAATTAATAAACACTTTGCACTAACCTATTGTGGCATTTTCCAGTAAACAGTCACAGAGAAGTAAGTAAGATAAATGGAATACTACGTGAGAGTTATAATCTCCCACTGATGAGAGTTGGGGACAGTATTTGAAGGTATTTCTTGCCAACGGAAGAAATGTGTGTCATGGAAAGTATTTTAGGACATTTTTAGAAACTGATAAATATAGCCATTTTTCATTTTACTTTGCTTCTCTTTGCGTGACTTATATATTGTACTTTCAGTTACTAAAGCAAGAATTGATCTGCAGAAATATCATTTCAATAGATTACGGAAATAACATACCAACAGATTAGGTTAATACAGAGTTAAGAGATAATGCATGGGATTTGAGGTATAGACACTGCCTGTATCTGCCTGCACAGCTAGATATATATTTTGTTAAGCACTAGATGAGAGGATAAACAAAGAGCTTAGAAAACTAGATGTTACAGAAATTGCATAGAATTCAGAGGCTAAGCAAGAGGAGAGAGCAAGTGTGAGAGTAGGGAGTTACAAACAGAACAGGATATTTATTCTTGTTGGTTTGTCTTATAATACTCTCACACCTTTCATTCCTCTTCGTTTCCAGATTGGTTCTTGAAGTACAAGGTAGAAATTGGACTCTTTGTCATACTCCTCTCTGTCAAGAATTCTAAGGGTAATGCTCTTCCTGTGGGGACACAAGACAAAGGGAAATGGATGGTTGGAATCACACACACACTCATGCTTTAAACTTCAGCCTAGTTTAATAGTTATTATGAAGTTATGAGCCACAGAAATGCACACAACTCAATTATGACAAAGGAAATTCATAGAATTGTATGTTCTACTCAAAACAATTAGGTACATATAAAAAGTATTTAAATTTAGCATCCAAGCCAAATAATGGCTAAACAATTTTACTAATTTGTTTGTAAATTTGCTTCCCTTTTACATAAGAGATGGATGTGTGCACTTAAGTCAATGATTTGAATAAGCCATTCAAGTGTGACAGGTAAGACAAAGTAGTAGTTAGGGATCAGTTTGGGATCGGATCCCCCACCTTTCTTCTCACTCATCTCCACCAGACGGGGTTCCCCAATCTCAAGGAAGAAGGTCTTGTTTTTCTCATATTCCTCATCATCAATTATTTTCACTGATATGGTTTTGCTGCAAGAAGATAAGGACAGATTGAAGGCAGGAAGAGGAAGGAGAATTAGAGCAAAATAGAAAATGAACAGTTAAAGAGTTTAGGAAAGAGTTGATTAGAAAAAGTCAAGACAGAAAATAAATTGCTTTGCTGGATAAATACCAGTGAAAATATTTGGGGATATTTTTATAATACTGAATCTGGTTAATTTACTGACCCCAATTAACATTGGGGTCAGTCATTTAATGACAATCATTAAAATATTCATTTTCCATTAGTCCAATTTTGCCAAAATCCATGCTAATTTACTCTTATAAAACATTTTAGAAAATATAAACAAACAAGAAAATAAATGAGAAAAGAAAAAAAAAAACATGACTAAAGTAAAGACAACATGTTATTTCATTCTTTTTTTATAATCCCCCCCAAATTAAAATAAGTGTTTATAGATAAATACATCACTTTAAAACACAAATACACATTAATAAACCTTTTTCTAAAAAACTAAAATAATAAAGAATATTTTGCTTTTAAATATTGTAAGGAAAGGCAACTCTCAATTATGTACCACATCTATAATGTTACTATTCAGTTGCACAAGAAGTCCAACTATGTATGGTAAATGTGGGCAAATACCTAAATTACCAAACTAAAATCATTTTACATGCTTGTCTGAAGCCATTTCAGTTACTGACTGCATGTCAATTCACACAAATTTAAACTATTTCCAGTTTTCTTGTATAGCAAATCCAAATATTTCATTCACACTCATCTAGTATAACTCAGCTGTCTGACTTCAGGAGAGCAGCACAACACCTACAAACAGCATAAACCCAATAAGATAAAAGTCAAGGGCATACCAATCGTCAAAACACTGGTTTCTTTGTGTCAATGTTTCGGTGTAGTTACTAATTCATTTACCAGGATAAATAAACATAGACAACATCCCAACTACCAAGTGATAAATACCCATACCATTAAAGAGCTATAGTGATTGTTCAGGTTGAGAAGGGGACACAACAGTCCCAAAGGTTTTGAATACATACAGTTTATGACATTTTATGTGCCCTGGACTTTTATCATATTATATTTATCTTTTATAGTATTAATCAAAGGAAAAGCAGAGCTGGAGTTCATGGAGTTAATGTGAATCTTAAAAACCATCTTAGCTGATGCCACTAGAACCCAACATGGTCAGGAAAATGAGCAGTGGGGAATAGATAATTAAGCAGGAGTATTTTCTCTGAACCTCTAGGCAACTGTCACCACAGTGTTCTCTAGTGACAAAGGACATATTTACTATTATTTATTATTTGCTAATATTCGATTTGTATAGTTAATAATACTCTTTCCATTTTGTTTTGTATTTTATTTCAATGATCCATTGATGGCATTAAACATGCCAAACATTTTGTTACTGCTTGTGAACCATCCTCTGCATCAGTAATCTTATATCTGCCATAGGGCCAAATTGAAAAACTCACGAGTCGTTGTAAAAGTACAGTTGTACAATACCAATACTTTAGTAGACTACCGCTATGGTATTGTATATGCGATCATACAATTACAATCATAAGTGCACAACCACAATTTTACGAGTGTGGGCATAAAAATATCGATTATTATAGGCAAAACTGTGACATAGCGCCTTTATAAATATGGCCATACAGTCAACAAATGAATAAATGCTCAATATTGTCCGGTAAAGAGACAAAATAAGTCAGTGAACGCATGATCTGCTTTATACTAAACTATAAATGCTTTTGCCAATAAATAGAAACATATTTCATTGCACTGATATCCTGTACCTTAATGTGCAATTCTCCCAGATAGACTACTCAGCAACTGCCATTTTAACTCTCCAATCAAAAGATGCTTGCTGAGTTGCAACATAAGCACCCTCTTTAGGAAACTTACATGGAAAAAAAGATCTGCAGCTTGTTTCCAAACACCAGCAATTCCTTCAGAGAATCTGTAATCTACTTCATGTAGTTTGTAGTGAATCAAATGTAAATGATGGCTCAGGTCTAACATAATTTTAGCTCCCTGTCCCCAGGGAACTTAAAAAGAATGTCAACTGTACAATAAATATTTCATTTAAAAAGGCTTCCAGAAAAGCATCTTAGACGTGTGTATGTGTGTAAAAATAATATAATAAATGTCTTTTATTATTATATACATTTTCCTTCATAACCCATGACATAGCTTTCAAGTATCTAATGAATGACCTCTTTCTGAACTTGCTTGAGCCAATATGATCAGTGCTAAAGCTTTTTAGTTATTGACTTCAAATTGGGAGACTGAAGAACCCATGAAAGGCCAGAAGCCTGATAATTTATGGAAAACTGCTTCAAAATGCTGATAATTTAAGATACAGCTGTAAGTTATAGAATCCATTCTTCTTTTTGTAAAAAAAAAGCATCACAATCTAATCATGTTAATTCATTTTACTAGGATACATATATAGAATGCATTGTACTTTACATAGATCATTTATATACAAAGTTAATTCTTTTATTAAGTTATTTAATTCTTTTATTAAGTTTATTAAGTGCTTAGTTTTCATACAGCTAGCTTAGGATCTCTTTGATCACTTATAACTTAACCAGTAATATCTTTCCTAAGTAGATTTAGAAGATAATTTTCTAAACACATCTATCTATATAATATTATTATTAACCCTCCCTTAAATACCCCAGTCAGGTAAATGACTTGCATATCTACCATATGATAACAATGATCAAGCTTTATGAAAATACGGTAATGAGTTACGTAAAGGATGAATTAACCTTTCATTAATTAAAATACCCTTTCTATTACTCTGCTACAATTAATATTTTAAAAGTTTAGATTACATATTGCAAACATTTCTACAAATACCTGCTCAAGCCAGATAATAGATGGACAACACCAGGGTCAAACCATATGGGAAGCAGAAGTACCTCCAAAATGACAAGATTTCTCCTGCAGTATCTCTGCTGGCCACAGAAATTCTGCGGATTTGTGTTTTCAACTGTTGAAATTCCGCATTCCCTATTTCCTAAGAACTGAATTTAAGCTCTCCCTGTTGACAGTTCCAAATGTTTCAGAATTAGGTGGGCAGAACAGCCATAATAAATAAAAGAAAGTCATAAAAGGGATTCACCCAGTGCAGCAATTGCTCAGATCTGGGCTATTCATTATTACAGTTTGTTACAGCCACTGTAACTTTTCCGTTCTTTACCCCACTAACCCATGTAAAGAGGCTAGCAGACCAGAAAAGTTATGCTGCATCTCTTTGTAACCATGCCAGATATAGGTTTGAATTCACTAATATCTATAACCAGAAGGCAATGCTTGGCGGATTTGAGTCAGTTTGTTGATCCAAAAAACAACTTTAATCTATTCTTTTATCTATCTATTGCTAGATCACAACGAGTTGATGAAACAGAGCTGTCTCTAACTTTTCCAAGTGTACACAGTTTATTAAAAAAGTTCCACATCTTTAAACTACTGGCCAATCACACTTTACCACTAATTGGATCCAAGTGCAACTATGGTCTCCAAACAAGTTAGGCTTAAATAAAAGCCCTTCTGTTGTACATGAAAAATGTATCCTGGATCACAATTTAAGGTAAAACTTACCTTAAGAATAATTTCTGCTTTTACTAGTTTGTAGCCATGTGACCAATCTCCATCTGCATAAATAGGCCCTCCTCTCAGTTGTCAAAATCTGTGCAGGTACTTCCTGTCTTTCCCAGCATTAAAGGGTAACTTTCGTGTGAATAAAGTTTTTTTTAAAAAAATACAGTTTAAATGAAAAGTACTTGGGACAGGGATATAGGCTTGGTAATTCCAACCTCCCAGTATTGTTTCTATGAGAAGCACCAGTCCAAAGAAAACTGATTCTGATAGTCTTTCACCTGTCTTCAGCACTATCTTTTATAAAGGATTAGTTCAGGACCAACCTGGCAAATTAAAACTGTTGGTGCTGTAGCTCCTTTACAAAATAATATTGTGAGGTAGGAATAATCAATCCTACCTCCCTGCCCCAGGTACTTACCATTTTTCATGGTAAGTAGTATATTTATCCTATAGCATAACTATGCTCAGCATGCTCAGACCCCAGGGACAGGGGAGGAGCAGAGAGTCAGGTGATGTCACTCCAGCTACTAGAAGCAGTAAATATGAACATTATCTGCAATTTTATTTATCACGGGCTGCAGCCAGAGATGTTATCCAGGGCTTATTTTAAAGACTGCAGGATTTTGTTTAACCCTACTTGTTTAGAAACCACAGTTGCCCTTTAATGAAAAAAGAAGTGTGTTTGAATGTGTTTCACTGATAGGAAAAGCACTAGAAAATAGACTGGCCCAGTGGGACACTTAAAAAGCATTTTCTTGGATCAATAAAACCCACTACATTTTTAACATATATCTAAGGAACCAGTTCTAATTATTAACTCTTCATGGTCTCAAAATAGGATTTACATCCTCACTCTGGGTACTATTAATAGATGAAGAGGGAGGAGAGTATATTGACCTTTATCCACAAAAGAAAATATACTTTTTTTATTTGCTAGTAAGCTAAACATCCACTGTATGCAAAGATTTGTCCTTCATGCTTAAAATCAACTCATTTATATTCTGGGCAGCTGCATATTAACCTCACCAAATAAAGAAACAGGCATCTTTAGGAACATGCAAGGTGACTAGAATTATTTACAGCCATGTCTAAGTTTATGAATACAAATAGCTGACTAAGCAAGGCATTTGTTCTGGAGGCCACTGCAGTGACAGAACAAATTTATATGTAGTAACAAGTAAAACAGACGACTATAAAAAAGGACATGCAGAAAACGTTCTGATGTGGATAGCAGTACATCAATGCAAAGCTATTAGTCACAAGACCAATATCATCAATGCCAATATACATTATATTGTTTTACTGATTTTATTTTGTGGCCATGAAAAGCTATTCATACACAATGTAATAAGTCAAAATATCCCTATCAATCTCAGACGATAGCAGGCAGTATATCACATGCAACATTACAAAGCAAGTCCAGAAACACAATAATGTTGGAGCCTTTTATGTATTCCAAATAAGACAGTTGTAACCAGGTATTACTGAATATACGATTTGCAGCAGGAAGACCTGGGTAACATCAGGTGAAGTGCAAAACTATAGTAATTCAACTTAACCTATTATTTACTGTGCAGACTCATGACACAACATTTCTGAGACCGAAGAAAGGGATTAAGCCCCCAAAATGTTGTCATAAGTCAGCACAATTGATAATAATTAGTTTACCTTTAGTGTGCTTCCTTTATATTAACCAAAGTTCTAACCAGGTATTATACTAATGATGGCCATATGCTAGGTAGACGTTAGATAGATCAAGATGTTCATTTGTAGACAAACGTCTAATCCATCTAATGTATAAATACTGCACATTTAGCTTAGTGGTTCTTATCATCCAATGTTCTTGCAATGCTGCCATCAGGCCTATTCATTTTGTGATTGTGAGTTGATCACAAAAATAAGCGGATCAGGCGGTTCTTCGGACTTTGTGTGAACGTTGAAAGTAAAAGGAATCTCTGAAGATAAAGTATAGTGTTTGGGCACTTGCTTAAAGTGCTTAAGATGATCCCAAGGGGTGTTTTTCCCCTTCTTACAGACCAGAGACTGCTGTAAGTAAGTTAAGTAAGTAAAGTTAAGTAAGTATATTGTTTCAGTGCAGAAAACCATGCAGTTACTGTCCCCTTTCCTAGATCACTGTGCTCAGGCATGTTCAGTGTGATTAACCCAGCAAGAAAACAGAAATACCCAATCAGCTACATCTGTGCTTGAGGAGGGAGGATAATAAAACTGGATGTAAAAGGGGAGGACTTGCACTGAAAGATTTTATTGATTTCAAAGAGATATTTTGTTAGTTGGGAGTTACATAGAAAGACAAGTGATGCATCATTGGAATTGCCAGTTTTTGACCTTTAACCCAGTATGTCCCAGAATTCTATTATCTATATAATACTATATGTAGGAGGAGGGAAAAAACTGTGGAATTCCGCCTTAATGTACAGAAGAACAAATAGATTCATCCATCACAGTTTGACAAAGCTGCTGTGCTCGGTAAAAACCGAGATTGCTATCTCAAACCCAAATGTGTCACTCACATCAGACACGGATCCTCTGTCACTGGTCAAATGGCAAAAGAGTATGCATGTATTTTACCACCTTAATCTGTGGCATTATTTAAACTGTACCTGGATGATGACAAGGGACCAAATGTCTGTAAACACACAGACAGTTACAGTGCATGTCTTCTGGACACGAAGACACTAACCAAGACCAATGTAAGCAAATATGAAACCCATACCCTGAATGTCCGAATGTGAATGCTTGTTACTCGTGAATATTTAAGATAATTTCCTTGGCAGAAATGCTCACATGTGGTGTTCCTGATAAGTGACCTGGACCTGGAATTTTCTAGTTTGATATAAGATCATCTAGTTTATAAAGTAAGATTTACACAAGGAAAACTTCTAGTCTTGTATTTAAAATCCTGATATAATTATGCAGATGTCCCATACATCTGTACAGACACGAGATGTGTTTGGTCTGTAGTAATCTGCTCCAATAAAAAAAAAAAAGCTAAGTCAAGTTGTGTAGCCTACAGTATTTATGTCATAATAAGTGCCTAATGAAATCACAATGCAAAAAAAAAAAGACTTTTTAACCTAATAATTATTTAAAGCTAGCTAATGTTTTATGAGACACAATCCATGATCTATTCGCTTCACATATAGTCATCAGTAAGTTGAGTAATGGTTTTCCAGAATGACAGGTTAAATAGTGTCACAGTGTCTGCTCAGATTACAATAAATTAAAATAGGATAGGGAGACAATAAAGGCTTTGAAACTCCCCTTTCAGCAATATGCAAATAAGGAACAAAGACTTCTGGGAATTTACCACGTTTCCATGGAGGCTTTTAGGAAGCTATACACTGATGATGGCTCAATAAAGCCGGATCCGGTCTTTGTTCCTTATTTGCAGATTACAATAGTCACTGTCATATGTGCATTCCTAAACCTCTCAAAAATGATCATTGGATAATCATGAAAAATATAGTGTCTGTCATCATTAAGTTACAAAACAAAAAGTAAGTATATACAAAGAACCGACATGACCAATGTAGTTATATCAGTATAGGAAGAGTGCAGAACAAATGTCAACATTTAAAACAATATCACTTAGCATTTACATGGCATCAATTCCTAGAGCAAGATAAATATGATAGAACTTCAGCCTTCACTTCTTCAAGCATTTTTAACGCCTGCCCTCAGTCTGCTAATCTTCCAGAAAACAAATAGAATGATGTTATGTAAACTGATAGCCTATGTAGATAAGGAAATGTACAGTAAGCAATCAAACCATATATTTCTAAAAGATATCAGCTGACACTAGTCAATAGAATCAAAACGTTTTTCAATAATTTCTTCTGTAAATTGTTATAAGCTTTTAGCCATGCATATACCTATCATTTCTATTCTATTCAGGCCACATAGAAAAATCTATTCATAAAATAGACCCAAGGAAAAGAAGAACATTATAGCATACTGTGTGTTTCAATAATCCATTAGCCGGGAGTCTCTAATAACCCCAGGTACACTAAAAAATCTTTAACGGAATCTACCAATCAAAATTGATTTGACTGCATTAATAATACGGACATCTTGGAAATGGAAGTATTTCAGAGAAGGGAAGCTAAAATAATAAGGGGAATGGAGGGGCTCAACTATGCAAGCAGATTAGACAAGTTAGGGCTGTTTACATTGGAGAAGCGATGTTTGCGCGAGGATATGATAACTTAATATAAATATATTAAATGGGCCATACAATAAACTCTCTAGTGCATTATTCACTATTAAGACATATCTGAGGACACGTGGACATCCTTTAATGTTGAAAGACAAGACGTTTCTTCTTCAGGTTAGGAAAGGTTTCTTTGAAATGAGAACAGTGAAACTCTGGAGCCACAGTATCTTCCAGCAGATGTGGTAATAGCAAGTTCAATAAATTAGTGGTATTAATATATATACTGTAGTTCTGGTTGGTCGAGGTATACTCCCCCCCCCCCTTCTTTTTGGCTGTTTTTTTTTTCCCTGGAAAACAATATTTAATGTCATTCATTTCCTACATCAGGATTATAATTCTCTGGGTTTCTGTGCTTTTCTATTACTAGGAGATCTTTGGCCATCCCATTTTTTATAACCCAAAGTGGCAGTGATACTCACTTCATATGGACCCCATTAGTGTTAAAGGGCAGGGAGAAGGTTGCCTCCTATTGCTGTACTGAACGTTAATATAGTATATAAATGACTGTATGTAAAAAACTTTCAGATATTTTTTGGTCTTCATATACAATACACATTATGGAAGGTTTTACTTTAAGCATAAAAGAAAAATAAGAGATTTTAAAGAACAAAATGCAACAACATAGCTTATATTACGCATTAGCAAGAAATACGTTTGTAGCAAGAGATACCTTTTAATAGCTCAATAAAATATTTACATAGCAACATAAGGCATAGCTTATATATTTATAGGTCAAGGGTACAGCATTAAAAAATCATTAAGTATGAAGCTGTGACAGATCTGTAGTTATTCTAGAAAAAAAAAAAAATAAGGATTCCCAAGTCTAAACTACTACGAAAATATTTTATCAAGGGATAATTTAGTTACCTCTTTACAATGAGTTGGGTTTTAACAATATAGAACATCTAGACAGCTGAAAGAAATTGCCTCATAAATTGGTGAACCTTTTTATTAGATGCTCAGCAAAAATCCTCTGGCTACACACAGTATGTACAATGTGGAAGAACAACCCAATTACGTTGAGTAGTATGGATGATATATGAAATGTGACAGCCTCTGACTAACTTTTATGTGCCTTATTCCCACTTTAATCACTGCTGTAAAATCACAAAATTAATGACAGACTGTATAATCTAAATGAATGTACTTAAGTATTCACCAATACTCAATATCGCTAAAATTAAGATACAGCCCCCAAAATGTATTTACTTAAGGCTTTTCTTGTGCAAAACACGTCCAAAGTCTCTAAATTGTTGCTATTATAATTTTTTCATAAAAGTCAGTGCAAGTGGCACAAACATGTGCAAAACTGTTTCAAAGGCATTTGCATGCAATAACAATTCTCGGTGAGTAACTGCTTATTAGTGATGGCCCAGTTCGCGGATCTGAACCCGGATCCGCGGCGAATTTACCTCGTTCGCGAACGGCGGATATGGCGGATTCTCCGCCTTCCGAACTTTTCCGAACCGCGTATTTTTGGACAAAGCAACCCACATTTTCGGGTCCGTATTTTTGAAGACGCACCGTATTTTAGAAAAATCCTTGTATTTTCGAAGAATCCCCATATTTTCAAAGAACGGATTTTGCCGAACTTTCATTTTAATAGGTTTTAATGGGTCCGCTCACGGATTTTCGAATTTCGAATTTTTTGCGGATCCTCGAGCGGACTGGATTTTGCGAAGTTCGGACATCTCTACTGCTTATATAGAGGTCTCCATTTATCCCAAACCATAAGGTGCTGCCCCTATGACCACATTACATGTGGTCAAACTATTTAGTACAGAATTTTAGACAGCTATTTACTTATTTTAGTTGAAGTCACACATTTCTTGCTATTTAAAAATCCACTAGGATCCACTACCATTAATAAAAAAAATATTTTCAGTGAAAACGCCCCATCCTACATATTACATGACAGCGTTTCGTTAACACAGCCTAAATTAAACTAAAACTTACATTAACTATTGTATTACTATGTTTAATTGAACTATATTGCCCCTGTGTAAATTGTTCTCTTTTGTGTATTTTATCTTTTAGCAAAAAGTGTATTCCCTTTTTTTTGCTTTAAACAGATTAATTATCATATTGCCATATGAAGAAGGAATTCTTTCATTATAAAAAAAATAAAAGCTTGGCTCAATTGAATGTAACTATGAAACCACATGCAAATGTTAAGTGTTTATATCCCCCAAGTCTCACTCTCATGCCAAACGCTCTTTCCTTCACAGCTGCACAATGATCATTTGGAGTGTTTAAGAATAATGGGATGTAAACGCCATCAGACGGCCCTGGATGCAATTAGTCAGTAACACAAAGCCATAGACATTTGCAGCTGACAGACACGATGCTTGATAATTTCATCTGGCAAGTAATCTCTTCCTGTAACCAAGTTGTACTCTGCCAGTCTACCTCATTTTCCTTCTAGGTTGCAGCTTCAGGTTTGCTTGTTTATTAATATGGCAACATGGGCAATGCAAAGCTTTCCAGGTGCAAATGTTACTTTATGGATTAGCAAAGCTCTTTATGAGCAATGCTGTCTCTGCAAGTGCCAGGAAAATATGACCATCCAGACTAGGATTATAAACTAAAAACTTGGTGATACAATGAATGAACTCAAAAGTCAAACACAATGAAAACGGATCCCTCCAAAAACTGTTTTGGAATCTATTTCATAAAATGTATAAATGTGTGTCATCTGTATTCACTTCAAAAAAACATTTCACTTTGCCAACATCATGTAATAAATAAAGTTATTTTTTTTTATAAAGGTTAATAAAAAAGAGAAAATTAATTTTGTGAATTCAATGGCCATTGACTGACAGCTTCTACCTGGAAGGACCAGGAAAAAGATAACAGAAGCTTGCAGATATCAAGAAAATATATTTCTTCAGGGACTTTGTTGATGGGGGTAAGTGTTGCAGACTTTAGGTATGGGGGGAGGGGGGGGGGCACAGAGACTAAAGGAAATTAAACATCCCTTAAAACTTCTAGATATCCAGACTGGGCCATTGTCAAAACTGGAAGATGTAAAGAAAACCAATACCACCAGTAAAGGTGACAGTCATGACATGGTCATTGCAATATCACATATGCGCTGCAGTGAAGAGACACATTCTAGGGTATTTATTGATAACAAGTTAGAAGTCATTCTAACTTGTGAAAGCCAGTCTGATTAGCAAAGGTCACGTTGATCTAACTAAATACCACAGATATACCTTGGCCTGGATGAATGAGAATCTTAACAAAGTTGCAGATAAAATGGTTGTAGCCATATTAGTCCAGTAGCATATACTAAGAGATGAGTACTGAAGAATAAGGTGATACCTTTTTATTACAGACTAACAGTTCATTTTTACAGATAAGCTTTTTGAGAGATACACTTCTCTCTTTCTCAGGTAACAAACAAACTGTATCAGACTTCAAGGTTAGTACAATGCATGCATTTTTTAAATTGGTCCTCACTAAAACAATTAGTACAAGAAGTGTATTTTATAATGTACTTTTTGAGAGCCACATTTCCAGGTTTATTTTTAAAAGCATTATGAGTTCCCTAAAATGTCACTCCCTCCTTGGAGTAATACACCGAATACATAGACGCCGTATGAGGTATTGCAATAATATGTCTAATATTACTGCACAGTTATCTCTACTTTATAGATTTCCATTGAGTAGACATTAACCAGTAAGCATTTAGTGCTTTGTTTATTTGGATTCCCACGTTTGACTGTGCAGGTACATGCTGTGCTTGATTATACAATTATACATATAAAACAACGTGTCTGCCATGAGGCTACCTAAGGAAGTCTCCTCAGGTGGCAAATTCCATCCCCATATAATTTAATGATGTGTCCCTTTTATAAAGTAAGTACATTTTTAGCATGGACATGCTCTCAATTAAAACTGTGTCCATAAGGGCTCAATCACACTAGACATGAACCAAAATGGACGGTCCATTTTGGTCTGTTTTTAGCAGTCTGTTTTACCTAGTCTTTCAATTAAAATGGGTCAGTTTCTGGACAGAAATGCGTGCAGCAGTGCGTACAGACCGGGTCAATCTAATCCTTTAAAAAAACACATTTTAATACCCTTACTGAATGTTCCAAATATTTACCATTTAAACTATACTAAATGCAGAGAGGCTTCAAAGAAGAAAATTACATTGCTGCTAAAATGTTACTTATTTAGTAAAGTCGATTTTCATGTTTTTTTTTAAAAATGCATTTTGATAAGAACAGTTATTTTTAATTTTTAGAAACGTGTATGTGTGTGTGAGCTAATCTGATAAGTGAAATGAAATATAAAGCGTAGCTGTGGAACAGTTCCAATTCATTGCTTTAAATATTTTATGGTTCGTGCATCTATCATTTGGGGTTGCCTGTAGGGAGACTGCACAGGAATTTCATTTAAAAGGAATAACAGTGCAAGACTCCTAATTAAACCTACGGTGGCATTGGTCACATGATGTATATAAAAAAGTATAGCTGCCTTTGATGAAGAAATAAAGAACATGTGTGTATACTGTAGCTTCAGTAGCGAGCTAGATGATATTTGCAACTCTTATCAAATATTAGTGCAATGAGACGTTATGTATTGGCTCCTGCATCGTTCCATTTCCTTGGCTTGCATAATATATTCTGACTGTGTCTACTACTGTTTTCCCCGCAGGGCTCAGTAGACTGCACATTTTTAGAAAATACAGTATAAGAGTCCTAATTGCCACCTACTGTGACATTGGTAATATTTTGTCTGTTTTTCTGTTTGTTCAGAATTACATGCCAGAAAAAAAAAATATTGAATATAAAATGCACTGTTTAGTACTATGTGGGAAATAACACCAAACACACAAATGGACGGAAGATTGGAAAGAGAAATCATAACTTTGCATTCAACAACTGCTTTATACAAGTCAGGATTTCAGGATACAGTAAGCAATGTTAAGAAACTGTTTAATTTGTTTTACAGAGAAATTCATAATAAAAATTTTAGATTTAGCGTTTAACTGGGATTTTTGTAAATTTTTTTAGACAATTTGAGACTTAGGTTGGGACTGGGGTGTAAACAAAGAAAGTTTGTTTATCTTGAAAATGTCACATGTCGTGAACCAGATCTACAAGTTCCCACTCTCCAATAGAGATCTAGGCCTTGGTCCACCCTTAAAACAAAAAACTGGTGACTTGTCAGTTATCTGCCTGCAATCCATAAAAAGTACATTTGAGGAGGTTAAAGGATTCTATACTTGCAAGTCACAGGGTGTGGTTAATGCAAAATCAAAATGGCTGTCCTCTCCAGAATTTTATGAAAACATAGACAGATACAGAAGGAAATGTTAGATTTAAATGGATAAAGCTTGCTGAGCAAACAGAAAATTACATTTTTGTATATCTCAAGGTGTATATATTCAGTATTTCGAATAGCCACCTCTGTATGTAAGAGCCATTCATTTCTCTACACTACAGAGCTAAATGAGTGTATGAGATGGAAGAAATAGAGAAAAGCAAAATTAAATATGTGGTGTAATGCAGTAATATTTGGCTTTAGCCCCCCCATACACAACATCAAAATTTCAAGCGATTTGGAAAATTCGATCGAATTGCGCAAAAATATCAATAACGTTTTTCTGTTTTTCCAGTCAATGGCTCGTCAATATCGAGTGGTTTGTCAAAAGAATAATTCCATTAACCCCAATCTTCAAGTCCCTATCAAAGTGAAGTCAGCAGAAGATCAGTGGTGCAAGGTTCTTCTGATTGGATTTCCAAGTGTTTTACAGGTGTATATAAATGTATCTTTACAATAGATTAAGGTTAAGGGTAAGTAAAACTAAGCACAAACTCCTGTGGGTATAATTTAATTACAACCTGCAAATCTTTTACATTTTCTATTATTTTAACACATTGTACATTAAGTTAATAAGTGGTTGCTTTTACTAATTCAACTGATAAAGTGCTTCTGACACTGTTAAATCAAGGTGCTGATTATTTTTTAATGAAAGTTATGGGACCCCTACACAAACTGTGAAATTCATTGGTGTGAATCATGGTGTGAATCATGGCGAGGGATGAAAAAAACATTCCTTAGCAAAGACTGCAAAATCGGAAAGGAAAATTAGGCAGAAGTTTGACCCATGTAGACCAGTCGTTAACATGCAACTTACTTGCAAAAAATTCTGATAATACTTCCTAGGGCTGTGTACAAACCAGTTAATTTACCCATCTGACTGGCTATCAATTGGTAAACCCCATCAGCAGTCTTTCTGGCAGGAAGTGGCATTGCCGATATTTCTGGGTGATCAATCACATGGCACATTGAATAGAATGCATTTTATAGAATGAAAAAAGTAAAAAAAAAGTGAACGCTATTGAATCTGTTGAACACTCAAATCTTTTTGGCAAATTATTAATAGTTAATAAAGCCTTATTCAAAAGTTATCTGCCCTTCTTCCATTGCCATGTTTAATACATCTTGGATTTTCTACAATTTTTTCTATGCTGGAAATTACCACTGAAAATGCATTTTGAAACGGAATGTGTGAGAATGTGCTGCAGGTTTTAAAATTAAAAAATCTTGCTATGGCAAAGAAAGAGGGACATATACATTTCATAATCCATTCAGATTAAAAGCATATATTTTAATTATTGTGTGTATGGTTGCCATGGAAACAGAAAGGTGGGTTGGGTGTTGCAGTGCATCATTAGGTGTGTGTACACCTGTGTCTGTGTGGTTTGAGGGGTATGTTATATGGTTTAGATATGGTTGCCATGGAAATGGAAGGAAAACTTGGGTTGTGAGGATGATTTTTTGTATGATCAGCCATACAGAAACCGGCGATCATACAATATTGGGTCCAGACTGGTAAATATAAGATATAAGATCCCCCATGCCCAGCTACATACTGGTTTGCACACAGTGACTGGTACATGTAAGTTTTCCCACTTTGACTGGTACATATAAGTTTGCCCACAGTGACTAGTGCATACAGGTATGCCCAGTGACTGGTACATACAGGTTTGCCCACAGTGACTGGTATATACAGGTATGCCCAGTGACTGGTACATACAGGTTTTCCCACAGTGACTGGTACATACAGGTAAGCCCAGTGACTGGGCATTAATTTCGGTTTTTTTTAAAACCAAACTTTACCTTTCTGGTGTGTGTAGTTGTTTGTGTAGTTGTCTAGGCAGGACCAAGGTATTTTTTTATGTTTATAAACTTGCTGATGCGTGGACCTCAAGAGGTGGATTTGGTCGATATACAGTGATTGAGCCAAGCAAATGTGTGAGATGAGCTTACCACTGAACTAATTTTATGTTGTGGATTGTTATGTGGGACATAGGAGCTGCGGATTGAAGTCAGCCAGCTGTGTTTATGTGAAGGGGCCAGGGGCTGAGTCCACCCAACCAAGCTTTACCTTGGAGTAAGTTAACATCATTCTCCAAACTCCACATATATTTTTTTGCCTGAATGTGCAAAGTCTTCTATTTAGTCGCCTCATTAGCTGGTTGTTAAAGGGCTTCTATCCAATATACAGTGTCCTATAACAATGTTTCTTGTGATCTTTCTTTAAAGTAAATCTTTCAAACTGCATTTTTAAAAAGTGGCAGCCATCACATCTATTAAAATATTAATGGTTTCAATATATTTAAAAGGTATGTCCACCCTTAAAAAATGTTTTTGCTATATCATTCCCCCTGTCCCCCCAGCCCCAACCGCTCTATTTATTTTATTAGAAAATGCCCCAAACTTTACTTACCTCCCCTCTTTCCTCCGCCGCGCTGTCAGGCCCTCTGCTTGAGAGAAAATGCAAGCAGAGGGGTGGGACCGGCAGTCGCGTCTGTGATTGGCTGAGCGGCAGCCAATCACGGACGCGGCTGCCGGGAGTTCAGTGCGGCGGAGGAAAGAGGGAAGGTAAGTAAAGTTTGGGGAACTGTCTAATAAAATAACTAGAGCAGTTGTGGCTGGGGGGACAGGGGGAATGATTTACCTAAAGGGTTTTATGGTAGGGAGAGGGAATCCTAATCGGGAGGGAGAGGGAGGGGGAGAAGGGCTGCAGTACGCATGCCAAACTTCTCCCGGAGGCCAGATAGGAGGCAGAGTCCTATATGGACTCTGCTATCCTACTGGTGGGCAGTTTTTGGGACTTTGGGGGGGGACTACAGGAGAACCTTATGGAGCTGGGATGTAAGGTAAGGATTAAACTACACTACACAATGGGGCCAGTAGTGGGGGGATTATAGTTTTGGGGGTGGACATTTCCCCCTTTAATATATTTTGCAACATTTCCTGTATATTAAGATGTCAATCAAGCTGGCAGAAAAAAAAGCAGGCAGATATAACATGATAATTGTTACTCTATAATCTATAATAAAGTTAAAAATCTCCCATCACACTGACCTCAGTAGGGAAATTATTACTAACAGGCTCCTTGATAAGTTACTGACTGTGAAAATGTTATTTAGGTTTGGTACAAAATTTGGCTGAACCGAACTACCGATTGCGATGTCGATTAGTAGTCTATCGCTTAAACTGAAATATTACCGGGCAATAATTCAGCTTGACCAATCATGTGGCCTATTGAAGACTGCATAATTGGCGATAATTTACCAACATTTCAGAAAGTTTGCAGCAACATTTTGTGCTGGAAAAATGATTGGGAACATTGACCATGTGATCACAGTGATTCACCTGATACACAATAAATGTTCTTTAGGCTAAAAAATCAGACCACAAGCATAAAATGATGTGAGGAGCACACTTGAATTCCAATCAAAGGTTGTTTATTTCAATCACATGCACAACGTTTCAGGGATCACTTTCATCAGGTGTCAAAAAATCAGGTGTAAAAAATAAGAACACATCCGCCAGGCGGATCAACAAATGACCCCCAACTGAGCGCATACACACGGACGATTCTCGTGCGTAACGGACGCTCGTATGGTGTACCGCTCTGCCATCGGGGGTCGTGCCTCGCTCGAAAATCAAGCGTGTGTACGAGGCTTTAGTTGTAAACACTAAACAAATATTGCCTGGGTAACAGACCGTGATAGGGACAGGCGATCCGAAAGAAGGCTTTTAAGTATTATTATCTATAATAGAGATTGCTAATCTCTCAGACATGCCAGAATGCTATGTACACATTTCAAGGTTAATGTGAGATTAATCTGGGGCCAAGGGGAGGAGATCTGGAGGAGGGCTGAATAATGGAATATTGGGTAGTTTATAATAGAAAATGTAACAAGGGCAACAAAAAAAGTGAAGAGGTCAGTTTTACAGCATGGCTGCTAATGCTAAAGTGTTTTCTATATTTGCTTGCTGAGCCTTAAAAATCTTTTAGGACACATTAACCTTGAAAGGCTTCTGCTTGACAACCTATTAAAATGGTCAAATTCTGGAAATTAACCTCAGTTAAACACAGCATTTGGGCTTTAACAGAAACAAAGATGTGTATTGCAGAAATGATGGAAAGAGGCTGACATGTTATCTCCAGTTCTCCCATTACGCAGTCCCTTTGTAACATTTGTTAATGGTTGCTTTTGTTGCAAAAGGCAAAAAAAAATTAAAGATTACTCCCTGGAATTTCTTCCTTTTGGTTCAATACCGTTCAGCTGCTGCTATGTACCTGTTATTAAAAGGAGGATCAACTTTCTACAGTACACATACGGTCTCATTTTATTTTAATGTGGTACAGTTCTTATTTGTTAAAAAAGGGTTGAGAAGGTATTTGCCCTTTAGAGGTTTCAATAAGTGCAGCTGTCAAATAGTCAAATAGCCCCACCTGGCAGCAGAATTTCAGCAACACCTGGATGCCCATATTTGAACAATGCTGATCAAGAATAGAGATGTTCGAAACTGTTGAGTTTCGTTTTAGAATTTTCGGAACGTTTGAGTTTCGATTCACATGATAAATAATGAAAATCATTTCGCTGCTGCACACCTGGGTTGTTTTTAACACTTCTGGCCCATAGGGGGAGCAACAACCCCAAGATTAGCAGGTCAGTAATTTATACCATACCATTTATACAGAAACTTCAGGACGAAGGGCAAGTAAACTGAGTTTCCAAAGCAGCATTTGCATGCACTCGAATGTAATATGTTTGAAGAGCCAAAACAATGAAGTCAAATGATTTTTTATTTCTCCATTTAATGGCGTGTTTCTCTATTTATACCAAAACAAAGGACAGAGTGGGAGAATCATATCATGTACTGAGGGTATTGCTCCTCCCCCAGACAACCACTATAAATTAAGCAGCGATGGGACCGAGGCCAGGGTTGCAAGACCTTGGCCACCCCCAAGTGATGTCACAGAGGGAGGGTTGGGGGCGCAACAAAGATGGGCAGCAATTGGGGACGGAGTCATAACTGGGTGGGGCTTACAGGGACGGTCTCTGGACGGGATTTCAGCCCTGACAGCGGGACTATCCCGGCAAATAGGGACACCTGTCAACCCTGAGCGAGGCCAAATTATAGTTTTGCAGGGGGGACCAAGTGATTTCTAGTTATGCCATAGCTTACTGTATATATGTTAATAGGCTCATCAATACACCCATACTTTCTATTACAGATTCAGCAGGATTAAAATGGAAATTTAAAAAAGTATGCTTTTTTTGTTTAAATCACTTTATGTAAAGCAAGAAATGAATATCCGAATTATAATGAATTTATGAATGACATTTCAGTGTAAGCGTAAAAATGGAAAATGTGCAACCAGAATTGACACAATTGTCATTATTGTCAACCAACTATGGGGACAGCACAATAAAGGGAAACTAAACCCCCCCTACCATTAAAAGTACCCATGATGATGTGAGGACCTAAACCACTACATTTTATGGTGATGTACATTTTCAGTACATTTTCAATTGATGGACTGTGGGAGGGAGTGGCACTTGAAATGTGCATACCCTAAGACTAAAGCATGTCCAACCAGGGAGTAGTGAGCAAGACATATAAGTCTGGACAACTCCATATGAGGTAACATATGGTATTCATTAATGATATTTCTCTTGTAATAAACTTTTTACATAATGTACTGCTCCTTTCCCCAGCCCCAACCGCATAACTTTTATTTACAGAAAGTCCCCCAATCTTTACTTACCATGCCTCTATTCTTTGCCGCACTGCCCCTGCCCTCTGCTAACACGGAAATACACGCAGGAGGCGGGAAGGAGAGAGGCATGGTAAGTAAAGATTGGGGCACTTTCTGTAAATAAAAGTTATACGGTTGGGGCTGGGGGAAGGAGCAGTACATTATATAAAAAGGGTTTTATGGTAGGGGGAGGGAGACAAAATCGGGAGGGAGAGGGAGGGGGAGAAAGGCTGCAGTGCGCATGCCAAACTTCTCCCGGAGGGGAGACAGGAGTCCTATATGGACTCTGCTAACCTACTGGCCTGTTTTGGGGACTTTGGGGGGGACTACAGGAGAACCATAAGGAGCTGGGATGTGAGGTAAGGATTTTTACACACTACATAGTGGGGCCAGTAGTGGGTTAAATTATAGTTTGGGGATGGACATGCCCTTTAAACAGTTTCAATTAATAAACTGGCTAAGAACCTATTAGAATGGAGGGGTTTGAAGGTGAGTAGTGGCTGAGTGGAGTCTAGATTAAGTAGGTATAAACAATTGAAACAACATTCTACTAAATGGACAGTTGGTGCCTGTTGCAAAACAGCAATTTTATCTATGCACCGGTTTGAATTACATGTATCCAACATAATAAATATAAATCGATATAATTGATTAAAACTACACATAGGGAAATGTTACACGCATGCACAAAGATTGAGCTCACATACTGTACTCCAAAGAACAAAAAAAGGGCAATTGCCTGCCTGCATCTAATCAAAATCAGCAAAATTGTTCTAGATCCTATAGATGGCCTATTATTTTTCTTTTCTTGCATAAGGTTAGTTAGTATTTTGCTTGTAACACCCTAATATTTTTTAGTATATTTCTATAATCTGCACTTTTTCCTGCAAAAAAAAGAGGTAAAGGCAAGCTAGAATTCATTACAGAATTCATAAATCATATAAGGAGAAAATGGTCATTAAGGTGACTCAAATAATATGTTCGTGCCATGTGCTGGCAGCTTAAATCTCAATCAGAAACTGATTAGGCTAGAAAACACATCTAGGTCATGTGCCTTTGCAGAACAAAGTATCACCAATAATGCTCTTTTTTAATCCACTGTGTACTTGGGAGATGACATTTGATTTCGGGAAATTAATCTAATGATTTACAATATAAGCTGCTTGAATAAATAAAAATAAAAAGACTTTACCTTTATACATTCTATTCTAATAACTCTTTACTATTTTTATTTTAAATACCATATATGTAATAATTGCCCAATTCTAAGGTCAGGTCTACGTAACTTTACATTCTAAATTTTTAGCTGATATTTCATGCAACTCAGAGAGCGGAATTGATCACATGACTTTTGAACTGTGCTCTATAGTATAACCTGTGTCAGCGTTCCCTCTAAGCTGTGCGCTAGTGTACGCACACTCAGCTGGGCAGAGGCTAAAATAGAGTGCACATAAAAATCAGGGTTAATTTGATTTTGTGCCCACTGAAATGATTTACACCTGCTGATAGAGGGAACATTACCTATACCGATCAGAGGGATAAAGCTGCACTGTAAAATACAGGGGAAGGTGCTATGAAAAAATAATCCATTTAAAGCAATGACAAATTATTCCATTTATATGTAATGCTGACCATATATATTGCTTTACTGGCCTATACACCCATTTAACGTGCTACAGCTACATAAGATGTTTGTTAAACAAATTTTTAAATATTTGCAAATAGTTTACCTTATTTATAATGCATACTGTATACACAAACATTTAATTTTTAAATGTAAATTCAGTTACACACCTTTATTTGGAAAATATCCTGTTCCTGTTTGAATTAATTGCCATTTTGCAACAACTTCTCAGAATGTCAAACTGCATTTTAACAGGCTGTACAATTTCTCTCGTGACTTATTTCTTTTTCTAGTGACCTGCTCTGTGATGGTTCTGCTCAATGAAAATTACATGATGACATAATGCTCAAAGACTGCATTGGTATCCTCTGTACTTCATCAGACATGACTAGCTAGCTAGCAGGGAATGGAAAATCTAAACTGCATATGCTAGGGGAAGAATAATGATTTAAATAAGCATTCAAATCAAAACAATACTGGAGACGATTAAACTTAGCAAAGGATTGAAAATGCATGTACGATTCTGAAAATAAGATGAAATCACTATTTGCCATTACAGGCAGCAAATGAAACCTGGAAAAAGGGTTGTGCTGACCAATACAAGGAATGATTTAGTAATATGCTGCCTGCTTCAGCAGAGAAATTAAATGGAACATGCCACTTAGTTAATCCTCAGCCTTTCTAGGAAAATCACAGCAGCAACATCTGCGAAATCAACTTAATCCAAATAGTCTTCTAACTAGTTACTAGGGTTTTTTTTTTTAATTCAAAATAGTGGGGGTAGGAATGGGACATGCTTTATAGTGCCACAGTCCACATTGCTATTAATCTGAGGAACTAATTAGATGTTGGCGTTTTTCTTGTCTACTGCAGTTAGATAACATCTAATTGTTGCTGCAGATTACGGTAACAGCACAGGCAAACTATTGCATCTCTTGGTGTATAAGCCCCTAAGGGAACAATTTTATAACAAGCAAAAATGTATCCATTCTAGTAAATTATAGTAATCAGCTGCTAGATCATTTAAAATGAAATGAATATTATCAATAACATGTTTAATAGTAGGGTTCACTGGGTGACTGTACTGAGGGTAGGTATCAGTTTAAGGCCAGCCCTGTTTGATACCCTTATACAAAAGACTGCCATCCAGAATTTAAAAGGAACAAGGGACTTAAAGTGTAGGTCCTCTGATTTTCCACGTTTATTTTTTTCTCTTTAACTGAAGAACGGGAGGTAAATGAGCTACAGTATATCTTACCTCTCGTTCTTCAGAAAAATTTGAAGACAGCTGCTGACAGACTCCTACGCCACTGACATTCTCAGAAGCATCCACAGTCCTTTGCATTGTGCGCGCATGTACACACAGTTAAACAGAAAAAAAAATTAGAAAATCAGAGGACATACCCTTTAAAATGCTACTGAAACAAATGCCTGGCAAACTGTTTCCTCTAAATGTTGTTGTGGCTTTCTTTATCCTGCCGTGAAACAGATGACATACCAAATATATGTGAGATCTGGCAACACTTGCAGGCTTTAGGTAATTTTCTTGAGCACAGCTATTACTAAGAATAACAGTGTGTAATATAATGGTATACATATTTCTCTACTTATGTTTCTTCCATGCTCACTGACTGTGCTGCTGACCCTGTGTTAGCCATACTGATACTTCTAACAGCCAGGAAAACATAGATTTCCCTATTCCCTGTTTATTCTACAAGTACAAAAAGCAAATATATGCTGTAAATTGGTCAGCTTAAAAACTATGATACATGGAGATGAACGACTTTGCAAACCCCATTAAATGTTTCATTGGTTTTCAATCTGCTATAGGAATGCAGGTTTTATCCACATAACTATATAAACTAATATCAAAGTGTAACCCAATATAAAGTAGCTGATCAAATTTCACTGGGGCATTCTGTGTAGTCTCTTACTGGCATATTGCTACTGTAGCTGCGAAATGTGCATACAACTCTAGTAATGAATGAATTGTTAATTAGTTTTCAGCAGTTGACACCACCTGGCTTCCTGCCTTTTGCCTTTGAGTGGCAATAATAAAAGGGAACCTATATCAATGGATAAATATAAACCCATAGTATGCAGTTGTTGTGTTTGTATACATAAAAAAGCTAAACTATATCCTGGAAATGTATTTCCCGAATACAACAAAGGGAACTATTCAGCCTTATTTTCACACTAGTTATATACTAGTTAGTAAGGTGCTATTCTGTGGGGAGAAGCCAACTTTTAAACCAGTCCTTACAATGAACTACAGGCACTGTTTATAAATACGCATTATAGCCAAATAGTGATGTATATATTACAATACCTTTTCACACATTTTTGACAAATTTGCTGCTCACGTTAGGACTTTATTTGGTGTTCTTGTGTATTTGTGTGGAGGGGTTGTTCAGCTTTGTAGAGACTGTTCATAGGTACAAACACCCATAATGCACTTCATGTGAACTGCCAAGATGCCATCGATGAAGCAAAACTCATTGCATTAAAAAACTTCTTTTCAGTCAGTCAGAACAAGCCCTTAGGCTTCATTCACGCTACAAAACCCCAAAATGCAAGGACAAAATGCACTGTGCTACAATATGTTCACATCCGATTTTCAATGCTTTATTGTTAAAAGTGATTTCTGCGTTTGCACACAATGTGCATTTTTTGCCATTTTCCGACAGCAGACTGTATTTAAACACACGAGAACAATCCTTTAACCAGCCTCAAACTGTGTTCCTATACTTTTTTAGACCATTGTTCATGATTATTTTTTTCATTAAACTATTTTCATGCTATTTTAGTTATAAAAATACAAGATTGACTATTTAGGAACCATAGTGGAAAAATGGCCACATAAAAATAAATGGAATAAGCAACCTCTTTTTTTCTTTTTATGATAGAGCTTTTTCCAGGAAAATATTAATCTTTCATGCTTTGTGTTTCCCTATGTGGCAGCAACATGATTCCATCCAACGTTGGCAGGGAGGGTGCACTGAGACATTCATGTCCTGGGCTCATCCCGGACTTGCACACTATTCATGAAAAAGGAAGTCGTTACCTTTGCAGAGTTTAAAAAAACAAGAATCTTTCAGGAAAAAAGCCATCTTAAAGAGGTAGAGTGTATTAATTAGACTTTTTTTTTTTTGCCTTTAGTATGGAGAGTGAGTCAGATACATAATAATGACATACTCAAATGTTTTCTTGATTATACAGTCCAGAGCTTAAATATACAAAGTAAATAGCCAGTAGTGAGACCTGCCAAATAATGAAATAATATTAATGTATTTAAATCATTTACTTAATTTATTAAAATGGGATCATCTAAACTGAATTTACTCTTCCTAGTTTGCAGGCATTAATCCCTATCCAATATTACATTGGATTAGTTTTATGAATCTGAGCTGACATTAATTTACATGATGTAGTATCAGTGATTGTTTATACAATAGCCACAATTTTTTTTCCCAGTATCAATCTCATTATGCTTTGCAAGTGTCAGGTCGCAATGCTTGCCTACTTACTTACTTGTCTCTCCTCCAACCTAGGGAAACTCCGGTCAGGTCTGTCTCGGCTGACGTCATCGGGTCGTGTCCGTCTCCAGCGTGCACGAGCGTTTCCTCTTCTGCCTACGCACCCGCCCGGTCCTGTTCTGGTGCTGCACGGACACGCAAAGGCACCTCTATCTCCTCCACTCTTCCAAGGCTCAGATTGGGTGGAGGAGAAACAATTAATTTGGGCCAATCAGCATCTGGCTTAGTCCTTCCTAATTCCCCATTGGTTCCTCTGCTTTATATATGCCCTTTCCTAATATTACCACATTGCCTTTTATAGCTTTTGGTGTTTCCAAGCTAGTGGTCCCAGCTGTGGATTCTAGTAGCCCAGTTCTAGTTCCTGCAGTTCATCTTGTTCATTGTTCTTCTTTTGTTCTCCTTGTATTCTTGACTTTATTGTCTTCCAGTTCCTGTGATTCTCCTTGGTGTCCTGGTGTTCTGGAGTATACCTGGCCTCAGCATCTATAACTTGCGTCCTAAGTCCTGGGGGTAACTGTATTCAGTGAGGTGCGACAAGTCCCCTGACGATCGGGGGCTTGTCTATAGGTGAAGACGACAGTGATAGATCGGGTATAGGCGCTGAAGGTATACTCTGGGTCTCCAGGCATCACAGCAAGCTGTGTAGCCTTGGTACCTTACTTTAATGTGAAATAATTATATTTATTGCCTAAAAATTGGTTCCTCTGCTCTATATATGCCCTTTCCTAATATTACCACATTGCCTTTTATAGCTTTTGGTGTTTCCAAGCTAGTGGTCCCAGCTGTGGATTCTAGTAGCCCAGTTCTAGTTCCTGCAGTTTATCTTGTTCATTGTTCTTCTTTTGTTCTCCTTGTATTCTTGTCTTTATTGTCTTCCAGTTCCTGTGATTCTCCTTGGTGTCCTGGTGTTCTGGAGTATACCTGGCCTCAGCAGCTATACCTTGCGTCCTAAGTCCTGGGGGTAACTGTATTCAGTGAGGCGCGACAAGTCCCCTGACGATCGGGGGCTTGTCTATAGGTGAAGACGACAGTGATAGATCGGGTATAGGTGCTGAAGGTATACTCTGGGTCTCCAGGCATCACAGCAAGCTGTGTAGCCTTGGTACCTTACTTTAATGTGAAATAATTATATTTATTGCCTAAAAATGCTAGTAGGGTAGTTACAACTTCACAATGCAGTCTGTCTTATAAAAACCTTGTCACAGGACAACTCTTGAACCATAAAAAGGGAAAATAAAAACAAGCATGCTTCAGTGTAAAATGAACCCAACAGAATGGATGTTTAATTCCTGGGCAGAAGACATTTGTATGCCCTGTTTGCTTCACACTGAACTATAGTATCTGAAATACCACAGAGAACCTGCTATTCCAGTGAATAATTTCCTACCTATGTTGCCAGTTACTTGGCAGAGTAGCGATTTGGAACAGGAGCACTGCATTATTCATCCTGTCTTTGTATTTATGGGAAACAGAAAAGTATTTTAGTAACTTGAAGGCTGTTGCTACTATTCAGACTCTTACAAAAAATATTCCCAATGGGACACGCTGCCTGTTCACCAGGGCTAATAGATAAATGGTTTGTTACTGACCTCAGAGAAAAGATGTCAAGCACTTTCTGTAATTGCTGGACCAACGTATCAAGTCTCAATTCCTCTGAATTCTTACAGATTGCTTGTCTTTTATATTGTACTGCTTTGACATGAATTGAACATTAAAGGGTATATCCACCCTCACACCACAACTGAATTTTGCCCTAATGCTGAGCCCACTGTGTAATGTTAAATGACACTTACCTTTCTCTTCTGTGGCATATGGTTCTCCTACATGGTGGCAATACAGTCCAGGAAACTGAACAATAGGAGCCTTTTCCTGGTGTAATCCGTTTCTACCTCTAATTTGTCCTTCTAGTGGCTGCTGCTGCTCTGTGCAGGCATTTTAATTTGGCACAACTCGGGCTACTTCCCTTATATTGTCCCATAACCTAAACCTTGCTAGGTCTATATGCCTAATGTAGCGTTCCAGCGCTGGCCTTCTGCTGCATTTCCCAACCGTGAAAGCAGCAAAAGGGGAAGAACAGGCATCACCTGCCGAACCGGCCCCATCTGCCCTTTAATGAGACAAATATCATAACAGTGATAAAGGAGGATTAAGCCTGTTAGATTGGTTAAATTTGTCTCCCTTAAATGCAAGAAGTGCTATGGATTCCATGTTAATTCTATAGCAGTACGGTTTCAAAACTTCTTCAGGATTTGTGGATTTTTAAAACCAGAAGTTCAAAAAGTGAAGCCAGGTTCATTTTGAAACCAAGACTCACCACTACTGAATATATCCCATAATGCACCATACAAGGGTTGTGTTAAAGCTGGTTTGTCCTTTAAATGTAAAATTGTGGGAATATTTTATGAAACATAGGATTTAGGATATATTTTATTTTGCTTTACTTTAGCTTACTGTATAGCTGTGGCTTTAACTCTAAAGGGGTTGTTTTTTTTTCCTATTACCCTCCCATAACCTACCTTTACTGCTTGAATGTTGCTGGCTTCCTCCTTCACTCTATTCCATTTTTAGGACTTCCCCCAATAGATTCTCCATATCTCCAACATACTCTATTCCAGATAATAGCATAGCTGTGCGAAGAGCGCGACATGACGTCAATGCGCAAGTAACAGCGACATTGTCGCGAGTGTATCCCGCTGTGACGTTGTCACACTGCGCTGTCTTGGGTGCGGTGTGATGACACCACAAGGGTGCACTTGCTGTCTTGGGCGTGGTGCAATGACGTCACAATACTATTCAAGCACAGGGCACGTTGAAGATTTGGAGAATCAACCCCTTTAGATTTAAAACAAAAGCAACCCCTTTAGATTTAAAGCCACAGTGATCCAGTAAGCTAAAGTTGTTTTTTTTCAGTGTACATGCAATTTAAAAGACTCTTCTTGTTTCTTGAAAAAGTCCAGAATGGACCAATACTAATCCGATATTGGGATTGTACTAAAGCGATATTGGGATTGTACCATCAGTATCTTTGTACGTGATAGAAAATATAAAGGTGCAACATTGTTTAGGACCACTTCTGGCTCTATTTTCTGAAAAATTCACGAATGATTTATTACTGATGTTTATATCTATCATTCACTAGGTTAGAGCATTGGTACTCTAACCATACCAAGAACATACATAATTCTGCTCTGCTCAAGGATATTTTGGCAAAGAGGCCCCTGTGCTCATTCTGTTGGTAGAACCAAGAAGGAGGAACTAGAGATCCCTATCATTGCCTAGATAAACCTAGAACCCCTGCTTTATGGTTCTGAAACTCCTCGTTATCACTTACATGGTATAGTGCATTGTACTTAATATATACCATTTATATACATCATCTAAAGAGTGATTTGTCTGCCTCTCTCTTAAGGGGCATTGTGCTGCAACATCATACCATAATAAGGAAAATAAAAGCAAACATACTAAATACCTTTTACTCCATAGTAAAGGTTTTTCTAAATTTTAGAACACTGAACCGTGTTGTTGTGGCTGTAAAAATACATATGTTTAGCATGTTCAGCCAGTTTGGCCTTTCCATGATTTCTGTCTAAGGCCAGTCACCCAAAAGATACCTGTTTTCCTCTAGTTTGACCTAATCCCCAATTCATCACTTACAGAGTTCGATATGTAGAGCTATACACACACCACAACAAAAAAGTAATTATCAATTAAACATTCCCATTTCCACCAAAACCTCCTCAGCAAGTTTCTAAAAAAAGGTAAACTATCATGATCAACCTAATGACCAATTCCTAAGGAAAAATGACAAAAGGGGTAATTTTTTTTGATTGTATACCTATTATCCCCCAAATTCCCACTTTGACCAACAATATTATTGTGCTAACATAACTATACTTCCCCCACACACACACTCACTACATGTATATACCAAGAGTGAGGACCAAAATCTCTAGGACCTTACCCCTGGGGTCTTTATATAGAAGCTAAGTTACTTACCTAAACTCTTTTTTGCTGCACTGGTCAGCTCAACCTCTCTTAGTATGTTTTAATCAAGATCATGGTTAGATCCATCTCTATCAGTATGTTTTCATTAAGATCATGGTTAGATCCATCTCTATCAGTATGTTTTCATTAAGATCATGGTTATATCCATCTCTATAAGTATGTTTTCATTAAGATCATGGTTAGATCCATCTCTATCAGTATGTTTTCATCAAGATCATGGTTAGATCCATCTCTATCAGAATGTTTTCATCAAGATCATGGTTATATCCATCTCCATCAGTATGTTTTCATCAAGATTATGGTTAGATCCATCTCTTTCAGTCTGTTGGCATCAAGACCAATGATAAGATTTGCTCTACAAGTAACATGTCTTCATATTGGCCATGTCACAGACTGGGATGAGAAGATGAAGATGACCGGGGTGGCAGAGTAAAGTTTAGATAAGTAAACCCAGCTTATTTAAAAAAAAGAACCCTTTACTATTCCTAGGAAGAGGAATTAGAGGAGCAGGGGGAATGTGGTATCACTTCATTTTTCCGATAGAGGAGAAGGAATTTAATTTCTGCCTCTAACATATAACTGAATCGTATCAACTTATTACTAACTATATCAATTAAAACTTATCACACTGAATATTTTGGGAAACATGCGCTTGGCAGCAAAAATGGCAAATTCATGCATTGTTCTAATATTGGATAGGAATTCAACACACACAGACACATATATATGCACCATTTATATACCACGCTATATAGGTAATAACTGATACCAGAGGTCTGTAACAGCTGCAGTCATAAATATTGGTTATTATTGGTTATTTTATGTCCATGGCATTATTATAGGGCAGCTTTGTAAAATGCCCCAATATGGATTAAATTGTATTTTACGGTGCTCCAGGTATTTTACACTCCAATTGCAAAACACCAACCTAATCATGTAAGAATGCAAAGTTCAGGAATCCTGACCAAATATACATTTTCCAAATAGAAAAAAAATTCTATCTCCATGTGTACCGAATTTTACAAGAGCTTTGTAAGTGATAAACGTTGTCATGCCAACAGCCACAAACGAAATAAAATATTCTAAGAATTCACATTGAAGCAAACAATAGTTATATAAAATGCAAGTAAAGGAGATTGCATAAACATTAGAACATTTACAAATCTATTAAAGGATGAAGTTGGGTATAAAGAACATTATATGGCAATTATAATCTCTAAAAACGGGCAGATCTGATAAGGTGCCACATTTATATGTCAGCTGCAGGTAAACATGAATAAATGATCACCACAGAAAAAATCCCTGGAGCCTACATATTGCAGGCAGTTTTTGGGACTACAGCTGCTCCTAGTGTTTGAAGGTTTTTATTTTTAGCAACAATATAGCCACAAGTTCGCCCAATTCCCTTATTATCCAATTACTCACTACAGTACAAATTCAAATTAATTTGCAATTTTCTATCACTTAAGGGAAATGGACTACCTAGAAAAGTAATAGTAACATCTAATTTATTCTAATTACTGATATTTCTCTAGCACAATGATCTTTATTCTTTTATTCCCTTGCATTTTGTAATGTTGAAAGTTCGACAGTTTCAGCAAGGATTTTGCCTAATGACTGCAAGAGCCAATTAGTTTGACCATTTTATAGGGACACACTTGGGGGAAGTATAGCTATATCTCATATCTATATATTATCTGAAGATATTAAGAGCACTATGGTGGGTTTTTTCCACACATCACAGCAATATTTCAGTCTGTAACCAATTAATCAACAGATTTCTTATGTTAGGTTGGGTACACACGGGCAGATTTTTCAGCTCAATCAACTGATACTTCCGTTTATCAGATCGGGCTGGAAAATCTGCACTGCGATCAATGACGGTCGCCTGCTAGTCCAGATTGGACAATCATGTGGCTCCCTATGGGACCATACAATCGGTCACTGGAACTGTCACCATGTGTTCAACCCGTGTGATATACTGTACATGAAGAAATGCAGCGTTTGCCCTATATAAATGAACGCTGTAGGTATTAATACCTCCAAATCCACGTCCCCAGCGTGACAGTCTGTCTAAGGAGGGTCCGGTGACTCCAAAAATATTCAAGTGAATTCGGTCAATAGAAAGAACTGCTGGACATGGGGTAAAAATTAACTTTGGCATTAAAAACAAGGCACAAATTAACTTATTTTGGCATTAAGAACAAGGCACATGGAAGAAACAGCCTAGAGCCGTCACACCGCCACTCCCACTGAGTATTTGCCTTATACCATACTCACTAAAAATCTTATAAAACTTATTTGTGTTTAAGCATAGTATGTAATAAACAAATGTAACTATTAGTTTTAGTATGTGTTATCCTCAGACCAGGGAGTTCATAGTAACATGTTTATTACATATTACACACAAACCTCTTGATTAAATAGTATTCAATGATCCAGATAACAGGAGTTTAAGTACCTCTTGAACTTATTGGTAACACATTTCCATGGCAACATGCTTCCTGTAGACAAACTGGGAAAACATGAAATAAAGTAGAGCAGCAGGAAACATACAGCACATTACCTACTGCAGTAATTCAGCTTCCAAGGATGATGAAATTCTAGTTTGTAAACAGCTGGTGTGCTCCAAACTGAAGGGCATTTTAAAACTTACAGGAATGCTGGGTTTGTTTACTAATCTAGGAATATGGTTATATCAAAAACCATTGGATTTGTGTGAAAAGAATATATAAGTATTGCAGAATTGTACTCTCCTCCCCCTACTCTTCTTCCTGCCATACTTGGTATCCAGGGAGAGGACCTAAACAGCTAGGTCTTCACCCCTGAGTTTGGTTCAAATCTTCACAATGGATTTCCTTTGCTGCTCCAGTACCACTTCCAGCTTTGCAATGTGGCCAATAGGAAAATGTGCTTATTGCAAAGAGCGTCTTCTTATTGGGCTTATTGGGCTTGGAGAGGTGGAGCAGACTGGAGCAGTAAAGAAAATTTAGGTAAGTCACTGTGCAGATCTGAACTGAACTCAAAGGTGCGGACCTTGTAGTTTAAGTCCTTCTCCTTCTGTTATATATTTATAACTGGCTAATTGGCTAATTAATACTAATTTTTGTTACTTCAGTAAAAGTTTGAAAGATTGAATTCAGACCCATTAAAATGAATGGGGAAGTGATACCGTATATACTCGAGTATAAACCGAGGTTTTCAGGCTTTAAAAAAAGCCTGAAAATCTAACCTCGGTTTATAATCGAGCCAACCTTTCTCATACCTTGTCCGGCGGCCACGCGATCCGCATCCTCAGTGCGCATCCGGATGATGTCACTACCTGGCGCCTCTCACTTTGCGGCGCCGAGTAGTGTCATCATCCTGAAGCGCAGAGGATGTGGAGCGAGGAGCGAGCGGCCGCCGGACAAGGTAGGAGAATACCACAGGGACACCAGGGCAACATCAAACATCTTAAGTGGCAAATATTTACAAATAAGAGTAAAACCTTCTTTATTTGTGCATACTGTATGCACAAATAAAGGAGGATTTACCCCTATTTGCAAGTATTTGCCACTTAAGATGTTTGAAAACTACAACTCCCAGCAATAAAGCATGCTGGGAGTTGTAGCTTCCAAACATCTTAAGTGGCAAATACTAACCCTCTCGGTTTATACTCGAGTCAATATCCTTTTTCTCCTTTTTTAGCTAAAACTGGGTACCTCAGTTTATACTCGGGGCGGTTTATACTCGAGTATATACGGTAGTTTGAAAAGTCTGGGTGATTTACAGCTAAACTAACAATGTAAACTAACTTATTGTAAATGGCTGTGGCATCTGGGTAATGGTCTGGGGAACATGTCACTATCACCAAAACTTGTTAAAACACTTCTTAAACACGAGCAGGCAATTTTCGGGTTTCGCACAAGCTACATTCGTGGGTTTCAGCCAATTCGAGGGTTACCAAATGATACTTTCGAGGGTTCGCTTAAATAAAATCATAAATTCGAGGATTACCAAAATTGAAAGATACTTTAGAGAATTATCGAAAACAAACGATACTTTCAAGGGTTAGTCAACGATACTTTCGAGGGCTACCGAAAACGAACGATACTTTTGAGAGTTACCAAAAATTGAAGGCTACATTCGAGGGTTAGCCACGATAAATTCTAGCTTGAAACACAAACAAAGTATTGAGCAGCGCACTCCGGTAAATGAAAGATTGCAGCCGTTGTGGTTTTTGAAATTTATTTAAACATCATTAAAAAGTCATATACATAGTAGAGACCATAGCCTTACGCGTTTCGAGCCATGGGCTCCTATTCAAGGATAAATTCTAGAGTTAGCGAAAACGATCCGTACATTAAAGGGTTGTTGAAAACTAACAATACTTTTGAGGGTTAATGAACAACACATTCTAGAATGCGAATGGTCCTTAAATTCGATAATTATCAAATTTACGATGATTATCGAAAATACAGCTGCGAGTCAAGAAAAACGAACTAGTTTGAATAGTTTGAGTTCTTGCGAACTCATAAAGTTTGGCTCGGATTCGCGTTCGAGTTTTGTGTCCATCTATAATAGCAACTCTGGCTTCTGTCAGCCTCCAAGGGAGTGGGGCTTCACTGCATTACTTACCTCAAATTTTTCTCAAGGATTGGGCAAATCAGGGGCAGGGTTAAATCCACCCCTCCTGGCTAATAACAAATTGGGACAGATTGTGGCAAGGTTAGATAGCCGCTAGTGTAGGCTTTCCTCCTGCTGTAATCTCTGGAAAAAATAGCTTGCAAACAATAAAGTGTAGTCATTATCAAATTAACTTTAACTATTGCAGGTATAATAATGCAGCACAAATTATAAACCCCTTCCGTGATAAAAGAAGTGATACAACATATTGCTGGTAATCCTACTCCTGAGTAGAGATGGCCGAACTTTCGAAAGTTCGGTCCATTTTCGAACATTCAAACTATATGGAAAGCTCGAATACAGACCCATTAAAGTCAATACAAGTCAAATAGTTTGAAAAGTTTGAATGAAATACAATTAAAATATCAATGGTAACTTAATGTAAATGGCTGTGGGACCTGGGAAATGGTCTGGGGAACATGTTCGAATATGCAGGACTTCGATTTTACTTTCACGTGCGCTACTTTCGAGGTCTCGCGTTCGAACATTCGATAATTATCCCATAAAAGACTCGCAGATTCGATAATTCAATATTTACTTGCGTATTGGTATAATAGACATTTTATTTGCTGATTCGATAATTCGATATTTACTCGCGTATTCGTATAATAGACATTTTACTTGCGGATTCGATAATTCAATATTTACTCGCGTATTGTTATATAGACATTTTACTTGCAGATTCAATAATTTGATATTTACTCGCATATTGGTATAACAGACATTTTACTCGCATATTTGGGTGCCTCGAACATTCGAACATTCGATAATTATCGAAAGTCCAGAAAATATCGAAAGTCTGAGAAATCCGGGTCCAGGATCGTTCAAGAAGTCCGAGTCCATTCAAACTCGAATAGTTCGAGTCCATCTCTACTCCTTAGCAAACACTTAACAAACTGGAGGAGGCTTCCGGTACCCGGGTGCTTATGGGTAAGGGGTGGGGCCGGAGCCTCACTTCTTAAAAATTTTAAATATTCACTCCTTGTGGTAGGAACTTAACCCCAGTGTATCTAGGTTCCCCTGAGGCTAAAAGAGAAAGAAAGAAACTGATGATTGAAACGGTGAATCACTTGGCTTTTTCAAAAATTTAAACCAAACCCGCTATTTTATATTCAGGCACCCAGATCCAACACTGAACACCTCGGTTCCGAAATCCGAATGATCGGATCGTCCAGATTTCGGGACTTCTGAGCCTATTTTCTATAATTATTGAACATTCAAGGATTATCGAAATAGCCTTGAACGTTTGATAATTCTCGAAAATACGATCGGAAACTAGAAAGTAGTCTCTGATGTATTTTCCAGGATTATCGAACGTTCGAGGCTAGTTTTGATAATCCTTGAAAATTCATTCGTTTTCAGATTTTCGGATCTTTGGGATTTTCCCGAGATCTGGGAATCCGAAAACAGAAGAAACTAGTGAGTTTCGGCCATCTTTATGGAGGACCCATCCAAGGGGTACATACTGCATTGCATGACTATGGAGATTGCGCCGATTGCTGTGTACAATACAACTCTGCACCTTTACTATAGGCTTATAAGGCTTTCTTTCCCCCTTCAACAGGAAAATAACCTTTCATTCCAGGTGCCATGTAAACACATTATGTTTTAGCTTAAATGTGGATTTATAGGGTTTAAATGAGCCGGCTAGGAAAAGTCACAAAGGTAGTAGTACACTGTTAAATTGCTTCAATAACTGTAATGGCCACTATCACAGAAAACACATTTCACATAAGAATAACCGAGAGCACTGCTTATAGCATGTAATCTGCTCAGGAAGGAAAAATAGAAAATGAGAGGCCGTGGAAGAAACAACAAACTAGACAAATCATACAGAAGGCACAAATGACTTTTTTTTTTGTAAGCATCCAGTTGCTATGGAGACTATACAAACACTCCTACACAAAGAGTCACAGGCTGGCTGGCAATAATGTTAATATGGAAAACCACTTGAACGCTTTGTAACGTGTTTCTCTTCGACAGATGAGCAGCTTCTAAGTAAGGGGGAGAGAAAGTTTTAAAACAAGCACAAAAAAACCCCAATCCCCCTTCCACTCTCAGCAACAGCCATGTGTGGAGTATGTGTGTCAGAATAGAGTTTCCATCAACTGCATTGTCTTTTTATATTAAAAGGTTCAGGCAATAACTATAAATGGAATAAACTATAACAAAAATAACCTATATCCAATGAATCCAGTAGAATATGCTTTGAAATAAATGGATGGTTGTTCTAAGAATTTAATGTCAAACTATAATCAAAATGAGTGTCTGAGTGTAAACAGCACACTGCATCTAAATTACTTTATTGGTTTATGTAATTATAACAGAGTCATCTCCCACCACCAACTGTCAGACAAACAAACAGACGTCACTTGCAATCATAATGAACTGCCAGAAAAATAAACAGCCATCCACCATCAGTAAGGCAAAGGAGTCCCGGCCCCTATACTTAATCATGTGCATTAGGAAAGGAAGCCAGACACAAACTTTATCACCTCTATTTTACAGGGAATTTACAGTTTACCTAAAAAGGGAATGGGCTTAATGTGCTTCAAGCCTGTTCAATTAAGCCGTATGTAGGCAATCCTCCTATATAAGGGTGGGACCCCTCTGAACGCACAAAAATGCATTGCCATACATCGATCAAATCTATTGATGCGGTGTATGCCCACCATAAAGGCTGTCTGTAACAGAGGAGTCTCTGAGCTCTCTGCCCTTTGACTGCCACAGCATGTTAAGGAGTTGAGGAATGTCACTCATTTTAATGTACTGCTGTCTCTATCTGCTCTGCATAGTTTGAAGGGGATTAGGCGTGTTCTAACTGCCTGAATAAACTACTGCTGACATAGGGGAGGGGATGGGGTACCAGACAAGTCAGGCGAAAGAGTATTTCTTACCCAAAATAAAAATAAGTTAAAGGGTATGTCCACCCCCACATTTTTTTTTTGATATATCATTCCCCCTGTCCCCCCAGCCCCAACCGCTATATTTGTTATTTTAGAAAGTGCCCCAAACTTTACTTACCTTCCCTCTTTCCTCAGCCGCACTGCCAGGCCCTCTGCTTGCGAGAAAATGCGGCGGAGGAAAGAGGGAAGGTAAGTAAAGTTTGGGGCATACTGTATGGGACTAATGTATGGGAATTCTGCTGTCCATTTAAAGGGCAACTAAAGCCTCAAAACAATACAGAATTAGAAGGCAATATTTAACGATACTATCATCCTGATTCTGTATTGTTTTGAGGCATTAGTTGCCCCTAAATAGAGAGTAACCCCCAATTACTTGCCACTCCAGATATTTGGAAACTACAACTCCCAGCATGCTTTAGTTGCTGGGAGTTGTAGTTTGAAAACATCTGCAGTGGCAAGCACTTGACACCCCCCAGAGCCCCCCCAGTTCAGTACAGGAGAGGACTTGCCTGTGTGTACTCTGGTACTCCAGTGTAATCCAGAAATCTCCGGCTCCGCATCCACTGTTCTGGAACCTGACGTCACTACTTGGTGCCGGGAAGTGAGACCAGTGCCGAATAGTGATGTCAGCCGCCAGTGGATGCGGAAGCGAATGGCAGCCGGATTACTGGATTAACAGTAACTCAAGTAGAAGTCAAGGTTTGAGTTTTAGGCTAAAAACCTTGACTTATACTCGAGTATATACGGTAATAGCAGTGATAAATTTACTACTAACTCATAGTTAAAAGGAGTGATAATAATGGTAATAAAAAGGTTAAAAATTATATATAAGCTAACCTGCCCCCCAAACCACAATATTAAGAAAGCTGACAGGTTTAGGCCTAAAAAAAAAAAGCAGCAAAATGTTCCCACCTCTGTGCCTCCTAAAAGGGCTCCACCTTTTCTCCAAGATCTCTAATCTTGTACATGCTCAGAGAAGGCAGCTATGAAGACTCACATTCATTGGCTGTGGTATCAGATCTCTCACTATTACTGATTTGGGGTTGGGGGGCAATTTACCGATATACAATTTTTTATTTGAGGGGTGAACTTGCCAGTTAATAAGAAATATGTAATTTTCCTTGTATAATGTATATATGTATAACATTTGGGACTAATCTGAATTAAATTCTGTATTGATGTAGCAGATTCCTGGTCATAAAGGCAAAGTAATAACTGAATTATTATAAACTTTTTATTTACACAATTATTACTTCTAATACTGTCCCTACTTCCTATGTATTTTTTCTAGATACACGGAAAACTGACACATTTAAATGACATTTAAAACCATATATTGTAGCTGTAAAAAGTGAGATGACTGGGAAAAACAGATGACAATTTTTGAAAGATGAATTATAGATGTGTCACAGACAAAACGTCCTTATGGCAGAAGGGAATTTGTAGTGGGCTTGTTATGCTTTAGATCCTGGAATAAACTACATTGTGTACAACACATCTGTCAGCTGTATCTGCAGCTAACAAAGAATAAGGTAAATATAAAAAGAAAAAGATACAGGAAAGGTCAAAATGGGCAAGTTTCATACTTTTCCTTGCTGTGAAAAAAACTTTTTTTTAAAACTACGGATACAGAAATGCAGGAAAACCACACAAATACAAATATTCAGTCATCTTAAATTTAAATAGTTTCCCAAGATTGGGTTCTTAAAAAGTAATTATTACTACTAAAATTTAGATTGCACAAAGGTGTCAGAAGCTGAAACTGTGAAAGAGAACAGAAAGCAGATGGCCTTTGTTGATATGACACACTGATAAGACCTGACAGATGCTTAGATACTGGAGAAGGTTCCACTATCTCATTGACTGATCCGCCCATCATCCATTGACAGGGAGTAAGACTTGTTCTGCCTAAAAGAAATATCCTATACTAGCAGAGTACCCGGCGTTGCCCATTTTTTCTAAAGATCCAACCCGAAATTGCATCCAAAATTCAACAGACCTGGACCCGCAGCTTTCTAACCAAACCTGACCCATTCAAAACTTCGGGGGGGGGGGTGATACAATGGAGGATTTTGTATCACACCAACTTCCCCTTTGATGCATATCGCATCAACTATCCCGTTAACATGTATCACACCAACTTTCCTTTAACACGTATCACACCAACTTACCCTTTAACGCATATCGCACCATCTTCCTCTTTAAGGCATATCGCACCAACTTCTCCTTTAGCGCATGTTGCATCAACTTCCCCTTTAGCGAGCCGCACGCTCATTTCCTTCCCCTTAGCATGTATCGCATCAACTTCCCCTTTAGCATGTGTCGCATCAACTTCCCCTTTAGTACCTATCGCATTAATTTTAACTTTAGCACATGTGGCATCAACTTCCCCTTTAGCACGCAGCGCATCAACTTCACCTATAGGTGCATCATCAACTTCCCTTAAAGCGTTTTCATCAACTTCCCCTTTAAAGCGTTCACATCAACTTCCCCTATAGCACCTAACACATCAATTTACCCTTTAGGCGCCTAACACATCAACTTCCCTTTAGCACCTAAGCATCAATTTACCCTTTACGCGTATCGCACCAACTTTCCTTTTAGCGCCTATCGCATCAACTTCCCCTTTAGTGCATATCGCATCAACTTCCACTTTAGTGCATATCGCATCAACTTCCCCTTTAGTGCATATCGCATCAACTTCCCCTTTAGCACGTATCGACCAACCACTTCCCCTTTATCGCGTATCGCATTAACTCCCCTTTAACTCCCCCTTTAGCGTGCAGCGCATCAACTTCCCCTATAGCGCATATTGCATCAACTATCCCGTTAACATGTATCACACCAACTTTCCTTTAACATGTATCACACCAACTTACCCTTTAACGCATATCGCACCATCTTCCTCTTTAAGGCATATCGCACCAACTTCCCCTTTAGCGCATGTTGCATCAACTTCCCCTTTTTAGCGCCTATCGCATCAACTTCCCCTTAGCGTATCGCATCAACTTCCTTTAGTGCATATCGCATCAACTTCCCCTTTAGTGCATATCGCATCAACTTCCCCTTTAGCACGTATCGCACCAACTTCCCCTTTATCGCGTATCGCATTAACTCCCCTTTAGCGTGCAGCGCATCAACTTCCCCTATAGCGCATATTGCATCAACTATCCCGTTAACATGTATCACACCAACTTTCCTTTAACATGTATCACACCAACTTACCCTTTAACGCATATCGCACCATCTTCCTCTTTAAGGCATATCGCACCAACTTCTCCTTTAGCGCATGTTGCATCAACTTCCCCTTTAGCGAGCCTCACATCAATTTCCCCTTTAGCATGTATCGCATCAACTTCCCCTTTAGCATGTGTCGCATCAACTTCCCCTTTAGTACCTATCGCATTAATTTTAACTTTAGCACATGTGGCATCAACTTCCCCTTTAGCACGCAGCGCATCAACTTCACCTATGTGGGTGCATCACATCAACTTCCCCTTTAAAGCGTTTTTCATCAACTTCCCCTTTAAAGCGTATCACATCAACTCCCCCTATAGCACCTAACACATCAATTTACCCTTTAGTGCCTAACACATCAACTTCCCCTTTAGCACCTAATGCATCAATTTACCCTTTAGCGCATATCGCATCAACTTTCCTTTTAGCGCCTATCGCATCAACTTCCCCTTTAGCGCCTATCGCATCAACTTCCCCTTTAGTGCATATCGCATCAACTTCCCCTTTAGTGCATATCGCATCAAAACTTCCCCTTTAGCACGTATCGCACCAACTTCCCCTTTATCGCGTATCGCATTAACTCCCCTTTAGCGCGTATTGCATTAACTCCCCCTTTAGCGTGCAGCGCATCAACTTCCCCTATAGCGCATATTGCATCAACTTCCCCTTTAGAGCGTATCGCATAAACTTCCTCTTTAGCCCATATTGCATTAACTTCCCCTTTAGCACGTATCGCATTAACTTCCCCTTTATCGCGTACCGCATTAACTCCCCTTTAGCGCATGTTGCATCAACTTCCCCTTTAGCGAGCGTCACATCAATTTACCCTTTAGCATGTATCGCATCAACTTCCCCTTTAGCACGTGTCGCATCAACTTCCCCTTTAGTACCTATCGCACTAATTTCAACATTAGTGCGTGTGGTATCAACTTCCCCTTTAGCACGCAGCGAATCAACTTCACCTATAGTGTGCATCACATCAACTTCCCCTTTAAAGCGTTTTGCATCAACTTCCCCTATAAAGTGTATCACTACCCCCTAGAGCAACTAACGCATCAATTTACACTTTAGCGCCTAACACATCAACTTCCCCTTTAGCATCTAACGCATCAATTTTCCCTTTAGTGCATATCGCATCAAGTTCCCCTTAAGCGCGTATCGCACCAACTTTCCTTTTAGCGCCTATCGCATCAACTTCCCCTTTAGTGCCTATCGCATCAACTTCCCCTTTAGTGCATATCGCATCAACTTCCCCTTTAGTGCATATCGCATCACCTTCTCCTTTAGCGTGCATCGCATCAACTTCCCCTTTAGCATGTATCGCACCAACTTCCCCTTTAGCATGTATCGCACCAACTTCCCCTTTATCGCGTATCGCATTAACTCCCCTTTAGCGTGCAGCGCATCAACTTCCCCTATAGCGCATATTGCATCAACTTCCCCTTTAGAGCGTATCGCATAAACTTTCTCTTTAGCCTGTATTGCATCAACTTCCCTTTTAGCGCGCATCGCATCAACTTCCCCTTTAGCGCCTATCGCATCAATTTCCCCTTTAGTGTGTATCGTATACATTTCCCCTTTAGCGAGCATCGCATAAACTTCCCCTTAAGCACGTATCGAATCATCTCCCCTTTGGCACGTATCGTGTCAACTTCCCCCTTAGCACGTATCGCATCAACTTCCCCTTTAGCACGTATCGTATCAACTTCCCCTTTAACAATGGGGTACAACATCTCACATTAATTTATTTTTTACTGCAATCGATCAAATTGAATTATTGATACACAATGTCTTCCAGAAAACACAATTTGTTTGCAAAAATGACACATGGAAAAGAAAGGAGATTGAAAGGTGTGTGTACGTGGCCTTTGTTTGTGGGTAAAAGTGTGAAGTGAAATGAACCCTTTACAGTGCAGTTGTATTGCAGTGTGGCAGCTCCATCCCATTCACAGTTCTTATTGTTTTTACTTAAGTAAAATGGGATTTATTACCTTGTGCTGTACAAATACATTTTGTTTAACTGAGAATGATCTCCATGAGTAGCTGCCTGCCCAATCCCCAGTACAAGAGACTTATCTTGGATTGGTCAGTTTACCTCTCAATCTTGACTCTGGGCAAACCACAAGTGAGAGGAGGAGACCGAGTGTGTGGTCACATGACATTGTTACATCACATGGTCTGTTGCTCTTGTGATTGACAGCTCTGTCCTCCTATCACAGCAACAACAGAACAAAATCAAGTAAAGCATTGTGCTGCCCTGAACAATCTGTGACATTTGGAATTAACTTGATTCACTCGATTCACCACCAGATAGCAGCACACAGGTTAATTAACTTACAAAATGTGGGGAAAAGGGGGTACAGAGGCATTTTTTAAAGTTGTAAAGGAGCCTATGTTTTTCCCCAGCTCCTTATACATAAGTGTACCAAGTCTAATGAAAATTGTCCCAGCTTTTTTGAAGTTTATATGGAACATACAAACACACATACACACATACATTGAGTTTTATATATATAGATGAATTATATTGTATTTTTTGGGTGCTATACAGCATATGAGTATTAATTTACACTTTTATCAACTTCTAAATAAAAAAAAAAATGATGTAGATGAAAAAGGGGCAATGTTATAATTTTGCCAGTGTTACTTGACTGCAACACTGCAAACAGGGGTGCCCCTACCATGAAGCAAACTGAAACATTTGCTCAGGGCGCACCCCTTCAGAACACTTATAAGGTGGCAAAATACTGCATTTCAGCACCAGTCCACCAATCAGGGCTAAGTCAGCCCTTCAGTCCACCAGTGTTAAGTCAGCCCTTTAGTCCACCAGTCAGCGTAAGTCAGCCCACCACACCCACCTTCACTATTTTCCCTGATGTCGCCACGCCCACTTATCATGCCGCCAATCGTCTGCCAATAGCGGCATTTAAAAGTTGTTTCAGGTATCAAAAACCCTAGGAACACCCCTGACTGCAAAGCAATAAACCCCTTTTGCAAGACTTACTGTACTGCATGCAGGATAGCCTATATAGCCAGTGCTGCTCCTGCCATGAAGCAATAAGAAAATATTGCTCATGACGCACGTCTGGAAAAGGTTTGAAAGGCGGTAGCCTGTGAAGAGATTTTATTTTCCCTTGTGCGTGTCTGTCAGTTGCTGTGAGTGTGTGTTTCAGTGTGTGTGTGTCAGTGGCTGTGTGTCTGTGTGTTTGTCAGTGGCTGTGTGTGTGTCAGTGGCTGTGTGTGTGTGTATGTCAGTGGCTGTGTGTGGGTTGTGTGTCAGTGGCTGTGTGTGTGTGTCAGTGGCTGTGTGTGTGTGTGTGTGTCAGTGGCTGTGTGTTTTACGTAGGTGCAGGGCCCTTCTTGTATGTGTGTGTGTGTGTGAGGGGGCCCAAATTGTCTTCGAGGCCCATCCTGTGTGCACAACTGCTGACAGTAGCCAGAGGATACAGCTCCTACCATGCATGTCCTTTTCCTCGAGTGTCACACTCCCACTTTTCCCCTAGTGTCACATTCCCACTTATTCCCCAGTGATGGATATTTAAGGAGGAATGTAGCTTGACATGGTGGCAGGCTTACAAATAATTTGGCTAACATATTTTATTTTACATAAAGTATGGTAGGGATTTCTAATGTGTTGTACCACTTGCACCAACATGTTTATGTGTCATAACAATAGAGAACACACCCCCACACAAAGCCATGCCCCTCGCGCCGCACCTGCCTATAGGCAGCATTCAAAAGTTTTTTCAGGTTCTAAAAACCTTAGGGACACCCCTGTATATAGCCTTATACATAGCCTAATATATTAGCCTTTATTGAATAGGCTGCACATTTGCTATTTCCCAAGATTCTTAAAAATCGTGCTGCCACGATTAGTGTAAAACTCTCGCTATCCTAGTAATACATCGGATAGCATGGGTTTTACACTAGTTCGGCCATTACAGCATTGCCCTGTAAATTTACCCTTTCTTGACTGTAAAAATGCTTTATTAAGTAAGAGCTGACTGGCTGAATTTTGGAAAAGCATTGATTAGGGAAAGTCGATGATGTATAAGGCCTCTTTTAGCCGAAGATTTTTGATTGGGATGGGATATTTTCTCCACTGAGCCCTTTGTGACTGAGCCTTTTCCAATATAGCAAATAAGACATCGCTATAGAATGTGATCTCACAAGCAGTTATTTTTCAGATTCTGACATTTCATTGCACTAAATAAAACACAACTTGTATTACATGTATTATCAGCTTTTGGTAAAAAGAAAAATGTCTCAATTGTATATGGTAAATGTGCACATGGTTAGCAGCATTTTTACACCTTAAGAGAGTTGATATTAACTTTAGTTTTTTTCTTTTGGCATTTATTGTCTTAGTTTATGTTAATGGAGGTAACCATGCTTGTCAAACTCCCCAGACCCCAGTTAGGCCCTGGATATGTTCCAATAAGTGCACTCACATTTGTACAAATGAAATCTGCACAAAGTAAAGGCTATACAAAACTAATACATAGGTTACAAGAGGGTAGGTGTCCTAGAGAGGTGGTGGATATATTCATTCCAATAAGAGGGAAGTAGGAAAACTTGGAATCTGGCCTAGTGGTTTAAAAATAAAAGCTGACAGAAATGTTTATTTTTTCCTTTAAAAAAAAAAGAAACACAGTGCTATCTGTTATGTGCCCTTAAACCAGCTAACCATTATTATACAGAATGAAACAAACATACTGGGGGGAAAAAGGCTATTTTATGTTCAGCACTCCACTTAGAAATGCCTATTGGATGTGTTTTTATCCGATTGCCTCATGGAAAGATTTGTCAGAGCAACTTTTCCACAGACTAGAAAATGTTAGAATTTTAGGGAAATGGTTTTCAGTACAATAAGCTTTGATGTCATTACCGGTTTTCCAGTAGAATGGACTTTAAGAGAATTCTGGGCTATATGTAACTGAGACTTGCCTCTGGAAAACCCTTGGTGACAAATCTTCCCATGTTAAACCTTAAGGACAGCATACCTCTTTGCAGTGATACCTATAATGACAGGCTGCAACAGGCCACATCTGTCAAGATTGGCTTTGTGTTATTGCAGCATTATTTAAACCCAAACCCCATAATTTGCATTTATAGAACATCAGGTTCTTCAATCACCCCACCCACCCCAGTGCAATAAATAAATGCATTTTGGCAGTAGTTGTTATTTTGTTGTTCCAAGGGATTTCTATTTTTTGCCTGTGACAGAGAGCAACATCTGCAAGCTGGCGTTAAACAGACACTGAAAGGCAAAAGCTAGATACAGTATGCTGAGCTCTTTTCCTCAAGGTCCCTAGAGAAATGCTGCAGTAGAGTATTTTTCCCCTAGATTGGGGAAGCCCTGTCTATCAGTATTCAAAGAGCTCTTCACAACAGACTTGCATATGTGATCGTTTTTCATCTTCCATCAAAAGCTATTCATAGTGCCTTGTTTTTTCTACTCAGTCAAGTCTTGATGAGCTAGCAGAGAGATAAAGACACAGAGAAGAGTATTATGGAGCAATAACCTTATGACCTCTAAACACTATAAAATATGCTACTTCTTTCCCTACCCTAAAACATACCTTATAAAACAAATACATAAAAGATGGAGCAGTTTACTATTTAAAATAAATGTGTGTGTGGGGGGGAGGGGTTAAGTTGCAAGCACACACAAACATATGCCCTATCCAGTCACCTTTACCAAAGAATTCATCACAACTTGACACAAGCATTTATATAGGGAAAATCCACTAGGGAAACATAAAAATAAAAAAAGTCTGTGCAACTAGACTCTGGTTTACATTGTAACAGAATTAATTCCCAGTCTTTGAGGATAACTATAATAACTACATTTAGAGGAAAATAGCTATGCATCTAAAGTAGTTTCTGAAAAACAAAGCCCCAAATGTATTGTCCATTTTTGTCCAGTCTGGCCCTATTTTAGTTTGATGCATTTTTATCTTTATTATTTAAACTATGAGGCACAACACAAGGCATGTGATGCTTTATGGAACTTTTAATGGGAGATATACCTTTTAGAAATTCTTTAAGATAAATATTAGAGAGACTAATTTAATTATCAATAATATTAACTACAGTAAAATTGTATTGAAAGGCAGTCCTCCTCAAGTCTTTCAAGAACATGGTAGGTAATTACAGCATACAAATAATAGTAGCTAATTACTGTGTTATTTCTAAGGGAGCTCCGGGATAAAAACACACAGCGTTCAAAGTATATTTTTTAGATGCTTTTATTCCAGCATGTGGCCTATACTTAGAAATTTCCATTCCACCAGTGCCCCATCTCAGGACATTTTTTTAGTTTGACAGGTCACAGATTTTATTACGCACACTAAATGCTTTTAGCAATAGGTGGTAAATCCACATCTGAATGCACTGGGATTGGAAACTCTAAAAACACTAAATGTTCATGGAATTTGTAATACTTTCTCCTAATGATTCTATGATAATTTACTCCTATTATGTCTTACTTTGTACTACACAAAGGGATTTTGTTTGAAAAGACTTGAAGGCATACAAAAGAAACAGAAGAAATAAATTGATGTATACGTTTTAGCGATAATATTCAGCATTATAATTCGAAACACACATCCCATGAGGTAACAGTTTCAAATCCCCAGACTTACTTATGAAATGTTTGTTTTCTTTCATCCTCAACACTTATTAGGAAGTAAACTGCAAAAATTACTTCCGTGTCTGAGAGGCAGGCTCTGCTGTAACATAATCTGTGCTCAACAGAGGTTGGTATCTGTGCTGTGATATAATTAGCTGTCAGCTTCTAGGTGGCAAGGCTGCAGCTTTCTTGTTTTGATCTGCTGTGCACTAGAGAACATGTTAAGTTTACTGCTTGGACCACCAAAAACAAAGAAGTAGATTATGGAAGCTGACCCCTACTATCCAAAGCAGCAACAGGAAAGGCAGAGGTGAAACACAATCTGTTGTATTTTTGGGAATGTGCTCTGTCTACTGGGACAATGTTGTCTGGTGACTTTAGTTCCCTTTTACATTTAGCACTGCTAAAGGACAAGGTTAAAAATGTTTTTCTTATAGTGCTTAAAAATATTTTTTAGGTGTTGAATTTAACAATAAATATCTTCTGTGATATTCTTGCATAAATCTTTATATCTTATATTGTTGTTTGAATTAAAGATGCCAAGCATCTACTAGTATGCAGAGTTGATTAAAAACTTGTGGAAGATGTGGTAAAGCAAAGCGCTTCTCACCTCTCCGAGATCCCACAATGCAGTAATCCCTTTGCAAGATTTACTGTATTGCAGACATGCAGTCAGTTAAGAATCACCCTCATTCCATATGTGTTGTTTTGAGCTACAGTACATGGTAGCCAATATTACATAGGCTGCACTATTTTAGAAAAAGTTTTGAAAAGCTTACAGGCACCACAAGTTCTGTGTAAACCCCATGCTAACCTGATAATACATTAGGTGACATGGGTTTGACACTGATTTTGCTGTTTAGCGGCAATTAATACATCGCTCTGTTGGCCTGCAATCTAATGTGGTTTTAGGAAGGTCGCTAGATACATTTGTTACTAATAATAACTGTACAATATTTTCATTTTTTTTTACTGTAAGTTTTACATGAAAGTTTAAATGTTTTTTTAATGATTCAAAGATTTAATAGAAAAAACAGCAAAATAAAGAATTCAATACTGTATATTCCATGAAATACCAAAGATCTTTACATGACATGATGCAGCAGTTTGGGAAGCATCAAATAGCATTTTTTAAAAAAAAATAATTTTCCCATAGATTTAGTTTCATGATAGTTTAGAGGTTGCCCTACATTCAGGCATAAAAAAGAACAGGATGTCAGAGACAATGTGGTCTGCAATAGTTCTCATAGAGCAATGCTGGTTGTATGGCAATTCCTTCAATACCTGGTCATGCCTATGACTAAGGGAGTGGATAGCCCTTGAAAAGTGTCAGGTGTGTAATTGTTTTTATTATGCCTACAATAAAGATATATTTTTAAAGAAGACTGCTAAGTGTACTACATATAGAGTGCGAGATTCCCTCACATGCTAACAAGGCTATGTACGGAGAGCCATCATCAGCTTTTTCATCTTTAAGTCACGTTAACCCATGTACCAAGGTTTAACATGACTTTTATGGCAGTTACGGTGGTATTGTATGTAAAAACTGTGTCACGCAACCACCTCAAGCTATGTACTAAGCCGATAACGTCTCTTTAAGACAGAAACTTAAACACCAGCATTTTCGATATGGGAAAACCCCATTCACTATGTACCGAGAGCCGTTATCGGCTCAGTGCATTGCCCAGAGGAGGCAATAGAGAGCGATACTGGCTTTCGGTACATAGCCCTTTTTATGTCATCTAATACATGGTTACAGACCTTAGGGATTCACTGAAGTTTATGGGAAGTTCCAAAAACATTTTTAAAATCTATTCAAGAATGGAAACGAATTGAGGAAAAAACACAACCCCTTTTCTGTTAAATTGGTATAAATACATTATATTCTTTCCTTCACACAGAAGCGTATCAGGTAGCATAGCAACCGTTACAAGAAATCTCCTCACAAATATTTCATTTGCACTCCCTCTCTAAATCAATCATGGTGTTTTCACGCATATAATATAATACAAAGGCTTCCACCCAAGGCTGCAACAATATCTCTGCCTAGATAGAATGACAATATACAGTGCTTCAATGTGGGTGGAATAATTGCACAAAAGTCCTTACTATGTAAAGTAATGTACTATGTACTTTCAGAAGGAATTCAGCATTCAAAAGAAAATTCTTAAAAAACAGGATTTTTTTTATGTTGTTAGATATTGCATTGTATGGTTATTATTATTATTATTATTGTGGATTTATATAGATAAATCGTTAATTTATTATTATTATTATTGATGATTTATATAGCGCTAACATCTTAACATCATCTCTGTATCGCTTTACAATTACATGTATGCATTCACATCAATCCCTGCCATGAAGAGCTTACAATCTAAGCACATATATGACACATACAACCTATCAGTATGTCTTTTTGATTGTGGGGGAAACTGGAGTGCCCATAGGAAACCCATGCAAGCACGGGGAGAACATACAAACTCCTTGCAGATGTGTCCAAGGGTGGAATTGAACTGAGGAGTGCAAGGAATCAGTGCTAACCACTGAGCCACTGTACTGGATATAATCATGGTTGGATATATACATGTAAAACTTTATTATGCAACAGTAAAATGTACGCAAACGTCAGTAGGAATTATCCTATTCTAGCTTCCCCCATAAACTGATAATGGAATACAGTGGAGCAAAGTTGTTTCCTCTCTGTCCCTAAGTGGTACTTCCTGCCACCTGTCAATCGTCTTTTAAATATCTAAAACAAAGCTATGAGCTGACAGCCCAGTCATGTAGCATCACCTAGATATAGCATAGCATGTTTATTTTGTGCATAAAACCTTCCAATGTAACAGAGACTAGTAATGAAGTCCATTCCGAATTGGTAACATTTATGTAAGGATGATTGCTGACAAAATTACGTGTTCAGTATGTCGCAACCTTAGAGTCACCTTCTTTTCAGTTTATCATTATCCGTGTAGGTTTCATAGTGACATGTTTTTCATAGTGACATGTTTTTCAAACAAGATGCCAACATTGCAGCCGCTTTGCTAAATACTGCTGGGCAGTTTAACACTATTGTAAAGATGCTGAGCCTTTAGGGTCTTTAATAATAAATGTCAGGAACAAACAATAATAGATGGTTGCAAATACTGTTTTGCTTAATCTAGAACAGAGCCTACAGCAATGGCAATTCATTTGTTACAATCCTATGCTGAGTTTGCTAGTAACTGTATAATATTTCATGTTATCATCTCTGTCTGCATATACTGTAGCTAAACAGATGTGTGTACTGTATATACAGACTTACATATCACATATAGACAAACTAAGGGCAATTCTTCCATTGGAATACTTTCTGAATTTAAGTAATTACATATAAACCTATTTACTGAGTTAAATATGTGTGTATGCAGAACTTATATATATTTATATAATGTATTTATTTATTCACAAACCAAGATGTGCTAAAATACATCTCTATATTAGATAACATTACCAATATTTATTGATATACTGTATCAAGCAATGGCAATAAGTGACAGTGGACATACTACCAACACAATAAAATGAGGGTATATCTGTCCAGTAGTAAGTGATTGTAGAAACATTCAATATCAGACAGACTAAAACTCGTGTGAGGGCAGGGCATTCCCCTTTCTTAAAAGCTATCATCAATGATCCAGCTAGTATGCATGCATCCTGAAAAATATTTTGATTGGTAAAGGAAAAAATGATCTAATATACCTGTAGCTTAAAGGAAAAAGAAGTTAACTCAATTGGTGAAAGATGAAATATACCGGTAATTTGATTGTGATGATGTTTATTGCAGAGTTCCCAGAAAAATCTGCACTCTATTTTTACCATTTGTGGGAGGCAGTTTCTAAATGCACCTGCAGTCTCCCCTCCCTGCCAAGAGAGGTAAACAGAGATACACCAGGGATATGTTGCCTGAGGAATGAAGAAGCTGCTTGATGATCTCAATTAACCTGACTGCTCTACAGAGACATTTACATTATAGGCTTACACTTGAACTGTGCAATGTGGATTTAATAGATGCTAGGGGTTCATTTAACCCACTGCCATTTGATATAGAAATGCAAGTCTGTTAAAGAAAGGGCTAAATAAAAACAAAATTGCTGCAGTTCAGTTAAGGAACTGTTGAATACATTGGGAATGAAGAAATTAATAGTATGGCCAATATGACCTGTAATTTAGGGAAATATTTGTTTAAGGGGGAAATCACTTTTTAAATATCTTACAGTACCTTGAATTTTCTGGTCCCTTGCTGCTCTCTTCTGTCACCTTTACTGTTCTGTGAGCTCTAAGTGAGCTTGTGCAGACGTATACGAGCAGTGCAGTTATTGGCTGTGACATCATGTCTGCTACAGAGGTAGTCGAGGGACCAGAGACTATCAGATAGGGGGGTGTTTCATTACTCTGCCCTTTAAATAATTTTCAGCAGGCACAGCACAGCTTGCCCTGGAACAGGGAGCCATGGCAACTTATCAACAGTTAAACTTTCCTGGTTACTGTGGGTAAAATATATTGGTTTGATGTGTATAATCTGCCAAATACCCTACAATAGTGTGTAAGTCTGATATATTTGAAATGAAACAGAAAAACCATGGGATACCGCCATGTACAATTTATTTTCTATATAATAAAACATTCTGAATATTTGTATTCATATCTTTATAAATGAAAGTGTTTTGAAATTCTTTTCATGACTATGTTTTTCCACCGATTGTGTTAATCTCTGTAGGGAATAGCTAAGAAACTCTGTTTTCTATAACAGAACAGTAATAATGCTAACTGTCAACAAAAGGTGCTATTTAATATAGAGAGGAGAGGAAAAAGGACTACTTTTATCTCAAAGTAAAACAGTTCCAAATACTCATAGATACATGTTGCAGAAATGTACAGTCTTTCAAATAAGACATGGCACTGTTCTACCAAAAATTAATACAAATGAACTGATTCCGTTATCGTTGTGTTCTAGATTGCTAAATAGAAAGGTGGACCTCCCATCCTAAAAGCTAGATCCCACTATGTGCGTTGCATTGTGTTGTACATTTTGTCCACATTCCGGTCTGTTTGCAGGTTTACAGACATGCAGGTTAACAGACATTAAAGTGCAATTCTGACACACACGGACCAATAGTTGTGCATACATGCAGGAAAAAAATGGACCTAATAGATTCTGATTTCTTGCGATTTCCATTATATTTTAAAATACATTGTGCACGCAAAATGAAAAACATACATAGTGGGACCTAACCCTAACAGTCTGTAGAAACTCAGACATTGCATTTTCAAAGTAAACAAGGTGAATTGTTTCAACTATCCACAATGATTAGTATTTGTCCAAAAGGAACTTTCTAGCATATTCGATAAGAAAAAAACGCCACATGATTGGCCACACAAGATATAGGGATAACCTGATATTGTACAATTGGGATTGTTGTGTGTATAGACCCTTTTGGGCTACATTCATACATACACAAACGTCATCTAGCCATTTTCTTTCATGTTTGTGAGATGTTCCTTGTGTTTTGCTGTCAGTGCCATGTAGTGTTTTACAACACACTTATGCATGCTTGCATAATGATGGGAAAATGTGTTGGAGGATAATACCGTACTTAGATTCTAAACTGTTGAACACTGACCACCAGGCATGCCTGTCAAATGCAAAATCTCCCAGAATAAAGATTTGTCACATTTAAAATCCAATTATCAACATTTAAAGAATCAAAAATACATCTGTCACCCACTTCATGTATAATCCGTCCACCACAAAACTATCAAACCTGGCATCAGGATAATTACATATAATTTGAGTATTAACTAACCCAAGAGAAAAAAAATCATCTGTCTATCTATCATTACTTTTGTTATACTTCCCTTGATCCTCAGATCCTCAATTTTAGCATCAAACCTTCAGAATTCTGAGTAATGGTTTCTTATTGGTTGAAAAAAAAATGTTACTGTGAAATGTATCTAAAAATTGGTGATGTTGGCTTCAATTGCTCAGGCATGTTGCAAAGTAAAATTCGTAGTAAACAGCAACCCGATAAAATCAGTGAGGTTGAGGCTGTATCACTGAGATGAAAAGACAATCCATGTCGACAGAATTGTCACTGGTTAGGCTAGCATGAAGAGAGATAATTACAGTCTGCATGCATGGATTGTATATCTGAATGTTACAATATTTGTTATCAGTATAATGCAAATTAGGAGATAGAAACATTTCTGTTTGTGTAGAATTCTAATACTATAAGCTATAAAATCCAATATAATTTATACAGAAAAGATTTTTTTTCGTCTGCCGAGCACAAAACTGAAAATAAGGCTGACATATCAGAGCGTTTGAGAATCAAAAATTCACTAAGTTAACATCAAACGCCAACGAGGATGAACACCTCTCTTGGCGCAGCACTGAAAGTAGCTTTGATGACAATGCAGAGATTCAGAATCCCATTCCCAGAACAAATGTGTAGAGCAGACAGATACCAACCTTAACAATCAAACACTAGTTTACATGTTACCATTATTATTAAGGGATGACTGTGTATAATCTGTATGGTACAAGTCTGGCTAATTTATAACTTAAAGGCCATATCCAGCCATATATATATATACAGGTTCAGCACACACACCCATCCCCAAGCCTAATTTTCACATTATTAGTTGTTGAAAAAGATGCCCTTAAAGAGATTTACCAGAACTGGTCCCTCGCCACTTTGCCACGCTACTCCTGTCTGCTTCCTGTCAGTCAATGGTGCGATGGTGACGTCACGCCTAATTACCTGATAGCTGTGACCAGGAAGCCCCTTACTGCTGAGCACCCCCCCAAATTAGGTTTAGGGGGGTGCTGAACCTATACATAAAATTTTATTTCATGGTTGGACAAGCCGTCTCATAGATAACGTTCTACAGAAGACTGTCCTTACTTTCAGGAGTTGATTCAGCTATAACTTACTAGAGCACATTGATGATTACAATCTAGTTCACTGTATATGCACATACTCACTGCTGTAGGTATGCAGAGTTACAAAATACCTCATGGCATAACAAATATATAACTTGTATTAAAGGGCATGTCCACCCTCATTTAAAACTTTCCATATACTGTAGGGTATTTCCCCCCACCCCCAACCGCTATATTTAGACAAAAAATAATGCTTCCAATCTCTAGTTACAGCAACTCGTTCCCTTGCCATTCTGTTCCGGCTCCCCTCCCCACCGGAACTACAAGAGGGGTCCGGACCGCCAGCCATCAATGCAGAATGGTGCTGGATCGAGGTGCTGTAAGTAGAGATCTGAAGTGATTTTTTTATGCCAGAATACAGCGGTTGGGGGGGCATGCCCTACAGTATATAGAAAGGACTTAACGCTACAGGAGTAGCAGCCAGGAAGGGATCGGGAGGGAGGGAGGGAAAGGGCTTCACTACGCATGCTAGAAGCAATTCAGAGGACACAACAGAGGCAGAGACCTTTTGGACAGTAAGAAAGCTCCTACCCTACAGTTTCCTGGATTTTGAAGAGGCATTACAGAAGAACCATAAGGAGCAGGGAAGTAAGGTAAGGATTTTTTTTAATTGTAAAGTGGGTCGAGTAGTTGGTGAATGTTTAGTTTGTGGGGTGGACATGCACTTTAAGAACTTAATATGAGAAAAAACTCAGCTGAAGGACATTGATCCACACTGCAACTCAGTTTACATAATCTGTAATCATTTAGGGAAACAAAACAGAAAAAAGGGATCCCTTTTCACAATGTTTTACATTGTTAAAAAAACCCACATCATCCAGATTTTGTTTTTTAAAAAAACGCAAATCCACAGTCATAAAGGAAAAATGGAAAGGCAATAGAAAGACCTATTGCTTTCCCTAACTTTAAAGTCAATTTGTTTCCTACATCTAGCCCTTCTACTGGAAACCTAAAGCACACAGTGCTCTCCTGGAGTCTGAGAGAAAGCCAGACTATCTGGTACCCTACATATATGGCAGGCTGGGATGCAAATTTAAATAGCCAGGTTATGGAGGCAGAGCAGTGTACGGGGTAGTATATCAAACAGCATACAGCAAGTATGAATTATTAGCATTTTCCCACCCACAGATATAGGAAGAAATGGAATATTCAACCCCCTGCTCTGTACACCATCCAAAACCATAAGAAAAGAAAAATGTCCTGGAGTGTTTTTCTCCCCACTTGGGCTTAGTCATAGGCCTATGCATCATAACATATATCTCAGGATTAAAAGCGGGTAGGTAGGTTTTGTTTAGTAAAGAAGGGCGACAGGCTAAAGAAATATAGCCAGGGAGCCCATGACAGGGGCTGGACCGGAACCAGAAGGCAGGCAGGTTAAGGGGGAGTGGGTAGGAGTAGGGGAGGGGGAGTGGGGAGGAGTAGGGGAGGGCAGATAGGACAGGAAGTGGAGAGTCTCAGCACCATTTTACAAGTAGGTAGAAAGTTGCCCACCCTCCCCGTTGGTATTAAAGGAGTATTGGCAAATGGATTTGGCGGTCACTGGCAATGCTAGGAAAAGGAAATTAGTCCTAAAGGAGGACTTGATAATTGGAAAAGTTCCTACAGTACGATTGAAAACCTCTCTGGGGTAGTAGAGGAACCTCAGGGGAGACTGGAACAGAGTTTACCTCCTGGGCCGGAGTGGAAAAGCGGCAGGGGGCAGTTTAGGATGGTGGGAACGTGGTAGCATTGCCAGGTGTTGGAATTTGGAATCAAATATGCTTAGGTTAACAATGTTTAACAAAGTTAAATGTTTGATAATATAATTATTATATTGTTGTCACAATAAAGTGGCCGTTATTCCTTCTCCCCTTCGGAAACCAGGTGTCATGTCAGTTATTTATGGGGAAAAGGTGGGACTGGTTTAGTTTATTCCCTTATGGTACAACTCGGGCCTATCCCGGTCATGATTTCCAAACATTGTCTCACTGTGCTTCATTTTTCTAAAATACTGTCTCCCTGCTTAATTACCTTCTTTCAAATCCAAGCTTGGAGCCCAAACACAGTGTCTTTCTAAACAGTCTTATTAAACACTTGTTTCATGATGCTGTTTTAAAGACTGTAAATTAACAATGGATTGGTGATGTGGTATGTTCAGCAAAACTGCATCCATAATAGAGCCTAGGCAATATAGTTATGTGGCTCAGGCCCCTAGGTCAGGGAACAGGATTTAATTTCTAGGGGTAGTCCTCCCCAGCCCTTTTGGCAAATGAACATATGTCAAAGGAGTAAGCATCATGAAGGTGCCCCCACAGTGGACCTAAATTACAATTGTTTAAAGCCTGAAATGCGGTTACCCCTTGATATCATGACCCCACCATAGAACTTAATTTGTATAGAAGTAGGTGTGCCTTCCATGAGGTGTGCCTCAAAAGTTTGGAAGCAAAAATATTTTTTACAGTTAAACTTACATTTTTATGTTGTACTTTGTTTTGGTAAAATTTCAACATAGTCAATGTAGTGTAACTTTGCAATACATTAAATTATAATCAAATATGATTACAATATACACAGTGTTAGTTCATAAAATATGGGTAATCGACAACAATAAGAACACAGGCTAGCAGTGAGGAAAGTTAGGATTGCCACGGGGGGGCGGATGACAGTCTAAACAAATTTGAGAACCACTGGCTTAGTTATTTATTTGAGACCACCTAAAGTTACCCTAACCTTTCAGTTATGGTTACTACTAGCTAAAATGTACTAAAAAGTGTTTCTCACAAGGCCTTGCACAATTTGTAGACAACTGTGAAATGTTGAAATTCCATTACTAGGTACAGTACAGTATCTGATTAAACGCTTTCTATTATGCTGTTCATAAAACAAGATCCCTTCATTTTATTGACTACTATTGAATTAATATACTAAGTTAAAGGAGATTTATTCTTCCCCCCTGCCCCTCTTCTTCCTTCCATGTATGGTACCCAGTGTTAGGACCTAAACTGCTAGGTCCTCTGTTTAGATCTGCAATGTTACTCACCAAAACATTCCGTTGTTGCTCCAGTTAATCGTCCATCTTCTCCATGTGGCCATTAAAAGAAAGATTTCTTGCACTTGCAGATTGCCTATTCTCATTGGCCTCATCGTCAATGGACTAAGAGCAGCAGAGCAGAACGAATCAGCAAAATAAAATTCAGGTAAGTAAAGCTGCAGCAGAACACATTGTTGAGGTTCTAGCAGTTTAGGTTCTCACCATGGGTACTATTAAGGTGTGGAGGGGGGGGGTTCATTTCCCTTTAATACAATAGAATAGGGTGGACTTATGAAGAATTTCTGATAGCTAATTTTATGCTATTTTCACCGTTTACATGTTGCCAAGCAACAACACAAAGGCCAGTTTCTACAAAAAAATTAAAAGCTAAATAAAGAGCAGTAATCTTCAGCTAAAAAAAAAAAATGAATCCAACCAGTGGTTATTTACTGTCAGAAAATCTGTTTTAGTTTCTGTACATAAATATTTTCAATCTATAAAGGCTTTCATAATTTATATTATCCAAAACTATAAATACCGTAATAAAAAAAAACAGTTTCCATAACTACCATAAATAGACTGATATATATACAGTATGGATCCACACTTCTTTAAGCAGTTTAAATATTTCCCCAATCCATATTTATTATTCTTATGTAGGCCTTGATGTAAGAAAAACTACAGCACTTAAATCTTTAGTCTTAAATGAATTCTAAACGGAAAATAGGTTTTATGCTTGCACTGACTCACCTGGCACATTATTGTTGTGATTTCTTTACAGAAATACACTGTAATTTTTATATGTCTTTCGGGTACACAAAACAACTGGTGCCTACCCCCCCACCTGTTTTATGGCTTGGGCAAGCTGCTTCACTTAGAGAGAGAGAGAGAGCAGCTTTTTCAAATCAATCTGTCCTAAAGGGGGGAGGGGGGGGGAGTAAAGACTTTAGACTGTTTATATATATATATATTTATCATAAATTCATGGTTTCACTGTTATAAAAAATACTTTAGCATTAGACTGTAATCTATTAAACCATATTTAATATAATAAAAAAAAACTTTTACTATGCACAGTCTACACCTGAAAGAGCAGTTCTAATGGTCTGTGCTCATGTAAAATGAATACACCAAGCAGTGAGCATATTTCTACTGCTTTTGTCTAGTTTCTATAGCTACAGTTTCTGTCCATGCCAGTGGGGCTCTAACACTTTTAATATCTATGTAATAACCTGAAATAAAGTGCACTAGGGCCATATTTCTAACAGAGTAGAAGTTTTTTTTCTACTCTGGACATGGCTGTGAATTTTCTGCCTCTGCTGTGGAAAATGTGATGTTAACAAGTTCAGCATAAATGAAAAATCAAAGAAAAACGTCATTTAATCTTGTTAAATTAAAGCGCTTAAAAAATACACTTTTACAAAAAATGAGTACATTCCAACACCACAATATCAATTGACCTTATTATAAATATTCCTTCAATTGCTCTCTATTGGTATTAAACCCTTTCTCCTCTGCTTTTGTTTCACTGTTTTAGTACTAATTTAAAGGACAACTTTACAGTTGTTGCTCCACCCCTTTGGCCCAGGGCAAAACCAATGAGGACAGGTTTTGCAAAAGCACTTCTTCCCATTGGATAGACTAGGGTGGGGGCAGAGCTAAAACAATATAGTTGTCCTTTAAGCACATTCAAGGTTTACATAACAAGATCTGAATTATATTTTTATACATGTTTTCAACCTGCCCTATTCATTTATTGTCAACACTCAGCAGCATAACTTTCCTATACTTACCTTTTCCAAAAATGCTTCTATCATTACTAATACAGTAAGGCTCTGCTCTTTCTTCTGCAGCTTCCAGGTCTGGCAGTCTGATTTCTATTACCGGAGATGCAGAGAGGGAAGTCTCCTCTGCTAATGTACAGCATACACATACAGCACCAGAGAAGGTATATACCGGCCAGCGAGGGATTGGCCTGTGTAAGTAATGAATGGTAAGGGTAAGTATAGGGGAAATTGTGAGTGTAGGGGGTGGTGGCAGTGTTAAAGCTACTACTAAAAGTTAATTGTGAGGGTGGACATGCCTTTTAATATTGCTTCTTCTTTATTTATGTAAAATGCAAACAAGAAGGAAAATAGAAAAGGAATCCAAAAATAGCTAAATGTGTCTAATGGTTCATGTGAGTTGCATGTCCTATGGCCTCTTCAGCTCTGGGAAACTGCTAAGTGATTCTAAAGGAGAAAGATACAGTATTATTTTTACCTTCATGGAAATGTTCGAGCCCATTTCTGATTTTCCCATCCTAAATTATGTTCAACTACTTCCCTTTCAGTATGGCAAATAAAAATGTAAAAGATTTTATACAGTAAAGGATGACCAAACTGTAATTCTCCAACACAGAAAATCCCCTTTTAGTTTGTGTTGAGATTAGAGAATGCTAATAGGAGACTTATCAGCTGATCCTCTATTTGTAATTGGGCAAATGCTTTAAAGGGTATGTACACTGTAAATCCAACTTACTATTACTATATAGCTTAGGCTTTAAATGTAAAGTGTTTTTTTACTTTTAAATCTGCCTATACCCTACCTTTAATCATTGAAAGGTTCAGCCTGCCTCCTTCTGTCTTCTCCCGTTTTCAGCTCTGCCCCACGAGATTGGCCAAATCCCTTTGCCGCGAGCGTGCATGCATTGACGTCATTACGCCGTGTCACTTCACCATGACAAGCATGCGCACGGACATCATTTTGCATGCACACTGACATCACGTGCAGACTGACATCAGGCGCGCGTTCTGTAAAATTTGCTTGGCAAAGGGGTTTGGCCAGTCTTGTGGGGGCAGAGCTGAAAACGGGAGGAGACAGAAGGAAGAAGACAGAACAGTTCAATTAGTTAGGATATAGGAGGTTTGTAGACAAAGAAAAAAAACACGTTATATTTAAAGCCTAAGCCATCTAGTAAGTTGGATTTACAGTGTACTTACCCTTTAAGAATAAGTTATTTGCAAGGGGGGTAAGGTTTTGTGGTGGCGTGTAACAGGATAGGAACTGATTGAAAGTTAAAAGCTATGAGTGTTACATAATATTTAACAAAATCTTAATAAGGAATAAAGAGAGAAAATGGAGCAGTTTATGTATCAGTGGCATAACTAGGAATCACTGGGTTTCCCAGGAAAAATAAGATGGGGCCTCTATATCTGCATCGTCCATCGTGTTTTTCTGGGAGGAGGCTATATCTGTCTTAAGTTTAGTCATAAAGAACAAGATCCAGTAGAGGACACAGGTGAACACATATATAATGATATTAGTTTGTTCACATTTCCCTTGCTTCAATGTACAAGGAAATGCCTGTGTAAAACAATGGTTTTGAATTGATAGTTTGTGCCAGAGCATTTTGGTAAATGGCCTACTTGACGTCTTATGAATATGCAGGAACAGCAGCCTGGCTTAAAAGTATACCCATAGTCATATTATGAACTGCTATGGTTCTGGGTAAAAACCTCCCATCTGGGATTTAGCCACTGCACAACTTTAACAGCAGCTATAAGCTGACATTAGTCACGTTCAAACAGCTTACTGAATAGGCTGCGCTTGTGTGTTTTGTGATACCTGTGCAGCCGGTGCAACAGCTTAGTGAAAGTCACGCAAATCGATATTGAATCGGCAAGTGTGATTCTCAGTAATTTAAGGTACTGATATGTAATTTCATGTAGAAGCATATGAAGTGTTTACCTTCCTGAAGTCATCAGATTACTTGCGCCCCTATCCACAGACTCTGTCTATCTGGAATCCAACCACAAAGCTCTTGGTCATTCTGAGTTTGGCAGCCCTTCTTATGACGTTTTACATGCACCAGACCATTCCATCACATAGCCAATTATGTACATTTTCCACCAGCTATCACTGTCACAACCAGCCAGAGAGCTCACAGCAATCTGGAGCTTTGCAGGAGGAATCCAAGAAGACAGAGGGTGGGGGAAAAGGTGCTTCTATCAAAAAATTAACCATAAGTTCCCTGTTAATGAATCTTAAGATGTTACATATGACATACTCATGACAGCATATAGTACAGGAACAGAGACTTATTAGGGTCAGGACTGCTGTTGTGAATTATGTATTCTCTTAGACAAAAGAATAAAAAGCCCTCATTATTCTGTTAATTATAATCTCAATAGTGGAGAGGGGAAAGGAATTTCAATTTCTCACCTTCCTCCAATCAACACCCAAGAACTGTGAGGAAGTGAAGAAATTACTCTGTTCACAACATCAGGGAGCACCAAGATTCAAAGGAGCAGCTAAAGAGCTTTGACTTTAATGGGGCCATTGGTAGGCCAGTCCAACTCAGTGTGACCATTTAGCATAACAACGCCAGCAGCCATGGCCCAATTAGTGTAGCAAAAAATGGCCCAGGAGGATATAACAAGCCACACAAACTTCTTTTTGTATGTACAGTAGCATTTTTGCTGAGAAACTGCTTTATAAAATAGCTACATATAAAAAATAGGTAAAATAGAATTGATCTTTAGGCTTAATGCTAAACCATAATTTTTCTGGAAACTTCTTACAAAGCTACAGAACACAGAGCATGCCCTGTTTGAAAAACAGGGGAGGGGGCGGACACCAGGAGTTTCGTTTACCGGGGAAGAAATATAAGCTCAACAGTCTTATTCCTGTTAAGAAATCAATTTGAAGGGCAAGTGATGAATTGTTTAAATTTGCAATTTGTGTGTTATAAGTTAAGAAAATAATATCTTCCTAAAGATATAAAAACTACACTGTGGAAGGTCTGAGTTGTGAGAATATTGCTATTGAATGTTAATGTCAGAACTGCCCTAATGTTACATTGAGGCAATATCACCAAGCAGAAAAAAACAACATTTTACCAGATTTGTGTATCAAAATCAAATACATAAAAAAAAAATATTGGAGGTCAGAAAAAATCCATGCAAATTCTATAACAGCAGCGGTGCCACTTTAAATGTAAAAATTTGTGTGATTTAATCATAAGAATAACAGACCTGAGAAGCTTTTAAAGCACCACAATGCATTATGGTAAATCTGTGCATCCTACCTGCTATTTTGACTTCCATAAAAACAATACCAGCTTCTGTCTATGCCTGACCAGCGAGCTTATATATTTTTCTTATCAGCAATTGTATTTCCTATTATTCATTAGCATAATCATCTGAGTGCCACAGTACTCTTTGAAAGAAAATATAATGCTTTTTGAAGGTACTAAACAGGTGAAACATACTAATCTTGTTCTGCTTTAATTGCATAAGAACAGCATGATGCCAGGATAATTGAATTGATGTGACCAATAACTCTATTTAGAAAACCTCTTGGGAAAGAAATATTGCTTAAAGGTAATCTGATGTGTGACATGAAATATCTCTTATACCATATTTCCGGTGGCAACTATGTATCAAAAAGACAATACCATCAAGGAATAAGGTGAAGGGATTTATATTGCAGCATGTGATCTTAGCTATTTTCACCAGTTTTTGAATTTTGTGTAGTGCTATTAACGAACAACTATACTCACCTAACCCACTGTCCACCGATGTTTAGTACCCAGGATGAGGACCAAAACTGGCAGGCCCTCACCGCTGGGTTTACTTTCTATTTTCTGCAATATTTCCTTAAAGTTTCCTTCGTGCCTATGTCCTCCATTCAGTCAGCGACTCCAGCCAATGAGAAGACGGGCTTTGTAGAAGCGTGTCTTCTCATTGGCCGAGATTGAGAAGCAAAAGTGGAGTTAGAGCTATGAAGGAAACTTTAAGCAAGTATTGCAGAAGATAGAAAGCATTACCCAGCAGTGAGGACCTGGCGGTTTAGGTCCTCACCCTGGGTACTACTGACTGCCGGGTATGGTGGAATGGGGTGGAAGTGAGTATAGTATAGTTACTGTAAGTGCAGCTATTACACAAGCAACCCCAATGTTTTCTACTTTTGTGCATTTTGCTCACAGGGAAATTCAAAATGGAGGAGAGGAAAGTGCTGAGAATTCCTTAATGTTGAGCTCCCAGTTGTGCAGTTAGTTGCATTGTAACTAATGGTAGAGTGGAACCTAAATTAACTACCTGAAGATGCAGCATTGATATAAGCAGCAGATAAAGACAGCACTGCCAGGATCACATTATCCACATTAATTACTCCCTATAAGGACTAGAAATTTTACCATGATCTAGTGAGTGCTTCTTAGGAGTGGCCGATCCTAAAAAGAGAAAAGCTACATATTGCTATTCTGCATCAGTTAAGTCAAACCATAATGGCATGCCTGGGACTGACCGATATGAAGGGTCTATCACAGTGGCCTCAGACTACACTTGAAACAACCCTGGTCACATTGCTGAATCTCTCTCTCTCTCTCTATCTATTCTCACTCTATCTATCTATCTAATCTATCTCTCTATCTCTGTCTATCTGTCTGTTTATCTATCTATCATCTAACTATTATCTATCTATCTATTATCTATCTATCTATCTATCTATCTATCTATCTATCTATCTATCTATCTAATCTATCCATCTCTCTCTCTCTATCTATCTACCGTATATACTCGAGTATAAGTCGAGGTTTTCAGGCTGTAAAAAAAGCCTGAAATCTGAACCTCGACTTATACTCGGGTCAGTCACTAACCTGAAATGAGGAATCCAGCTTCCGCATGCACTGACGTCACTACTCGGCGCCGGGAAATGAGACCGGCGCCGAGTAGTGACGTCAGTGGATCCGCCGGTCAGTGCAATGCAGCAGTCGGATTCCTCTTTTAAAGTTAGATGATGGCTGGTCTCTCACCTGAAAACAGAAACTGGAAAAAGTCTGAATGGGAGAAGGCTGCCATAGAAGGTAAGGCTGCATGGGAGAAGGCTGCATGAGAAGATGGGTGCAGGGAGGGAGAGTAAGGGGGCATTTGGGTCAGGGACAGGATAGTTGGTTCAGTGTGTGCAGTTCCACTGCAGATGTTTGTAAACTACAACTCCCAGCAACTAAAGCATGCTGGGAGTTGTAGTTTACAAACATCTGGAGTGCCAAGGAATCAGAAGGCAGTAGTGGTCATATTTCTCCCTCGACTTATACTCGAGTCAATCAGTTTTTACTCCTTTTTTAGGTTAAAATGGGTACCTCGACTTATACTCGGATCGACTTATATTCGAGTATATACGGTATTCTCTCTCTCTGACTATCTATGTATCTATCTAACTATATATATTGGGATAAAAACAAAAGGTAAAACATTCTATTGCTGTATGTAACCGTTAAACTGTTGAAATATTCAATATTCATGTTGTTTGCCATTATAATCCCTATGTTCATACATTCACTGTTGAACTCCATTATTAAAATGTTACTGCTCACCTGTTTGTTTATCCTGCTGATAAAATGACAGTAGCATTGTATTAATAGTTTCCCCTTTATCCTCGTGCGATGCAAAGAAATATTTTTTCCATAGAACTGAATGTTGACATAGAACCATCGCAAACCAGATTTAATGGACATTAATATGGTAAAATGAGCTAGTTTCCTTGGCGTTGCATGTGTGTGCATTGGGGGTGGTTAGTGGAAAAATAAATGGAAAGATACACTTATTTGAAAGGATTTGTAATGAGAAACGAGGTCATAATGGGAAATGAGAAATGTGACAGCCTGAAGAAAGCATGCTGCTTAATATATTGTGTCTCCTGTAGCACAAAGCCCATCACTTATGTTGATTACAAGACAATAGGAATAAGTTTTAAGCTATAGTTATAGTACAATACTGCAAATCAGATAAAAGTGCTGTGATACATAAAACAGAGTAGTATTAATTAATAATATTTATAGTCAAGCAAGTATTTTTCCTCCTAAAAATTCACTAATATAAAAATGTTTTTAACACCCAGTGTCTCCTCAATACTTGGATCAATGCGATTAATTGTATTGACTAGAGTTTGTTAAACACAGGGAAAGGCACATTCATAATGAATAAATTAACTCTTTCTCTGCTAAGAGTACTACTACATGCAGAGGCTCAATTCCCATAAAATGATTTACTAATAAATAAGGAAACATACAGTGTTTCATGTATTATTATGCTTCACTGAACAAAAATTGAAAATATAAAGCAAAAAGGGCATTTAGCTGCATGGATTCCTGAAACACAGAGAGTTTTAACTGAACGCCCAACACAGGATCAGCTCCTTAACAATCTCAATTGTAATTATGATACATCTATCCGTAAACTGCATGTGATCTTGTTGGTGATAAAAGGGTGGGGAGAACATAGAACATTTTTACTCCCCCCCCCCCCCAGAAAGCCTACATTAGTGTAGAAAATAACGGCAACTCTATATTCTTAATGATTTTACTGGTATTGTTTTGTGCATCTCCTATTATATTTTACAAATAGATCTTAAGATAAGAATGATACCCAGAAGATCAGCACATATGTGCTAATGTGTGTGGAAGCAATAGCCCTTAAATGCAAGTGCGTCAATCAGATATGGCCTGTTGGGGGTCTATGAAACCAGGAACAGCTTCTATACTGCAGAACCGTAAACTGCAACTACACTAACATATACACTATATGTATCCAAACAAAGAATAAAGTGGACAAGCACACTATTGGTGTGTATTCAACAGTTTATTGTGAAAACAATGATACAATGTTTTAGGAATGCAATGTCCCTTCCTGATGTAAAACCAGTGCAAACAACCACCCAACATTTATACCCTTATAACGCCACCTACTAACCATATGGCAACGTGACAGACAGGCCAGCGTCCAAAGTGAGGCTGTCCTGGTCCATCCAAAGGTAAGTGCTAGTCTCCCTGTATACATATATATATGCAATAAATAGAATATGGGAACTGAGATCAAATACATACATAACTTGACTCCGAAACATGTTGCATTTAATTAAAATTATTGTTGCAGTTTAAACTCCTGCGTTTGGCTCTCCTACATTTTTACATCTCTAATGAATTACTAACATATCAATTTAGAGATAACTGTACTTAAAGGGCATGTCCACCCCAAAACTATAATCCCCCCCACTACTGGCTCCATTGTGTAGTGTAGTTTAATCCTTACCTTACATCCCAGCTCCATCTGGTTCTTCTGCTATCCCAAAAAAACGCCCACCAGGAGTACTGCAGAGTCCATATAGGACTGCATCCTGTCTCCCCTCCGGGAGAAGTTTGGCATGCGCACTGCAGCCCTTCTCCCCCTCCCTCCCGATTGGGATTCCCTCCCCCTAGTGTAAAACCCTTTTTATATAATATTCTCCCTGTTCCCCCAGCCCCAACCTTTATAGTTCTAATATCAGAAAGTGCCCCAAACATTACTTACCTTCCCTCTTTCCCCCCGCCGCACTGAACTCCCGGCAGCCGCGTCCGTGATTGGCTGCTGCTCAGCCAATCACAGACGTGACTGCCGGTTCCGCCCCTCTGCTTGCATTTTCTCGCAAGCAGAGGGCCTAGCAGTGTGGCGGAGGAAAGAGGGAAGGTAAGTAATATTTGGGGCACTTTCTGAACTTAAAACTATAGCGGTTGGGGCTGGGGGGACAGGGAGAATATTATATAAAAACATTTTTTAGAAGGGTGGACATGCCCTTTAAAGGGTATCTCCACTTCCATTGTTAACTTTTTCTGTAGTGTTTGCAAAAAAACAAATCAGAAAGGTACTTACAAAGCTTTGTTCCCCCGGCGTTCTGATCTGGCAAGGAAATTGCAAGCAGGACGCCAGACCGGCAGCTGCGTCTGAGCTTGGCTGAGAGGCAGCCGATCACACACGGCTGCTGGCAGTGCAGCTGCCCGAAGTGCAAAACGCCAGGAGAATGAAGCTCTGTAAGTGCCTTTTTGATTTGTTTTTTTGCAAACGAACACGGAGGATGGGGTGGTATAGGGTCCCCTACACTACAGAAAAATTATTCAAAGGTAGGGTACCAGGCAGCAAACAGGGAACGAAAGGGAGGGGGGGTCAGAAGAAAGGTAAGAGGCAGAAACCTTTTCACTCACAGACAGGCTTCTACTCTTCACTTTCTGGAACTTTGGCTAGACATTGCAGAAGAACCATTTGGAGCAGAGGAGAAAGGTAAGGATTTTACACTACACTACACAGTGGGCCAGTAGTGGGAAAAATGTTAGTTTTGTGGGAGGACTTTGTGCTTTAATTTATAATTTTACTTAATGAATTCAAACCCATTAAAGTAACCTCATTGCCTCCATCCTCAACGGGCCCATACATACATGATATCAATAATACAATCCCGGTATTGTACAACAGATATTCATTCAATAAAAATATTCTTGCATGTCTGATTGAAAAATGGTCCAATAATCATTTAATATCTTGATATCTTGGTCAAACATTTAGGATTGTTGCTAGTATGGGTCCAATAACTATATAACCTATGCTGTGTTTATGTTAATCATTGTTAAATCCTAGATTTTTGTTTCTATCACATTTCCCACATGTGTTTTCTACAGAATATTTAGGGGTTAAAATACAAATCAGTTAAAAAATGGTCTTCCTGGAAGATTCCTCAGCAAACTCCAAGCTATTACTGTTAAAAAGACAGCAAAGGCACAAATCGAATTAAATTAGTGAGTCTCAAGTAATACAAATGTGCTGTAGCTGTAATGATGGAAGTGAGGCTTGCACCAGTAGATTGGCTCCTGATTTCATTAGCAGAACTGCCAAAGCTCCATAAATAATAATTATTGCACACACCAGGACATTTCTAAACCTTGCTTTAAACTACAGCCTACATCACAGAGGTTGCTGTCATGACATCAAAGAATATTGTCTTGAAAAATGGAAGCCACATCCAATTGAAGTAGGAGATGCTTTTTAACATTTGTGCTGAGTGTCTCAAATAACAGACTTGACTTCCTATGCACCAGATTTCTATGTTGACCTTCCTCTCTGCTCCTCTGCCTGCTCGCATGATTGCTTTTCAAGCATCAGTGTTTTAGGGCTTTCTTTTAGGCACATCACTAGATATATAAAATACAGCTATCAAGTCATTCAAATGAATTCAGACCATTTGCTCATGGTGTTTTTTTTATTATGTTTAATAACCATCTGATCTTACCTGAGGGTCATTGTGACCATCTATATAAACTGCTTAAAAATTGAGTGACATTAAGCCATCAGTAATATTATAGCATATTTCAGGTTTGGACCATTTGCATATATATTTTGAATTGCTTATATTACTCTACACACACATCTATACCCTGCTGGGCTTGCAATGGGAGCTAAATCAACCTGCTTAGATCCCACAGAGATAATAGAGAAATCAATCCTAGCTTCTATGGCAATCTTTCAGGTCACCAGGCAGTTCATTCTAAAGTCAATTTAACTATAAAACTGCAACACAGACAATATGGCAGGGCTTAAAGGGTAGTGTAGGGCACCCTAGCCCACCCTAGCCCACCCCCAACCACCATATTTGTTAAGTTAAAAAAGCTGCAGAAATGTACTTACATGTCTTTGTTCCCCCGGCGCTCTAATCCAGGACTTCTGCTTATCGAAACTGCAAGCAGTGGGCTGAACCGGCAGCCTCTCAGCCTATTACAGACGTGGCTGCCGGCAATAGGGAATGCTGGGAGAACAAAGCGATGTGAGCTAATTTTTGAAGCTTTTTAACTAAACTAACTTACTGGTTGGTTGTTGGCTAAGGTTCCCTACACTACAGGAAATCTCTTTAAACAGTAGGGGCTCGAGGAGACAGAAGGGATCTGGAAGGATGGGGAGGGGGGGGAGGAATCAGGGACCAGGTGGACACCTACTCTTCACTTTTCTTTTAACAGACACTGCAGGAGAAACAGTTTAAACAGAAATTTTAATATTCTTCCAAAATTCTTCCAAAAATCTAAAGACTTTACTCACATGAACCGATGTGGGTGGTGCAGGAACCAGGACAATCCATAATTAAATATCAAGAGCATAAAAGGATTTCTAAAATGCCACTTTATACAGGTAAAGAATAAATGTAATGGCACTCTAATAAGTGTCCTGTGCCAGAACCACCAAAATGTATTTATATACACCACAATGCATTAAAAGGGAATTAAACCTTTTAAGTGACCCCCCTCATTCCTTGCAGAGCGTGCCTTCCCATTGATTCAAAATACCAGGTTGTATTGGGGCGGGTCCAGAGATGGCTTAAAGGGCATGTCCACCCTAAAATTAAATTTTTTATATAAGATTACCCCCAACCGCATTATTTTTTTTTTTAGAAAGCCCCCCAAACTCTACTTACCTCCCCTCTGTCCTTCGCCGCGCTCCCGGCCCTCTGCTTGCAAGGAAATGCAAGCAGAGGGGCGGGACCGGCAGCCGCGTCTGTGATTGGCTGAGCGGCAGCCAATCACGGACGCGGCTGCCGGCAGCTAACTTCAGCGGAGGAAAGCGGAGAGGTAAGTAAAAGTTTGGGGAGCTTTCTAAAAATAAAAATTATGCGGTTGGGGCTGGGGGACCAGGGGGAAGGATATATTAAAGGGGATTTAAATGCTAGGGGGAGGGATAGCAGAACGGGAGGGAGAGGGAGGGAGAGGAGGTGAGAGGGAGGGGGGGGGGGGGAGAAGGGCTGCAGTACGCATTGGCAAAAAATCTACCGGAGGCCAGGTAGCAGGCAGAGCCCTGCTATCCTCCTGGTGGTTAGTTATTGGGACTTTGGGGGGGGACTACAGGAAACCCTATGGAGCTGGGATGTGAGGTAAGGATTAAACTACACTACATGGGGGGGCCAGTAGTGGGGGAAATTATAGTTTTGGGGGTGGACATGCCCTTTAACAAAGCCCGCATTACAGGGCTCATTATAAATAATTAGGTAAGTCCCAGGGTTGAACACATCAAAGGTAGAGGGGGTAATTGCCCTTTAATGCAAATCATTATAGGACAACTGTAGTGTTGTTTCTCCACCCCCTTGTGGTCCAGGGCCTAACCAATTAGAAGACATGCTCTGCAAGAAGCCTTTTCCCAACTGGATAGATCCCAGACTGAGGGACGGCAGAAACACAGTTTAATAGGAAAAGTTTATAGCTCCCTTTCAAAGGGTAGACTCATACCTAAACCCAAACTATGTATAAAATATGTTTGAAAAAACACCTGTATTAAAATGCATTACATACTCAGAATATTAATTATAGAGCAGAAAGTTTAAAAGGGGAGCCTTCAGGGAGATCAGGTGACTTACATACAGGACTTTCTTACAAACGGAAGTGGTTTTCTTATTAAAAAAACAGGTCTGCAATTTAAACGCAATAATACACGTCTAATGTAAACAAAGCCATACTTATATACACCACAATTCATTAATAGTAAGATTCAGAGCTCAAGGGTGTACTCACAGCTAAACCCCAATTTACTACAATTTGCCCAATTTATCTGTGCTAAATACCCAATTTATCCATACTAAACTGTAATTTGTGCGCCAGCCTGCTAATTTCCTGTTCACCCATCTGTATGTACTAAAGAGTTGGATTTATTTGTTACCACTGACTTACTGTATGACATTCTGAAACTTGATTCCATCATATACATTTTTGAACTTGAACATTTAGATCACTTTGTATGACTTAATACCATTCCCATTACAGCATTTGTATGGGTTGCATTAAGTTTTTTTAACGCACTGCTGGCAGCAGTTTATTGCAATGACGCACTTAATGAAAGTCTATGAGAAATAGAAAAATAGCGTATGACATTTAACCCAAGAAAATTCACTAAAATGCACTGCATAAAAACGCAACCAAAACACATAAAAATGCACAGAAATGCTACCGCAATCGCATCAAATCCCATTGAAAATATGCTTTAAATCTCAAAGCATATGCTTTGAGGCATATTGGTTGCGGCTGATACACGGAAATATGTGTGTATTCATCCGAAAGCACCCCATACGCAGGATCTGCATTTTGAGCGATCTGATACATTTGAGCGGTTTATCGGGGAAATTAAGTTCCCCATCTTCAGTTCCCATCTCTTTGCAGACTTAGGGGAAATCTCTGGAAACTTCGAGTGGTTCTAGAGAGGTGTCAAGTAGGCCATTTTTGTCAAAATACTATAAACTAAGCATGAATAGAAGAGGTGGGCAGGGGGTTTCAACACCATCTGTCTGCCATGTACAATGCTGTTTTGACACCTTACCCTTGACAGTTTTGATGACAACTCTTAAGCTTCATACACACATGGGATGACGGGGGCTGACAATCGTGCCGTGTGTGGGCGCTTTGTCGGCTGAAACGGACGTTGACCTTGCATTCGAAGGTCCTTAACACCTGGCTGTGATATGCTGATTGGGATTTTCCAGGGTACATAAATGCCAACAGAATCTTGTAAAAGTCATTTTGAATTGAGAAAGCCAGTCGGATGACTAGAGAAACGTCTTCAAGAACTAAACTTCATGTCCAGTTGATCTAACTGAATACAACAGATATACCATGACCTGGATGAATGAGAACATTCACAAGCTTATTGCTTTTCATTTCACACAAATGTTATTGGCATCTTAATATCTAAAATACACAGGTTTCTTGTTTTAATCATTTTAATTAAATTTAAATACTAACTGCACTGGGTGCTGCAAAAAATGGAAAATGCAACAATGAAAAACCATGGGATTTTAAGAAATTTCAGTACATACCACCAACAAGGCTGATTGACTGTTATCTAATGGCACCCCTGAGGGCTATAAAAAAGGTACCTTCTGTCTTGGAAAACTGATGATCTTACAATTCTGTGTTTTCCATTAGTGACCTTAATAACATGTTTATAACAGTAGCTCTCTTATCCTTTTTGTCCAAAAAAGACAAAGGGTCCTTAATGTTTATCCACGCTATACATATAACAATATTATAATGAACACAAATATTGTTAATATCATGCTTTGGCTTACCAACGATTATCTGGAAGTACCTGATATAACGCATGGCAATTATCCAATTTGATATGCCATTATATCCTCACTTTTTAATATTACATGAAGTGGCACCATAATGCAATGCTCACAGAAGCAAAGCTTTCTAATTAATGACTCCACAAATCGCAGCCTCCTACTACTATGCTAACGACTAATGTTAGGAACCAGAATGTTTGGAAGGTTTGGAAGGAAAAGGTTAAAAAAGTCAAAAATGACACTTTAAAATATAAAATTCTCTGCAAAGCATTAAGGTGACCATTAGCATACTAAAATTAAATAAACTGGTTTTTTTTAGTCTTGGCATCACAAGGGGATACATGCAGTCTAGTTTACATAGACACTTTAGTGAGTTTGTTGTGCAGATGAGCAAGCATATTAACTACAGAGAAGTTACCAATTCAAAGCTGCCACTGTGGACAGTAAATAGCCCTGATGATCAGGAAATGAATGAAAGATAGAGATAAAATGACTACCTGTTGTGTGTTTTCAAGCTCATTCTGCCATTGCTGATTGCTAGAGCGAAGAATAAGACTTGCAATTATTACTTGGCAGAGATCCCAGAATGAAGTAAATAAATAAATAAATACGGTTGCTCCTTGAATTATGCGACAAATCCAATTAACAGCGCGTTGCAGTTACCCTGCAGATTCCCACTGTACAACTGGGAAAGGTCTGTTATTAGTGAGATATGGTGTTAACCATTCAGAATTATTGCCTCCCTATATCATTAATCTTGTATGTACCGTATTTAATAGATAAACATGGCAAATTTACTTAAAGGGCATGTCCACCCCCAAAACTATACATCCCAGCTCTAAATGGTTCTCCTGTAATGTCCCTCCAAAGTCCAAAAAACTGGCCACCAGGAGCACTGCAGGGAGGGAAATTGTTTCCGCCTCTGTGGCTTCCTCTTAGAGGTTTTTGGCTTGCTCAGAGCAGCCCTCCTCCCCCTCCCTCCCATTTTCCTCTCCCTCCCCCTAGTGTAAAATCCCCTTGGGGTATTGTAGGGCTCCCTCCCCCATATTCTTATGTCCAGAAACTCCCCCGAGCTTTACTTACCTTCCCTCTTTCCCCCCGGTGTTCTGAACTGCCGGCAGCTGCATCCGTGATTGGCTACCACTCAGCCAATCACGGATGCGGCTGCCGGTCTAGCCCCCTGCTTGCAGTTTCATGCAGAGGGCTGGGACAGTACGGTGGAGGAAAGAGGTAAGGAAAGTAATGATCGGGGGAGTTTCTGGATATAATAATAATGCGGTTGGGGCTGGGGGAGGAAGCCCTACAATATATACAAATTTAAAAAAAGAGGTGGACATGCCCTTTAAAGGATATTTGTACAAAAACAAATTAATTAATGTGCCTATTCCAATAGCGGATGAATGCTCAAGCTAGGAATTTATGGTAAAGGTGCCTATATTACTGATGAATGAAAAAAAGAACGCCATATGCCTTATCTAGTAAAAATCCCTGCAGTCTCTGGTACATTGTATGTCAGAGATGATGGTTCATGCATATGGACAATAGGAAAGGTTAAGTATGGTACCTGGATCGCATGACACAAAAATACACATTTGTATTTAAGGTGACTTGCCCTGGCTTCATTATGAATTACAACACAATGGATTCACATGGTTTGGATATTACTCAATTATATAAAATCATTGCAAAGCCATTAAAACAATTCATGCAGAAAGTCTCTGGCATTGGTTTTAATGGGATTCAGTTTGTTGAATTTAAGCATTGTCCCAACAACTCTTAAAGGGCAAAAATAATCCCCTCTCACATAAATGTACCCAATGTACCAAATGTGGACCTAAACCATGAGATCATCATCCCTGGCTCTTCCCTGATTCGGTAGAACGGGCATTTCAAAGTCAGCTATCTTAAGTCGCTTTCCCTGCTCCCTGTCATAGTCTCAGACTAAAAATTAAAAGGTTCTCTTTGATCTAGCTTTTTTTCAGTCACATTGACAGTGAAACAAGACAAAGTGCTAAACATTAAAAGCAAAGATTAGATTTCTGAACCTTATCAAGCAATATTAAATGATAATTATATCCCCCCAATAAAAGGACCCGGTATAAGAACGTCAAATGTTAGGTCTTCATCCTTAGTCACATCTACCTTCTTTTGTTCTGCTGCTGGACTAGAAATTCTTCTCATTGTGCTTTACCAAAGTGAAAGGTGCTAAGTACATGGGGAGTAAAAACAAAAGTAAGCAAAGCTTGGTGTTCACTTTTTAATTTGTATTTTTCAGAATTCTTCTGTGATACCATATATTTCTAAATTGATAATCCTATTACAGTTTTTTTTTAATATGCTGCTTCTAGTAAATAGAATTGCGTTCTATACTATAATTGGATAATAAAATCGCATTTCAGATTACCGAGAAACAAAATCTGGAGGGTACAGAGGGTGAGATTGCTTGGTTCCTTGTAAGAACATTGCTTTTTATTTGCTTGTTATTACCACACTCCTTGTCACTAGTACAATGGTTGTAATACTATATCTTCCTCATCATTTCTAGTCCAACACAATGAAATTGGCTCTTGCAGCCTGCCTGCCCATCTGCGCTATTAAATGAAATGACAAAAAAATCAAACTCGCCAAGGAAAGAGGCTGATTTTATTAGCAGTAAATCATTCCTAGTGTTTGGAAACTATAGTATAACGCACAGCGACCAACAAATACTTAAATTCATATTCTGGATTATATATCAAAGAAAATCCAAAAGGGCTGAAAAATTGGGTCTGGACATCCCTTAAGAATTTGCATTTAAAATGTTTAATAAGTGTAAGCATTTAAGCTGCATAACCAGTAAGCAAGTACACTCGACCCTTTATTCCAGATCAAACAACAGTCAATTTACTTGTATGTGTTAGTTACAGCCCGTCAAAAGAAGGCCTAGACAAGCAACCAATGACAATTTCTTTAATGTGCTTTGTCACTACAAAATAAATAGATCTAGATTAGATATTTATGTTTTTTTTATCATAACTATTTCTGCTATTTTCTGTGTTTCAAATTCATATACTGTAAGTGTATTTTAAATAAAAAGCAACAACAAAACATATACACAGTGATGTTATATATCACTGTCATAACTGGATGAGCAAAAGTGATGAACACAGTTTTTCTTGGAGGCAGAATTCGTATCACTTTACCTTACGTATGGGGATCTTCCTGACTGCCTTGTCAGTATAATTACACCTGAGGCCATGGAAATAATCTTGTTTATTTCCTTCCAGCATGGAAATACATCATTTTCTTATGGGCAGTACTTTTCCAATCACACAAGATTAAACATTCTTTCATTCTTTTTCTAGAAACCTATAATATATAATCTATAATTCTTTTTCTAAAATACCAATTTTTTAATGTGTTTACTAAGACACCACTGATGTTTTAATAGCTTCATTGCAATGACACATCCTCCAATTCAACGGAAACACTTACTACTTGACCTATCAATGTCAGAACAATTCACCTATGAATAAGTATATATTAACATATAAACCTCTATATAACTACCCCACTATGCCATATGACTACTTTAATGATTCATTCATGTTTTCTTTTATAACCACTCCTATAATGCGGAAAGAACATATTTAATAAGATAGAACTATAAAAAATACCACACTATGACACTTCTGAAGATATGAAAATACTCTATACATCACATCTATACAAATTAAACTATTAACAAATCTAACTATATGGTTACCACAATCTACTCAGATTTATTTATTTTTTTTATCTTTCATTTTTTAAAAAAAATATACTTATAACTGTTACCTCATCGTTTTAAGTACCAATTTACAGACACACGGGGAGCTATAAAAGGTTAAATGCTGTTTAAAAGTGATACTTTGGGGATCGGGGAATGAGAAGGTACCCCCACTTTGAATCTCCGCTGCCTAGAAGTGGCATGGCGAGACTCTCCTGCAGTTACTATTTCTTGTTTTTTATGTTTTGTCATGATCATGGGAATGGGAGGGCAGGAAACAAGAACTGGTACATGTTAAAGTTAAAAATACAGGCTAAATCTTCACTCCATGGAACGCTTTATTTGCATTCTATGAATGAAACAGATGGCTGGAGGGTCCCATGCTAAACCAGATCTGACTTGGCTGTCCCACAACATTTTGTTTTAACTTCAGCAACAAACGCTGCATGGCATTTCAACAATATTTAAAATATAAACCTCAAGTAATATTCCTTCAAGAAACTCATTTCTTAATAAACTCCAAAAATGCATGCGCATCAGGCCAACATAAAAAATATGGAGTATCAAATCTATATTTCATAATTCATTAGAGGTTAAAATAGAACAAACAATTGCAGACCCAGAAGGCAGATACCTCCCTATCTCATGTCATATCAACAACCAAAAATGTACACTCCTAAATATATATGCTCCCAATACTCATCAGCATAAATTTGTCATTGATCTTATAACTCACCTGCAAGACCACTTAGACAACAACACAATAATAGCAGGTGACCTGAACTTCCCACCAGATTTGCTTTGGGACCGCTCCAGCCACCAAAAACTGAAATATAACAAAAAATAGGTAACAAGGTTCCAACAACTCAAATGGAAACTATCTGACACGTGGAGAGAAAAAAACCTTAATACTAAAGATTATTCATTTTACAACACCTCATAAATGTTATGTGAGACTGGATTATATACTATGTAATAAGACTCTGCTACATCAAATTCAAGAAGCTACTATAGAAATATGCACATGGTCTGATCACAATATTGTTAAACTCTCAATGTCCTCTCTAAACAACAGAGCTTCCCCATTTAGATGGAGGTTAAATGAATCTTTACTAGCCGACAAAGGAATAATACAAGAAATATCCTCAGAAATGTATAAATATTTTATTGCTAATGACAATGGAAATCCACCACACCCGTGGGTATGGGCTGCGCACAAACCATTTATATAGTTATCAGAATAGCAATACAATGAAAAAATTCATTTCAAAAGAAAATTACCGACCTAGAACAAACTATCTACACACTGGAAACTAAACACATCATAACCAGTAATTTCAAGATTCATACAGAACTTAAACTTAAAAAACAAAAACTCCAAGCATTATTATACTCACAAGAAGTAGAGAAAAAACTAAGATGTACAAAACAATTTTACGACTTTAAATGGAATAAAGCCGATAGACCCCTTGCGAACCTATTGAAATCCAGATCCTGGCAAACAAAAATACACAAAATTAGAACCAAATCAGGTATACTAATAACAGATAAAATATATCAAACATTTTATTCCTATTATTCCTCATTATATGGTAACGATACCACACCAAATAAAACCAAACTATCCAACTTCCTACAACAATTCAGCCCAACCACAACTCTAACAAAAGAAATGCAAAACATCATGGCATCTGAAATCACCAATACCAAAGTAACACATGACATTACATAATTAAAACCCCACAAAGCCCCAGGACCAGATGTTTTTTAGGTATTTATTAAAAAAAAATTTATTAAAAAAATTCGCAACACAACTAACCCCACATTTAGTAAAACTATTTAACAACCTTTGTCAAGGAGAAGCACTACCACCTGAAATGAATATGGCCCATATTACCCTTTTACCCAAACCAGGAAAAGAAAACACAGAAACAAAAACCTACCACCCAATATCCTTAATAAACCAGGACATAAACATTTTCACAAAAATAAACTGAATCAATACCTTCCTCCCCATCTGGTACACCCCGATCAAGTGGGCTTTGTGCCAGGACGCCAAGCATGTGACAATATAAGGAGACTATGCAACTTAACTGAATATATGACAAAATACAAAATACCTGGATGTCGAAGTAATTTACAATGTGATGCACCGCTCTGAGTTCCCAATGATCAATGTTTAATTGTTTGAATATAAAATCAATTAAAAATATTGAACAATATAAACTTCAGAGCATGTTTAATTGTTGCAGGGGGATCTAGGTAGATAGTCCCATTGGGCTGCTTAGTGGCATTTGAGATTCAATTTTGAAAAATGTAGGGTGATGCATTTTGGACTTAAAAATCCTTGTGCTGCTTATACTATAAATGGCTCTGTGTTAAGTGATTCCCTGTTGGAAAGGGATCTTGGAGTTTTGGTGGCCTCAATGAGGCTGATGTTGCCGGCGTCTTGATCCGATGCAACGTCTTCGGGCTGGTGACACCAACCCCACTCAGGTCGCCGATGCCAGGCAGACTCACTGCGGTGTGTACAATTTGTAATTATTTTCTCGTCTTGTCACCCCCATACCTTAAGCAAAAAGAGTATATCATAAAGAAAGAGAGAAGAGGGAGTAGAGAGGGGAAGAGGGGTGAGGGAGAAGGGGTGGGGTAATTGCCAGGTTATTGTGTACTCATATTATTAACAATTACCAATTGAATGATTTGAATTACACCTTATACAGCAGGTTTTTTTGTAATTGAAGATGGGGGGGTGTTCGAATGGGGTTTCCTTGGTTGTGTGAACGAGGTGCGTCAGGGGACACTCTGAGTTCAGACTTTTGTATCTGTCTGATTCTGAAGGCTATCCATATCGACCATTGCATGGTAAATTTTATTTATTTTCAGCCATAGCTGTGAGCTCCTCCATTCGATGATCGGTTGAGTTCCGAAATCCATTCTTTAAGGAGGGGACGGTATGTTTTTTCCAGTGCCGGGGGATCATCGCTCTGCCTGCAATTAAGAAGAAGCGTTAGAGTGGTGGGTCTGATGTCTATCCGAGATGATATTTAGGAGAATTAGTTGAGGCAGGCAGGGGATCTGGGCTGTGGATTTCATTGTATAGTTTTATGATCTGTGGTCCAAAGCTGTTTTTAACGGAGGACATTCAAACCATATGTGAAGTATGGTGCCATGGTCCTTTGGCATCTCCAGCAGGTGGTTTGATATTGAGGGGATATTTTATGCAGCAGTGTAGGACATCTGTACATCTCGTGAGAAGTTTTATATTTTTTTCTTGCGCCTGCAAGCTCTCGAGAGCTTGTTGTAAGAATTAAAGTTGTTCCCATTGTTCTTTGGAGAATTAAAGGTGTGAGGTCTTTCTCCATTTTCGTGTGAATGTTGGGAGTTGGTCCGTATTGTACATTGTAGGATAGGTATATGGTGATATTAGGTGTTGTGGGGTAGAAGATCTTGTGCATAAGAGGTTCAAATGACGTTGGTGTTGTTTACATTTTTATCCTTCAATTAACTTTTGTGTATGTTTGTAGTTATCGGTATTGGAACTGTGCCAGGGGGGTAATTGGTAGTTTATCCATTATTGTTTGATTGGGATTAGCTGTTTCTGTTTTATGATTGGCCCAATCTCGGTATGTCCATTTTTTCAATATCAGAAATGGGTTTGATTGTAGGCAGGGTAGAAATTGTGGGGAGTGGGTATTGGTGTATGTAGCCGGGGATTTTGGTAGAGATCATGCTCTTTAGGATTTGTCCCACATTTGAAGGATATGAGGAAGAAGGAGGATTGTATGAAAGGTTTCCATTCTGCCGGCGGAGCCAGGGTAATGTTTTAGGGGTTGAAGGGCTAGTTTAGTGACCACCTCGACCCAGAGCTTGTCTTCTGTATGATGGAACCAGTCTGTTATGTGGGTTAGCAGTATTGCGTAATGGTATTTTTTTGTCGGTAGGTTTAAGGAACACTAAACCCCCAAAATTAAGATGTCCCATTCGTTTCTATTATTCAACAGGGAGGTGAGAAGCTTATTCTACCTCCCTGTAAATAATAGGACGCTCGGAGGACCTGGAACTTACCTTACCCGCCGCTCCACTCGCAGCCGCTCCTGCACAGACAGCTGTTCTGTCCGATCGCGCGCCCTGTCTTTTAAATTGGCGCGCATGCGCATAAGACAGGGCGCGTGGTCGGGACAGAGCGGCTGTCAGTGCAGGAGCGCTGCGAGTGGAGCGGCGTGTAGGTAAGTTCGGTCCTCCGAGCATCCTATTATTCACAGGGAGGTGAGAATAAGCGTTCTCACCTCCCTGTGAATAATAAAACGAATGGGACATAGTTATTTTGGGGGCTAAAGGGGAGTTTACAGGTCCTTTAAGCCTCCATCCTCCTTTCGTCTGGTTGTAGTTGCGAATTTGAGTCTTGGGGGGTTTTTTCCCCAGATATAGTGGGTCATTAGCCTTTGGAGTGATTTGAAGAACATGGTGGCAGAGCTATGGGTATAGCTTGCATGATATATAATATTCTAGGTAAGACATTCATTCGGATAACATTGACTTTCCCAAACCAAGAGTGATTTTTATTTACCCAATTGCCCAGGTCGGAGGAAAGCTAAGGAGGGGGGTAAAATTCAGTTGGTATAGATCCTTTAAATTTGTGGGATTTTAATCCCTAGGTATTTGATAGAGTCTTTCTGTGTTTTAAAGGGAAAATTATTTTTGATGGCGTTGAATTCCTCTTCTGGTAGGGTGATGTTTAGACAGTTTGATTTTTGAAAATTTACTTTGAAGTTGCTCAAAGCGCCATAAATTCGTATTTCTGACAGTAAATTCGGGATTGAGATATGAGGGTTGGAGATGTATAGGAGCAGATCATCTGCGTATAGGGCTAATTTGTGGTTTGTTTGATTTATTGTTATGCCGGAGATATTGGGGTTGGATGTAATTGCGTTGGCGAGGTGTTCCATGGTTAGGGTGTAGAGTAGCGGTGAAAGGGGGCAGCCTTGGCGGGTGCCGTTGTATAAACGGAAGGGTTCGGATAATTGGCCGTTTATTTGAACTTTTGCGGAGATGTGTGAGTACAGCGCCATTATTTTATTTAAGCATTGTTGGCCCACTCCAGCTTGGGTCAAAGCCAGCCTTAAGAAGTCCCAAGTGACCCTATTGAACGCCTTTTCGGCATCTAAAGAAAGGAGGCATAGAGGAGTTTTTGTTTTATGTGCTTGATCTATTGCAATTATGGTTTGATAGTATGTCTCTCCCTTCCCTGCCAGGGATAAATCCCACTTGATCTCTGTTGATCGGTGGGGCTAGGAGTTTTAGTCTTGAGGCTAACATTTTAGCATATATTTTTATGTCAATATTAATTAAAGATATGGTAGGTAACTACTGCACGTAGTCGGGTCCTTATTAGCTTTCGGTATGACCACAATATGTGTCTCTAGCCGCCTGTGGGGAAAGGAGAGTCTGGAGAGATATTGTGTATGCTTTGAGTAGTTGTGGTGATATTTCTTTTTGGAAGAGTTTGTGAAATGGGGTTATGAATCCGTCTGGTCCTGGGCTTTGTTCCCTTTAAAGGATGAAATGGTTTCATTAGTTCGGTCATGGAAATGGTGATGTCTAGGGATAATTTTGTTCTGGTGTTAGAGCAGGTATTCTGTTTTCCTGAGATACTCTTCCGTTTCTATTATGTTGTGGTGGGGGTAGAGTATGTGGTGTTTGGATTGCATATATTTGGAATAGAAAATTTTAAATTGCTCAGCGATGTCCTCCGACCTGTGCACTAATACATCTCGGGCGGATTTTACCTTTGGATAAACGTTTTGGTTTTTTTATTCTGAGGGAGTTAGCCAAAGGTCTGCCACATTTGTCACTCTGTTTTGTAATCTTGTTAAGCAGTAGGCTATTGAGGGTGTGAAGGAGTTGACCTCTGATTTGCATTAATTCTTGTTGTGTTTCTGCGTCTCTGCGTAGTTTATGTGTAGTTTCTTAATATTTCATATTGTAAGTGTAGGATGTGTTTAGCGATTCTCTTTTATTCTTGTCGTGTTTTATTAAAATACCTCTAAGAACACATTTTAAGGCTTCCCATGGTATGGGGCGGGCGGGGATCTGATTGGTGGGTTTCCGTGAATATGATATGTTACGTTGGATATCTTGTGTGCAGGTTTTGTCTCTCAATAAGTGTCATTTAGTTTCCAGTTCCATGGCGGTTTAGAGTTTGGGGTATCTCTATTGTGAGATAAACCGGGGAATGTGTTGACCATACGGATATTCCCACGAGCATTCTGGTCGCCATGATAGTAGATTATGGGAAGTTAAAACATGTCTATTCTACTGTAGTGTTGTGAGGGGCAGAATGTAAGTGTAATCTTTGTATTTGGGTGTAATTCTCCCAGATGTCCATGATTTGAGTGTTTGAAGTTTCGTTTGAGTTTATTGAGGGCTCTGTAGGAGATGTGTGTGTGTCCTGATGTAGAGTCTAGTTTTGGGTCAGTACCAGATTAAAATCGCCCCCTAATATTATATGTCCGTTGGCGAACTTGATTAGTTGTTCGAGATAATGGATGCTTGTATGATTTGTGACTCTTTAGGTAAATACCAATAGAGCTAGTGTGAGTCTGTGTTCATGTATGGTGATGTTTAGCATTACATATCTGCCATGTAAGTCTATTTGCGTGTCAGTGATTACTGCGTTTAATTTTTGTGGGTGATGGATACCCCTTTGATTTAGCCTCTGGTTTGTGCTGTGGAAACCATTGAGTGTAATTTTTGTCCCAAATTGTAAGGGTTGCATCCGTCTTAAAATGTGTTCTCTTGCAACATGATTATGTCTATTCTTTCCTGTGCATTTGATATAGAATTTGTGAACGTTTTTGAGGTACGTTTGACCTTTCGCGTTTAATGTTGCAGACCTTTAGCTTCGTCTCTATATCAGCCATAAATGTTTTTTTTCCTGTAAGTAGTTATAGGCCTGGCTATTAGGATGGGAGGAGATTTGGGAGGGGGGGAGACGATAGGGAGGGGAGGAATGAATAAGTATAGAAAAGAAGTCTCTTGTGCAGTACAGAGGCTACCGCCGCACCTTCACTTTGTGACATATGCTGTCTACAACAGTTAGAGTATTAAGGTGTTAGTATAGAGGGGGCACTTACACACGCACAAGATGCTTATATCAGGACCAGTGGTCCTGAGCAGGTTTGAAAACTATTAGAAGGCATATAAAACATGTCGTTTTTAAACAACATTATAAAACGTATAAACAAAATAAACAAAAATATAGAACATGATCAGTTTTGTGCCTGGTAAAAAAACCTTATACCGTTGACCACCCGAGTCCCTTGGGAGGTTTTATCCCTGTGGGGATAGAGGTTGTCGCAGGTCTCATCGGTGTCACGTGCCCCTTAGTGTCTTTTGTGTGATGGATTAGGAATTGAAAATTCCTATTTGTTGCCCCAGAAGGTGAGTTTGGGAGTTTGGGGGACCTGTTATATGCATTGTAGGGGGATTTTGGCATGCTGCTTTTCCTTGAGTATGGAGTGGCTTCCTGAGTCATGCGTTTAGCCGGGATATTTTCCTTGAAGGTTTTTGTGTTCTCCAGGCTTCTCTCCTTGGTGTGTATTAGTAAGGGTAGGTTGATCCATTCCGGGAGGAGACTTGAGGTAAGTCCAATTTGTTCAGGAACACATGAAGATTTCCAGGTCTGGAGAATAGTGGTTTTACCATCTTTTTTTGCTATGAGAGAGAATGGAAACCCCACTTATATGGAATGTTGCGCTCTTGTTATAGGGAGAGTAAGGGTTTGAGGGCCCTCCTCTGTGTAGTGTCCTGCGTGACAGATCTGAGAACAGGGACAGCCGAGCTTCATTGAAATTATATCAGTGCAGTTTCTTGCTTTTGCCATTTTTGCCCTTTTATTGGTTAATGGACGCAGCAGATTACGTCCGGGTCTGGAGTCGTTGCTTTCCCTGGGGCGTAAAGCTCGGTGTGCTCTGTCTAGCTCTATGGAGAATCTTCTGGTAGTTCAAGTAAGGTATGAAGATTTTTTGAAAACTTTGGGTAGGTCTGCGTTGTTATGTTTTCAGGAAAGCCCTTATATTGTTTCTGCGACCCTATTCTCGAGATCATCGAGCTGATTAAGGAGGGAGCGGGTAGTGCCTTTTGGCCTGTCATGTCAGCGCCTATTTGTGCTAAGGCAGTTTTCGTGTTGTTCAGTTTGTGTTTCTAGCTCCCCTACCTTGTTGCTGATTTCTTTTATATCGGCTCGCAGTGATGCAATCCTCCTTACAGGTCTGCTCAACCTTTGTTAGTTGTTGGCGAAGTCTCCTTTGGTAGGTAGTGATCGTAGGACCAATCTGAGGTCATCTAGGTGTTCTGCGTCCTCTTCTGAATCGGAGGGGGAGCTTGGGTGTTCCTTGTGGTCTGGGCTCTCACTGCGTTCCGCCATCTTGGATTTGGGGTCCGATTTGGGTTTGCTGAAAAACTGCTTAGGTTAGGATTTGTGGCTCCGCTTTGTGAGGCTGGTGTCCTTGGGGGTTTAGGTCTACCCATTTCGATTTTGGAGGTTTTTAGGGGCAATTAGCTCTGCTTAAACGGGGATGAGATCAGAGCTTCTCACTACATGCGACCGAACGGGATCCGCGTCACCCCCAACATTCATAATTTTTAGAAGCATTGGTTGCCTAACTTAATTTTTGCATACCTGGATTCAGTGAAATGTGAACATTTTTATTTGGTTGTCCCCAAAATATCCGCTTTACCATCAGATTCAGAATATTAATATTTGCAGTGTATATCAAGTATACATTGGTTACTTGATACCCGAATATTTCGGCCTCCTCTAAGGCTACATTCACACTAGAAACAGAACAAAACGGGCCACACAACGGATAGTCCATTTTGTTTGTCCGTTTTTAGTGCTCCATTTTCTGCTGGATTTTTAATCAAAACGCGTCCATTTCCGGACAGAAATGCATGCAGCAGTACTTTTTTGTACTGGGTCAATCCATCCATTAAAAAATGGACCGCAATGAGCGTTTCTGTCTGGGAACGGACACAAACTGATCTAGTGTGAACAAAACCTAAAATTTTTTTCTTAGCATCCTGGAAATCCACCAATTTATTAATAATAACAGCAGTTTTACTGCCAAATGATTTTTGTGAGCCCATATGTGATATGTTTCAATCCACCACGCAACCTTTTTCAAGCATGCAGTATAGGAATTGCTCCTGCTTGCAATATTGGCCAGGAGCACTGATGTTTTTTGCAACATAAAGGACTTTTATTATTGAGGGCATAAATAAATAAGTAATATTGCTTGATGTAGACTCAGCTGGTCTCTCTATTTGATCTAACTGGGAGCACAGTTTGCAGACTTCATGCACCTTCATTATGGTGGGATATTCATAGAATATTATATGAACCATGAGACATGTCTTTCCTACAGAACTATATAATAAACAAAATGAATATTAATGAGTTAATATGTACCAGAAGTTCCCTGCAAAGATGCTTGTGATTTTGAAGCAATATGTTTGCAGCAACAGACACATTTGTTTTCCATCAGGTTTAAAGGGTATATTTAAACTAAAGAAATCGAATTTTCAAAATTCACAGCATTTCTAGTATTGCACAGTTTGGTCAATACCATTATGTTCTGCACATGTTCAATCCGAAGCTACAGCAGAAACCTTTTACAGTTGGTCACACCCTCTAATAATAATAACCTCTAGCCCAGTGTTTCTCAACCAGTGGTCCGGGGACCCCTAGGGGTCCCTGAGAGGTTGCATGGGGGTCCTCAAGAGATTGCCATAAATGTATGGATCCAGCATTTTTACGAAAACAGATATATTTTTCTATATATTTATCATTCTGTGTTTTTTGTCGTATGAATTATGTGTTTGGTGTTGATGTCTGAGATATAAAAAAAAATAACTAATGTTTTAATGTAAGGGTTCCCCCCTGATGTGAATTTGAGTGCATTTTTTTCAATAGAGATGTATAAATTAAGTTTTTGATCATTTGATGACAAAGATAAATAATATATAATCATAATTTTATGTAGGGGGTCCCCAAGACACGAAAATTGTTTTAAGGGGTCCCCACAGATAAAAAGGTTGAGAAACACTGTTCTAGCCAATCCTTTTACAGTATAGATAAAGCAAGGAAGCATGTGACTGATGTCAGGAGGTGTGACCAGACACTGCACATACATATAATTACTTTGTCCATTTCTTAAGAGGCTTATATTTACTTTAATACAATATACTGGAGTGGGATTTTATAGACTATTGGTGTTTTCTGTGGGGTTGTTTTCAGATTCTAAAAATAAAAATGTGGGTTTAGTTCTCTTTAAATTTGAGCTGTAGATCCTGAGAAATTATCATTTGAAATCACAGCATGTACCAGGAAAAATCACTAGTCACTCCAGATGCAGAACTTATATGTGTCCTATCACTGACCTTATACTAGGATCTTTGGCTACCTTCCAGTACACTTTTACAACAATTAAGAGAATCAGCAGATAAAGAAGCCAGGGAGGGGGAGGGAGATGTGTAAGCAGGCAGGGTCTATGGTGAGGCTGTGCAGAACGTATATGTGTCGCAGACACTACAAGAAGGCAGTGAGGAAGGAGGGGTAGGTGGATTATTAGTACTCACTAAACATTAATAATTTAATGACAAAGCAAGCACGATAAATATGTGAAGTAGCACCATTTACTTTCGATTTTAGTTTTAGATAATGTAAAGTTGTTTGAGTGAGTATAGTAACCCTTTAATAAAAACAAGGTTTAGCCTATCTCTTCTATTAATTGTCTAAGCAACTATACAGGCAAAATATAAATATTCATAGATAGAATTTGGTATGGGTACAGATTGCCATAAATCCCACCATGAAAAGAAATGGAGAAAAATAAATTGAGTGTGAATTGGTAATTCACTGATTAATATGTTGGAGCGGGTACGGAAAAAGATGAACATAAAGAACACATAAGGTACAAAACAATATGGAACAATTTGTGGTGCAATACATTTAAGGAATTAGTATGAAAGAAAGGGAAGTGGATAAGGACCATGTTAAAGTAGGACATATTGATTGTAAGCAATGCATCCTCCTACTTTTACACTGAGATTTTAGCCAATACATTTGTTGGTTTTTTGATGGAAGTTAAAACTGTGGCCCTATAGCTGTTATAAACTATGTCTTCCAGTGCAAAATAGGCAAATGTATTCGGCTGACTGGATATCTGTAGATTTGGATTATACTGATTATTGATTAATGCATTGTGTTCCCCCTATATACAGTATATATTTTTAAATCCACTTTATTTTTCCACCTATAAGTAAGTGACAGCAATACAGAATGATGCAAGTGACTATGAAAGAAATCAGAATAAGTTTAAAAAAGATGGAAATTAGTTTTAGAACTGCAGCAATACCAATATCTTTGGTTAATAACCAACAAGAAGCACTTGTGATTTGGGCAATTGCATCTGAGCTTTCACATGGTGGTCACCCCAAGAATACAATACAATAGGAGTCACATAGCTTTAGATAGCTAGGCCACACTAATGTGTTTTGCGTGCACCATTTTTTAGGCAAACGCATGTGTTTTTATATTAAATTACGAAAATTTATGCACAAAAGCGACGCAACACGCGACAACGCAGATATCACACATGCAATTAATTTTAGGGCATACAGTATGTAGAAGGAAGGCGTTAAAGGTTTGTGTATCAGTTACATCTGTATTTAAAGGTTTCGTATGGTATTCCACCTGTAAAACAAATTTTTAACATGCTGTTCCCATCCATGTCCCCCACCCCAACTGCATAATTTTTTTTTTCAGAAAGCCCCCCAAATTCTTACTTACCCTCCCCTCGTTCCTCCGCCGCCGACGCATGCCGTCTGCTTGCGAGAATGCAAGCAGAGGTGCAGGACCGCAGTCGCGTCTGTGATTGGCTGAGCGGCAGCCAATCACGGACGCGCTGCCTGTCATTCAGTGCAGCGGAGAGAGGAGAGGTAAGTAAGAGTTTGGGGAGCTTTTTGAAAAAATTTTTATGCGGTTGGGGCTGGGGGACATGGGGGAGCAGCATGTTAAGGGGGTTTAATAGCTAGGGGAGGGATAGTAGAACGGGAGGAGAGGGAGGGGAGAAGGGCTGCAGTACGCATGGCAAATTCTACCGGAGGCAAGATAGCGGCAAGCCCTGCTATCCTCCGGTGGTTAGTTTTGGGACTTTGGGGGGGGGGGTCTACAGGAGAACCCTATGGAGACTGGGATGTGAGGAAAGGATTAAACTACACTACATGGTGGGGCCAGTAGTTGGGGGGATTATAGTTTTGGGGTGGCCATGCTTTAATATTAACATTATCTTGATTTTCTACCACCAAACTATTCTAATTTTTACCCTGACCATATTAAAGGGCATCTATATGTGGAAATGAACTTTTTTTTTTCTATAATCCCCACCACAACCCCTAGAGTGTCCTCACTTTTGAGATTCCCTCTCGTCTGTCTGAGATCAAACCAGTTAGAGAAACGTGATTGCATTCCTCTACTTCTACTTGGATGACTGTCAATCAGATCCCTGTGACGTGATCCCCCCTCCCTGCTCTGTAATAAACATAGAGATAACAGCATTAGCAGGGGGAGAGAGGTATCTTTGATGTTGATATTCTTAAAGGGTATCTCCACTCGTTTAAGTCTTGGTCTGCAGGTCCCGACGGACCTTGTCTTCTATGCGCATAGATCGCGCATGCGTATAGAACAAGGTCCGTCGGGACCTGTCAGACTACTCGCCGGGGGAGCGAGCGAACGGGATAGTTCTTACCTTCTCTCCTGCTCCTGTGTGTTCTATTGAAGAACGGAAGGTAAGGCCAGCTCCTTTACCTCCCGTTCTTCAATAGAACTGGATTATGAAAACTTAGAAAAACGAGTGGATACCCTTTAATAGCTTTCACTATTGATGATGGGTCACACAAGAGAGAGTTCGTAAATGTACTGTTCTCCTTCTTCTTCCCTGTCTCCAGGACAGCTGCTTGCTTTCTATTGGCCACTGTGGCGTGGGTGTGTTTTTCAGGATGTTGAACTTTTACTCCTACTGCACATGATAAGCTTGTCAGTTCGCAGAGTTGAGACATGGAGGAGTAACAGAGGGGAGGGGAAGGGGGGATTGCTGCACAGACATCTGACCCGTGGTTAACAAGAGTCACTGACAGAGATAGGATTAAGGCAGCACAGAGTACATGAATTTAACTTTGCAAAGGGGAAATGTGTTTTTTTCACTATAGATGCTCTTTAAAAGGCCTGTCCTGGACTGCCAGAAATGGTTGGGGCTTGGACGGTCTGACATGGTGTTTTTATATTCTGTGCTCATGTCATGCCTTACCACCTGTGATTTTTAGCAGGTAGTGGATTATCCAGAGAGAAAGTATTTACATTCAGCAACAGTCCAGGATAAATCCTGGTATAAAGTTGTGGACTCTTTTCTGTTGGCTTCTGCAGAACACAGCAGTTTGAAATGACCTCCTCTGAAAAGGCTATACAGTTATAGGGTCAACAGGGGGACCTAGATGACTGAATCTTATGGAAAGTTTAATGACATTTAGTGCTTAGCAAAGTGCAGCTGAGTGTAATGGAAAGTAAACTGGCTTTCGGAAAATCTAGGAATTCACAAACATCTGAAACATAAATGTGCTGGTTATCTGTCTGCAGCACCAGTAAGAATTTAGAGGTTTCACTTTCACAGATGACCAAAAGGAAATGGAAATGCTGACTTCATATGGAAGAATCTGATTATTTGGAAAAGAAAGTGAAAATAAATGTTTGATCCCAGACTTGTAAATCTGTTGTGTGATTAACTTTGTGAACCCAATTTGTTGTAGTTGATTAATCTGTCTTTGATTTCTTACACAGATTTACAAGATATGATGCACAGGAAAACAAGCCTTGAAACAGCTTTGCCCATTTGTAGTACCCTATATTCTTTGGTAAATGTTTAGGGGTATCTAAGTGCATATGGTAGAAATGGAAAGGGCTGTTGAGAGGGTGGGAGGTGTCCACAGGAGTTTTTAGCCACCCCACTTCAATGTTGTAGATATTTCTCCAGTGTTAATTATTAAAGCCGATACCGCGTTTGTCTTTTCAAGCATTGAATCAGCTTTAATGTCTACCTAGTGTGTGGCCAGCATTACTCTAGGGGATTCAGAGTCCGGGTTTGGGGGAGGCACGGTAAGCTGTCATGAATGGCATTTTTTTATCTCTCAATGCATCACAGTAAATATGTATTAGTAGACAGCTGGTAATACATTGTGCTTTCTATTAAAAAGCAAAATGTGTTTTTTTTTTTTTTATTCTTCATGTGTTGTGTTTGTTGGGCAATGCAAGAAAGTTAAAATGTTTGCCTAATGAGACTTTTTCTTTGAATTTGAACCATTCTGTTTGCAGAAATAGGAAGCATCAGCCTTACCACATTTTTTTTAATTGAAAAACGCATTGCTTTGTCTCTTAGCGGTTTCCTTCCTCTTTTTAGAGCTTTATAGGTTCAATAGATTAAATTGCTTAGTAAACACTGAAGTTGGACACTGGCTTTGCAATTATTGCCATGTTCAAGTACTGACGTTATAGATAGAATGTTGCTTTGTGTGGCAAGCAGTAAATACGTTTGGTTGAAGAAAATAAAATTACACATTTAAAATAAATTAATATATTGGTGTCCTTCTTAAGGGCAGTCCACCCCCAAAACTATAATCCCCCCAACTACTGCCCCACCATGTAGTGTAGTTTTAATCCTTACCTCACATCCCAGCTCCATAGGGTTCTCCTTAACCCCCCCCCCAAAGTCCCAAAACTAACCACCAGGAGGATAGCAGGGCTCTGCCTGCTATCTTGCCTCCGGATATATTTGCCATGCGCACTGCAGCCCTTCTCCCCCCTCCCTCCCCTCCCTCTCCCTCCCTCTCCCTCCCTCTCCCTCCCTCCCTCTCCCTCCCGTTCTACATCCCCCCCTAGCGTCACCCCCTTAATATGCTGCTCCCCCATGTCCCCCAGCCCCAACCGCATTTTTTTTTTTCAAAAGCTCCCCAAACTCTTGCTTACCTCTCCGCTTTCCTCCTCGCTGCACTGAATGACCGGCAGCAGCGTCCGTGATTGGCTGCCGCTCAGCCATCACAGACGCGACTGCCGGTCCCCGCCCTCTGCTTGCATTCTCGCAAGCAGAGGGCCGGCAGTGCGGCGGAGGAACGGGGGAGGTAAGTAAGAGTTTGGGGGCTTTCTGAAAAAAATATTTGTGCGGTTGGGGCTGGGGACCAGGGGAGCAGAATATTAAAATAAGTTTTGGGGTGGACATACCCTTTAAAGAAAATCATTTATTTTCTAAATAAATTGGATGATCCTGAAATTGACAGGCATTTAATGAGATGCACAACGTCCTTTTCCCAATTATTGGTCCCACTGGTGTCGTAAAAGGATGCTCACAGTAGAGTCCATGAGATGTGTGCTGTGAAGGTTGGGTATTTTCTACTTACAGTACTTGACATTATACTGTCAAATGACTGATCAGATCCATATTGCATACTATAAGACTTAAAAGAAAGCACACTGTTTGACCGTATAAATCAAAAATACTTTCTTTGGGGATTTTTACAACCTGATCAGTCTAATGGATTGTTGGTAACTTTGGCTTTTGCAGCCAGGTGTTTGGCTTCTTCTATGGAAACTATGATTGTTAGCCCTTTTAAGCACTTTGTACCCACCCCCCTCACTTGTAAATCTAAAATCACAATCTAAAACATCTTACATTTCAGCTGCATCCTTGGTTTTCAAAAACATTCTTCTGTGAGCAGTTTTGCTGTAGCTAGAATGGTGACAGAGTTTTGACAGTTGGATTGCTTTGTGCAGTCTTGACAGTTGGTTGTGGGGGAAAGTTAGTCGGATTGAAGTGGGAGTGGTTAAAAGAGGGAGGGGGGATACTGCTCCTAAACAAAATGCGTGCTGGATTGAAGCATGCAGCAACCCACACAAATCAGAGTAAGTGCTACTTACATGTATTCAATTATAGATTAAGATGAGCAAATCATTTTTTCAGTATGTCCCTTTAAAAAGAATCAGTTGGCCAAGTTCTAACTTTTGTCAAATTTAATCCTGCAAAATATTCTTGCAAGATAACAGTCACCCAAAACAATGTTTTAAAGGATGGATAGATTTACAATAGAAGACTCCTTTATTCACATACAAATATATATTCAAACAGTGTTTAGGTTACTTTGACTGAAGATACTAAGTCAGCTTCTTGATAATTTCTACAGGAGGATCACTTATCCAGAACAATGACAGTCCTTGAAGTGCCACATCCATCATGCTGATATTTCATTCAATTTCTTATTTTATAGAAAAAGGAAATGAATAGGAGGTAGAAGCACTTCCATGTTTGTTTTCTCTTAATGTTTTAAAACCATAGTGAGTTCAGAGAGTGATAAAGCTAAAAAGCACTGTTGTCTTGTAGGTAGAAATGACATAAAGATCTGTACTTGTGGGTGTTAGACTAGTGTTCATACAACCGATGTTTTTGTCATCTAGTTTTTTCTTGCAGGTATTGTCCTGAATAGAAATGTAAAGTCTAAAAATTAAAACAATTAAAACAAAAGATAGCTAAGAAGTTAAGGAACTGGCCCCAACATAATCCTTCCCAGACTTCCCAGAATATAAAATAAGCAATTTTAGGGGGGAATTTTTAAATATATTTATATTCCCTCGCAGAAGAGACTCACTGGCAGCCCTACTGTGATTGGCTAAGGCCGAATCACTGGAGGGGCTGCAACATTTACATTTTTGTTTGGGGATGGACATACCCTTAAAGGGCATGTCCACCCTTGAAATTTTTTTTTGATATACATTCCCCTTCCCCCCAGCCCCAACCGCTATATTTTTATATTAGAAAGTGCCCCAACTTTACTTACCTTCCCTCTTTCCTCCGCCCACACTGCCAGGCCCTCTGCTTGCGAGAAAATGCAAGCAGAGGAGCGGGAGCGGCAGTCGCGTCTGTATTGGCTGAGCGGCAGCCAATCACGGACGCGGCTGCCGGGAGTTCAGTGCGGCGGAGGAAAGAGGGAAGGTAAGTAATGTTTGGGGCACTTTCTAATAATAAAAAATAGCGGTTGGGCTGGGGGGACAGGGGGAATATTATATGTAAAGGGTTTTACGCTAGGGGGAGGGAATCCTAATCGAGAGGGAGGGAGGGAGGGGAGAAGGCTGCAGTACGCAGCCAAACTTCTCCCGGAGGCGAGACAGGAGGCAGAGTCCTATATGGACTCTGCTATCCTCCTGGTGGGCAGTTTTTGGGACTTTGGGGGGGGACTACAGGAGAACCATATGGAGCTGGGATGTGAGGTAAGGATTTTATTACACTACATGATGGGGCCATTACTGGGGGGATATAGTTTTGGGGGTGGACATGCCCTTTAAATATATGTAAGTTTAAGCACACAGTATGTTCTCCCCCACACAGTGTTAAAGGGAATATCCACCACTTAGGAAATCTTAATATGATAACCAGAACCCCTTAAAATGTAACTTCCAAATTAGTTAATGTTATTAAATATGCTTCCAGACAGAGATATCATACTTACAAGTTCACAATCAACAACCCTTCCTCCCCCTCCACTGCTGTTTCTCCGTTCTTTTTCCATTCCAAGCAGCAGCAGTGGAGGCTTTTCTGGAATGGCAGTCAGCCATTGGCTGTGACGTCACTTCATGTCTTCCTTACCCGAAAGTGGACAGTATAGTGAAGAGCCGTGGCGGTGGATCGCAGAGCTTGTAAGTTTGAGACTCTGTGAGCGTATTTAAAAATTTTAAATAAATGGAACTTACGGTAAGTTCGGTTTTAAGAGTGCTGGTTATCATATTAAAAGTTTTTCTAAGGGGTGGACATTCCCTTTAATACACAGTAAGTGCCACACATAGATGCATCTGAGTTCCGCAGCGGAGTGCGATGGCATCTGAGTTCCGCAGCGGAGTGCACCTCTTTATATAGGTTTGCAGAAAACCCTATCCATTTCTGATTGGTCAATTTTTTAATGCTTGGTTTCATGCTTTACATTAACCAATCAGATTTCAGGAAAGTTTATGAAATCTGATTGGTTAATGTAAAGCATGTAAACCAAGCATTAAAAAATTGACCAATCAGAAATGGATTAGGTTTTCTGCAAACCTATATAAAGAGGTGCACTCCGCTGCGGAACTCAGATGCCATCGCAGTAGATGGCTGAAGATAGAAGAAAGAAGCGGCTGGCAACATTGGCTCCGCTGAGGCCGACGGTGCCACGGGCTCACTGTATGACACCAACCCCACTCAGGTCGCCGATGCCAGGCAGACTCACTGCGGCCGACAGTGAGCCCGCTGGCACCGTCGGCCTCAGCGGAGCCAATGTTGCCAGCCGCTTCTTTCTTCTATCTTCAGCCATCTACTGCGATGGCATCTGAGTTCCGCAGCGGAGTGCACCTCTTTATATAGGTTTGCAGAAAACCCTAATCCATTTCTGATTGGTCAATTTTTTAATGCTTGGTTTACATGCTTTACATTAACCAATCAGATTTCATAAACTTTCCTGAAATCTGATTGGTTAATGTAAAGCATGTAAACCAAGCATTAAAAAAATTGACCAATCAGAAATGGATTAGGGTTTTCTGCAAACCTATATAAAGAGGTGCACTCCGCTGCGGAACTCAGATGCCATCGCACTCCGCTGCGGAACTCAGATGCCATCTATGTGTGGGCACTTACTGTGTATTAAAGGGAATGTCCACCCCTTAGAAAAACTTTTAATATGATAACCAGCACTCTTAAAACCGAACTTACCGTAAGTTCCATTTATTTAAAATTTTTAAATACGCTCACAGAGATCTCAAACTTACAAGCTCTGCGATCCACCGCCACGGCTCTTCACTATACTGTCCACTTTCGGGTAAGGAAGACATGAAGTGACGTCACAGCCAATGGCTGACTGCCATTCCCAGAAAAGCCTCCACTGCTGCTGCTTGGGAATGGAAAAAGAACGGAGAAACAGCAGTGGAGGGGGAGGAAGCGGTTGTTGATTGTGAACTTGTAAGTATGATATCTCTGTCTGGAAGCATATTTAATAACATTAACTAATTTGGAAGTTACATTTTAAGGGGTTCTGGTTATCATATTAAAAGATTTCCTAAGTGGTGGATATTCCCTTTAACACTGTGTGGGAGAGAACATACTGTGTGCTTAAACTTACAGTATATTTAAAGGGCATGTCCACCCCCAAAACTATAATCCCCCCAGTAATGGCCCCATCATGTAGTGTATAAAATCCTTACCTCACATCCCAGCTCCATATGGTTCTCCTGTAGTCCCCCCCCAAAGCCCCAAAACTGCCCACCAGGAGGATAGCAGAGTCCATATAGGACTCTGCCTCCTGCTCGCCTCCGGGAGAAGTTTGGCATGCGTACTGCAGCCCTTCTCCCCCTCCCTCCCCCTCCTCTCGATTAGGATTCCCTCCCCCTAGCGTAAAACCCTTTACATATAATATTCCCCCTGTCCCCCCAGCCCCAACCGCTTATTTTTTATTATTAGAAAGTGCCCCAAACATTACTTACCTTCCCTCTTCCTCCGCCGCACTGAACTCCCGCAGCCGCGTCCGTGATTGGCTGCCGCTCAGCCAATCACAGACGCGACTGCCGCTCCCGCTCCTCTGCTTGCATTTTCTCGCAAGCAGAGGGCCTGGCAGTGTGGCGGAGGAAAGAGGGAAGGTAAGTAAAGTTGGGGCACTTTCTAATAATAAAAATATCGGTTGGGGCTGGGGGACAGGGATTTTTAATCAAAAAAAAATTTCAAGGGTGGACATGCCCTTTAAGGGTATGTCCATCCCCCAACAAAAATGTAATATGTTGCAGCACCCTCCAGTGATTCGCGCCTTAGGCCAATCACAGTAGCGGCTGCCAGTCGAGTCTCTCTGCGAGGGAATATAAATATATTTAAAAATTCCCCCCATAAATTGCTTATTTATATTCTGGGAAGTCTGGGAAGGATTATGTTGGGGCCAGTTTCCTTAACTTCTTTAGCTATCTTTGTTTTTATTGTTTTAATTTTTAGACTTTACATTTCTTTCAGGACAATACCTGCAAGAAAAACTTAGATGACAAAAACATCGGTTGTATGAACACTAGTCTAACACCCACAAGTACAGATCTTTATGTCATTTCTACCTACAAGACAACAGTGCTTTTTAGCTTTATCATCTCTCTGAACTCACTATGGTTTTTAAAACATTAAAGAGAACAAACATGGAAGTGCTTCTACCTCCTATTTCATTTCCTTTTTCTATAAAATAAGAAATTGAATGAAATATCAGCATGATGGATTGTGGCACTTCAAAGGACTGTCATTGTTCTGGATAAGTGATCCTCCTGTAGAAATTATCAAGAAGCTGACTTAGTATCTTCAGTCAAAGTAACCTAAACACTGTTTGAATATATATTGTAATGTGAATGAAAGGAGTCTTCTATTGTAAATCTATCCATCCTTTAAAATACATTGTTTTGGGTGACTGTTATCTTTGCAAGAATATTTTGCAGGATTAAATTTGACAAAAGTTAGAACTTGGCCAACTGATTTTCTTTTTAAAGGGACACTATACTGAAAAAATGACTTTGCCTCATCTTAATCTATAATTGAATACATGTAAGTAGCACTTACTCTGATTTGTGTGGGTTGCTGCATGCCTTCAATCCAGCACGCATTTTGTTTAGGAGCAGTATCCCCCCTCCCTCTTTTAACCACTCCCACTTCAATCCGACCTAACTTTTCCCCACAAACCAACTGTCAAGACTGCACAAAGCAATCCAACTGTCAAAACTCTGTCACCATTCTAGCTACAGCAAAACTGCTCACAGAAGAATAGTTTTTGAAACCAAGGATGCAGCTGAAATGTAAGATGTTTTAGATTGTGATTTTAGATTTACAAGTGAGGGGGATGGGTACAAAGTGCTTAAAAGGGCTAACAATCATTAGTTTCCATAGAAGAAGCCAAACACCTGGCTGCAATATGCCAAAGTTACCAACAAATCCATTTAGACTGATCAGGTTGTAAAATCTCCCAAAGAAAGCTATTTTTGATTTATACGGTCAAAGCAGTGTTGCTTTCTTTTAAGTCTTATAGTATGCAATATGGATCTGATCATGTCATTTGACAGTATAATGTCAAGTTACTGTAAGTAGAAAATACCCTAAACCTTCACAGCACACATCTCATGGACTCTACTGTGAGCATCCTTTTACGACACCAGTGGGACCAATAATTGGGAAAAGGACGTTGTGCATCTCATTAACTGCCTGTCAATTTCAGGATCATCCAATTTATTTAGAAAATAAATGATTTTCTTTAAAGGGTATGTCCACCCCATAAACTTATTTTTAATATTCTGCTCCCCCTGGTCCCCCAGCCCCAACCGCACAAATATTTTTTTCAGAAAGCCCCCCAAACTCTTACTTACCTCCCCTCGTTCCTCCGCCGCACTGCCGGCCCTCTGCTTGCGAGAATGCAAGCAGAGGGGCGGGACCGGCAGTCGCGTCTGTGATTGGCTGAGCGGCAGCCAATCACGGACGCTGCTGCCGGTCATTCAGTGCAGCGGAGGAAAGCGGAGAGGTAAGCAAGAGTTTGGGGAGCTTTTTGAAAAAAAAAATATGCGGTTGGGGCTGGGGGACATGGGGGAGCAGCATATTAAGGGGGATTGACGCTAGGGGGAGGGATAGGTAGAACGGGAGGGAGGGGAGGAGGGAGGAGGGGAGGGAGAGGGAGGGAGAGGGAGGGGGGAGGGGGGGAGAAGGGCTGCAGTGATGGCAAATATCTACCGGAGGCAAGATAGCAGGCAGAGCCCTGCTATCCTCCTGGTGGTTAGTGTTGGGACTTTGGGGGGGGGGGTTACAGGAGAACCCTATGGAGCTGGGATGTGAGGTAAGGATTAAACTACACTACATGGTGGGGCCAGTAGTTGGGGGGATTATAGTTTTGGGGGTGGACATGCCCTTTAAGAAGGACACCAATATATTAATTTATTTTAAATGTGTAATTTTATTTTCTTTCACCCAAACGTATTTACTGCTTGCCTACACAAAGCAACATTCTATCTATAACGTCAGTACTTTGAACATGGCAATAATTGCAAAGCCAGTGTCCAACTTCAGTGTTTACTAAGCAATTTAATCTATTGAACCTATAAAGCTCTAAAAAGAGGAAGGAAACCGCTAAGAGACAAAGCAATGCGTTTTTCAATTAAAAAAAAATGTGGTAAGGCTGATGCTTCCTATTTCTGCAAACAGAATGGTTCAAATTCAAAGAAAAAGTCTCATTTAGGCAAACATTTTAACTTTCTTGCATTGCCCAACAAACACACCACATGAAGACATAAAAAAAAAAAAAACACATTTTGCTTTTAAAATAAGAAGCACAATGTATTACCAGCTGTCTACTAATACATATTTACTGTGATGCATTGAGAGATAAAAAAATGCCATTCATGACAGCTTTACCGTGCCTCCCCCAAACTCCGGACTCTGAATCCCCTAGAGTAATGCTGGCCACACACTAGGTAGACATTAAAGCTGATTCAATGCTTGAAAAGACAAACGCGGTATCGGCTTTAATAATTAACACTGGAGAAATATCTACAACATTGAAGTGGGGTGGCTAAAAACTCCTGTGGACACCTCCCACCCTCTCAACAGCCCTTTCCATTTCTACCATATGCACTTAGATACCCATAAACATTTACCAAAGAATATTATAGGGCTACTACAAATTGGGCAAAGCTGTTTCAAGGCTTGTTTTCCTGTGCATCATATCTTGTAAATCTGTGTAAGAAATCAAAGACAGATTAATCAACTACAACAATTTGGGTTCACAAAGTTAATCACAAACAGATTTACAAGTCTGGGATCAAACATTTATTTCACTTTCTTTTTCCAAATAATCAGATTTCTTCCATATGAAGTCAGCATTTCCATTTCCTTTTGGTCATCTGTGAAAGTGAAACCTTCTTAAATTCTTACTGGCTGCTGCAGACAGATAACCAGCACATTTTATGTTTCAGATGTTTGTGAATTCCTAGATTTTCCGAAAGCCAGTTTACTTTCCATCTACACTCAGCTGCACTTTGCTAAGCACTAAATGTCATTAAACTTTCCATAAGATTCAGTCATCTAGGTCCCCCTGTTGACCCTTATAACTGTATAGCCTTTTCAGAGGAGGTCATTTCAAACTGCTGTGTTCTGCCAGAAGCCTAACAGAAAAGAGTCCACAACTTTATACCAGGATTTATCAATGGACTGTTGCTGAATGTAAATACTTTCTCTCTGGATAATCACATACCTGCTAAAATTCACAGGTGGTAAGGCATGACATGAGCACAGAATATACAAACACCATGTCAGACCGTCCAAGCCCCAACCATTTCTGGCAGTCCAGGACAGGCCTTTTAAAGAGCATCTATAGTGAAAAAAACACATTTCCCCTTTGCAAAGTTAAATTCATGTACTCTGTGCTGCCTTAATCCTATCTCTGTCAGTGACTCTGTTTAACCACGGCGTCAGATGTCTGTGCAGCACTCCCCCCTTCCCCCTCCCCTCTGTTACCTCCTCCATGTCTCAACTCTGGCTAACTGACAAGCTTATCATGTGCAGTAGGAGTTAAAAGTTCAACATCCTGAAAAACACACCCACGCACAGTGGCCAATAGAAAGCAAGCTGTCCTGGAGACAGGGAAGAAGAAGGAGAACAGTACAATTTACGAACTCTCTCTTTGTGACCCATCATCAATCAGTGAAAGCTATTAAAGGGTATCTCCACTCGTTTTTCTAAGTTTTCATAATCCAGTTCTATTGAAGAACGGGAGGTAAAGGAGCTGTGCCTTACCTTCCGTTCTTCAATAGAACACACAGGAGCCAGGAGAGAAGGTAAGAACTTACCCGTTCGCTCGCTCCCCCGGCGAGTAGTCTGACAGGTCCCGACGGACCTTGTCTTCTATACGCATGCGCGATCTATGCGCATAGAAGACAAGGTCCGTCGGGACCTGCAGACCAAGACTTAAACGAGTGGAGATACCCTTTAAGAATATCTAACATCAAAGATACCTCTCTCCCCCTGCTAATGCTGTTATCTCTATGTTTATTACAGAGCAGGGAGGGGGGATCACGTCACAGGGATCTGATTGACAGTCCAAGTAGAAGTAGAGGAATGCAATCACGTATTCTTCTAACTGGTGTATCTCAGGACAGAGAGGGAATCTCAACAAAGTGAGGACACTCTAGGGGTTGTGGGGAATTATAGAAAAAAAAAAGTTCATTTTCCCACTATAGATGCCCTTTAATATGGGTCAGGGTAAAAATTAGAATAGTTTGGTGGTAAGAAATCAAGATAATGTTTAATATTAAAGGGCATGGCCACCCCCAAAACTATAATCCCCCCAACTACTGGCCCCACCATGTAGTGTAGTTTAATCCTTTCCTCACATCCCAGCTCCATAGGGTTCTCCTGTAGACCCCCCCCCCCAAAGTCCCAAAACTAACCACCAGGAGGATAGCAGGGCTCTGCCTGCTATCTTGCCTCCGGTAGATATTTTGCCATGCGTACTGCACCCTTCTCCCCCCCTCCTCTCCCTCCCGTTCTACTATCCCTCCCCCTAGCTTTAAACCCCCTTAACATGCTGCTCCCCCATGTCCCCCAGCCCCAACCGCATAAAAATTTTTTCAAAAAGCTCCCCAAACTCTTACTTACCTCTCCTCTTTCCTCCGCTGCACTGAATGACAGGCAGCCGCGTCCGTGATTGGCTGCCGCTCAGCCAATCACAGACGCGACTGCCGGTCCTGCACCTCTGCTTGCATTCTCGCAAGCAGAGGACCGGCAGTGCGGCGGAGGAACGAGGGGAGGTAAGTAAGAATTTGGGGGGCTTTCTGAAAAAAAAATTTATGCAGTTGGGGCTGGGGGACATGGGGGAACAGCATGTTAAAAATTTGTTTTACAGGTGGACATACCCTTTAAATACAGATGTTAACTGTATACACAAACCTTTAACGCCTTCCTTCTCACATACTGTATGCCCTAAATCTAATTGCATGTGTGATATCTGCGTTGTCGCGTGTTGCGTCGCTTTTGTGCATAAATTTTCGTAATTTAATATAAAAACACATGCGTTTGCCTAAAAAATGGTGCACGCAAAACACATTAGTGTGGCCTAGCTCTAAAGCTATGTGACTCCTATTGTATTGTATTCTTGGGGTGACCACCAGTGAAAGCTCAGATGCAATTGCCCTAAATCACAAGTGCTCTTTTGTTGGTGATTAACCAAAGATATTGGTATTGCTGCAGTTCTAAAACTAATTTCCATCTTTTTTAAACTTATCTGATTTCTTTCATAGTCACTTTGCATCATTCTGTATTGCTGTCAACTTACTTATAGGTGGAAAAATAAAGTGGATTTAAAAATATATACTGTATATAGGGGGAACACAATGCATTAATCAGTATATCCAAAACATCTACAGAGTATCCAGTCAGCCAGAATACATTTGCCTATTTTGCACTGGAAGACATAGTTATAACAGCTATAGGGCCACAGTTTTAACTTCCATCAAAAAACCAACAAATGTATTGGCTAAAACTCAGTGTAAAAGTAGGGAGTGCATTGCTTTACAATCAATATGTCCTACTTTAACATGGTCCTTATCCACATTCCCTTTCATTTCATACTAATTCCTTAAATGTTATTGCACCACAAATTGCTTCCATATTGTTTTGTACCTTATGTGTTCTTTATTGTTCATCTTTTTCCGTACCCGCTCCAACATATTAATCAGTGAATTACCAATTCACACTCAATTTTATTTTTCTCCATTTCTTTTCATGGTGGGATTTATGGCAATCTGTACCCATACCAAATTCTATCTATGAATATTTATATTTTGCCTGTTTATAGTTGCTTAGACAATTAATAGAAGAGATTAGGCTAAACCTTGTTTTTATTAAAGGGTTACTATACTCACTCAAACAACTTTACATTATCTAAAACTAAAATCTGAAAGTAAAATGGTGCTACTCACATATTTATCTGTGCTTGCTTTGTCATTAAATTATTAATGTTTAGTGAGTACTACTAATCCACCTACCCCTCCTTCCTCACTGCCTTCTTGTAGTGTCTGCGACACATATACGTTCTGCACAGCCTCACCATAGACCCTGCTCTGCTTACACATCTCCCTCCCCCTCCCCCTGGCTTCTTTTATCTGCTGATTCTCTTAATTGTTGTAAAAAGTGTACTGGAAGGTAGCCAAAGATCCTAGTATAAGGTCAGTGATAGGACACATATAAGTTCTGCATCTGGAGTGACAGTTTTTTCCTGGTACATGCTGTGATTTCAAATGATAATTTCTCAGGATCTACAGCTCAAATTTAAAGGAGAACTAAACCCACATTTTTATTTTTTAGAATCTGAAAACAACCCCACAGAAAACACCAATAGTCTATAAAATCCCACTCCAGTTATATTGTATTAAGTAAATATAAGCCTCTTAAGAAATGGCAAAGTAATTAATGTATGTGCAGTGTCTGGTCACACCTCCTGACATCAGTCACATGCTTCCTTGCTTTATCTAACTGTAAAAGGATTGCTAGAACAGTTTTTCTCAACCTTTTTATCTGTGGGGACCCCTTAAACAATTTTCGTGTCGGGGGACCCCCTACATAAATTATGATTATATATTATTTATCTTTGTCATCAAATGATAAAATTAATTTATACATCTCTATTGAAAAAATGCACTCAAATTCACATCAGGGTGGGAACCCTTACATTAAAACATTAGTTTATTTTTATTTATATCTCAGACATCAACACCAAACACATAATTCATACAGAACATAAAACACAGAATGATAAATATATAGAAAAATATATCTGTTTTCGTAAAAATGCTGGATCCATACATTTATGGCAATCTCTTGAGGACCCCCATGCAACCTCTCAGGGACCCCTAGGGGTCCCCGGACCACTGGTTGAGAAACACTGGGCTAGAGGTTATTATTATTAGAGGGTGTGACCAACTGTAAAAGGTTTCTGCTGTAGCTTCGGATTGAACATGTGCAGAACATAATGGTCATTGACCAAACTGTGCAATACTAGAATGCTGTGAATTTTTGAAAATTCGATTTCTTTAGTTTAAATATACCCTTTAAACCTGATGGAAAACAAATGTGTCTGTTGCTGCAAACAATATTGCTTCAAAATCACAAGCATCTTTGCAGGGAACTTCTGGTACATATTAACTCATTAATATTCATTTTGTTTATTATATAGTTCTGTAGGAAAGACATGTCTCATGGTTCATATAATATTCTATGAATCTCCCACATAATGAAGGTGCATGAAGTCTGCAAACTGTGCTCTCTCAGTTAGATCAAATAGAGAGACCAGCTGAGTCTACATCAAGCAATATTACTTATTTATTTATTGCCCTCAATAATAAAAGTCCTTTATGTCTGGCAAAAAACATCAGTGCTCCTGGCCAATATTGCAAGCAGGAGCAATTCCTATACTGCATGCTTGAAAAAGGTTGCGTGGGATTGAAACATATCACATATGGGCTCACAAGAAAATCATTTGGCAGTAAAACTGCTGTTATTTATTAATAAATTGGTGGATTTCCAGGATGCTAAGAAAAAAATTTTAGGTTTTGTTCACACTAGATCAGTTTGTGTCCGTTCCCAGACAGAAACGCTCATTGCGGTCCATTTTTTTAATGGATGGGATTGACCCAGTACAAAAAAGTACTGCTGCATGCATTTCTGTCCGGAAATGGACGCGTTTTGATTAAAAATCCAGCAGAAATGGAGCACTAAAAACGGACAAACAAAATGGACTATCCGTTGTGGCCCGTTTTGTTCTGTTTCTAGTGTGAATGTAGCCTTAGAGGAGGCCGAAATATTCGGGTATCAAGTAACCAATGTAATACTTGATATACACTGCAAATATTAATATTCTGAATCTGATTGGTAAACGGGATATTTTGGGGACAACCAAATAAAAATGTTCACATTTCACTGAATCCAGGTATGCAAAAAATTAAGTTAGGCAACCAATGCTTCTAAAAAATTATGAATGTTGGGGGGTGACGCGGATCCCGTTCGGTCGCATGTAGTGAGAGCTCCTGATCTCATCCCCGTTTAAGCAGAGCTAATTGCCCCTAAAAACCTCCAAAATCGAAATGGGTAGACCTAAACCCCCAAGGACACCAGCCTCACAAAGCGGAGCCACAAATCCTAACCTAAGCAAGTTTTTCAGCAAACCCAAATCGGACCCCAAATCCAAGATGGCGGAACGCAGTGAGAGCCCAGACCACAAGGAACACCCAAGCTCCCCCTCCGATTCAGAAGAGGACGCAGAACACCTAGATGACCTCAGATTGGTCCTACGATCACTACCTACCAAAGGAGACTTCGCCAACATACTAACAAAGGTTGAGCAGACCTGTAAGGAGGATTGCATCACTGCGAGCCGATATAAAAGAAATCAGCAACAAGGTAGGGGAGCTAGAAACACAAACTGAACAACACGAAACTGCCTTAGCACAAATAGGCGCTGACATGACAGGCCAAAAGGCACTAACCCGCTCCCTCCTTAATCAGCTCGATGATCTCGAGAATAGGGTCCGCAGAAACAATATAAGGGTCTTTCCTGAAAACATAACAACGCCAGACCTACCCAAAGTTTTACAAAAAATCTTCAATACCTTACTTGAACTACCAGAAGATTCTCCCATAGAGCTAGACAGAGCACACCGAGCTTTACGCCCCAGGGAAAGCAACGACTCCAGACCCCGGGACGTAATCTGCTGCGTCCATTATTACCCAATAAAAGGGCAAATAATGGCAAAAGCAAGAAACTGCACTGATATAAATTTCAATGAAGCTCGGCTGTCCCTGTTCTCAGATCTGTCACGCAGGACACTACAACAGAGGAGGGCCCTCAAACCCTTACTCTCCCTATAACAAGAGCGCAACATTCCATATAAGTGGGGTTTTCCATTCTCTCTCATAGCAAAAAAAGATGGTAAAACCACTATTCTCCAAGACCTGGAAAATCTTCATGTGTTCCTGAACAAATTGGACTTACCTCAAGTCTCCCTCCCGGAATGGGATCAACCTACCCTTACTATATACACACCAAGGAGAGAAGCCTGGAGAACACAAAAACCTTCAAGGAAAAATATCCCGGCTAAACGATGACTCAGGAAGCCACTCCATACTCAAGGAAAGAGCATGCCAAAATCCCCCTACAATGCATATAACAGGTCCCCCACAACTCCCAAACTCACCTCTGGGGCAACAAATAGGAATTTTCAATTCCTAATCCATCACACAAAAGGACACTAAGGGGCACAGTGACCACCGATGAGACCTGCGACAACCTCTATCCCCAACAGGGATAAAAACCTCCCAAGGGACTCGGGTGGTCAACGGTATAAGGTTTTTTACCAGGCACCAAACTGATCATGTTCTATATTTTTGTTTATTTTGTTTATACTGTTTATAATGTTGTTTAAAACGTACATGTTTTATATGCCTTCTAATATGTTTTCAAACCTGCTCAGGACACTGGTCCTGATAATAAGCATCTTGTGCGGTGTAAGTGCCCCCTCTATACTAACACCTTAATACTCTAACTGTTGTAGACAGCATATGTCACAAAGTGAAGGTGCGGCGGTAGCTCTGTACTGCACAAGAGACTTCTTTTCTATACTTTCATTCCTCCCCTCCCTATCGTCTCCCCCCCCTCCCCAAATCTCCTCCCATCCTAATAGCCCAGGCCTATACTACTTACAGGAAAAAAAACATTTATGGCTGATATAGAGACGAAGCTAAAGGTCTGCACATTAAACGCGAAAGGTCTAAACGTACCTCAAAAACGTTCACAAATTCTATATCAAATGCACAAGGAAAGAATAGACATAATCATGTTGCAAGAGACACATTTTAAGACGGATGCAACCCTTACAATTTGGGACAAAAATTACACTCAATGGTTCCACAGCACAAACCCAGAGGCTAAATCAAAAGGGGTATCCATATCACTCCACAAAAAATTAAACGCAGTAATCACTGACACGCAAATAGACTTACATGGCAGATATGTAATGCTAAACATCACCATACATGAACACAGACTCACACTAGCTAATTGGTATTTACCTAAAGAGTCACAAATCACTACAAGCATCCATTATCTCGAACAACTAATCAAGTTCGCCAACGGACATATAATATTAGGGGGCGATTTTAATCTGGTACTAGACCCAAAACTAGACTCTACATCAGGACACACACACATCTCCTACAGAGCCCTCAATAAACTCAAACGGAAACTTCACAACACTCAAATCATGGACATCTGGAGAATATTACACCCAAATACAAAAGATTACACTTACTATTCTGCCCCTCACAACACTTACAGTAGAATAGACATGTTTTTAACTTCCCATAATCTACTATCATGGCGACCAGAATGCTCGGTGGGAATATCCGTATGGTCCAACCATTCCCCGGTTTATCTCACAATAGAGATACCCACAAACTCTAAACCGCCATGGAACTGGAAACTAAATGAACACTTATTGAGAGACAAAACCTGCACACAAGATATCCAACGTAACATATCTATATTCACGGAAACCCACCAATCAGATCCCACGCCCGCCCCATACCAATGGGAAGCCTTAAAATGTGTTCTTAGAGGTATTTTAATAAAACACGGCACAAGAATAAAAAGAGAATCTGCTAAACACATCCTACACTTACAATATGAAATATTAAGAAACTACACATAAACTACGCAGAGACGCAGAAACACAACAAGAATTAATGCAAATCAGAGGTCAACTCCTTCACACCCTCAATAGAGCCTACTGCTTAAGACAAGATTACAAAAACAGAGTGACAAATGTGGCAGACCTTTGGCTAACTCCCTCAGGAATAAAAAAACCAAAACGTTTATCCCAAAGGTAAAATCCGCCCGAGATGTATTAGTGCACAGGTCGGAGGACATCGCTGAGCAATTTAAAATTTTCTATTCCAAATTATATGCAATCCAAACACCACATACCTCCCCTACCACCCACAACATAATAGAAACGGAAGAGTATCTCAGGAAAACAGAAATACCTGCTCTAACACCAGAACAAACATTATCCCTAGAATCACCATTTTCCATGACCGAACTGAATGAAACCATTTCATCCTTTAAAGGGAACAAAAGCCCAGGACCAGACGGATTCATAACCCCATTTCACAAACTCTTCCAAAAAGAAATATCACCACAACTACTCAAAGCATACAACAATATCTCTCCAGACTCTCCTTTCCCCCCACAGGCGCTAGAGACACATATTGTGGTCATACCGAAAGCTAATAAGGACCCGACTACGTGCAGTAGTTACCTACCTATATCTTTAATTAATATTGACATAAAAATATATGCTAAAATGTTAGCCTCAAGACTAAAACTCCTAGCCCCCACCTGGATCAACAGAGATCAAGTGGGATTTATCCCTGGCAGGGAAGGGAGAGACAATACTATCAAAACCATAATTGCAATAGATCAAGCACATAAAACGAAAACTCCTCTCTGCCTCCTTTCTTTAGATGCCGAAAAGGCGTTCGATAGGGTCAGCTGGGACTTCTTAAGGCTAGCTTTGACTCAAGCTGAAATGGGCCAACAATGCTTAAATAAAATAATGGAGCTGTACTCACACAACTCCGCGGAAGTTCGAATAAACGGCCAATTATCCGACCCCTTCCATTTATACAACGGCACCCGCCAAGGCTGCCCCCTTTCACCGCTACTCTACACTACACCCTACCATGGAACACCTCGCCAACGCAATTACATCCAACCCCATATCTCCGGCATAACAATAAATCAAACAAACCACAAATTAGCCCTATACGCAGATGATCTGCTCCTATACATCTCCAACCCTCATATCTCAATCCCGAATTTACTGTCAGAAATACGAATTTATGGCGCTTTGAGCAACTTCAAAGTAAATTTTCAAAAATCAAACTGTCTAAACATCACCCTACCAAAGAGAATTCAACGCCATCAAAAATAATTTCCCTTTAAAACACAGAAAGACTCTATCAATACCTAGGGATTAAAATCCCAGCAAATTTAAAGGATCTATACCAACTGAATTTTACCCCCTCCTAGTCTTCCTCCGACCTGGGCAATTGGGTAAATAAAATCACTCTTGGTTTGGGAAAGTCAATGTTATCCGAATGAATGTCTTACCTAAGAATATTATATATCATGCAAGCTTACCCATAGCTCTGCCACCATGTTCTTCAAATCACTCCAAAGGCTAATGACCCACTATATCTGGGGAAAAAACCCCCCAAGACTCAAATTCGCAACTACAACCAACGAAAGGAGGATGGAGGCTTAAAGGACCTGTAAACTCCCCTTTAGCCCCCAAAATAACTATGTCCCATTCGTTTCTATTATTCACAGGGAGGTGAGAACCGCTTATTCTCACCTCCCTGTGAATAATAGGATGCTCGGAGGACCTGGAACTTACCTTACACGCCGCTCCCTCGCAGCCGCTCCTGCCACTGACAGCCGCTCTGTCCCGACCACGCGCCCTGTCTTATGCGCATGCGCGCCAATTTAAAAGACAGGGCGCGCGATCGGGACAGAACAGCTGTTCTGTGCAGGAGCGGCTGCGAGTGGAGCGGCGGGTAAGGTAAGTTCCAGGTCCTCCGAGCGTCCTATTATTTACAGGGAGGTGAGAATAAGCGTTCTCACCTCCCTGTGAATAATAGAAACGAATGGGACATACTTAATTTTGGGGGTTTAGTGTTCCTTTAAACCTACCGGACATAAAAAAATACCATTACGCAATACTGCTAACCCACATAACAGACTGGTTCCATCATACAGAAGACAAGCTCTGGGTCGAGGTGGTCACTAAACTAGCCCTTCAACCCCTAACAACATTACCCTGGCTCCGACCGGCAGAATGGAAACCTTTCATACAATCCTCCTTCTTCCTCATATCCTTCAAATGTGGGACAAAATCCTAAAGAAGCATGATCTCTCCAAAATCCCCGGCTACATGACACCAATAACCCACTCCCCACAATTTCTACCCTGCCTACAATCAAACCCATTTCTGATATTGAAAAAAATGGACATACCGAGATTGGGCCAAATCATAAAACAGAAACAGCTAATCCCAATCAATACAATAATGGATAAACTACCAATTACCCCCCTGGCACAGTTCCAATACCGATAACTACAACACTACACAAAAGGATTATTGAAGGATAAAAATGTTAAACCAACACCAACGTCATTTGACCTCTTATGCACAAGATCTTCTACCCCACAACACCTAATATCAACCATATACCGTATCCTACAATGTACAATAGCGGACCAACTCCCAACATTCACACGAAAATGGGAGAAAGACCTCAACCTTTAATTCTCCAAAGAACAATGGGAACAAAGCTTTATTCTTACACACAAGCTCTCGAGAGCTTGCAAGGCGCAAGAAAAAAATAATAAACTTCTCACGAGATGTACAGATGTCCTACACTGCTGCATAAAATATTCCCCTCAATATCAAACACCTGCTGGAGATGCCAAAAGGACCATGGCACCATACTTCACATATGGTTTGAATGTCCTCCGTTAAAACAGCTTTGGACACAGATCATAAAACTATACAATGACATCCAAGCAGCCCAGATCCCCTGCCTGCCTCAACTAATTCTCCTAAATATCATCTCGGATAGACATCAGACCCACCACTCTACGCTTCTTCTTAATTGCAGGCAGAGCAGTGATCCCCCGGCACTGGAAAAAACATACCGTCCCCTCCTTAAAAGAATGGATTTCGGAACTCAACCGGATCATGAGAATGGAGGAGCTCACAGCTATGGCTGAAAATAAATAAAATTTACCATGCAATGGTCGATATGGATAGCCTTCCAGGAATCAGACAGATACAAAAGTCTGAACTCAGAGTGTCCCCTGAACGCACCTCGTTCACACAACCAAGGAAACCCCATTCGAACACCCCCCCATCTTCAAATTTACAAAAAAAACCTGCTGTATAAGGTGTAATTCAAAATCATTTAATGGTAAATTGTTAATAATATGAGTACACAATAGACCTGGGCAATTACCCCCACCCCTTCTCCCTCACCCCTCTTCCCCTCTCTACTCCCTCTTTCTCTCTTTCTTTATGATATACTCTTTTTGCTTAAAGGTATGGGGTGACAAGACAGAGAAAATAATTTACAAATTGTACACCTACTGTAAGACCAACAATGTATGTGAACCATATATACACTGCATCCCTTTATTTTATTTTATTTCATTTTATTTTAATTTGTTATAGCATACTATGTTTTACCAATTGCAATAAATATTTTGAATTAAAAAAAAAAATGATGCATGTCAACTACCTTTTTAGAGGGTTTTCTATTGATTCCTATAGAACTGCCTACTTAGATTGTAAAGAAAATGCATCAAGTGGGTAAAAAAAATGTTTTAGACATTTTTTTCTACTAAGAAAGTAAGACAACCCTGGTCCTCTTTGGGACATAGAAGCCTTTGTTAGGGTGTAACGGATCCTATTAATCTTATCCTATGTGAATATGACTACTTTCACACAGATGGAATATGGACTTTCCGTAAACATTTTCCGAGCAGTCCACCAAAAATGGCAGAATGCAGTCAGTGTGGAAGTAGGCTCAATGCTAAATACTAAAAGGTGATTTTACCTTTAAAGGGTATGTCCACCCTTAAAACTATTCTTTGATATAGTATTCCCCCTGGTCTCCCAGCCCCAACCGCTTCATTTTTATGTTTAGAAAGTGCCCCAAACATTTACTTACCTCCACTCTTTCCTCCACCGCACTGCCGGCCCTCTGCTTGCGAGAAAATGCAAGCAGAGGGGAGGGACCGGCAGTCGCGTCTGTGATTGGCTGAGCGGCAGCCAATCACGGACGCGGCTGCCGGTCATTCAGTGCAGCGGAGGAAAGAGGGGAGGTAAGTAAAAGTTTGGGGCACTTTCTAAACATAAAAATGAAGCGGTTGGGGCTGGGAGACCAGGGGGAATACTATATCAAAGGGGATTTATGCTAGGGGGAGGGAATCCGGAGGGGGATGGAGAGGGAGGGAGAGGGAGGGGGAGGGGGGGGGAGAAGGGCTGCAGTACACATGCCAAACTTCTCCCGGAGGCCAGGTAGGAGGCAGAGTCCTATATGGACTCTGCTATCCTCCTGGTGGGCAGTTTTTGGGACTTTGGGGGGGGGGACTACAGGAGAACCATATGGAGTGGGATGTGGGTAGTATTAAACTACCTACATGAATGGGCCAGTAGTGGGGGGCCTAGGGATGCATACACGGACACGACAGGGCGACGCAGAGGGGTTCTAGTTTTGGGGGTGGACATGCCCTTTAAAATATTATGTTTTTGCATGTATAAATGGCATGGTGGAAATTTTGCCCCAACCAATCAGATGTTAGCTTTCAAATGTTACACAAGTTCTGATTGGTTGAGGCAAAATTAGCACCATTTTAAAAGATAAGAACTTTTATAGAATCTCCCTGATTAAATCTTATTGAAAACGTAAAACTCTACAGTAAATCTGAGTGCCTGGTGCTCTGAAGAATCCAATCAGATTACATAGGATTATTTTATTCTGAAACAAAGCAAAATATAAATGCATGCAATATATAGCCCTGATTTCTGTTGGCCGGAAGCAGCCAAATCTGTCAGTCTTTGAACATTCTGAGTCTGAGAAAGGGTGTTTGGACCCGAAATATGTTTTAGACCTTGTCTCAATCCCTAACACTTTACAGCAACTTGCCTGACTTCCAGTTCTCTTTTCTTTACTGTTTAAGTCTTTGAACATTCATTGGCCTCTATGGCTGGCAGAATTACACATGTGTATGTGCCTTAGTGCTACATTTTGACACTGCTTTTGAGTGGCACAGAAAATAAAAGAGAATTAGATCACATTTATTAAATTGTACGTACCGTAATAAAATGTACTGTATTGTCTATTTACTTGATGATACCTTCCTAAGAAGAAATGCTTAAGGTAGAACATGCATATTTCTTTGGGAAAGAGTCAGCCAAAAACCTTCCAAATTCTGGGGTTTTTTTTGGTCTGGATCTATTTCAGCCGCAATGGCATTTCCACAAATGATAGAAAGTTGGAACAAACTAAATAGTAATAAGTAGTTTAGAGGCAACAAGAAGTGCAAGGCCCTAGTCAGACAGGAAAAGAGTCCTGAAAATAAGATATTCCCCGTGTAATAAAGTAAAACATGCAATTTTTAATCGGTTTCAAACCAATTGATATTAACCAGTCAAGATCATTCATTTTCAGAGCATAATGTCAATGTTAAATAATCAGGCAAGGCAGTATATATCAATTAATAAATTGTCAGTAAACCATTGTATAGAGTATGGCCAACATGAAAAGTATTAAACAAACAAATAGTATGTATTGCATATATTTGTCCCTTCCTCAATAAACAATTATGGATTTTCTAAATCTGTAAGGCTTTGGAGCATGTGGCAAACGCATTACCAACTAATTTTTCTCTGCACTGCAGTACAGATACTCCTCTTAGTAAATGAGTACTAAGGGTATAGCTAAGGATAAAGCCAAGGGGAATGTTAAAATGAGAATTTAGACATGTATTTGCCTTAGGTATTCCCCTTCCCCCACAGTTATCTGCTCACTAGCCTGGGCTGGAGATTTAACTAAAGGCCTTTGTGAGCTAACACAATAATCGGTTACAGCCGAGTGACTAAAATAATTATTGTCTTTGTTTTTCTTTGATCTTGTGGACTGGAAAATCATTACCTTTTTCTATAAATAACATACAAATGCAAGCATTCTCCCATGTGTGTTGTAACTAATGAATGAGAAAATATATCTAAAATTGCTAAGAGACTTTTTTCATTAGAAGGCACAGTATATCTATCTATCACTGCTTGATTTTCTGAGTTGTCCTAAAGAAAGCACTACTCCAAGATGACTTTCCTTTTTGTGACATTGAGCTAGTGAAGGATTTTTCCAAAAGGAAGGTTTAAATAATATTAAACCATATAAATAAATAAAGTTTTATTTGGGAGGACATGACAGTTGAACAGTAGAAAAAAATTTATGGTCATAAAAAAATTCACATGCTCTGCTTGTCCTTACTGTATAATTAAGTGTAAATAAATAATGCAGGGCTGGCAGGTGACTGATATTAAGGCAACAAAATGCAACGTACAATAGTATCTTCTATAGAAAAATGTCTGCAATGAATTCACCGTATACTAAAGGGAAAATCTACTCTAAAAAAAAAAAAATTAAAGGGAAATCACCCCCTCAAATCCCAAAACTGTTATACTTAAACTGCTAAAATTTGACAGAATAAGCTAACATTTACTATGATTTTCCACTCCCCCACTGCCTTGCTGGCTATGAAATCTTAAAGCTTTATGAGCTTTTTACAAGCTCACACATGTGCAGAGAAGGTATTCTGTCATCTTTCAGCAATGTAAGTAAGTACTGTAGTTTTGGTAAAGAGATGCTATAGACTTGCAGGGACTCTAAAAAGCAGCGATTAAAGGTGAACTTTAAATTAGTGATTTAAATTAAACTCCTTTAAAAAGTTTCTTAGAATGCTCCTTATCTATATAAGAATAAATATATATATATATATAGTAATTGTTTGTTGTAGGCACATGCTTGTAGATGATGTAGTGCCCGGGTGCAGTCCTTTTCTTCACTTTACACAAACCAAAAACAAAAATAAGGAGCACTCTGAGATCTGAGGTGTGTAGACCGAAACTGTGTGCACTATGAAGTGAAAAGATTTTTGGAGAAGACCCAGGAGTGCTCCTTATTTTTGTATTTGGTTGTTTGGTTGGTATATATATATATATATATATATATATATATATAACCTCAACTACACTGTTCTTGCAGTATTCTTTCTTTCATAGAAAGGGCTACCATGGAAACTTGGAAATCACCCAGAAATATGTTTTACTTTAATATGAGAAAGGGAGCTTTAGCCTGAACTCTAAACTGGTGTCTCTTGGTGACATCTGTTAAAAGGCACTTTGCACTATGCAGAGATATATACATATGCCAACATATGCCTATGTTGTACTGATGATCTGGTCTTCATTTGGCATTATGGATCTGCACTTAATGCAATGCTATTTCAAGCTTTGTTGAAGGTATAGCAAGGCATAGAAGGGCTACCATGGAAATTACCAAGGCATTTCTGCTACATTTTAAAGAGAGGTTAAAGGGGAAGCTCAGGCTAAAACATGTTTTTATGAGTTGCAGCCCAGAAATTGCTGATTTAAAATAAAATATAATTTGGAGTAACTTCCTTTGGCTTTTACTTATTTACCCCTCTATTAGCATGATGGAATTCAATGTAGCTAATTGGAGAGCTCTCTGTAAAGCACAATTAGTATAACTACTGGTAGAGGAGAGCATTGTGGGTTAAAAAAGCAAAGGAATTGAAAACTATATCAATGGTTTTACTTAGAATGCAAGTGATACAATTAATTAATCAATTTGTAGACTAAAGTACAAGTCAGTAAAAATGTGTTTAGTCAGAATTTTTCCTTTAACAATATTAATATAGTCCATGTATGTTAGACTTCTCTGGATTGCTTCATTTCCTTTCAGGAGATTGAGCTGGGGTAAATCTGACCAGCTAATAATTCATTGCAGTGCCCTAGCCCAGTAAGACTTGGCCATTTGTTTGGCTAGAAATGTGCATTTGCGAACTGACCACAGATCCAGTATATCTCTCAGTTGGGTAAAACATCTAAAAGCGAGGAAGGAACTCAGCAATGCACTTTTTTTATCCACCAAGACAGAGCTGAAGTAGTGTACTAAAATAAAGTAAAATTGCACCTTTCTTGTCTGTGCACGTACAAGCAATTTGTCAGATACAATAGTGCATTACATCTAGGGAAATGGAAAAATGTTACCATGTTATCAAGCAAAACCAGATACAGCGCTGTCCATCTCCAGGGCTCAATTAGGCTGTGATGTGCAGGGAATATTTATCCTAAAAATGAATGACTTTTTCATCAAATGCAAAAAAAAATGTATTCAAACCCTGGCCTGTAAAGTCGCTGTTGACCTGGATTTGGACATCATGGATACAGATAACTCCACACAGGTTGACTAATCAAAATGCAAATTAGTATAATGTAACCTGGGATGAGAGATTCAATATTGATTATCTTGCTGGGATAAATGAATCATGTTCTATAGATGACTTGGCAACAGTAACACCAAAGGCCATCTTTTCCTGAAATAATGGTGCAATGGTTTATTGAATTTACTGACAAACAAAGTGAACAAATACATCTATCATACATGGAAATACCACTTTTCACTCAGAATGAAGAGCTATGTAAATGATTTATTGATTCATTTCTTTTGGTATAATTACCATTTAACAGGTCAGGCTGAATGCAGCTGAGGATATTAATATTTATGACATTGTCCGAGACTGACCCTCACAAAGGATAAACATATCCCTTAAGACCTGGAGCTCAACAAAACCTTAAGTTGAATGTCAGAAGAATAAAGGGCCTTATTTATTAATTAGCTTATTACATACAATACCCTGAGAAACGCATGTATGCCCATGTAAATTAAAATAAGGAACAGAGACTTCTGGGTAATTTCTATGTTTTCCTGGAAACACTTTTTTCACAGTACTTTGATTTAGGTGTGAGCTGACATAATATTCTTACCTTATTAGTTTTTTAAGTTGCATATTAATGGAAACTACAATTCTTTCCAAACTACTATCTTTCCAACTACTAATTTTTTGTTCTTTCCTCTAATTCCTTAAATATCCAGTCAGAAACATCTTACATTTCACCTGTCAATCAAGTGCCTTAGTATCATAAACTTTTCTGTAATGTAGTATTGCTGTATCTGAAATCTAGATAGTTGGTACATAAACTGCATGGTGGGAAATTCCCTCTCCCAATGCTGCCTCATAGGGATTACTAAGCATGCGTTCCCCTTACAGCGAGTCAGATAGTCTGTAAGGGGGCTTGGAAACTGAGGGACTGTGCTTGAGTAAAACAAGTACTGAATTGAAGTTATGCAGCAACACTAACACATCAGAATGAGTGCTTGCTTACATGTATTAATTTAGAGTTTTAAATGAGTCATTTTTTCAGAGTACAATTCCTTTAAACACAGTGCATTGTGTTTATACTAAGCCTGAATATACAACAAATTAACAATCAGCTCATTATAAAAAAATCTTCTTCCAGTGTATAAATTGAGTCAAGTAACATCAAGTTGGCAAAGCTTTACAGCCATGTGTGGAAAAGCCGGAAGGGACAAACTCTGCCTGCTGATTTCTCGAACAGTTGGTTGGTAATGTTGCTTACATGCAAAGGATTTACAGAAAAACATCAAATTGTGAGAGCCCCTCTGCCCGTCACCCACGTCCCATGTGCTGTACCCAGGATGAGGATCTAAAACACACAACATATAATACTGCATACTTACCACAGAGAACAGATAAAAACAGCAGAGAGAGGGATCAAGTGTTCTCTACTCACATGAATATGCTTAATAATTGGTGAAATTCTACAAGTTATGAGCAGACCACCATGTCTTATTATTTCTCTTCATGAAACATTCATTACTGAGTCACAAGGACTTTATTTTTAGCTCTTAACATGCTCACTAATCCTAAACAACAAAGTTGCACATGTTTGCAAGAAATACTCCCATTTGCAGATGAATGAATATTAGCCATTCTGACAGATCCACCTGTACAGCTCCCTGACACACCTGTATTACTGCGAGGATATAACTAGAGAGTGTTGGGAAAGGACAGTGTTAAAGAAATATAAAGTTGTACTGGACAGTAAATAAAGGCAAAGATTTCTTTGAAGAAGTCCTGGAGTGCCGTGAAGAGTGCTCTGATTTGTATGTGGGGGAGACCAAACAGCAACTGCACCAAGGCATGGCCCAGCACAGTAGAGACAATTCCTCGGGTCTAGATCATGTACCTGCATCTTAAGGGAAAAGGGCATACGTTTGAAGATTTTAATGTCAAAATCATGGCAGGACTGGTTCAAGAGGTGTCAAGGATGCAATTTATGTCATAATAAAGAAACCAAGCCTGAATAGAGTGTATGTGTGTGTGTGTGTGGGGGGGGGGGGGGTTTCAACACGAACTGTGTACAATGCTAGTTTGAGGCCTTACCCTGGGCAGTTTCATTAACACATCTAAAGCCTTGTACACAAGTCCGACGCACGGACCAACGAACGACCCACGGTGACCCCTGAGCACATGACACAAGTGTTTAGTCATTCGTGTGTATGCGTTCGGTGAAAGCCTGTTAGGTTACCTCTTTTCTATGCACTCGTCCAATTGTGCACACAAATAGTCCAAATATAAATAGTGAAATAGAGATAACACGCAGGAAACAGAAGATTAAACTGCAAATGGCAACTTTATTTCATACACGACATGCTTCGAGCCATACAGGCCCTTTTTCAAGGGTCTTGAGAAAGGGCCCATGTGGCTTGAAACACGTTGTGTATGAAATAAATTTTGCCATTTGCAGTTTAATCTTCTGTTTCCTGCGTGTTATCTCTTTCACTATTTATATTTAGATTCTTGTACAAGTCATTCTGAATTGAGAAAGCCAGTCTGATGACAAGCAAAACTTCAAGTCCAGTTGATCTAACTGAATACAACAGACACACCATGACCTGAATGAATGAAAACCTTCACAAGCAAGAAGACTTAAAGCTAAAATGGAAACAAGCCTAAATGGATTCTATGCAGATAGCTGTAATTTTATTTTTATTTATTTATTTTTTTCATTTTATTTCAGAATACAGTTTATTTTCTTATTCATCATTTTTTATTGAGAAAGGTATATTTGTTAGTATATCTTTTAAACATATTACTACTAAAAAGTGCTGTGTTCCAGTTGATACCTTCATGGTGCATCCTTCTTAGCTGAAAGACAGAGTGTTAAAGGGCAAGTCCAGCCCTAAAATTAAAACTTACATACAGGATAAATCACCCCCCAAAACCCTAAACGTTAATAGTTTGAAATCTGAAATATATAAGTCTAACCTGAAATCCTGTACAATGTCCTGTTTCCCCTGTTTCTGCTTCCTGGTTCTTCCAGTTAGCAACTGTCAGTTATGAATTTGACAGTTGACATCACAGCCAATGACTGAATGTTAATCCCCTGTCTGCCTCTTCTGAGCATGCTCAGGCTCAGTACAGGCTGAGTACAGGTTTCCAAATTGCTCAGTTTCCATGAGGCATCCAGAAGCATAGCAGGCATACAGTATGAATTCATAGGACAAAGTATGATATATCAACACATTTTAAAGAGACCATTCTTTCTAAAAGATGTTCTTATGAGGGTAGAGTTGTCCTTTAATCCAAAATCAGTTATTATGGCAGAAGGTTTTATCTACATTGTGCAAGAACTATCCTTCTTGGAAGAAGTGCCAGCCCAGAAAACTACCAGCATCCAGCAGTGATAAAAAAAATAGAAATCTGTTCTTTAAACAGCTTCCGAAACTATGGGATATGGTTACCGTAAACAGCATTCATACACAGAGACCAAAATCCACAGCTGATCCTTGTTTACAAGACACAAGCTTATCTTGCAAGCTTTTTCTTGTAAATAACAGAATATTTCATCTGTGCAAGTTTATTATATGCTATCATAATATATATATATCTTAAATAAACCTTGTGGCTTGTGGAGTGAGCTGGGTGTTTTTTTTTGCTTGTCATTCTATAGTCATAAAGGAAATTTAAGTGATTCTTCTAGTGTTATACAGCAGAAATTACTACTAAATTATACATTATGGGAACTATTGTCTAAACAATTTCCCCTGACTTATAGCCCACAAACTGCACGCTAATATTATATAGCGCCAATATATACTAGGCTAGGCTAGGTTTCTATCTTCAGGTTAAGGCTAAGTTGCTTCACATAGCCTTCACAACATACATTTGTTATGTTGTACTCGAAAAATATGTATAATATACACTAAAAAATGTGCATACAATATGAATAATTGCAATATAAAGTCTAACATTAACAAAACAGATGGATATCTATAGGCCTCAATAACAAAGTAGGTGCTGTGGTAAACCTATATGCTACCTTTATAATTGCAAGGAAATATTAAGGGGAGTTTCCCATATTGTAAAACAAGAAACACAGGGTATGGAGGTAGAAGGATCCTTCCAGCAACTCATAGTGAGCCCATAGCAAAGTTCCTGGTTTCTTAATATTCTGTCTTTCGGACTACCCTTACTCAGACTACCCTTACTCATAGTACCCTTACTCGGATTACCCTAACTCAGACTACCTTTACTCAGACTACCCTAACTCAGACATACTTTACTCAGGCTACCATTATTCAACCCCTCATAGGCAATAGAACAGCTTTGTGATCAGTTATTCCTCCACAGAGCAATCATTTTCTACCATGGTTTATAACTGGTCATTAAATGATAATTGTATTGCCTCAATGCATTTTTAAAAATTGCATTTAAAAGGGTAAAGGTATGCAGCCTTCCCCATACATTTTTTCCCTAATTTCGTGCCTCTCTCTGCCTTCAATCAGCCATGCTGTGAAGTGGGCATAACATTTCTGTCTGCCTCTAACTGTCACTCAAAGCTAGCATGCGAGAAAACACTCCTCCACCTTCCCTTGATCAGCTTGATTATGTAGGCTGTATCCCAGCAACAGGACATTTCAAGTTTGTGGCTGGCAGAGGAGGAGGAGAGAGGTTGTAACAGACATTCCCACTAGCCAATGACAAGTGGTATGTTAATCATGGCCCTGGGCCAGCTAGGAGGAGGGATTCTAGCACTGATCTTTGATGTGTTTTATCTAAGGGAGGGCAGCACGGTTGAAAATGTGAATAAGCGATTTCAGCTGCTGGAATTGTGGACATGTAATGGGGTTGATATTATTTTTATATTAGTTTCCTTCAAAGTTTTCTGTTTGAAAATAGCATTAAACGAAACACAGTTCAAGGTTCTTGCTGAGTTGCTCTCTTCATACTGTGGAAAAGACTTGTCTGTCTGTGCCAGTCTATTATGTTCATTAAGAGGCAAGGGAGCAGACCAAAAATAAAAGTTACTTTATTTATTCCAAATTAGCATTGAAGAGCATATCCTGTACATTAAACACATTAGTTATTGTATTTAATTGCTGACAATGTCACTTTAAAACCTGTTTTGTCCTGGAAACCCCATTCTGCAAAACACGTTTCACTGCCGATTTACGTTTCACGTTTTATTTTTTTATATTTAGTCGATTGAGATATTGCATCTATCAATACACGCACAACCCCTAACCTTTTCCTATTTTTCAATAGTCTATTGAAAGGTAAACATTTATAACATTACTTAGTTTGGTTGAACACACTATGACCACGAAAATGATTTAAAGAGCTGAGTTCCCGATATCAACACTTTTTAGTGGTTTAGATCAGTAGAATACGACAGAAAGTTTCAAACACTACACATACTTATCTTGCAATATGGGCAGAAACCTTTTCTTTTATATCTGCATTACTGTAAAAAGTAGTGTACATTTTAGTTGAAAAAACAGCATCATTTAATGAAAAAACGCTGCCTGAACCCATTTTAAGAAAGGAACACACAATGACCATTTTGACCAATATTAAATAAGAACAAAGGGTATCTTACCCACCCCCTACCAACGAAAGTACCAAGGGTGAGAACCTAAAGCGCTATGTCCTCACCCGTGGGTTTATCCTGTTTGATCAAAACAAAGTTGTAAAATTTTGCTTTGTGTTGCCGCCTCGCTTCCCCCCCTCTTCAGCCCAGGATTAGACTACTACAGTTGGGTAAGATGTATGTTTGGATTTACTATGCTAATATTTCAATTGCATGTGATGTTTTTAAATAAAAAAATGTATTCAGCACAATGTGGATCCCCGTGTGAATCTCAAAGAATTGTGAGATTCAAAGTAATGTACTTTTAACAGTTTGGTGTAGTTTGATTAGGGGTGGAACTAGTGACACAGAGGAAAGGCGTGTCTTCATCACAAGATGATTAAAAGGATACAGAGAAAGCAATGTAACCCTAATGAAGCCTGCGTGATATGTGCCAGCGGGTGAAACACGTGTAGGATGAGGAAGTCTCTAGTGGAGGACTGATTGTAGCATGGTAGCCTACACAAGCGGAGGACGGAATGTGAGAGGTTCCGTGAGTACGGCAACAACTGTTTTTTGTGCAAACACTGTTATTTGGGGTGAAGAAGGGTAGCTTACACCGACCTATAGCCTGGAAGAGTTGGAGTTGGCGAGTGGGTTGCGCGGAGGGGCTGACACGGTGTAAAGTCCCCTGGGATACTAATACTCAGGAACTTTGATATTGATGTAGGATGCATTGTATATGAGAATATCCGGACATGTGTAGCTCGTGAGAGATTTTTCTCGCACTTGAATGACGCAAGTGTAGGGGCTCCATGCTATCCGGGGACGCTCGGTATATGTGTTTTTAGTGGTGATTATATGGGTATTATGTATGGGGATTTGATTTTATGGATTTGTGTGTCCTTCTAGATTTTTGATAATCATCAAGTGAGAGTGCCCAATGAGAGGCGATCTGTTTTTGGGGTTCTATGCCCTATTCCTGGTCTATATTAGATTACTACAGTGCCTTTTCCTATTGGTCAGGCCGTATAGTGAGGCAGCCAAACAAAGCAATGCTTGACAACTTTGTTCTGATTAAACAGGTTTAACCCACGGGTGAGGATCTAATGCTTTAGGCCCTCATCCTAGTGACATGGAGTAGAAATTCCTGGTCCTTAAATATAAACATGTTGCACTCAACATTTCCAGGCCATTAAAATGGTGATTATTATGTAAATTACACCAAAAAAAAAAACCTTAGTTCTTTGCAGCTTTATAAACTCTGCGTTGAAGAGCAGTGTGAACCAAAAGTGCATCATAATTTCAACAGAAAACAAAATGGCTAAATTGAGCTGCTTTATAAACTGCTTTTAACAAAAAATCAGAGTAAATTCCGCCACAATGTTTATTCATCCCTATGTGCAAGGGCTGATTTCTGCCATACTAGCAAACCATCCAATACTTTGGCCGATACAATGAAATGTTGGATAGTGCACCCAGCTTAAGAGGTGCAACATTTCATGCTTTTAAAGGTGAACTATGGTCCCCACACAAGTGGTCTTTGTTTTCTTTCCCTAAGGTGCCCATAGGTAGAGGAAAGGCTTATTTGAAAGATATGAAAGAGCTTTGTTAAATAGAGAGCACAGTTACCCTTTATTCTGCAGCAACCAATCAAATATTATCAAATCGCAACTTTTGTAGATAAGTAAAAAGGTCTACAACATCTGATTGGTTGCTGCAAATTAACAGCACAAATAAATGTGTATCCTATCAAATAAATTACATATAAATTACAAAATAACAATTACAGTACCGGTAGTTGTATTTTCCTGGAAAGACAAAACTGCAAATAATTTATCTTCTAAACATGAAAAGTCAAAGGCCAACACAGAACTGTGGGGTTTTCTTCTGTAAAATAAATTATACCTGATCGTGCCAGAGGTGACGACTAATTTAGTTTTCTAAGGACAAAAAAGTAACAATCCATCTAAAGATTAGTCTCAAAGTCATAAGACATGATTTATTTCAAGTACCACATCAGATGTGTTAAAGAGAAAGAGGGAAATATTATTTGATTAGGTAATAAAATGACATTTATTATTCTTTCTTAATTTATCCTTAAAGGACCTGTAAACCCCCCTTAAGCCCCCAAAATAACTATGTCCCATTCGTTTCTATTATTCACAGGGAGGTGAGAACGCTTATTCTCACCTCCCTGTGAATAATAGGACGATCGGCGGATCTGGAACTTACCTTACACGCCGCTCCACTCGCAGCCGCTCCTGCACTGAAAGCCGCTCTGTCCAACCACGCGCCCTATCTTATCGCATGCGCCAATTCAAAAGATAGGGCGCGCGATCGGGACAGAACAGCTGTTCTGTGCAGGAGCGGCTGCAGTGGAGCGGCAGGTAAGGTAATTTCCAGGTCCCCCGATCGTCCTATTATTCACAGGGAGGTGAGAATAAGCGTTCTCACCTCCCTGTGAATAATAGAAACGAATGGGACATAGTTAATTTTGGGGGTTTAGTGTTCCTTTAAGCAACTTGAAGTCAAAGAAATATGTTTTGCAGAGACTACTACCCTTAATAACTATATTTTTTGCAATTAACCTTAACAATGAAGATGCTTAATTCCCTCTTGCAGAATGACAATGCTCCTAATCCTCCTTCTTTCCATCCCTGCCAGGCATCCACGGAATTAGCTTTCCTAGTCCCTTTATTAATTTGGCTTGAAAAAGCAAATTACTGTTCTTTTTATTTTTTCTTCTATTTTATGTTATACAGGTTAGCAGAGATGAAGTTCAAGTCCAATTCGAACCTGGTTCTGACTCGGAACTCCAGTTACGAAGTTGTATCAGAACCATTGGGAACTTTCGGATCTTAGAACTTGCCATATTTTTTGGTAACCATTAAAAATATGGAGCTACTTTTGAAGGGTTATAGGAGTTAATTTCAAGGTACCTCTCGAAAGTTCTTTTTAAATAAGTTGTGGTTGTATGTACATGGTCCCTTAATCATTTCCCAGGTCCCTGTGTAATTTACACTGACATAATATTGCTATATATGTACCTTAAATTTAATCATAACTTTTGGATTTTTAGCTCCCTGTGACTTCTATGGGTCCGTATTTTCGGAAACATGAAAACGGAACTTGGTTTCAAATATATCTGCCGGTTAGCATGACTTTTTGCAAAAAACTGTAAGGGGTATCACAAAAGACACCTGTACAGCTGTCCCAAGTGATGTAATATGCCAATAGTGCTGACTTTGCAGGGCTTTTCAACACCGGGTAACAGCTAGCATTAAATCCCAGCAAAAGTTTACAGTGAATCTCAATGCAATGTATTGATAAGTACAGTAAAAACAGCTCTGCTTTAAAAAATGCCCCTCAGGGCTAGGCCACACTGCTGCGGGTTTTTTTGCGTTTGCGCTTGCGTTTTTAAAAAATCATTGAAAACGCGGCAACGCAAAAATAGCGCGTTTTTCGGTGCAATTGCGATTGCATTTTGCGTTCTGCATTTTTAATCGCAATCGCATGCGATTTCCTATACTTATTGAAGAAATCGCAAACGCAACAAAATCGCACATGAAATCGCATGCAATTGCGATTGCATTTGTGTTTGCGTTTCAGTGTGGCCTAGCCCTCAGTCACTAATCTGTATCAGAAACTTTATATGCAAAAATACATGAAATATTGAAAGCGCCTTTGAATTTACTTCAAATCTCCTTAAGCATCATAAGAACATAATCACATAAACCTCAGGAGCAGCTGGAGTCAAGGCAAATAAATGGGTTCTTTTTATATTCCGATACCGAAAAAAATATCTATCCATCAGCTAGAAAAATGAATGTAACAATAAGCATCTGTACGTTTCACAAGGGCAGAGCTTAGATTTTACCCTAGCAGCTGTGCTAATTGCAAGGCATAGAAAAGAAGGTTACTCTTTTTTAAATTCTTTTTTCATATAGCATTATCTGAATATTTCACAATGTATCAAAAGGCATAAGCTGCTAATGCTCTGCTTCCTCTTACCACTGTTTCAACATGAAACATCTTCTGAGAAACAGAGCACGTGGAACAAAACTGCAGCCTATTTTCTGGCTGGCTGCCAGTTCACAGAACCCCGAGGTCATCAGTAAACCTCAAGACCCACTGCTGTATATACTTTAAACAAATATTTAGCTAATTCAATTCCTTTATTAATAAAGTGACGGTCCCTGGCATAATGTGAAATGGTTTCAGGTAATGTTAACAAATAATTCAGGTAATGTTAACAAATAGTTTAAAATGGTGCTAATTTTGCCCCCAAAAAATCAGATCTTATTTAACATTTGAAAGCTAATATCTGATTGGTTATGTCAAAATTAGCACCATTTTAAGTATAAGAACTTTTATTGAATAGCCCTGAATATGCTGCTCCATGAAATGCGTCAGGTGATTGTCTCACCTGTGTGGGATGCAAATTAATAAAGCAATTAAGTTTTCTACACCTGTCTTGTGGATCATTCAGACAGTGCCATTGCTTGTCCTCATTCTCTCTCATATTTCATAAAATTACTTATTTTTCTACATTTAAAAATGTTTGCAATTTGTTAGTATTGTTTTTTTGATTTAGAAAACCTTGTTATATGCAGGATATATATTATTAATGTGCATTAAGAATTTATATGTGCATTGCTGCAACTGTTAGGGAAATAATACCCTATTAAACAAGCCCCATCATATGAAAGTACCCAGTGTGAGGGCCTGACTTGCTAGGTCCTCACCCCTGGGTTTTCTATACTAATCTTATGCAAAGCAAGCAGTAGTCTCCTTTTGCCCCACTTCCACCTAGACCAGGATTGACCAATAGAATGATTAAAGCATTGAAACAGGAGACCATAATGGTATAGGAATGTAACGAGCTACAGCTAACAAGTATCCTTGCTGCATCACAGAAGATTTTATATTATATGTCATGTTTTGCATTGAGAATCAAAGCATTTTGGTAAGTAGTTTTTTTACAACCGGAATACTCTCAATGGCAAATGAGCCTGGGGCAATTATTTTGTTTGGGTTGTCCGTTTCCTAACATATGAGTGTTCCTTAAAGGGTATGTCCACCCCCTAAACTAAATTTTAATATGCTGTAGGAAAAGGGGGTAAACCTCAAACTTGCGAGGTTTACAGCAGCCAAAGATGTCCCCAAATGTACTTAGATGCCTTAGCCAATCATAGGAGCGGATTCCGGTCGAGCCCCTCCTGCTTGGCATGGAAAAGGCACGGAAATTAATCAGAAGTGCAGGAATGAAGGCAGGTAAGTACATTTGGGGACATCTTTTGCTGCTGTAAACCTTGCCAGATCGAGGTTTACAGTCTTTTCCTACAACATATTAAAATTTAGTTTAGGGGGTTGACATACCCTTTTAAATAAATACACTTTATAGGGATTAGAAGAAGCCTACCCTGGCTGATTTTTCTCCCTTTGTACTCCTCTGCATCTCTGCCCTGTCACTTGACCGATCTCCTCACCCTCCTCTGTAAACTAGCCAATAGGAGAATGCATAAAGGAAGAATGGAGAAATGAGGAGTAGACAGGGTAGGCTTCTTCTAATCTAAGGTACTATAAGCATTACATAATGTACCACAGGTAAGGCTTAGTTAAAAAACTGCCCAAATGCATTAATATTTGGATCAAAACTCTATGCAAAATATAATTCAATGGCTTTTTCAGTTATAATGATAGAGGGAAATTTTTTAAAAACACACTAATGTAGCTTTCAATTTCTCCGGAGGTTATCAGTCACCTTTCTATAAGTTTAATCAAGAAAAGTAAAGCAGTTTTCACCTTACCAATCAATCTCATTTCTCTGATGTATGACAATGATTCATGTTTTGTCAGTCATGTGGTAAAAAAAAATCCTTTAGCCCTTCTTATTCAGAAATAAGCCTTAGGGATTAACAATAGATTAATTTTACAATTCCTAATTCAGACATCAGGTAGGTAAACATGAAAGAGAAAACATCCCCTACACGGGCTAATACCCTGTGCAGAGTTAGAGCTTAGGGCTTGTTCACACTACATCAGTTTGGATCCGTTTTTCATATGCAGATGCATTTTAAAAAACAGACAGACAGTAAAACCCCATAGGATTTGATAAAATTGATCACACTTGAGGTGCTGTATTCCATTCTGTTCCAGTTTAAAAAGCACTGCTGCATGCATTTCTGTCTGTCTAAAATTTAAGGAAAATGCTTTACAATGGAGAACATTGGATAACAACGCAGGCGTTTGGGTTTCTGTCCATTTTTCGAAAAAAAGGATGCCTGGGAGTTCCTGTGACGTCATTTCAGTGATCTTTGGTCCTGCCCCTTTAATTTTGAAAAAATGCGTTCAGAAGCACCGGACAGAAATGTAGGAAAAAACGGATAACACTCACGCAAACGCTTAGCAACAGGTACATAAACACGTTAAAGTGTTGCATTTTGGTCCGTTCCTAGTGTGAATGAACCCTTACACTTCCGTCTATAGTTATTGTTTGCAGGTGCTGAAGTAAGAAAAGTAACCCTATTTTTAAAATGATTCCATTAGACCGACCCCTTTTCCATTCCAATAATTACTACTCAGAAACTGTTTTTGTATTAACACTGTTTTGATAATAAACCAAAAATAAAATATTAACTGGGCTTCCAGAAAAGACACCATAAATCAATGTCGAAAGAAAAAATGTCTGGTCAGTTACTAAAAGGGAAGTAGGACTTTATGAAAGGGAAATTATTTCAAAACTCAATTAGGGAAAAACAACATCACTTACTTCTACAAAGTCCATTTTTCATTAGACATAATCAAACGTCAAAATTTAACCTTTCATTGTCATTTTTGCACCCTTGCAATTAAGAAGAAACTGATGAATAAACAACAGATCTAAAAAGTATTAGAACACATCACTCCAAAAATTATTTGTGAAATATTTTGCTAGAGTTTAAAATAAACAAATAGACAGCCAGAGGATTTTTTGTTTTTAATTTGCTTCTTTATACATTAGCAATTCCACACCATGGAGATGTGAAATGCATTTAATTAATGAGAAAGGAATGGCAAGTTGCGGTTCTAATGTGTGTTGATGCTAATAGCCTACTTATTTCAGGTTGTAAAATCACTTGGAACGTTTGCATGCTAATTTGGGAAATGAGAAATTATCCATTCGCACAGTAAATGTGGTAAGTAAGTAAGTAAATAATTTAATAATAAGAACTCTGTTTTTAACACTAGGCAAATACAGCCATTCCACAAAATATGTCTGTGACTTAGATTTACTTTCAACTATACAGATTAGGGGGAAAAGTGGTGAATCTCTTCCCAGAGCAAGTAACTTAAAAACTGTTAGATTTATGTATGTAAATAATAAGAGGTTTGTGTGTGCATTAGAGATGGCCGAACTTAATAAAGTTAGGTCCGTTTTTGAACTTTCAAACTTCAGTAAAAGTTGGAAAGTTCGAATTTGAACCCATTAAAGTCAATGGGGAGTGATAGTTTGAAAAGTCCGGATGATTAACAGCTAAACTAACAATGGTAACTTACTGTAAATGGCTGTGGCACCAGGGGAATGGTTTGGGGAACATGTCACTGTCACCAAAACTTGTTATAACACTTCTTAAACACAAGCGGGCAATTGTAAGGTTGGCACAAGCTACATTCAAGGGTTACGGCCAATTCGAGGGTTACCAAACAATATTTTCGAGGGTAGCGAAAATAGAACAATAAATTCGAGGGTTACCAAAAATGTACAATACTTTCGAGGATTACCGAAAATGATAGATACTTTCGAGGGTTAGCGAAGCATACATTTTGGGGTTAGCGAAAACGATCCGTACATTCGAGGGTTACCGAAAACGAACTATACATTTGAGGGTTATCGAACGACACATTCTAAGGTTAGTGAATGGCCCGTAAATCGATAATAATCGAATTTACGATAATTATTGTGAATACAGCCGTGAGTCCAGAAAAACAAACCAGTTCGAACAGGAACTAGTTTGAATAGTTCGAGTTCATCCGAACTCATAAAGTTCAGCTCGAACTCGACCTCTAGTGTATATGTGTGTGTAAGGGATGATTTTGATGAACATTGCCCAACTTGCCTCAGGCTTGGGGCCACAATAGCGCCACCCCTGACACTAAAATTGAGCACACCTATTAATGATAAAGGGATGATTGTGTCAGATTTGCACCTTTATCGTTAAAGCGTGTACTGCGTAAAAGATTGTTCCAGACACTGACGAACATCCACCTTAGGGAATCCATTTGTAGGGAATGTGTCAGTTCCAGGCACTATCCAGGCACTTTTGGATCCCATGGGGCACAATTTTTGACCAAAAGGGCTGCATGTGGCCTATATTCCTGGCACCACTGGTTTGGACTATAACTTGTACAGAATTCAGAAAAGCAAGGTTATGAATGTTAGCTTACAATTTAGGATAAATGAATAGCTGAATGAGCTATAGCATTTGTCAGTGATATGAAAGCACTAAAATGGCTACAGTACCAAAACTAACAATGTTAAGCTAAAAAAAATTATGCTTAAAAATATTTATTGTATTATATTAAAGTCTATAACTGGCATGTTAAATGCCATATGTGTCCAAAAAACGTTCCCAGGAAGGTAGAAATGCTTTCTTCTTCTTCTCTTTGTGGTCAATGGCATGAGTGGAAAAATGTCAAATTTCACTTGTGCAGAACCTGACACCTCACCTCTGTGCCCACCCTTTACACTGCTGAAATGTTGGATAGACTGCAGAAGCATAATCCTGGAGTCATTTTAACCCTTTATGTGCCGCTGATCGTACGGAGTACGATCTCCACTTAAAAGGACCAAAGTGCCACAGATCCTACACCATACGTTCTGCAGCACTTTGCTGCCAGGAACGACTGGAGGGCACCATTCAAGTGCCCTCCTATTCCCCCAGGTCCCCCATCAGTTTTGTCTGAAACTGCTGTATGGATCCCGAGTAATACAACCCCAAAGTGCCGGATTGAATAGTGGAGTTGGGAAACTGGCTTTTGGCAGAGTCGCGTGTAAAGGGAGACCCCCGTTGACATCATAGGATTTCCTCATATAGGGGTCCTTCCTAAGTGTTCCCCCGGAGTGCTTTCCGGTAAGTGTTTTTTTCGATCGGATTTCAACTTGGAAAACAGGCGTTTGTGCCTATATTCCAAGTTTGTTATCATTCCCTAAGATGATCTATTGATTATCTTTGGGGTAGTGGCAAAGTAAACGCTGATTATTATTTCACCGATTTTAAGGGAAACTAAGCCTAAATTAGGACATTTTGCAGATGTACTAAAAACAGGGTTGTGGCATTTCATTACCAGATTTCACCCACCAAAAACTCAGTGAGAAAAATTTGGCTCCTGAAATTCTCCTAAACCAATGTTTAGTGGTGGTTTGGAATTATGATATATCTACCCAATATTTTTTTGCTTTGGAGTATTTTGTATCAAAAAATATTTGACTCTATGAAATTTCATAAACAATAGAGGCTTTACAAAATAAAATAGATTGTTTGAGTTTGAAGAGTGACCTTAGGGTGCTACTGCAAAATTGCACATTGTCTCCGTTTGAGTTTGTTTGGTGGCAGTGTTTTGGCATGCATTGATGAAGTTGTGTTCCGTTTTATTGAGGACATGGGGGAGAACAATATTTAGAGTGCTGTTTTATTTTTACTGGGGGTTGTTTTAGTAGAGTTGATCCAGGGAAATTTCCGATTGCCACTTGGAGTCAGGAAGGAATTTTTTCCCCTTCATAAATTTGGTGGGGTTTTTTTTGCCTTCCTCTGGATCAACAGTTAGGCAGGAAATGAGGATATTGCTAGATGGGATGGTCTGGATGGACATATGTCTTTATTCAACCTCAAATACTAAACTATGCTAGATTTCCACGTTTCCTTTTTTTCCACTTTTTTCTCAAAAATCTACAAAAAAAGTAAACATTTCTAAAAAGAACTATGTGCAGAATTCTGCATATATTTGTGAATGCATGGTACCGTTACATAGCTGAAGGTGTGTAGATTCCAAAAATATATAGTTCATGGGGGTATTTCCAAGTTTTGGGAGTGTTTTCTTTGAAAAAGAGGCTGTTTAAATTACAGAGCACTGATTTTTTTCTTGTATTGCACTTGTGCATGCCTCCCATTTGAGTTAGTTGGCCATGTCTCTGTGTACACCCACGCATATGGTGTACCATTTGATTCAGGACGTGAGAGATTGACATTTAGTGTGTGCGGGGGGTATTTGTGGGGGGTATTTCCCAGTTCAGGGCTGTTTCCTTTGAAAAAGAGTAGGCTGTTCAAATTACAGAACACTTGGATTTATTCTTGTAAATATACTTGTGCATGCATCCCATTTAAGTTAGTTGGTGGCCATGTCTCTGTATGCACCCACGCATATGGCCTACCGTTTGATTCAGGACATGTGGAAGATTGACATTTAGTGGGGGGTTTTACTTGTCAAGTGAGTTTAGGCAGGATTTCAACCTTTCAATCATCTTATTTTTTCACAAAATCTTGGAGCATCTGGAATTCTTCATGTGTGTATGAAAGCACGGCATTGGGGTGTAGTTTCCAAAAATATATAGTTTGTGGGGGGTATTTCAAAGTTTCAGGGCTGTTTCCTTTGAAAAATAGTAGGCTGTTCAAATTACAGAGCACTTTGACTTTTTCTTGTATTTGCACTTGCGCATGCGTCCCATTTTAGTTGTTTAAGGACATTTGGGAGATTGATATTTGGTAACGTTTCTTTCATTACTTGGCATAATTTTTAACATTTTAGAAAATCTTGCTGAAATGCGAAATTCAACGAAGAACTGCAATCACACCATTTGTGGTGTGCATGAAAGAACGGCACAGTTGTGTAGCTGAAGGTGTGTAGATTCCAAGAATATAGTTTTTAGGGGTATTTCTAATATAAGAGGGTTTAGTGTTTAGTTGTTTCCACGTCCGCTGCGCCTGAGTATCTGCATTGTGATCAAAACTTACCTCACTCTTACAATCAAATGTAGTTTCTATAAATATCTCACTTGTGGGGATATTTTAGTTAATTTGGTAGATATTCTTTGTTAACCATCAGAAGTGGTTATACATTTCAATTTTATGTAATATTCTTGAAGGTGCAGTTTTAGTTTGGGGGGTCTCCTGTACAGGAAAAGTGGGGTACCTCCATATATCTGGTATCATTTTACTCAGGAGTACCAGAGCTTTTAGAAACAGTAAGATTTTTGTGTGTTACCTTAAGATAACTATAAATCAAAGTGGGGAAAATCCATGAAAATTTAAAAATTTTACATTTTTTTTTACATATTTTTCACAAAAATCTTGTAAAAGTTACAAAATTCTGTTATCTTGTTTAAGTAGACTTTGTGCTGAAGAAAACAATGTATAATATTCCCGATTTACTGGGGGGTTCCTACTGTAAAATTAGGTTAAACCAATTATGGGCAAAATCCTAAAAAATCTGCTGGCACTGAATGGAAGGGTTAAAGGTCATGGGACATGTATGTGACACTTAAACTATTTAAATAAACACAATCAATAAAGAGGACACCAATTTGTGAGTGGGGAAAATGGCTGCAGCTTTAAAAACTTTATTGTTTTTCAAAACCAAATATTCTAAAATCCAAATGTTCCCAAACATTGTTTTTAACCATTTGTAAACACACCTAGCCAGCTCCCTCTGAGCCGCCCAAATCTTCACCCACCCCATGGGGACTCTTAAATAATCATCCCTTAACCAGCCACCAGCTGCAACATTTGCATATAACCACAAGGCTTTAGCCATCAGCCTGGGTCCTCCACTTTTTTATAAATTTTTTTTTTCATTTTTATTTTATATTTTTTTACAAAATATATTTATTGTTTATATTTATACATCGATAATAATTCTACTTACAACCCAGGTGGGAGGGTGGGTGTCTTCTTCCTCCGATCCTGCGGCTTGAGACTGTCCTTTCTTCTGTTCCTCCTTTTAAGGGCTGTTTGGCCTCTAGCCAAGCTACCTTTGCGGACCAGACCCAATAATGGGCTGCCACCAGGTAAATTGTGCACCTGGCTGCAATTACCCCCCAACTTACTGCAAGTATAATTCTCCTTAAAGTAGTTCATTTACAGCTATTTCTATCTGACCCTCTGCTCTTCTTGCAGACCAAAAAATGGTTTTCTATAGCAAATACTATTGATATGACCAGTTATTGCTGAAGAATTGGTCCAAATGGAGAAATCACAATTTCTTAAAGTATAATATAGAAGGAAATACATTCAGCAGGAAAAGGTGCAACAAATCCCAGCATTTATGATCCAGGAATATATTACATGCATCATCTGTGGTGTGCGCTGACTAACGAAAATCCCTAGCAATCATCGGTCAAACAATGGAAAACAAGGTAGTTAGGTTCACTATTTTTTACCTAAACAAATATATTTAATTCTAATTATTACCAGGAAATATTTTTTTCAAATACAGAAAAATAGCTATTTTACAATTCCGCTTTAGTTTACACTAAGTGGCAGTAGAGATGGCCGGTTCGCGGACCCGAACCCGGATCCGCTGCGGATTTATCCCATCTGCGAACAGCGGATTATTCCGGATTTTCCGCCTTCCAAACTGCGGATTTTTTTTTTCCGAAAATTTTCTGAATTACGAGGATCTCCGTATTTTCGAAATACGGAGGTCCTCGTAATTACGAAAATTCGCGTAATTTCGAAAATTCTGGAAAAAACTAGAAATTCTTGTAAATTCGCGGAATTTCTGCATTTTGGGGATTAAGACGGAGCAAGCCACGTGTCCCAAATTATCCAATGGCAGCTAACATGATTATTGCCAGCCCCCTGGGTATAAAAGGCTGCTTCACAGGCGCCATTTTGTCAGTGTGTTGGAGTGTGTTTAGTGGAGACCTGACAGTGTAGGAGTTGGAGAGAGTTTTTTGTGCTTTTTGAGCTTTTTTTGAGCTTTCTGTGTGTGGATTTCAGTATGGTGGTTTAGCACTGTTAACCACGCCTGTATTCACACATCTTGAGACCCAACAGACCTTTTAAGGACTAACCTTGTTGTAACGGAGAGGAGGACCCGTCTCTCCACTGAGAATGTGGACCGCCTTACATTAATCAAGATGAATGAGGCGTGGATCACATCTCAGTACAGCACCCCTATTGCTTTGTTCTTCCTTCTCTCTCCACGAGGCACCTTTGTGGTGTCACCTACTCTGACCATCTCATACAGCCGCAACAGCTACTCTGTGGCTAATGTTTTCAGCTCTGAGTCAATCCTGCCTGGCACTAGAGCAGTACTCCATATTACAAAGTGTGGGCCTGCTGTAACTCAATGGTGCGGTTCCTACAAAGCCTTACCCGTTCACCCGCTTTCCCTTGCACGAAGCATACTCTGAGGGAGAGAAGCCAATGGGGTGAGGGGTATGTCCAGAGGGGCCAAGCCTGCCTTGCCCCACAACAATGGTGGCAAATCACAGTGGACAGTGTAACCCAGTACCCCCATCACCTTCTTTCCCTTGTTGTGTGCAAACTACTATATAGGGGAATGTGGCCAATGTAGTGTGTGTAATGGCATTAATGGTAAGGTATATACAATAAATATGTTTTTGTCAGAAGTGAATTAAAATATTTTACTACTTATTACAATACAGTAATATAATAAAAAGTATAATTGCCTTCCATCATTTGCCGCATGGCTTGAACATAATGAGGCCTCTGCCTCTTCAGATCAGACCACTGTCTCTGGAGGGAAGAGACAGTGGTCTGGTAGCCGAAGCAGCACAGGAGCCGGCGCTGGAGCCCCTCCATAATCCTGCGCTTTTGGCGCCGCACATGATAGATGCCAGGGGGGAAATCATCATACAGAACTTGCCATTGTGCAGGCAGAAGGTTCCGGTTCCTCGTTTTTACGAAAATCCTCGTTTTTATGGAAATCCTCGTTTTTATGGAAATCCTCGTTTTAACGGAAATCCCTGTTTTTACAGAAATCCTCGTATTTTCGAAAATACCGTTTTTTAAAATTCACGCTAGCGGACTGTAATTTTTAGGTATTGTAGGCATTGATACGTGTTCTTAAGGTCATTACCGAGGTCCCTGAGTGATTAAGTGTACGTTACCAAGGCTATTTAGACCACTTTTAATGCGGATTTTGCCGAACTTTCATTTCGAAAATCCGCGGATCCTCGCGCAGACAGGATTTTTCGAAGTTCGGACATCTCTAAGTGGCAGGTGTAATTTTGAAATATAATAAAATTCCATGATGAGGAATTCATTTAAACAGAAACTAATAGAATTCTAGTCAATTTCTATTACAAATCCATTCATTTTGGACAAACACATTTTACAGGATATGTAAGCACAATTGTCCTAGTATGATCTGATTACCTGGCCTGGGTAAAGAAATTGCAAATTATTCAAACATGTGGTTAAATAAAATGGGCAGCCTTGATTATCCAGGAGAGATAACTCCTACCTCCCATTCTGCCTTGCAGCCTCAGAGATAGACACTTGCTATGTGGCTGGCAGTTTTTCTCCACCCCAGTACACCTTCCTAGTACTCATCCCAGGAAGGAGAGAATGGGCGGAGTGGTACAACTGTTGCCCAAGTGGCTATTTTTGACTGCTCAGCTTCAAAGTTACAGGGCAGAACAGGAGGTAGAAATACCCTCTACTAGCTTCCAGGAAAGATTAAAATTAAAAAGTGTATGGAAAAATTCACCAACAAGAAACAAGGTAATTAAAAGACTGAGATTCTATTATAGGAATGGAAATGCTATGAACTAGATGTATGTTTTTTTTAACCTCAACTAGTGTATAACTATGTTTATGGGGGGCCATTTATATGCGTAATAAAATTAAGTAACTGGAAGTCCATGGGTTTTTATTATATTTTAGAAACTGCCTTAAGATGTTAAAAAATATTGTGGGGTCAGGAAATGTATAAAACAAGAGAAGCTGACAAGGTATATTGCTGAATCATTCACTTTGATTTTAATCAGATGTGCTCATCCTGGCATGGTTTATCAGAAATTCCATTAGTCTCTATTGGCCCCTCTAGAGAATCACAGAAGCTTCTCAAGCACTTCAAAACCTTTTAATTGAATAAGTAACATCAATCATTTCTACACAGAATGCCGTTGTTTTCCACCTTCTCCCAATGATCTATAGAAAATATTACTGCAATGGCCATATTCTTTGGGGGGGTTTCATGCAGTAAAATGGGGATTAACATGGAGGCACACAGGAGTCACAGCACAGACTTTAGTTATGCTAACAGTTTTACGATGGGTTAGCGTGACTTTAACACCCTAAATTGCGGCGGCTCTGAGAATATCGGAAGAGACACTCGCTAAGCCGCTGCAAGCCTATTAACCCGAGGCAGTGCAGCTCCTTTAGCATAAGTATTAAATGACAGCTGATAGCTGCCATTAAATACCTATGTGCGGGTGAGATTCACCCAGAGTCCTGCAGCCTCTGGTGAATCTCTTCCTGGAGATTTGCCCAGAGTACTTGCAGCTCTGGATGAATCTCTTAATAGGTATTAAGTCCTTAAGCATATTTAGCTTTTAAATAAGTAAATGATGGCATAAATAAAATTGTATTTGTATTTGTATGAATCCAAATCAGATCATTATTATGATACCTTACAAATGTAAGCAAACAAAAAATTGTATTCAATGATGGGCTCAGTCTCACTGGAGATGTAGCCATCTAGAAATATACATATAGCAAAGTGACACTGATAAGATGTACATAGAGATATAAAATATATACACAGAGAGACAGGTATACTGTAATGTGTAGATAGATAAGCTATATAAGGCTGGGTACACAGATATTCTCCACCGCAACTGACCCTTCATCACTGAGCGGTTTGGCCGGGACAAATCACTGTTGGTCGCAGCCAACAGTTTGCAAAGCCGATTGTGCAGAAAAGAGTTGTATGGGGAATTGAGTCTGCAACCTCATGTACTTTGTCTTGCTGAAAGCAAAGCTTTATATCACTATCTCAATAGAGCTACCATATAGAAATTGTTACAAAAATGTTGGTGAAAAATGTTGTATTCCCCCAGGAAGGCTTTATGCAATTTATGCTGGCTGGTAAACAAACTGCTGGGAAACATCTGTAAAGAAAATGCTCTGTACATAGAGACAGTGAATACTGGGGTAAAGGGGGTGTGGCAAATAAGTGCACATGCTTACAAGGTTCTTTGAAGACAACATGGAAGCATTCTTGGTTACAGTATATATTTCTCACATGTACTAAATGCTACTTACTAGAGAAGTATAGAAATATGTATTCTTATCCTATGTATTATAAATAAAATTATACAAAATTAAGGATTAATTTTGGGTCTTTAAAAATATTTTAAAGCAAATAAAATTTTAAATACATGTTTCCTTCATTTCTGGAAAAAAAAGTATGCATTAGATACACACAGATTTATTCGTATCTGTAAGTTCCTGTTTTAGCAGCATTTTTTCTGCATCAGCATTCAATGTAAATTCTGAATATACAACCTGCATGTAATGCATGACTTCCCAAAGCAAGTCAGAATGCAGTGCAGTTCAAACACTCATCTACTTTAAAGGACTGAGAATGCTATAGTTATTGCAGCCACACTTTCAATTCTGCAGAATAGCTCACTGTCCTGGAATACATCAATAGGAAGGTTTAAAGGATCACTAAACTCCAATTTGAAAAGTTACTTTTAAAGTAGGAAATCAAATATATATTGACTAGGGAGGTCACAATACTCAACAGAAGCTCAAAAACCACGCATCGCATCACAGGCACACATGCAGTGAGAGGAGCCGTCAGAAGGGTCAAGCATGTTGTCTTTGAAATCCTTTTGGGGATTGTAAGAAAAGTGGGAGTTATATTTTTTTTAAAAAGTATCAAATGTGAGATTTGTGACCCTTTCAAACATAGTAGGAAAAATATTTTCAGCAAATACCGTAGTTAAAAATCATCCTAAATCTACCATTCATAAAATTTCCCAAGATGTAGCAAGATCAATGTAAATGGTAAAACCTTTTCTATGAAATGATTACTTATTAGGCTCTTAGATATATCATTAGTAACTACAATAGACAGCAGGACTATATTAGCTAGCTGGCAGCTCTAGTAAATGTCAGAGGCATTGTTGCAATGAATAGCCATAGGACTGTCATAATAACAATGTGGCATGGAGCCCAGTAACTAACCGTGTGCTTCCCCCTTTAGGCACTTGGCTGATGACATTTTTCGTTTCTGTTATGCTAAGCAATATTAGGACACCTTGTTTTGAGATACACTAAATTAAAAGTCAATAGGAGACAATTAAGTGAAATAATAACCACAGTAGATTTATTAGCAGAGCCAAGCAAAATGTTGCATCTAAGAAAAATGCTTGTTTAAATGTTCAATCACGATCCCCATGGATATAATGTAAAAAAAATATTCTATCAACAGGAAAGATTCATTTCAAAATTATTAAAGGGCATGTCCACTACTGGCCCCACTGTGAAGTGTTAAAAAAATCCTCACCTTACTCCTCTGCTGCTTATGGTTCTCCTGCAGTGTCTGTTCAACGTTCCAAAAAGGGAAAAGTAGGAGCTGTCATCCGGTCCCTGCTTCTTCCTTGTCCTCCCTGAGGACTCTGGCATGCGCAGGGGAGCCCTTTATCACCCCGTACCTCCATCCCCCTGGATCCATCTTGGCTTCTTCACCCCCTAGCTATAAAAGCTTTTGCTGTAATGTAGCCCACCCTAGCTCACCCCAGGTGCCAAGCTTGTATTGTAAAACAAGCAGCAGAAATGTACTTATACTCAACTTGGCGTTTGAGGGTGGGCTACACTACAGCAAAAGTTTTTTTTGGGGTGGGGGTGGAGATACCCTTTACTTAAAGGGTAACTGTGGTCTCCAATTCTTCCAAACTAGTAAGGATTATATAAAAAGTCTTCCATTATACCTTCAAAATAAAACCGAAATCACATCTGTAAATAAATTTGTGATAAGTTATTGCTGGAAAGGTTCAGCAATATTACTTCCTGCTTGACCACTTCCTGTTTTGAGCCATTTGATCAGCTTGTAGCCATGTGACCAGCCTCTGCCTGCATTAATAGGCTCCCCTTCTCAACTGTCAATTTTTTCCCCAGGTACTTCCTGTTTTCCCCAGCATTAAGTCTTTACTGAACATGCTTCTCCCCGGGGCAGAGGGGCGAGCAGAGTTAAGGTGATGTCACCTTAATATCTTTTCTCACAGGGTGAAGCCAGAGATGTGATTGTCGGCTCATTATAAAGGAAATACTGCAGGCTTTCATTTAGCCCTAACTTGTTTGGAGACCACAGTTGCACTTTAAGCTGTATAGAGGATGTTTTAGTTAATTGGTCACCTCTATAAAATAGGTTTTATAATAAATGCTGAAACCTGCTCCATCATATATATCATTAGGCACTATACTGAATGTATAAAAACCATATCTCCTTTATGCAGTTTAAAAAAATAGCAATTTTCTTCAGGAACAATCATTTTTTGGCATTTGCCCTTTGCCTGAATCTTGTTTATACAGAGCACTGCTAGACAGTGACATCTTTTATATTAGCCTCGTCCTTATCACATGACATAAAGCAGCTCACCAAGTAGAGCTCAACCCACATAGCATAATGACTGAATTCCAATTAGTTCTGAAATACATTCTGGAAATACCCACCAACCACCTACCCCCAGACATGGTTTGCACAGTTTTTTAGTCCCAGGGGTGTAGGAGGGTTTGATTGACCAACCGAAGACCTGACAGAACTTTTTAAAAATTAAAACGATTCAAAAATTGTCCACCATTCCCACAAACTTTTTAAATGTATTCCACTTAATACAGCAGTCACCTGGAAACACACTGAAGTAAATAATTATGAACAAAATTCTATTCAACTAAAGCAAGATGTCTGTAAGCACCTTATATTGCAAAATAAACTATTTCATTTAATTAACTTGTTGCTATGCACCTTAATTAAATCTGCTTGAGTCCATCCAGTCTGAAAATCTGGCACCTCAATCTCTGCTAAGAAGACACAGGTATTCCTATAAGTAATTAATAATAAAGAATGGGGACATGTACATAAGCACGAAAACCGACCTGCAGTGTAAGGCAGCCAGGATAGAGAACATAGGAAGTGTGCTGTGTGGTGAGTTGGAAGGTTTATTCATTAAATTGTTTAAGGTTTTGTTAATTGACTAAGATATTGATTTTTGTGCGGACTAAAAGAATGAAATGTTATATAAACACAAGTCATTTCCCTACATAGAAAAGGAAAAGTATCCATGGATAATGCACCATGTACTATTCATCAAACACAGACTGCAGCGCTCATACAGAATTTCTTTGTTATTTAGGAATATAAACTAGCTCCAAAGTTCTTTTAAGTTGGACAGTTTCAACTATTTTCTTTCAGCTCAAGCCAACAAAGTGCAATCCTCAACACAGAAGCTAATGCCTTGACCATATTTGGCCAAGGAGCTTCAAAAGTGAAAAAGATGCTCTGTCTATCCATTTCCCCTTAGATGTTTTACCAAAGGGAGATGTGAAAACCTGTCAGATTCTCTGGTGTAAATAGGAGGAGATTCTCTAATGTATGTACTGCATCTTTACACAAGGATAGAAATGTTTCCATTTTAAGAAAGTTTAACTGACATTAACAAATGTTTAACCTTTAAAGTACAGTCTAGTTACTGTAAAGGCCCGAACTGTTTCTGATGTCTGGGACGATATCCCAAACCATATTACTGTGTGTACCATGGAATATGTTCGATCTTGTAAAAGTGATAAAAGATGGCTAGAGGTAAAACTTACAAAGATAGTACAATAAATAATAAAATAAACATCTTTCTGGACCACTGTCTGAAATATCTTTTTTGTCAATTCCTGACCTCAAAAATTTAACTTTTCTATTTTTAAACTCTGTATTATAGTACCTTTTTATTTCAGCGCAGAGCTACACAGTAGTTGCAAACAGGCCAGTGTCCTGATAAGAAAGAGCTTCAGGGCAGCTCTGCAGCTCTGTTGTAAGATTACAAGTCAATACTGACTGTTCAGGGGTGACATTTCACTCTGTTATCTGCTTTTCGTCTTGCACAGAAGGCAGGTCATTTATTGTGCATATAAGGTTAGGGGCATACTGTGTGTGACTTGCATTGACAAGGCTTCAGGCATCAGAGTTTTTGTGATTACAGTTTCTAGTGATCTGAACCAAGCCCTGAGTGTCGAAACTGATTTTATATAACCATTTATCATATACCATTGGGATACAACAGGGTTTCTGCATGGTCGAATATCACCAAAATCCCACTGGCTATTTGCCTTCCAAAACATACATTTACTGTACAAAATCAGTAAAACTCATTCAACACACAGAACGTATCAATCCCCATTATACTGGTATTTTAGATGCAAGTAATCATCTGAACTTGATTTTTCAGTTTAGTTTGGTGGGTAAGTTCCAGTGTGGGTGTTTGAAAGGCAATAGCCTTATTCTACTTATTCATTATTGTAAAATATGTATTGAACTTTAATTGCTTTTCATTCACATTATAAATGATAGTATGTTGGCATATGCGTTGGGTGACAACACCAGATGGTAAACTGCACACTGGTTTATCATTTAATTCGGTGGCAGGGTATTTACTGTAACAAAAAGCAAATGATAGGATTTTAGTTACACTAGAAGGTCAGGCTTTTGCTGTCTATTCTCTCATAACTTGATACATAATGAACTGCATTAATATAATTAGCAGTGACCAAAGATGCATGGATATAAAATGAATTTCACTCAACAGACAAATGTTATTTTTGGCAACATGCTTCTACACCCTTTGATTATTATATCTGGAAGAATGGAGAGTACATTGAAAATAAAGACTTTCTTTGCACAATAAATCTGCACATGAAAATGTGTTACAGTGTTACAGGTTTAGATTGTTTCTTATTTCTATGACCTAAGTCCACTGATAGAGATTGTATTATGTACTTGAACTAGTAAATCCTAATATTGACCAAGAATGTAAAACAGGGATTTCTTTTGTATAAGGAGCTTAAATGGAACTGTGGGCTTCGTGCAAGTGGGCTTTATTAAAAAGAGCTCCAAGTCTCAATTTTGAGCATGCCCTCTGCTGGGACAGAGCATCATCATCTGCATCATAAGATCCAGCCCCGGAATTCTTAATAATTTTTAAAGCTAGCCACAAGACTGGAAAAAAATCTGTTTCTCTCCCTAAGGTGTCCATAGGTAACCTTATCTTCCATTCCATATTACTTCAAGCTGAAATCTGGACCAATCGATCAAAATTACAAACGGGAAGAATTGACCTGCGTACGGCCTGAATTAGAGGTCCTGCATACAGTACATTGGAAGTATTTATTTAAGCAGAAAAATCACTGGATGGGAAGATAATGGTTAGTGGAATGGAAAAAACTTCCTTTTTCTTAATAAAATATGTATTTGCACTAAACTTCCACTTTGGATAATACTCCACAAACAATATTGCCTTGGTTCAACAAATTTAGAAAAAAAATCAGATTTTTACATGTCTGCAGATTTCTGCAAAATATAATTATCGATAAACGAGAAACTTTTTCATATACTTTACTGTGTCTTAGAAGCAAACAATAATGGTATTAGAAACAGAAGGAGAAATTCAGTCATTTTCCCCATGTTCTATTTTTTCATTGGTAATGTCTGAAATATGCTTGAAAAGCCACATTAATAGTAAAACACATTGTTTGAAATTCCGACTGCATAGACACGAGAGGTTAAAACAAGAATGAGACGTCTCAATGCTTTCCCACCTTCTCACATTGCATAAAAACAACAAAGAGAATATCATTCTGCAAAATAGGTTGCTGAGACATATTGGTCTTCCTATGGGAAGAAACCACATATATTTGACCTCACAAGCAGAATGATCTCATTTATTATACAGTTGAGGAAGCAGCAAGAGATTCAAACAAAACCTAAAATAGCCCTTCCTGAAACACCTGCACAGGAAAGTATCCAACCTATAATAAACCACAAGGAGCCCTTTATCGTCACAGTGATTATGTCAGCGCAGATGCTTGATTTGAACAAGAAGTTTCTGGAAAATTATCCACTTAAAGATCCCTGTTCAAATAATGGACTGTAGCTGATGGTTTCTAAGAAAATACATAATTTTTATGGAGCTATATCTGTCTGCAACAGAATATAAACTGCATCCATTCTGCCAAATGTAAGCTGTGCAGCTACACAAGTACAAACAGGGTCACCAACCTGTGCTAATCAGCTCTCTGCACACAAGAGAGGGAAACACTGATATTATCACTACTGATACAAATACAAATACTAATAAACTAACAAAGGGAACAATTCACTAGTGTAACTGATTATCATTTGACTCTTCATTTTGCTGAAACACTATTTGTAACTATTTAAATGAACAATATGGTTGATAGCATACATGGTAGCATTTTTACACAGAAATCGGGGTGAATGTGACTTTGTCTTTGATTTGTCAAGTGTCACCCTAAAGCCATGGGAACTCATTTAAAAAGCTATGTCCACCAAAAGCACCCACTTGTGACTTTAGTGTAATTGTCCTTTAAGAAATGAAAGACATACTGACAGGTTGTGTATCTAAGATAAAAGTGCTTAGATTGTAAAGTCTTTGGGGTTCTGTATTATACAGTACAAGAAAGTCACACTATCACTATCGAACATGTTATACAAGGCTTAACAATTGTTCTTGCAGGCTAGCAATACACTACGCCCCTATTCTTCACAAACACTTGTATCCTTTGTTCTTTTTGTTTATTTACAGAATAAGGTTATCCCTTTCATCTCCATCTTTCCAAACCTAGTTCCACCAGGGCTTTCCAGCCCCTGACTGTTTAGACACTAAAAGGGCGATTTACCCAGAGCCGCTATCGCTCTGGGTAAATCTCCCGGACGCAATTCAATATCACGTTTGGGCAAGTGGGTAAATCCCAAAAGGAATTTACCCGCAGTGTGATTTTAAAAATAAAATCATGCGCCCATAGTGAAACGGTTAGCACAACTTTAACTTTATGTAATCCTCCATACAGATGCTTCATTTCGCACACGACACCTGACAAATGAGCGGCTTTTTCGCCCGATAATCTCAATTGTGTGGCCATTTGGTCAGGAGTTGTTTATTGATTAGCCTAGCCAATAAAACCAATAATTGCACACTCATTTGTCGGATGTCATGTGCCATCAAGCTAGGCTTAAAGCTGGGTATAAAAAATATTTTGTGGTGGAAACAGCCACCACCAATGCGTTGTGATTGCACAATTAGACAAAATTTTACAGACATGTCAGAACATTTGTCCGATTTGGATAAATGTTTGACAACGTCAGACTTTAACACCTGAAAAAAAAAATGCTGTTTTTTCGACCTGCCTGACTGAAATACTGGAAATATATATGTTGGGTCAAAATATTGCCTTCTGTGTACCTTGCCTAACACTTTTCTAAAACCTTAAAGGGTATGTCCACGCCTAGTGTAAGGCTGGAGTGCCCACCCCCAACCACCAAGTTAGATTTGTTAAAAAAGCACCAGAAATTTACTTACATTGCTTCGTTCCCGCGGCTGTCTGATTTTGGCTCCGTTTACCGAAAGTTGCAAACAGGGGCTGGACCGGCAGCCCTGTCTGTGATTGGCTGAGAGTCAGCCAATCACAGATGTGGCTGTTGGCTATGCAGACAGCCGTGGGAGTGAAGGCGTGTAAGTATATCTCTAGGGCTTGTTTTAGAAATCTAACTTGGAGGTTGGGGGTGGGTGCCCGGCTCTACACAACAGCAAAAGATTTGAAAGTTAGTTGGAAGGGCAGCCATGAAGGAATCGGGAGGGATGGAGGGAGTGGGGGAAAGGGCTCCACTGCACATGCCAGAAACCTCAACAAGGAAAGGAAGAAGCAGACATCCGTACTACTTACAGAAAGCACCTACTCTTCACTTTCTGGGACTTTGAACAGGCACTGCAAGAAAACTATAAGGAGCAGAGGAGTAAAGTAAAGATTTTTTAACACTACACAGTGGGGCCAACAGTGGGTTAAATTTTAATTTTGGGGGAGGACATGCACTTTAACAAATTAGTTTCTACTTATCCATTCTGAAAATACAAACAAAAAATAAGTATAGCTGGGCACACCAGTCTTAAGTGAATCAGCTTTTATTATGTGAGTTTTGGAACCGGTGTGGTACCTTCATCAGTTAAACTGACTGTCTGATGTAGGAATCACACCAGTTCCGAAACGTCACATAATAAAAGCTGATTCACTTAAGACTGGTGTGCCCAGCAATACTTATCTTTTGTAGTATCTGCGTTGGCTACAGTGTTTGAGCACCCAGCAACTTTCTATGTTTGTTACTTTGGTTTAGGTGTGCAGGATCCTAGTCCTATTGCATTTGGTATCCATTATGAAAGTCACATTCTTTACTAAATTGCCAATAATTTCTTTGTTTTTCTGCAATTAATGATGCTTGCATGACATTAACTTTGTTACCACAAAAAAAATCTGAAAAGAAACACTTAACGAAAACTATGAGAACAAAAGATAACATTATGTAGATTTATTTTTTTATTCCATCTAAATAATGCTTCAAAGGTTATTTTTGATAATGCCTGGGAAAAGTAATGTTTAATTAAAGCAACCCTCTCACAAAAGTATTAAATAACACACGTACTTGGGTTATCAGCATTGCCAGTCTGGAGTTGTTTAGTTCCTGCAGTGTATTTCAATCTGGAAGCATCAACACTCTCTAGTCAGGTCACACTTTCTAATTAAAATGACCATAATACATTGTTTGTTTTTATTATCCACTGGGCTCTGCTAATTGAAATAATTTGGCACAGTAGGTTTTTAAAATAATGGATAAGGCATCCAATTGGGATTCCATTTAAAATGTACACAGATATATACTGTATTTATACAACTGATGCAATTTAGTTTATTACTGTTATTTAAAAGTTGATTTTTTACTTAGCTACTTATTTTACATATTAATTAATTTTCAAAATTTTTGAGATGTTTAATATTTATTAATTAACTTCTTGTTAAATTGTTGTTTTGTGTCCAGGACTGATAGAAAGTATTGTTTGGTCCACCAAGGGCAAAGTAGTTAGTCAGAGGTGTCTGCCTACAATTTAGCTGATGCTAGAAAAGGATCCTTCAAGACTTATTGGTTCATTTGAAAAACAGTATGAGCTGCTTTTTGTAACAAAAAATAAACCTTTGGTTGAGGGAAAACACTAACATTAACCCATTAAGGAAATGATAGTGGTTATTCTGCAGTGTCATTGGTTGCCTGTGCTAGTTCAATACAAAACATGGGTAAGGTGTCATTGAGAAAATGAAGTGTCCTTTTTATTTGAACAATACATTATTGAACTGGAATGGGTTCACAAAAGGCCATCTAAATTATTAACAGGAATAGAAGAGCTGGAGTATGAAGACCAACAGAAAATGAAATGTTACAGCTATTAATATATATAAAGGTAAATCCAGTTTGCCACTCAGAACACCTTTTCCCCCTTATCATGCAAACTAGATATACCTTTAGACTGGGGCCAAACACTGTGCAATGTTATCGACCTTTACTGTAGTAAAGGTCATAACGATCTGATGGAAATAGGTCCTGATGCTGACAATGGTACAGGTTCCCAATATTCAACATACAGTATTACTTACAATATGATGGGATTTGGTGAATATTGGCCATTTGTCTTCTTTACTGGCCAGCCGTTCTGAAGTGATTTCTTGCAGCGAGTAAGTCTATTTGAATTGTGATCAAGAATTTTCCTAGTATTTTATTTAAAGAAACTGATGTAGTACTTAACAGTTGTGACATTCCTGAGGTTTCTCCTGCACAGTGCCACTGGCGAGCACAGCCTCAGACTCCCTCAGTGTGTAAGGGAGACAGGAAGTCCCTCCTCCTCTCTGCTGTGTAAAGGACCTGCAGCTGCAGAGAGGGTAATGGAATCTACAGCCCTTCTCTCTCACTATGTGAAAACAGCCTTTTCAGGCAGAGTTCTCCCTCTGCCTGAAAAGGCTGATTCTACAGTTTTCGGGGGGGCGGGGGTGGTCTGAGTAACCCACGGCACCCGCGAGTGGGCAGGGTTTAGGCACCAATGAGTGGGCGGGCTTAGGCCCCTGTGAGTGGGCGTGGCTTAGGCACCCCACGAGTGGGCGGGGTCACATGGGGCTGTAAGATAATGGGCCATGGGGGGCCTGCAACTGGAGGGACCATGGGGTCCATGAGTGGGAGGGACCAGGGGGGCTGCAAGGGGGAGGAGGAGACACAGGACAGATTGACTGACAGTTTCAGAGCAGGAAGCAGGAAGTGCAGGGGACCTGGTGAGGCTGCTGCCATATCACACACAAAAATGTAAATATCTTCAAAACTATGCAAAATAAACAATGGAAATAAATTGCTCAGGGGAGCAATTCCTATCAATTTACCTAAAGTAATTTTTGGACCAAAGTTCCCCTTTAAGAGATAACTGTAATGTTGTTGCTCAGACCCTTATGGCCTAGGGCCTAACCAATGGAAAGACACTTCTTTATATTGTATAGATTGCAGACTGAGGTGGGGTGGAGCTTGGACATTAATGTTAATAATCGTTTGTGCTTGTCTTGGGCAAAAATTTAGCATCTGTACAGGTGTCTACCAAAGTTGTTTAGCAATCTTTCAATGCAGAGAACAATATATTGCTATTGTTTTCCACCCAATAAGGACGTTTCACAATTATTCTTTCATCTCCCTTTTTCATAAAATAGAGCAGAATGCTCCGGGTGTCAATTCGTACAAGGATCATTTGTAGAACTGTCACCTGAATAATGTGTGAGGCAACCATTGCCAAAAATTCATTCATGTGAGACCAAATTTGCATGCTAGTCTCAAATCTATTGAAAGCTAATGGCATTTAATTGAATTAGTCAGTGATCGCACTTAAGGGAAATCCCTAACTTAATCATTAGCTAAGTGCAAAATAACCGTATCTGTGCATTTTATCGCCATCTTGGCCATTTATATACATACTATACATACTGTATAGTATGTAGTCATTTGGTGATCAAGATTAGTACTTGAATCTTATTGTCTTGTCAACTTGGTTTATCAATTGATTTTAATTTTTTTTTAGCAAATTGACTTAGTATGCTATTTGAACTTTTGCTTATTTGCTTTGTTTTCGGCCCAAGCTGGTGTAAATGGATAAACCATTGCTACCTATTTGATAGCGTTAAAGGGCATGTCCACCCCCAAAACGCTGTAGTTACAGTGTCCAAAATATAGTGTAGGAACCCCCCTCCCAACCCTAGACGCCAAATTTAAATGTAAAAAAGTACCCAGAGACATACTTACCAAACTTTGTTCCCTCAGCTAACTCAACAGCCAGAAGCCGCGACTGTGATTGGCTGGCTCAAAAAAGTACCCAGAGACATACTTACCAAGCTTTGTTCCCTCAGCTAACTCAACAGCCAGAAGCCGTGGCTGTGATTGGCTGGTTCAACCAATCACAGATGCGCCTGCCATTCCGGCCCTTAATGATACGCTGAGGAAACGAAGCTTGGTAAGTAAGTTTCTGGGCAGTTTTTAACATTCAAACCTGGCAGTTAGGGTTGGGAGGGAGACCCTACTGAAAAAAGTTAATTTTGGGGTGGATACACCCTTGAAATAATATTTATATATATGAAAAGAATCCTAATTTTTTTGTATGAATTACATGATGTATTCTGAATAGAAATGTAGAAATATTTATGCACTGTTTAAATCTACAGAATTTCCTGGAATCAAATACACTCTATTATGGCACTGCCATTTATCTCTTATTAAATTTTAGAAAAATTGGACATTGGGTACATTGGACATTTAGGGAACATGTATTTCACCTTTTCCTATAATCTCTATTCACTAATGGATTTATAAAGTATTTCAGATAAATCAAGGTACACATAAGAATGTAATCTGTCATTTCTTGACAGGCTGGTGTAATTTGTAGGCCATTTGTTCTGAAAAAAAAATGTATTACGGTTGTCAGAGTGCATAAACCAACTTTGCTTGTACCAAAAATAGCAATACTCTACATGACTCTTACCTGATGTCAAACCTTGGCACTCCAGATGTGTAGAAACTAGATCCAACTGCATGCTTTGGTTGCAGAATGCTGGGTGTTGTAGTTCTGGAGTGCCATGGTTTGATATCACTGTGATAGGTGAAAGTGCAGGAATAGTCGTCGATTCAGAATCATGTTTCTCGCTACTAATACCACATGTGGCCACTTGGGAACTCTGTGCTTTTTTAGAGGTTTTAAATCATTTTATACATCACATTATCTAAACCCCATTTTTTTAATACTTATTTTTAGAAAATACACTTCAAATTTTAGAAAATCAAAACTATTTAAAATTTAGCAAAGAATAAAGGTTATACTGCAGATGGATTTATTTTGTAGTAGATTATAAAACAATTCAGTAGCCTTGAAATTAAGTGTATTTCTGAATATTTTTAGGCTGTGAGATAAAGGGGGCTTTGATCATCCAGTTACCTGAGAAATATATTATTTTTAAAGGAATAGTTCACTGTAAAAGTGAACTATTCCTTTAATGCATAGATTGAAGATTGGGAGGTTATGGAGCTATACCTTAACTCCCATTCTTCAATCAATTTCTGTGGTGCCAGGAATGAAAATGAAAGAAACTTACCTTTCGCATGATCCAACATGGCCACACTGACAGGTCCCGACCATTTCTTGGTTCCATTCAACTATAGTGCGCATGCATAGCTCCTTAACCTCCCTTAACCTCCCGGTCTAGTGAACTATTCCTTTAAGAATAAAAGCATGCAAACAAACTACATCATCATTATACTATATCTTTAAAGGGCAAATCCCCCAAATCTATATTATGGGACGTAATTCCGACCTCTCATTCTGCTTTTATTTAAAGGAGAAATAAACTAATTTTTATGCTCCATAATTTGAAAACATAATGTAGAATTGGGCCACTATACTAGTGACAGTGTCAACAGTGGCATAACTACCAGGCCTGCAGGGCCCACAAAGGCAGGGGGCTCAGGGACTGGAGGGCCAGAAAAAGAGGTACTGGTAATTTGAGAATGGGCAGTGTTTTTACCTAAGATGTAAATTAACATGTTATAACAAGAAATAGACAGTGGTAACTGGTAACTGTGTGGGTTACTCAGCACTGTGAGGTGAAGCAGAGTATTAACTTTGAGTACGGTGGAAGAACAAACTTAAACAAGAGAGACAGAATTATTTCTGTGCAGCTCAATGTTGCTGGGAATATAAACCAATTGCATACCACACAAATCTCGGCTATTAGACATAGTATCATACATCTTGGCAGTGATACAGTTTCTTTTCTGCTCTGTTGTAAAGCCAAAACGATGCCTTGTTTAATACTTGATTTTGAATATCTATATGGAGGAAAGTGAACAAAGAAAACAAAAGAATTAAGTCATATCTTCTGGGGGTTTTTATATCCTCAAGCTGATGTCAGTGGGAGCTCTTAGGAGGATCTTTCAATACATATTATATGCACAAGCCCTCACCCAATTTATACAACAATTTAATGGGGCAAGTCAAATGCAAGTGTGCTAGAAATCTCTTCTACAAGTAAAACACAGGTTCACTCTTATAACTGAGTTCCTACAATTATATTCTGTAGCTTTCAAAATTGAATCAAAGTGTGAAATGGTGGTTACAAAAATTACTATAGACAAAATACATTTTTGCTAAATAACGAGGAAAAGAGGACAAAGGTTCCCTAAGTACCTATATACTCGAATATAAGCCGAGGTACCCTTTTTTACCTCCAAAACAGGAAAACCAGATTGACCCGAGTATAAGCCGAGGGTTGAAATTATTAACCACTATTGCCTTCTGTTTCTGTATTGTTTTGAGGCTTTAGTTGCCCTTGAAATGGACAGCAGAATTCCCATACTGTAGTCCCATACAGTAATAGCCAAATCCAGTATAGCTATTACTGTCTGGGACTACTGTATGGGAATTCAGCTGTCCATTTAAAGGGCAACTAAAGCCTCAAAACAATACAGAATTAGAAAGCAACAATAGATACCACCCTCCTTCTGATTCTGTATTGTTTTTATGCTTTAAATGGTCAGCAAAATTCCCATACAGTAATAGCCATGCTGGATTTGGCTATTACTTCATGGGAATTCTTCTGTCCATTTAAAAGGCAACTAAAACCTTATTCAGATGTTTGGAAACTACAACTCCCAGCATGCTTTGATTGCTGGGAGTTGTAGTTTCTAAACAACTGTATTGGCAAGTTAAACAAGAAATACAGAGTAATGCCCAACTCTGTAACCCCAATAAATAATACTAAGAAGGATAAGTTAAGGTACCATTACTTACCGGTCCCACAGGACCGGACAGGAGTGCCCAATGACTCACTCTTTCCCTGCTTCTCCATTGCAGCAGATCAGCTGATTCAGATTCAGCGGGGCTTACGTAACGACGCGCGCATACCCGCTCGGTCTTCTTATGCGGCTTGTTCAAGTGCCAGTTAAGAATATCTGGCGGCCAAATGGAGGCAACGATCTGTAAGTGGACGGAATACCCACCATACTTTGTCATTCCTTAATTTAGCGACGCGACTGAGTATAAGCCGAGGCAAGGTTTTTAGGTTTATTTTTAAACCTAAAAACCTCGGTTTATACTCGAGTATATACGGTAATATATATATATAAATGAGACCGCATCATTACCTGCATTTTTACATATTTTTTAAAATACTATATTTGATGAACAAAAATATTATGTTATTATTATAATGATTTTACATTCATTTTATATTCCATTGTTCTCTGCCTTCCTTCCATTCCTCTTGAAATATACTTTCTATTTCCAGTGTAGCCAGATAAACAAAAATACACGTTAATCAACGTAAAGTTGCATCTTGCCAGTAAAGAAACAAATAATACAAACTAACCAGCATTTCATATTTTACTCACTTTAAAAGGGAAATGTGGTCTCCATACAAGTGCACTATATTAAAGGACAATTATACTTACCATTTCCCTAATCCATTCCTGCAAAGTACCTAGGGTGAGGACCTAAAACTTTAAGTCCTCACCTCTGGGTACTTTCCAAAAGTCCTGCACCACTTACTTGTAATCTCCCTCGTTGCTCCAGTCGGATCCTCCCCACTGGTACTGTCAGTGACAGTCCAGGAGGCAGGGGTGTTCCTAGGGTTTTTGATACCTGAAACAACTTTTAAATGCCGCTATTGGCAGACGATTGGCGGCATAAGTGGGCATGGCGTCATCAGGGAAAATAGTGAAGGTGGGTGTGGTGGGTTGACTAACGCTGACTGGTGGACTAAAGGGCTGACTTAACACTGGTGGACTGAAGGGCTGACTTAGCCCTGATTGGTGGACTGGTGATGAAATGCAGTATTTTATACCTTATAAGTGTTCTGAAGGGGTGCGCCCTGAGCAAATGTTTCAGTTTGCTTCATGGTAGGGGCACCCCTGCCGGGAGGCAGCCAGTGGGAAGACACGCCTCCTTGCAGAGCGCGTCTTACCATTGGCTGCCTCGCAGCCTGTCACTCAAAGTGCCAATGGGGAGAATCGGACCGGAGCGACGAGGGAAATTACAAGTAAGTAGTGCAGGACTTTTGTAAAAGAGGTGAGGACTTAGCATTTTAGGTCCTCATCCTGGGTACTTTGCAGCAGTGGGGGGGAAGGAACGAGGGGGAGGTGAGTATAATTGTCCTTTAAAAAGAGCACATTCCTACCTTTAAAATGACTCCAGGATCATGCTTCTAGAGGCAGTCTATTCAAACTTACAGTAATATAAAGGGTGGTGCTTCCTGAATACACAGTAATCTGTGACATCACCAGAACCAACAAGTCCTTGGCTTGAACATGCCTACTTGTATCCTATTTCTGGGACAGAGCATCATCAGATGCATCATAAGCCCATCTCCTAAGGTCTAAGTCCCATTACTGCGTGTCAGGGTGTGATTTGCGCTTTGTTCATGCTTCCGTTTCGCATTACCCACGCAATGAAACCGAGTAGTTTCCACTATGTGCGCTACGGTCTGGTAAGTTATTGGTTCGCATCTTGTGCCAATAACATTGAAATATCCCGGAACACAGTGCACGGAAAGTATCACACACAGCAGCGCATGCACCCAGCCTTAGGGTAATACAGCAGCGCATGCAGAATTGTTGATAAGATACTCGTTCCTACTGCTGAGTGACAAGTTGTGACATTGTATGTGGGTTTAGTACGTGTTTTTAATGATGTAGTTTGTTGGTTTGAAACTGGTGTATGTTTGTTGTACTGGATAAAGCAATTCCGTTAAGATAACTGAAATATCAGATGCTACCAGAGCTATAAAGTGATTATTTGGCTTTATCGTACAGTTAACTGTCATGTTTTAAAGGGACAGTTCAGTGGTAATGATCAATATTTGTTAAATTGTTAGTTTGTGTAATGCCTTCTTAGTTATTCTACATATTCTCTTCCATTTTGAAAAATCAGTTGATTTCATACCCTTTGCTGTTCCCTGTTGTTGACATTGGTGAGCTGACATTTCAGGTTCTAACGGTCCTTCTTCTTCCTAGGATGCAGCACTTCCTTGGAATGTTCCTAACAGTAATTTCTACTGATTGGCAGTTGGATGGGTCAAAGATGCTCAGATCTTTACTGAGCAACTGAATCAACCCAGGCGCTGGGTCAAAAGCAAGACCATAACGGTCTCTATTAGGGGTCCTGCAAATAGGAAGTCAGTATTTCGGTTGCATTTATTTATATACAGACAAAATGCTGTATTGGCAGATTAAGGTCATTGGGATGAAAAAATACTGCTCTTTTTTCTGAAAAGTACATGTATTTGCACTGAACTTCCCCTTTAAGCCACTGATCTAACTATAGTTCTACCATTGCCTGGGAATTCCAGAACACTGCAGTGCACTGTAACCTTGGTGTTTGTCTAAAAAATGTCATTGTTCATCCATTGATTAAAAGTTTAAAGGGTTGCCAACCATAGTTATCAGTAGACGGCACCTATTTCGATGTCCAATCTCCAGAGGTTTAAAAACTACAACTCCCAACACTCCCTGGCTGCAATGTGCTGGGAATTTTATTTTTCAAAGATTTGGAGGGCCACAGCTTGTGCACCCCTGCCCCAGTTAAACCAATTCTATATTTAATATCTAACTTTATATATAATATTGTACAGTAGATTGTTTGTGCTAAATATGTTTAACAATAACTTTTCTTATAAAATAAATCAATGCTAAAATATTTAAACCTCATTTAATTTTAATGGAAGTTAGAAGATGTAATGTGGTTCTCACAGCAACTAGAATCATATATCGATTTTAGTAAGAAAGTTAGAAAGAAAAACTTATAGAAACAGAATACATTTTAGGCAGCAGCAGTCCTGTTTTGTAAAAAAGAAACTACATCTATTGCAATCATAAAAGCATGAAAGCTAAGGTAAGCCATGCACAGTAGTCCAGGCTCACTCTGTTGTCGGCCTGGCCAAATGCTTGGTAGGTGAAATCTTCCACACCCCCTACTCAGATGGTTAAGTTAATCCAGTAAAAGAAAAGAGCAAGAGGAGCACACTACTGGTGTAATTTCACGACTTATTAGTGCAATAACTTTAATAACTTACTCGGGTAGCCATACATGTTTTTTTCCGGTCAGATTTTCAGCCGGAATGATCGAAAATTCGATTGCGCAGGTGATCTTGTCTATAGAAATTTGTCTATAGACGAACGTTGAATCTATCTAATGTCTAAGTAGTGTATAGGCACCTATAGATCCTCTCCCTGGATACTAATGGAGGGGATGTGGGAGGGGGGGTGAGTTTAATTGCCCTTTTGTTTGTATACCCACGATACAAACATGTATTTTTATAAAAGAGAATATTTCTAATGTTAATAAAAATTAAAAAGTCATGGTGACTATTGTAATGCTGCTGACATTCTCCCTGCAATCAAATGATCTTTGTAAAATAATCATCCCAGGGTGTCTTCGGACATTGCATCATCACCGGCAGTTAAGCTGGCTAGAGCATGGCCTGCATCAGGCTCTGTAGTACTGATTCTACAACTAACGCTGGCCAAACATGTAGCGTTTTTATTGACTGATACACAATATTGGCCAATAATTGCTTTGTGTACTACTTGATGACCTTTAGTTAAAAGCATGCATGAGTGCAAAATAAATATTATCTTATTATCTAGCAATGTTGACATTCTTTTAAATAAAAGAATGACAGAGGCTGAAGCCACACTGGAACAGGCATGTGTAAAAACCCCACATGTGCATTGGCACGTGTTTCTGTCTGTCTGCACTGCGATTTGCACAATAGATTTGGAGCACATGCGATTCCCAAAAAAATGGTGAATGCGTGTGCCCGAAAACAGAACGCAGGGCAGTGCATGCAATATGGCCTCCAACATCGCAAATCGTGATCATAAGTGCACTAGAAGCACGCTAGTGTGGCCTAGCCTTTGTATAGTACATTAACATTCCCTGCTTTTTGTTTGGTATGCAGCACACAAGATTCTTTGCAAATGGTCTTCTTTCTCCTAGGGCATTTAATAGACTTTATGGTCTGCTTTCTTACTCATCAGAATATTCATGGAAACATCTTGCTATTAATAATAACTGACATTTTTAATGAGCCATTAATTTACTGCATTTAGTCACTTAGGGGAAAAAATCTCAGAAGCAAGAACATACCAAATAAACAACTTGTAATTAATAGTTTTAAACAGGCTTATTAAATGCGATTACAAGATAATAACAGTTTTTGGATTGTTTGGCAGACCAAAGGTAGATATGGAAGGGTATAGTAAGTTGTAATAATAGTACCTATTTACGGTATCTGGTTATTATAGCTGCCATTAAAAGAACCCGCAAAAGTTGTAAATATTATTTTATTACACCAAATGTGGCAGTTGTGGGTGTACATTTTCCTAAAATCATGCTAATCACGCTAATTATTTTATATGTTGGGGTGACTTTAAGACTGGTTAAAGCATCTACCCCTCAGGGTTTTCAACAGGTATTTGATTTTCCTACAGAAACCAATATTACTATATATTATTGTATAACATCATATTTGTGCCAAAAATACCGTCGATGTCGGCTCTTTAACACCAGCAAATGTATGGAGTGCCACTATTGTCTCAGTACATTACCTTACGGGTAGCTGATCTCTATACACGTTTAATTCTGCAAATCCATACTTTCACTGTTCTGCTACCATATTTTATACAAAATTCCAATGAAGGCAATCCATTCCTGAGAGGCAGCCAATCACGGACACGGATTCCGGCTGTACTGATTGTTGGGGGAAACAGGCAATGTAAAAGTAGAGATCGGGAGAGTTTTTCTGCAAATAACTATAGCATTTGGGGATGAGGGAGGGAGCCCTACACTACAGAAAATAGTATTGGAGCTAGGGGGAGGGAGAGAGAAACGTGAGGGAGGGGGAGGGAGGGCTGAGTGCGTATGGCATAATTCTCCCGAAGGAGAGACAGGAGTCAGAGTCCTATATGGACTCGGCCAGACTCCTGGTATTCAGTTTTTTGGACTTTGGAAGGACATTACAGGAGAACCATTTGGAGAAGGGATGTAAAGTAAGGATTTTACTACACTACACAGTAGGGCCAGTAGTGGGTTAAATTAAAGTTTTCGGGGTGGACATGCCCTTTAATGACTATTGGGAAACCAGTGTATCCACTCAAACACAGGGAAAACACACATAATGTACTTTCAGATGTAGGCAATGGTGGATCTAAACTAATGACTAACCAATGAGCCACCAATTTAGCAAATCCAAGAAGAATGAAGCATATACATCAAGGTTTGGAGGAACTCTTTAGATTTTACTCTTTTATGTCATTCTTCAATGCCACATTAACAAAATAAAATGCATGAATCCCCAGAATGGTGGAGTATAATTTCATTTAACACCTTGCTTTACACGAGGGTTAAGAGCTTTTGGGAACATTTATAAAGAACATTGTGTGAGTTTCACAGAAGCAAATAGGAATTCCCACTAAACTAGGCCGTGCTGTGGTTGCAAGCATCTTATACTAAAGCCTATCAGTGTACTAACATCCAAAAAGGCCTAAGCGGAGTCGAGTAACCAGAAAATGCAGACAAAATTGTCTAATTGCTGTGATTTATTGTGCAACACACAAACCAGGGAGATTTACCCAGAGATGCACGGGCTCTGGGCGAATCTCCCAGAAGAGAATCTCATCCTCACGCAAGTATTTAATGCCAGCTATCAGGTGCCGTTAAATACTTACCCTAAAGGAGCCGTGCAGCCTCTGATAAAAAGCTGTAAGAGTGTCTTTTCTGATATTCGTGCAGTTGTTGCAAACCTAGGGGTTAAAGTCGTGCTAAACAATATTGAATATAAAAAAGAGTGCTGCAGCCTCCCATAAATCTGCCCCTCAAAGGGTCCTTCTCACTTGTAAAGAAAACTTTAAGAAAGACACTTTGTTGCGCGTTGCATAAAAAAGCATGGCAATTAGACAATTCTGTTTGCATTTTCTGGTTACTCGCCTCCACTTTCTGGAAGTATTTATTTCATCATCCTTCTACATGAATCACTTCTGCATACATTAGAATCTTCTTTGTACTGCAAAAAATGTCTCCAGTTAGCCACTATTTCCAGTCATAGTTAAGAGTAAATTTCCAGGCACACCTAAACCTGATGGGTGCTTGAGATTTTTCAACAATCTTGGATTGCGGAATTTCATGCATATGATCCCTTTTTTACCCCAGAGACTACAATGGCATTTAAGTGACCTAAAGTGAATAACATATAGCCAACACTGAATGTGCTTGAATATTACATTTGCTCACAAAGTCAGCAGAAAACACTATTGCTGTCCTTTCTTGAAATTCCTGTGTGGTTCCCCTGGTGTGAACAAACTATTATTTGCACTTAATTCACTTCTAAATTTTGTTTAATTAAACATAATACAGTTAATTGGTGTGTAGCTGGTACATGGCTGAATTAATGTTCTTCAATTAATGCAGTAAAGGACAGTTTAATTTCTTTGAGTGAACCTATCCTTTAAAGGGTACCTCCACCCCTAAATTGAAGTTTTTACCATGTGTAGCCCATATGTGGTTAAAATTAGTTTTGCGGATAGACATGCCCTTTAAGATCCAGCGAAGCTAGAGACATCACCCTAGAAAGGTATAATAAATAGAGAGCATTTGTATGGAGACCACAGTTACCCTTTAAGTATTCCATAATTCCGCAGATTTAATCATTTAGTTGTAAATGTGGAATTTTGTCATTGCTTTTTAGTAAAATATTTTTATTTCTCTTATTCAGCTTGACCTAAATGTTAATTTGTAGTTTTCTTTGTGATTAATGCATTCAAGGTTGCATTACTGACTACACGGGGGTATCCCAAGGGCTTCATTATATTTTGGAGGCCTAGAGGCTACACTAAAGTAAAGGGTAAGATACAGTGACAGGAATAACAAGCTACTTAGAGACACTAATGGAAAGGACCAACTTATATCACAGCAAAAACTTAATTTACACATTACAGCCTTGCTATTTGGCTTCATTAATACAAAATCCTAGAAATGTTTCTGTTTAGCCTCAATAATCAAAATTTGACATAAATTTCAATTAAATACTATGTGTCTATTTTCTGATCAGTATTTGTTTTTATGTTGTTGTCATTAAAGGGCATGTCCACCCTTAAAACAAAATATAACATGCATTTGTAACCAGAAATCTATCATAGGTTTTCTTTGGTTCTGACAAAGTTATCTGCATCCCTCCCTCAATGCTCAATGAGCTTTTTAAAAGGTTGTGCATGTGCAGAGGAACAGAAATCAATAATTGGCTTTGATATCAGTTGTCACAGCGTTGACTGATTGCATGGAGAGAGGGGACTCTCAAAAATAAAAAGTCTAACTATAAATGTTAATCCCCCCCCCCCCATACCTAGGTTTCACATTACTAATATATTCCAAAAATGCTCCTAAAGTCTTTTACCTGACACAGTCCCTCGCTGCTCCTCCGCTCCACTTCCTGGTTGCGTCTGTCAGTAAAGGCTTGACGTGGATTCATGCCCAATTGCCTGACAGCCTCAACAGGAAGTAGAGTGTCTGTCAGCGCAGAAGCTCTTTGCTCCTATTTTTGCTTGAAACAAGCTCAAAACAGGAGCAGGGGGCAGGACTGTGCAGTAAGGGAACTGGTCAGGTAAGAGACTCTAGAAGCATCTTTGGAAGATATTAGTAATGCAAAAGCTAGGTTTGGGGGAGTGATTAAAATATATAGCTAAACGTTATTTTTGACTGGACTTGTCCTTTAAGAAGAGACTTTGAGAAAACAGGCCATTATGTCTTGCCACTGACTTTCAATTCTGGTTGGCTTAAATATACAGGCAGTGTGTCTATATTCTGCAGGGAAAACCTATTGATTTTGTACCGAGTAGCCATGAACTGCAGGTTGTTTAGCGCCCCTTGTATTGCATTATTTTGTTTTTCTTTACGGATGTTCTCAGCTAACATTTCTTTATCAGACACTATAGACTACTAGAACTGAACTAATTAAACCTTGTTCATTTGTTTTCTATAAATAAATCCAATAACCAAAAAGCCAGACATCACAACAGTAATTTACTCCCGCTGATTAGATTGCCCATGGATATTTTTAGATGAAATGATAAAAAGAGGAGAAAACGTGGGCCTGTTACAGATATATCCGCACATTACATTTTCCATCCTGGTTTGTCAAGTGGCTATTCTGCCTTCTTAGAACATTTAGCAAGACTGTCATTGTCTGCTGTGAAATAGATTAAAATGTTTTTAATAAGAATGTCACCACTATGTGCATTCAACATTAGTCTTTCAAACCCATGAAATGCTTCTTTCATACAATATAATAACCTAACATCAGCTGCACTGCTCCATTGGCATTTGCACAGATAACATATAGAATATCTAGTTTTACCCAGACAGCAATCTAAAGTGTCTAAGTGCCTTACTTTATGTTTATGTATTATAAATATATATATATATATATATATATATATATATATATATATATATAGGCTTTAGTTCTCCTTAAGTTACAGAGGGCACTTGAGAGGGTTAGGATTGAACTTTTTTATGTATTTCCCTTGGCTGTGTTCCATGATTAACCCTACAAAAATAACTTTCTTTAAAATGCTTTGTCAAATCTAGTAATTGGGGGCATTTGTAATTCTGTGGGCTCAAAACTCCCCTCATCCTATTAGTTTTAGTGAATATTAGGGCATGGCCACACTGCAACGCAAACGCAATCGTACACGGATGCATGCGATTTCATGTGTGACTTCATTGCGTTTGCGGATGCGTTTTTTCATTAAGTATTGGAAAAGCGCATGTGATTGCAATTTAAAATGCGGAACTTAATCTCGATTCCAATGATTTGAAGAAAAAACGCAAGCACAAACGCAGAAAAATCGCAGCAGTGTGGCCTAGCCCTTAATTTGTTTTTTAACTGCTGAAACATATTTAGGAAGGTCACATCAAATAAACCTGTACGGTAATTAAATGACAAGGAAGGAAGGGGCTAGAGAACTTCCTTCATGTGGAATCATATCATTTTCATAGTCTAGTTGGAAAAAGCTCAACCTCTGCAGAATTAAAGGAATAGTCCACTGAGAAAGTGAACTATTGCTTGATTGGATTACTTGAAGAATGGGAAGTAAAGGAGCTATGCCTTACCTCCCTTTCTTTAATGAATTTAACCGGAGCCAGGAGCAAAGCTCTCTTTCTTCGCTCCTAGCTCCTGTTAGATTAATTGAAGAATGGGAGGTAAGGCATAGCTGCATAAAGATGCATTTGAAACCTTGTGTAGTGGCCTGCTGCTAAGGACATTGTCTCCAACAGCCATGCAAATTACTCCTGTGTTTTGCTGTGCTTCTATATAACACTGCCTCAAATAAATAATTCCAGTTGGGTAGAAGTTGGGTAGAGGGGCCCTGGCATAAGCTATTTTCTCAACGTTGCCCAGGAAAGCATAAAGACTTTGTTTCATTCAAAGCTTAACACATATCAGGGAATAGTATGACTGTTACAATGGTCAGGATTTAAAATGGCAAAAAATATTTATGTATTGGAAAGCTTGAAACTGTACAAAGAAAATGATACATATTAAAGTATAATTGGTAAAAAGTCATTTCCATAATCTTATAAATTAATGTGTCTTAATAGTATTGCTTTTGTTTTACACAGAGGTATTTATTCGGATGTACATATAATATAATTATGAAGTTATCATTTCACCTCAAGCAAACTTTTAAAACATTTGTTCACAGGGGGAAATGCTTAAAAAAATGTCATACATTTATCAATTGGTGATCAAAACCCAGTAAGGATACCGTATATACTCAAATATAAGCCGAGATTTTCAGGCTTTAAAATTATCCTGAAAACCTAACCTCGGCTTATACTCGGGTCAAGTCCTAATTTAGATCCAAATGCTGCAATTGCAGATAGTTACCTATCTACCTTATCTGCCTTTACACTCCTTCCTGCTTCCTGTAGTCTGGCTACTGGACTCACTCAGCACTGTCAGTGCTCATCTGGATGCTGTAAATCTGATGGGTCTTCTCAGCAACCAAAGCATACTGGGAGTTGTAGTTTCCAAACATCTTGGGGTGCCAAGGAATTGGGGGTTACTGGTATTGGATTTGTCTATTACTGTATGGGACTACTGTATTAGAATTCTGCTGTCCATTTAAAGGGCAAATTAAGCCACAAAACAATAGAGAATCAGAAGGCAGTAGTGGTCATAATTTCTACCCTCAAATTACACTCGAGTCAATAAGTTTTTACTAATTTTTCAGGTAAAAATAGGTACCTCGGCTTATACTCTGATCGACTTATACTCGAGTATATACAGTATTCATCATTGCTTATGCCATACAATTATTAAATAAATGCCTTGTCCCCTAGCATTTCTGCAGTGTAGGGCACCCCAACCCACGCTCAACCGCCATGTTAGTTTTTTTTTAAAAAACACGCAGAAATAGACTTCCCACTGTTCGTTACCTCAGCTCTCTGCATAGCCAGCAGCCACACCTGTGATTGTTTGACTCTCAGCCAATCACAAACCCATCTGCCGGACCAGCCCCTGTTTGTAAGAGAGCTGAGGGATCCAACTGTGGTAAGTCTATTTCTGGGTTGTTGTTTTTTAACATGTCAGTTGGGGGTGGGCTGGGGTACCCTACACTACAGAAAAACTTAGTTTGGGGGTGGAGGTAACTTTTAAAAGCTGTTGCATGCTGCCCAGGATATTGTATGTGCATATCTTATTTTGCTCTAGATTTTAGGCAGCCATATTTTTTTACCGTAGACAGATACCTATCCAGATGCACAGCCTGGAAAAATCAACTCATTTTAAAAGTGTTGTCATAGACTACCATTTACTATTTGATACCAAAACAAAGAGACAATTTTACGAACCACCAAGAGGTTTGAAAAACCTAACAAAATATTCTACAGACCTCTATTTTGATGTGCAAGTGAAACTGATTTGAATATAGAACTAAAGTTTAATGTCTAAAGTGTTAACCCAACTTGTTATCCCACCTAGTCACATGCAATTTGCTACATGGGAGGATCTACAAAATATTGCTTTACAGAGAGTGGCTTATAATGCTTAGTTTTTTAGCCCAGAAACAAGCAAGTTATTTTTTCACAGTGCTCCAGATGAGAAAACATGTAATGCCAATAAAGCAACTAAATGGCAAAATATGCCATTGACTCAAGTGCTGGAAAAGAGAAGACCATTTTTACAGATTCTACTCCATAGGCTGCCATTTAATTGCTCCTTAAAGGAGAACTAAACTTCAGTTTTTCAGATCCTAATGTGAAAGTTTTTCTCCCCAGAACACCTACACGTTGAAAGATTCTTATCTAGTTATTTGCATTTAGTAGATATGAGTAATAGATTCTGTAACAAAGGAGGCTTCCATCTTGTTGCCAGTACAACTCATAGCCCATGTTGGCTTCAAAGAGCCACACCCCCTGACCCCAGCATTCACTGTCTCTATGTGCAGAGTTTCTAGCATCTTTTTCTAGTAAAAGATAAAGCCTCTAAATGTACCTGCAATCACAGTTAAGTTGCTGGTGGCGCACCATGTAAATGCTGTGTGATTAGAAACAATCAGACCAAGAAGTCACAAGTTCAAATCCCCTAGCTTACTTATGAAACAATATAACATAGTCTACTGCCTGAATTTAGTGCTTTTTTTGTTTGTTTGTTTCCATGTTTCTAGAAAAATATGAGGTTTCTACATATGTACAATCTTTATATATAGCAGCTCTGTTATTTATTTACCAACCAGTGTGAATTGCTGACAGTCTTCCAGCAGCAATACAAAACAGTGAACTGATTTTACTGACATTTACTTCTAATGATTGAGAGTTCACCTGTGGCATGTTCTGCTAAAGTGCTGGGTTAGAAAAAAAAAATCAGACTATTGGGACACAGGTTTGATTCCCCATGTTTTTTTTGTTTTTAATATGTGTCTAGCAAAAGATAAAGACTCTACATGTACTAGTTCATTACTTATTAGCCCTTGTGGCCTAGTGGTAGAAAGCTTTCTTCTTAGAAAGACACAGAATAGAAGGTTGCTGGTTCGATTCTCCATACTTACTTTTATTTTTTTCAGAAATGTTAAATGTTCTGTTTCTTTCATCCATGCTATCAAAGACATACACTGCAAAGATTACTTTTCTTTTTTGTATGTAAAGCATAGGAATTTATCATTGTTAGGGACAGGAGCATTTCTAATGTGTTTACACAAAAACTGCACTGGTATCTGTGTTCTGTGTCAGAGGGAGGGAACTCTGAGCTGTAACATGATTGGCTGTCAGCTTCCAGGAAGCAAGACTGCAGTTTCCTTTGAAGTGTCCGGCGGACACTTAGATGGGTGTTCCCAGATAAGGTGAATTATGGGAGCTGACCCTTAGTACACACAGGTTATTTTCATAAATCACCCAGCATCCACAGCAAAGGGAGACATGAGACACAGCTTGTTGTTCGTTTGTGAATGTGCTCTCTCTATTGGGACAATGTTGTCTTGGGACTTTAGTTCTCCTTTAAGAAACAAACTGATTGGGTATAAGGAAAGATGAGATTACCCGGAAACTAAATCTTTCTTTTCTATTGTACATTTAACACTGCTCCAGGTTATCTCTATATTCAAAATCATTGTTTTTCCTTTTGCTTCTGTTTGGCTACGTTTTTAACTTTGAATTTTTTAGATCAAATATATGCATCTGGAAATTCACCTCCAATGCTAACATGCATTATTCTCATGTCTGATGGCCACAGAATAAGCTAATTTAGTTTGCCTTAAAGGCATTGCATGTAGGCCAAATTAATTATAAAATATAGAACATTGCTTCATACTGTTAAAATGTGACATATTACACAGAAAGTTAAAGAAACAAAAAATACACATTCAAAGTCACAAGCACTGTCATTATAATAATGCAAAATAACTTTTCAAATCCTATAAACTATATCCTTATAAATCAGTTGTAATTGGTAACAAATGATGACATCAGTGTCACATGACTCATTAAAGGTTGTGTATAGTAGGGAATTATGTACCCCATGTTGCCTCATTCTTTTATATAGGTCTCCTTGGTAAATTCTTAAATAAGATTACTCTTTATATATATTCTTTATTCTTAGGGTATTAGTGCTGTTATATGAGACACTCTTGAGGTAACACTTTCTTCCTAAATTTGTTAGAGATTTGGTATTAGAATAGGTGTGAAAAATACTTTCACCAATAAAAATTCTTATTACTTATTCCTATGAATTTATAAAAAATTACTAAATAAAATCAATATTTTTGCACCCTTGTAGGATTATAGTCAGGTGTATATACCAGGTGCTCATTTTCATATGTAGGTTCAATAACAGTTGTTAACAAACAAAAACAGCTGTGCATGAGGTTTAAAATGGCTGAAGAAAAGCCAAAATCTGCTACCAAGGTGAGGTTATGGAAGACAAGCTTCCTATTATAACAAACCCACAAGGTAGTTTTACAACAGCAAAGTTTCTCCCAAACAACAATTACAAAGCAGATGGGTATTAAGATTTGCTGCTCTTAAACATGTTTTTATACCTATTTCATTGTGGACTGCAGAAACAGTGGGTAGCCAAGAAAACGGAAGATGAAAGACTTTCCCTTCAAAATCAGATGTCCAGCAGAGCCATCAGCTCAGAACTAGCAGAAATCTGCGGGACCCAGTTACACCCATCTTCTGTCCAAAGCAGTCTGTCCAGATGAGGTATTCATAAACAAATTTTGTCCAGTAAGTCATGCCTCCAATGTGGAAACAAGACCATGTGACTCAACTATGCACAGAAACAAAGGAACTGGGTTACAGAATAGTGGCAGTGGCTGCTCTGAACTGATGATTCTAATTTTTGGCTGTTGCAGAAGCAGTTTGTTTACTGGAGTGCTGGAGATTGATACAATAATGTCTGAAAGCCATTGTGAAGCATGGTGGAGGTCCCTTGCACATTTGGAGCTGCATCTCTGCAAATGTTGGAATTTGTTTTGGCACCCTTAATCCTGAGAAATGCAAGCAAATTCTTATCCATCATATTATCTTAGTGTAAAGAACAAAGAGACCTGGAAGTGATTGTATGGCTCACACATATCCCTGATCTTAAAATTATAGAATGTGTCTGGGATTACATGAAGAAAGAATTTCAGGCAGCCTACATCCACAGATCTGAGGTTAGTTTTTCAAGTTTCTTGGAACAACCTACATGCCGAGTGTCTTCAAAAGCCATGTGCAAGTATACCTACTTGATGCTATTTTGAAGGCAAAGGGTAGTCAAACCAAATATTTATTTGATTTAGATTTCTATTTTGTTTATTCACTTTGTGTTGTTAATTAATAAACAACAAACTATTAACAAAACTAGTTTTCCACTGTATTTTAGTTCGTGAGCACACCGCAAACAGTTAGGGCCCCTCACAGAACATCTCCTGTTTCCTTTCCCAGGCAGTACACAGCACAATCAAAAGAGAATCAAAGTAGGCAGCCAGCTCCTAAAAATCAGGTAACCATTATGTACACATCACTTAAAATAAATGACATACTGGGCACCTGGTAGAGAAGACTGAATGCTCTACGGATTTTGTGGCGTTATTCCACTCTGTCAAGAGGTAAGGAAAATTGTAAATCTGGAAACCATTAAATCAAATAGAATCAGAATTTACTTATTAAGATTTTTTGTGTCATTTAGAACAAGTTCAGAACACTGACATTTGAATTTCACTTTAAACACTGCTTTCTCATTAAATGAATTCTCTGCTAGTTTGTAAAAAGATCCAAAGGTCATGATTGTTCTGTTTTGCATGATTTACAAGTGGTTTTAACCATAACACTGTGAATGTCTAAACAGTATGTTCTCCCTTATAGTCTAAAACCGAAAAAAACAAAAAAGGGCAAATTTAGGATAAATGATGAAAAATAAAGTTTGTTAAGGTATTACTCTGCCTCCCCTAAAAGTCAGGTATAGTTCTGATAAAGAATTAGATTTTTTTTTTTGAAAAAAGCGTTTTTTGTTCTGTATGTATTTTATGGTTTATTTCACTATAAATACAGGCTAGGCATTATGCTTCTGCAGCAACACATGCTAAAATGGTTTAACAACTCACAGAAACTGAACATCCAATGACTGGAACCATGTCACACAATTAAACAGATCTTGTTCTGGATTAGCCAGAGCCCCGAAACATGTAAGTAATTAGCTCCTGGAACGTATTTATTCTAAAATTACCACTTAAAACTCTATTTTGTTGAAATGAACACATTCTTAATCCTGCGGTGAAATCTAAGCTTGCCTCAAAGTCAGGCTTAAAGGGCATGTCTACCCTCTGAATTCAGATTTCTACTAAAGAATATCTCCAAGGAAACAATCATTTCTAGGTTCTACAATGCTTGCAGCTGCCTCGTATAGCTGCACTAGCAGCTTTCTAACGTCTAACTTGCTAAAATATTAGTGGTCAAATCTGCAAAGTTACTAAACTATTGATTATTCTTATTGAACTAACGTTTGTCCTCTGTGGTGAAAAGCTGTAAAGTATAACTGTGTCTTAATGTCAGTTTGATTTTCCATTTTCAGTTAAATGGAATTCATACAAACGTGTGCTCTGTCCCAAGCATTAATACATAGAATAAAAGGTAACATAGAAGAGCCAATACAAAGCTATGCTGGGACTGTATTCATTCAGAGTGTGCCACACAACATGTTTCAGAGCTTTGCGGTCCTCCTGTCAAGTGTATTAGTGTAAACATGCTGAGTTGCAGACTGTGAATAAACAAAATTCCAGTTCTGTGTTCTATTTATCCACTTTTCTTCTAGAATTACTTACAGGTTTGGGGGTGATCGGAAATCAAACATTTAGCATGAGAATGTTTCTTTAATCCATAGTATTTCCAATGTTGTTTCTATTGCCAGTTGGACTTGGACTAGTAATGATAAAAGCAGCCTGCTATGTTTTAGCAAGGGATGCAACTTTTCAAGATGATGTGACCTTTATAGAGACAGATATACCACTCATAATGGTTGTACTGTTCAGGACAGGTTTATGTCTCTTTACATTCTGTTGTTAGGTATGGTTAGAATAATAAAGTTTAGCTAGCTGACCTCTGATGTCAGAACTCTGGGTCACAGGAAGTAGGTGTTTCCAGCCTGTGCAGTCCTCACATGTTTCCAGACTCCATGTTGTGAGAAGTCTCTTAGAAGCATGTTGGTAAGAAATGTTATTTGCCTAATATGTTCAGTTTCCATAGCCTAAAGAGTTAGGTTGTTATATATGTATGATGTATATGTATTGCTATTTCATTAGTTCATTCACTTACATCCTTTTTTGTATGTATTACAGTTTTACCCTTAAATCTTTAATCATCCATTAAACAAGTTATCGGAACTTACACAGTGTGGTGCTTTGAAGAAGGGTTATCTGCCTGTCAATCTTACTTCAGACAGTGAGCAGGACAGAACAGTAGGCAACATACAGCATAGCTGATGCTCAAACAGCACAGTAAAACAACAGCTATTATACAAGAGGCTTACACACTGGATGGATCAGAAAACACCAGCCTATTAATACAAGAGGCTTACACACTGGATGGATCAGTAAAACAGCAACTGGTATCAAGAGCTTCACACACAGAGTGGATTAGCAAATACCACAGAGTACAGAGTACAGCTTCAGAGATCGCAGTACCACGTGCTCACCATAGATCACCAGACAAGATGTCTGAACGATCATTCAAGACCAGATCTAAGGTGTCACATTCATCTAGACTCTCTAACCGCTCCCAAGTGCCTGATGCTGCGTTTTTCCGTGCAGAAGCCGCGGCTGCATTAGCACAACTCACATTTGCTGAGAAAGAAACAGAGCTAAAATTAGAGAAGACACGCTTAGAGGCTATGGCGGAAGCAGAAAGGGCGCGTCTAGCAGCTGAGAAAGAAGCAGATAGGGCGCGTATAGCAGCTGAGAAAGAAGCAGATAGGGCGCGTCTAGCAGCTGAGAAAGAGGCAGAGAAGGCACGGTTAGAAGTGGAGACAAAACTCCAAATGGCACACCTAGAAGCTTCGCTGGAGATTCTTAACTTACATAAAACTGTGGCGATTGCAAACGCCAAGGCAGATGCCTTAGATGTTGACACTACAGAACAAGCAGGTCAGAAATTCACTATGCAGCCTGATGTAAAACAAGAAACTGCTATGCTTCGTACTAAAGAATATGTGCTAAAACATTCACAGGAGTACGGTCTATCAATGCCAAGCCTAGAAAAGATTAGTGATTACAAAGATGGTGATGTTTTCCCATCATTTGAACAAAATCAGAGTATACCTTTCCAGAACATTCCTCTGCAGTGTGACAACACCAATGTGCCTGCAGTTACACCTACCTCACCACCAGATGGTGCTCTGCCACAGGAACAAAAGGATTATAGACAATTCTATCCTGTTAATGTTAAGACACCTGCAGCCAGGGACTATAATGATATTCCATGGACTTTACCTGCTATTAATAAATACAGTGGTCCTGTTTATAAGCAACCAGCGGTCCCTGACAGAGGCAATTATTCTCCAGAAGGAGCACACCAGTACACACCAGATGTGAAACCAGCGCTTCCTATTAAACCTGATTCAGACCAACTTACTGGTAAGCATCAGATGACAGACTTTGTAAGATTTATGGCACGCAGAGAAATGATAACCTCAGGCCTTGTCCAGTTTGATGAGAAGCCAGAGAATTACAGGGCTTGGAAGGCTTCATTTAAAAATGCTATAGAAGATCTACGCCTCTCTTACAAAGAAGAAACAGACCTCCTAGTGAAGTGGCTAGGTCCAGAGTCTAGCAGACAAGTAAAAGGCATTCGAGCAGTCTATGTCAATGATTCTTACAAAGGATTACAGATGTCATGGCAAAGATTAGATGGAGACTATGGAGCCTCTGAAAAGATTGAAAAATCTCTGTGGAACAGGATTGACAACTTTGGGAATATCTTTGAAAGAGATTGCAGCAAGAAACTTAGAGACTTCAGTGACCTGATGATAGAACTGTTAGCAGCAAAAAATGAAGGCTGCTTCATAGGACTTGACAATCTTGATTCTGCAAGAGGGATAGAAGACCTTGTCTATAAGCTGCCACATTCTCTAAAGAAGAGATGGGCGTCACAGGGGACCGAATACAAACAAAAACATAATGTACTGTTCCCACCATTCTCTTTTTTTGTGCAATTTATCTCTCAACAGGCAAAGATGTACAATGACCCTGGTTTTTCTCAGATCTTCCAGTCTGCTGGTGACAACAAGGCAGAGAAATACCACTACCAGAACACCCATCAGAGAAGTTCCATCCGGGTGCACAAGACTGAAGTGTCTCAATCTACAGCAAACTCTTCTACTTTCACTGATACCAAGACCATGGACTTAACCAAAGGATGTCCAATTCACCACAAACCTCATCCGCTGTACAAATGCAGAGGCTTCAGAGGTAAGCCCCTTGATGAGAGGAAAACTTTCTTAAAACAAAACAATATTTGTTACCGTTGCTGTGCCTCAAATGCACACCTTGCTAAAGACTGTGACAGATCAGTTAGCTGTACAGAGTGCAACAGTGACAAACATATGTCTGCTCTTCATCCCGGTCCTGCACCATGGTCAGTCAGGTCTCTAGAAGGGAGTGATCATGGCGGGGAGAGAGAGGAATGAATGGCCTATGGGACTTGTAACAAAGACTTTCCCTGATAAAGATGGCAAAGTTCGCAAAGTGGAATTGAAAGTTGCCAGAGATGGAAGTTCCACATTATTCTTCAGACCAGTGATAGAGCTCATCCTTCTTCTTCAGTCTGAAGACCCTGCTCCCTGATTGGACTAGAATTATTGTGGTGATCTTACAGACACCAGGCGGGGAGTGTACTGTTCAGGACAGGTTTATGTCTCTTTACATTCTGTTGTTAGGGATTTATGGCACGCAGAGAAATGATAACCTCAGGCCTTGTCCAGTTTGATGAGAAGCCAGAGAATTACAGGGCTTGGAAGGCTTCATTTAAAAATGCTATAGAAGATCTACGCCTTTCTTACAAAGAAGAAACAGACCTCCTAGTGAAGTGGCTAGGTCCAGAGTCTAGCAGACAAGTGAAAGGCATTCGAGCAGTCTATGTCAATGATTCTTACAAAGGATTACAGATGTCATGGCAAAGATTAGATGGAGACTATGGAGCCTCTGAAAAGATTGAAAAATCTCTGTGGAACAGGATTGACAACTTTGGGAATATCTTTGAAAGAGATTGCAGCAAGAAACTTAGAGACTTCAGTGACCTGATGATAGAACTGTTAGCAGCAAAAAATGAAGGCTGCTTCATAGGACTTGACAATCTTGATTCTGCAAGAGGGATAGAAGACCTTGTCTATAAGCTGCCACATTCTCTAAAGAAGAGATGGGCGTCACAGGGGACCGAATACAAACAAAGACATAATGTACTGTTCCCACCATTCTCTTTTTTTGTGCAATTTATTTCTCAACAGGCAAAGATGTACAATGACCCTGGTTTTTCTCAGATCTTCCAGTCTGCTGGTGACAACAAGGCAGAGAAATACCACTACCAGAACACCCATCAGAGAAGTTCCATCCGGGTGCACAAGACTGAAGTGTCTCAATCTACAGCAAACTCTTCTACTTTCACTGATACCAAGACCATGGACTTAACCAAAGGATGTCCAATTCACCACAAACCTCATCCGCTGTACAAATGCAGAGGCTTCAGAGGTAAGCCCCTTGATGAGAGGAAAACTTTCTTAAAACAAAACAATATTTGTTACCGTTGCTGTGCCTCAAATGCACACCTTGCTAAAGACTGTGACAGATCAGTTAGCTGTACAGAGTGCAACAGTGACAAACATATGTCTGCTCTTCATCCCGGTCCTGCACCATGGTCAGTCAGGTCTCCAGAAGGGAGTGATCATGGCGGGGAGAGAGAGGAATGAATGGCCTATGGGACGTGTAACAAAGACTTTCCCTGATAAAGATGGCAAAGTTCGCAAAGTGGAATTGAAAGTTGCCAGAGATGGAAGTTCCACATTATTCTTCAGACCAGTGATAGAGCTCATCCTTCTTCTTCAGTCTGAAGACCCTGCTCCCTGATTGGACTAGAATTATTGTGGTGATCTTACAGACACCAGGCGGGGAGTGTACTGTTTAGGACAGGTTTATGTCTCTTTACATTCTGTTGTTAGGTATGGTTAGAATAATAAAGTTTAGCTAGCTGACCTCTGATGTCAGAACTCTGGGTCACAGGAAGTAGGTGTTTCCAGCCTGTGCAGTCCTCACATGTTTCCAGACTCCATGTTGTGAGAAGTCTCTTAGAAGCATGTTGGTAAGAAATGTTATTTGCCTAATATGTTCAGTTTCCATAGCCTAAAGAGTTAGGTTGTTATATATGTATGATGTATATGTATTGCTATTTCATTAGTTCATTCACTTACATCCTTTTTTGTATGTATTACAGTTTTACCCTTAAATCTTTAATCATCCATTAAACAAGTTATCGGAACTTACACAGTGTGGTGCTTTGAAGAAGGGTTATCTGCCTGTCAATCTTACTTCAGACAGTGAGCAGGACAGAACAGTAGGCAACATACAGCATAGCTGATGCTCAAACAGCACAATGGTATATCAAATATGTTATATATAGCTTTAATTTACTAGAAAACAAAGAGATTTTACTACAGTAAGGTCTACAAAAAGACTAAATAAAGGCTATAATATACAATACTATGAAACCAAACTCAGACTTTGGAACATTGTCTCACTATTGTTACATTGCAGATGGAAGTAACTTAATCTAGCAGAGAGAACCAGCACAGGTTTCTAACATTAACAATAGGGGTGCATTTTCATTGTGACATTCACTTACAAAAGCAGCTCCCCTAACGCACAGAACTGCTTATGGTTAAAACACATTCAGGGAGATTTACTGTCAGACACAATTGCTAGTTCCCCAAACATAAAGATAGAGTTAGTTGTATAGCATTTCTGAATGGTACAAAGCATTAGATGGTATCTATATTCTATGAAAGGAACATACTGACCACACTTTTAGTTTTTTAGCACTGGCCAAAAACCACAAAAATTTTGGAAAAAATATGGTCCTCCCACTGACCATGGATCCTTGATTATTCTCTGTTTATGCTGATTAGTATATCCAGCAAAGTGTCTGGATATACAGTCTCTGCTGGTGTGCGGTACATGGAGAGAAATAAATAAAGTTTAGCCTAGCCTAATAACCCATAGTTATTGTAACCCAATCAGTTGTTACTGTTCTTAAATAAATCTGTACATACATTTGCAAAGGTCATATATACCAGTATCAAGCACCAAGCCCATGTAAAAAGTTAATAAAGCCTCTGAAATTATAATTTAGATCCTTCCTTCACCAAGCAGTCCACTATTAAGCTTTAAAATGCTTTTTAAACCTGAAAACCAGAGAAGCTTATTTACTATAATGTATAAAATAAATCTGCAGCCATGACAGAAAAATCACAACAGCCAAATCTATCTATACTAAAGTATACTGCAAACTTTGTGAGCTCCATGAGAGAATAAAAGACTATTAGGGAGAATTAGTTAGTGTGACTTTAACCCCTTAAAAGCGAGTTTTATTTAGTAGCTTTTTTTAGTAAATGTCCCTTTTAAGAGTCCCTTTGTGCATTTATCAGTCACTAATTTTGCTGGAAACTTTATGATCTTGATACCTGAGGAAAAATGTGCAAAAAAAGGAGAGGTGGGAAATTTGAGAAAAAAGTAAGAATGGGCCCAGTATGGTTAGAATGGAATGTTTTAGACATATCATCACAGCAATATTTCTAGAAAGTACAGAAAAGAGCTATTCTTCCAAAACATTATAATTAAAGACTGGGCTTAAGTAAGTATATACAGTGTCTGATGCTGATATATTTTCTTGCCTTGGTGGTGATTCAACACTTGGATGGTAATTGTGAATAGTGTAAATGGTTGAGGTTGACCCATCTTTATTCAATCTTTATTGACTTTATGAATACTGACTTCTGGCTTTTAGTTTAAATCTTGAGATATCAGTTAAAAATATGAAACAACTAAAAAAAATTACGCATTTTAAGGTTTTCTTAAGCAGGTGCAATTAAAGGGTTGAGGTCTATTATCAGTGCAGGCATTACAATGACAACTTCTTTAGAGACAAAAATGGATTACACAGGAAAAATATCTTAACATTTCCCAGGGAATAGGTTCTGGTTAAAATGGCAATGTTAAAGACAACAAGGCTTCCATTTTATCATTCATGTAAGGAAGAAATAGGAAACCATTAGCAATCCAGATGTTTGGAAACGACAACCCATGGCAATCCCTACAGAATGAGTTGTATGTTTTAAACATCTTAAGGGTTGCTTATTCCTGTTTACAACATCACAAACTGCCTAGTGTTCAGACATTATTCCATTTTCTAGGTGTTATAGGAAATTTAGGAAGTAGCCATATCAGTGCCAATGCTCCTACCATCCCTAATCCCCATCTACACACCAATTCCACTCCTGTGCAAAAAAAAAAATGTAAAATTAAAAAGGATAAAAAAGGTCCATGTGCAGAATTAGAAATATATATTTCCTTTCCTAGATTAATATTCTGGGTGGAGCTTTAAACTGTAGTGCACCAAAAGCAAAGAGTTATACAGCGAAGGAATATTCTCCCAGTCTCTGACTCTGTAAAGTTTTATTAAATGTATTGTGCCTACGTGCCAGTTTTGAATTCTATGTCACTTTTTTAACTCACATACCCCTAAACAATACAATACCCTACATTTTAAGTTAAAACTCTGGACAACACAATTCCAAAATGTAATGTTACTGTAAACCATTAAAAAATTGTGTTGTCCTATTATTTTTACTATAGAAATATTCCTATGTAAAGAAGGTCTACAGTTTACAGCATCTGCACTTTCATTTTAGTGTTAAAATTAACAAAGCATCTTCCAGAAGTATGTTTCGGTTTAAATATCAAATCATACAATCAACATTCATTCCTCTTTCAGTTGCTTTGGCTTTTCTATCTAACAGTATTTATATACCAGTATTTATTTGTTTTAAAGTGAATTAAAAATGAGAAGAATAGAGAATTTGTTGCAAACCTTACAATATTTAAAATAAAGCAGGAAATTATTTTAATACTCATACATGTACTTATTTGCAAAATGTAAACTAAAAATATATTCTATTATACTTCTAAAATGTAACGAATGCCTGAAAAGTAACTTAAATTTAAAAATCTATTTATTTTATTTTGGTACTTACACAATCTCATCGTTCTGAAACTCTAGTTGTCCACATGTATCCTCAAAGTCTTCACCTCCACCTTTGGCTGTGCCTTCAACGGTCTTATAAGGTACAATAACAGTTCCTCGAGCTCCAGATGTTCTAAGCACTTTTACTTCCATGGTGCCAACACTCTCACTTACATGTGTAACTGGCTCCTCAAATGTAAAGATACCAGCATGATCATCATCAAAAATGGTTACAGTGGCTGTAGAAGGTGATCCAATGCATGCCAGGGGAGTTACATGGTTAGACTCAAGATTTGCTTCTGTATTCTCAGCATTCACACGTACATTACTAAGATGGACTAGAAAATTTTCATCTTCTTCAAAAATATCATCATCTATAATGCCTACACGTAGCTCTTTCTGTGTTTCACCAGGTTTGAAAACAATAGTCCCTTCAGTAAATTCATAATCAGAGCCAGCATTTGCAGTACCATCTTCTGTTCTGAAGTCAACAAACACAGTATTGGTCAAATCCCCTCCACGACGAACAATAGTGAGAGCCACAGTTCCACAGTTCTCTAGACATTGATATGTTGCTTGCTCAAAGAATATCTTGCTCACTGGCTCATTTTCAACAACATCTGTGTTTACTTCATGCATACTAACAGCTTTTCTTGCTTGATCTGCTGCATGCCTTTTCAATATATTGCCAGCCCCAGTCATCAACCTAGTTGCCTGAATTCGATAGAATGCTCTACTTTTTTGTTGCTGACTTAAAACTTGATAATTTGCAAGTTCAATGAGATGCTCCATTTCTTTGTCTGGGTGTTTTTGTTTTAGCTCTTTCAAAATTTTGGCCATATCTCTTCTCGCTTCCTCATCATCTTGATCCTTCTCATCAATTTCCATAACTAAAGAGCCATCAAGGAAATTCTCGGTGTGTGAATTGAGCACTTTTCCATCCATTTCAATATCAGCTTTGGAAGGAGGTCTATCTCCTTCAGTTTCAATGATCATTCCTCTTTGCTTTCCAGCCCTGTAGCGCTTATAAACATACTTGTAAAATAAAAGCCTTCTGTCTGCAACCCAAGCAAACACAACACATATTGGAAAGAAAAAGAAAGTAAGCAAGCCTTCCCAGACCTCCACAACACCAGGTGAAAAAAAAGATAGGATCATATACAACCATGTGTAGGCAAAAATGCTCCACGCTGCCGTGACAAAGAACACTCGGAGATGTTTTATCTTCCTTATCTCCCCATCAGGCACCACATAAACACAAAGGGCAATAATGATGAACATATTGAATGCTGCACTTCCAACAATAGTGCTGGGACCAAGATCACCTGCTTGAAAGTTATGGCCGCAGACTTCAATTACAGAAAGAAGAATTTCAGGGGCTGATGAGCCAAGTGCCATAAGTGTCAGATTGGAAACTGTTTCATTCCATATTCTTACTGTTGTCTTAGTCGTTTCTCCATTTGGCTTTTTAATTATTATTTCCTTTTCTTGAGAAGTAATCACTTCAATAGAAGACATGAAACGATCTGCTACGATAGACACTCCTAAGAACATGTAAACCATAGCAACAAAGTAGACCGTAGCTCTTGCAATTTTATCACCAAATGAGGGATTCTGTGGTTCCCACACAGGCAAAATGACACCTTCCTTGCAATAGTAGGAGCCAGTGCAGGAATCAGTGTGATTTTCAGAGTCTGCTACAGTAGTTGTTTCATCTTGTATTGTTTCACCATAGCACAAAAATGGCAGTAGGATTAGCAGGTGAAGCTTGGCTTTTACGATAAATGAAACCCCCAACCTGACCATGATGGCAGCAAAAAAGGATCTTCTCAGTGCCTTTCTGCAAAAAAAAAAAAAATAAATAAAAAAAAACAACAATAAATAAATGAAATAACAAGAATTAATTCATTTGTATTCTGAAAAAAGCAACAGTTTATTTCTAAGAATCATTTTTGCAGTTGATTTTGACTTAAAATGGAAAAGCAAGGGGATATACTGTAGCTCATTTTAAAAGATTTGTTATCTTTAGCATAGAGTATATGCTTCTTTTTACATTTTATACATTTCCAAAAAATCTTTTATAATTAAAGGAGAACTATTTTGCACAAAAAATATATATATATTTTTTAAAATCATTTAGAGTGAATACCGCTATGTGCCTATTGTTTTTACATCTGCCAGGCTCTCTCCTGGCTTCAGTACTATCCTTGAAACAAGAAACCCCAGGACAATAACCTGGCAGTTGTAAAAACTTAGTGCTGGCACCCCTTAACAAAACAATAAGGGGTAGGAATGATCAATACCATCTCCTTGTCCCAGGTACTTTCCATTTTAAAAAGTTCATTTTTACAGTTGACGTTCTATAGTTGTCCTTTAATACACAGACAGGGTTATTCAATAAAGGTTCTTATCGTTTAAAATGGTGCTAATTTTGCCCCGACCAATCAGATGTTGGGTTTCAAATATTAAATGAGATCTGATTGGTTGGGGCAATATTAGCACCATTTTAAATGATAAGAACTTTTATTGAATCTCTCTGAGTGTGTTTAGTCTGAGCCCCAAAAAAGTTTGGATTTGGACATTCTTTAACTTAATATGTTACACTTTTTTTTTTTTATAATACTACTAGAAATAGTTAAAGTAGCACAGATCTCTATTTCCTTTATTATAGTATTAAAATAATTTTAAGTATGAAGCTGTATTAATCCACTATTTTAAAAAGGTGCACGTTTTTCAGCTGTTTATTTATTTAAATGTACTAATTATACAGTCTTTCTATATTCCATCGCCAGTTTCTATGTTATACTGTATCTAGGACCAGACAGCAGGTAAAAGAAAAAACTTGATGAAGGTGGAATTTCCTAGTACTGAATTATAGACTAAATGTATATGATTACTCTGATTCTCCACAGTCTCACACAAAGTGCAATTTAAGCAGTACAGTAACCATAGTAATTAATCAGATATTTTCTTTCATCATAACAAGAAAGTGGGTGAATGTACATACATTTAGAGAATTAGTTTAAATGTTGCACATTAGAGACTCCTAGTTTATAACATTTTTCAAAAAAAAGTCTTATCCAAAATTATGGATTTTTTTTTTTCAAAGAGAGTCTTAGAATATGTATTTTCCTATATTGCATTATGTGCCTTTTAAAAATTTGTCAGCACAAGCAAGCCAAACTGCTTACCAAGAATCAATAGACAATAGGAACACATCTGTGTGGTTTTAATGAGCAGAAGCATGAATCCAGGCAGTTTAAAGTTATTTCTAACAAAAGCAAAACATATATTCAGCTATTTTGATTCCTGATTAAAGTACAGTAAAATTCATATCACTAATAGACTGCTGTAAGTCCTTGCAGCACAAGCCACCTATCTCATGGCAAGAGAGCTTACCATAAAAATAAAACTACTTTTTTAGGACATCCGTTTATTTTCAAAATAAGAATCATTTCTGCATATGACTATAATGATAACAATGTGCTTTTTAAATTAAAACCCATTTGATTCTATAGCAAACTGCTGTTGTCCAATGCAAAGCATCTGTGTTTTGGGCTATTCCTTTACAGAGGCTTTACATTTACTATATAGTATATAGCACATGATAAACCAATTATTACAAATAGAGACAAGCTTGAAACTGTTTTTGTTTCCTATTAAAGGTTTGTAATCTGTTCCAAGAATTCATAGGAAAAAGATTTAAAGCCTTATAAATAGTAGAACGTTGCACTGGATCTCCCCCTTCTCCCACCCTGCCTACTGATGCATCTATTATGGCATCTTTTAAAGTTACCTGTTGCTATTAACAGGATTTTTCAAGGTCATATTTAAGGGGCAAACTGCCTATTGCTACTCTGATAGTTACTGAACCAATATGCTGAAAATTATCTTCTAAAACAGTAAAGGGAATCTCTTGCTGAGCAATCAATATTCTGTTCTACACATGTATACCAGTTCCACTTCCTGCTGATGACAATGAAACTGTATTTTATTTTTATCACTATATTGTGAAAAGTGTGATTTTAACAGAAGTGCCAGTTTTAAATAATTTTTTAGAATTAAAGTCCTTTATTGTTGTAACATATTTATCTACTCTCTATATTTTACTATTTATTTAGTATATGAAACATTGCCTTATTCCAGACCCTTTATTTTCAGTGCTATACCGTATTTGTGAAACAGCATATATTGAAGTCCAGAATATACTCAAATAACTTTATTTAGTAACCACACATCAAACATTATGTTTTGGGGGTAAGGTGCCTACTTCCTTCCTCTCCCCCAAACCCCAACCCTCCCCCCCAGGAATGTTGGGTTTGTTGTGTGATCACTAAATAATACCTGAGGAATCTGCACCCAAGGCTGGATAGAGTGCACTGAACTCTGTATTCTTCTCTTCTAAATTTCTGTCGTGCTGCCTTACATTTGCCCACAAAATAATTGCAAATTGTAACACACAAAACACCTTTTCACCATTCAGAACTCTATAATCTTTATTTGTATGCAAACTAAAACTAGAGTTTATTACTTATTCACCTTTAAGGAAGCGATTATATGGGTATCTCATTGTATATGCGACTGATACTTCCAGCATGGCATTGTTTTCTATAAACATGTAAAACTTGTTTAACAAACTACTAAATAAAAGACTGAAATATTTAGAGGTTTTATATTATTGAATTAACAGTAAAAAAAATAATATAATGAAATTGTATACCTGCTGTATAACAAAAGACTAATTTTAAAGTAATCACATTTTACTTTATATAATATATATTATGTAAAGTTTACATTATTGATCTGAAATAGGCTGATGGGAACTTTTAAATTCAGTCATGGGTTAGATAGAACTAGTTTTGCAAGGCAGAGACTATGTTTTGCAAAAATAATATTAGTCATGTTCCTTATGAAATTATTATTGTTTTCTAACCAAAACACAGGCAAAAACTGTATTGACAGCATCTGACTGTCTTTTACCATTCAGTTGTGGTTTCATCAGATGCTGCAGGAATAAAATACTAGTAGACTGCATTGCAATCCAATTTCAGAAACCTGTCATTTTAATTTAAAGGAAGAATATATAAATTTATGGTGCAATATATCTCTTGTAGATGAAGTATATGCATGCCATGAAATACTTGATAAATTACAGTACAGGGTAATCATCTTTTATACTAGGATTTTGATGGCATTTGTTGGAATTTAAATAAAGAACTGTGGATAATCTTTTGGCCTAGTCATAGAAATATGAGATGGCTCCCTCTGTCACCATACTTAACCCTGCAGACCTCAAGATGCTCCTGAAGCTTAAAGGGACACTAAAGTGAAAAAAATGACTTGCCCTTTTCAGTTTCTATATTTTTTAGAGGTAGAATGGAAAGCATGTGCAGTGGAGATGATCTGTCCCTTCAAACAGCCAATAGCATTCATCCTGTAATTTAGTGTTATGATGAAAGTGAAACTGTTTTGTTATGGGAAGGTAAGCAGCTCTGGCAGCTGTTATCAATACTTGAATGAAATAAGATGTTATTTTAGCTATAGTTGTCTGAAGGGGATTGTGTATGTGTGTGGGGGGTGATTATGGAGATAGTTTTTTTAGGTAAAGTGCTACATTGGGACTCCAGTAACACAGACATCACAAACAGAAGCTAACTGCTTATCATGATCTTAATACTGAATCAATTAGCCATGCAGTGATAGAGAAATTCGCTTTTATAGAACGGATAGTTTCTACACATAGTGGGCCAGAAGGAGGGGCTGGGATGTGCAAAGGGGGTGGGCGATTGACAGTTCTTAACTGCCTAGATGTGCCTCGTGCACCTTAAAAAAATAAAATCCCTAGAGCTAAAAAATAAGGAAAGGAAGTTTAGAGAAGGGGAGGGAGAGCAGATTTAAAGGGCATGTCCACCCCCAAAACTATAATCCCCCAACTACTGGCCCCACCATGTAGTGTAGTTTAATCCTTACCTCACATCCCAGCTCCATAGGGTTCTCCTGTAGACCCCCCCCCCCCAAAGTCCCAAAACTAACCACCCGGAGGATAGCAGGGCTCTGCCTGCTATCTTGCTCTGTAGATATTTGCCATGCGTACTGCAGCCTTCTCCCCCCCCTCCCCCTCTCCCTCCCGTTCTACTATCCTCCCCCTAGCTTTAAACCCCCTTAATATGCTGCTCCCCCATGTCCCCAGCCCCAACCGCATAAATTTTTTTTTCAAAAAGCTCCCCAAACTCTTACTTACCTCTCCTCTTTCCTCCGCTGCACTGAATGACAGGCAGCCGCGTCCGTGATTGGCTGCCGCTCGGCCAATCACAGACGCGACTGCCGGTCCCGCCCCTCGGCTTGCATTCTCGCAAGCAGAGGGCCGGCAGTGCGGCGGAGGAACGAGGGGAGGTAAGTAAGAGTTTGGGGGGCTTTCTGAAAAAAAATTATGCGGTTGGGGCTGGGGGACATGGGGGAGCAGCATGTTAAAAATTTGTTTTACAGGTGGACATACCCTTTAAGATTGGTGGTAATTAATCTTTATTGCTAATTGCAAAATGATATGGTGCAGTTTACATGTTCTTTAACAATTTGATACTATTCATAGATGTACAGGCACCTTAAAATCTTACATATATCTATATGTTACTTTGATCTTGTTTTAATTTCAACTAAAAGGCTGTTTTAGTTAAAACACAAATAACTTCTTGTAATCTAAAACCATATGAGGAGATGCTTCTTACATCAGAGAGAAATAAATTTCATATAAATTGAAAGTGTTTAGTCCGATCTCTATTTGTCCACAACTAATCTCTTTATTACTATACAAGTTGATATGGCCTGTTTTACAGGAACCAATGATGTGTATGCCTCTTTCTGTTACCACTAGCAAACTTACATTTCACCAACATACAGTCCAGAAATAGCTGGATTGGATCATTCATTTTTTTTCTTGTCTGCCTAACCAAAGAATTCCTAATCTAAGATAAAATATGCCCAATGCAATTGACCCAGGGGGAGAGGGAGGAATTGTCCATATTCTCTCACATACTTTGTACCTGCCTACGATTTATTGAAATAGAAGTAAAATTGAATTGAAAGTAAAATGTGGTCATTCTGTATTAAAGGATTATATTGATACTGTATATTACATTAAATGTCAACCAGTACATTGTTTTACCTGCAGTTTCTGTCCTATAAATAAGGGTACTTTATGGTAGAGTTCTTCTTTAATATACTAAAAGTATTTTTCCAGTGTTTCTTTTTTTCAACTTCTACTTCTGCTTCATAATAAATGAAGATGTCTAAGTGAAACAAAAAATGGGAGTTATTGCTAGTGATGCCAGGGATTAAAGAATATGCATAGGGCAGTGATGTTGAACCTTAGCATTCCAGATGTTAGGAAAGTACAACTCCCAGCATGCCTTGGTTGCAGAATGAAATTATAATTACTTGTTTCACATTGAGGTCTTCAAGCTGAATGCATGTTCTAGCTGTTAAGTGACCTTATTTTGGTATGAAGCACAAGAATGCATATAGTGATAGAACCATAGCCATATAAGGAATAGATTGTCCACAGTATATAATAAATGTCAACAGAGTGTAGTTATTCTTCAATACACAGAATGGAAAATATAATCAAACTCTCCCACTACTAAAAGGGTTGACCCTAAAGGATAGAAGGATAATTTAAGGCAGTTAAATTATTAAAAACAATTGGGGAAATGTAATGAAAGTTCTTATCATTAAAAATGGTGCTAATTTTGCCCCAACCAATCAGATTTTTTGAAAGCTAACATCTGATTGGCTGTGGCAAAATTAGCACTATTTGTAACAATAAGAACTTTAACATCTCCCTGAATGTGCTAATGTTGAAACCTAATAATAGTAATAAATTATACATATAGAAAAAACCTTCTACACAATTCCTGTTATTTGGATTTATATTTTAAGCATGTTCATAATTCTGCATTTAGTAGCAAGCCTATAGAGCCAAAACAAATAAGCTCTTCAAGGCAGGGCATTGCACTTAAAGGCACAGCACTTTTGTCATATGTACTGTATAAATATATACCAAATATTTTATATATAATAATATTTATGCATGGATTTCCTAGAACTTTCTTCCCCTCCGTCTTTGTTTAATCCAGTTGAAAAAAAACCCTAAAGCTTATCTCTGCAAGGTGGTATCCAAATGGAAATATTCATATTACACAAATATATAAAATATGAAATTCATGTGGAAATCATACACATGGGGATTGTTGTAAATATTTTTACAAAATATAAACATGTATCCTGCATATTTACACATATATCCTCCATATTTACACATGTATCCTCTATATTTACACATATATCCTCCATATTTACTGTGAAGATACATAGTGATACTCCAAAATCTGCCAAGTATTAAACAGTTAGAGTGACATTTGTGCTTTCTCACAATGAAAAGGCATGCCATACTTATTGATGGCTGGTCACTTATGCCCCTTCTGTCACATCAATATAAGCATAACCATTTTATAGGATCAATTAATAGTACTAGGCAGCCTCACATACATCATAGTGGTACATGTCTAAGTCCCTTTAAGCAGACTAACAGAGTTAAGGGTCCCATACTCAATCCAATCTTCGGTCATATGATATTGTGATATTGTTAGATCGCTGGATGGTGTATATGTGATCATCCTAATTTTTAGCAGGAAATAGGAATAATTTTTTTCTGACCAATCCTGATCATACGATCACCCTATCGTACCATTGGGATTGGTTTGATTAAACATTTTTATGGTCTGCTTTAAACTAAAAAGTGCACAGACTAGCCTCTTTTGGTTGCAAAATGTGTACTTGCCAAATCTCTTCCTGAATTCTAGGATTTATACCTTTTCATTGCAGATGGAAATACTGCTAGATTGAGAGTGAATGGTATATAGGAATAAAGTAATACATATCTAATTGTTATAGGACAAATTCATTATGTAGTGTTTTATTATTTACCGTATACTTCACTCTGCAAAAAAAAATTGTTTGCCAAGATTACTATTTTACCTCTTGACTGCTGCTAAAGTGTACAGTATTTTAAAGCTAACATTTCCTGACCTGTTTATCCTGGAAATTCTTTGTATCTAAAGGATGTCCCTTACTTTTGGCTTTTAGCTCTGATTTATAAAAAACAATGTGTCTAGTTTTATTGCGAAGGGAGTCTGAAGTGTGCTACACATTGTACACAGAGCTGGTTGCACAGCAACTAATCTTTCATCCTAAGAGCTGCAAAAGAAAAATGGTTTTACACCTCTTTGCCTTTACAGGCAATAGGAAGCTAAAATGTATTCCATGATAGCAAAATCGCCCACCTGACTTGCTGCAATTTTTTCAAAGACTATATGGCCTAATACACAGTAAGATTGGTGTACGTTGACCCTGTAAAGATGACCATACACATAGTTGATATTTATAAAATCCCATCGTATCTCATCCAACAGGATTTGTTGAACATCGGCCATAGGTATGGATATGTCTTGCAGCCAATGATCTACCACCTTCGACATCGGTACCCAAGAGGAATATTTCAGTTGGATCATTATCAGTTTCCTTTACTACAGTAGAGGGAGCTGATAACAACGTTATGTGTATGGGCGCATTGAAGATTGTTCCTTAAAAGTAATATACACAGAATTTTAATTCTAAAGGCCTGTACACAAGTCTGATTCTACAGACGAGAGATGAAGCATGAACGCCAGTACACACTGAATGAACAGTCATTTGGTCAGGGCTCGCTGATTATCTTCCTGGAGAATCTGGCAATAAGCCCTGATGAACGCCTGGTCGTGCAACGCAGGTAAGCCCCGCGATCTCATGTGTGTGAAGCTTAATTTGCATTTGTATGGCCAGCTTTACTAATATAAATATTGGGCTGTAATCCCATTCCCCTTGCCACTGTTTAGATTTCACACTGATATCTACTAGAGCAATGCATATGCATATATATTGTTCCTGTAATCCATCTGAAGAATACCCCATGTATACACATCAGCAGTTTGATGTGACTTGAAAGACACCCTGTACCCCATCTGTCGCATTTACAAGGAAATATACTGAGAAGAATAAAAGACCTTAAATTAAAGGGCATGTCCACCCTAAAAACAAAAATCTGGTGAAAGTACTATTTCTTTCCAGCAAAGGTATCTGCCTCCTCCCTCTGCTTAATGAGCTTTTTTATAAGCTTGAGCATGTGTGCAGAGGAGGCAGCAGGAGAAACAGCAGTCAATCATTGGCTGTGATGTCAGTAGTCACTGCCTTAATTGACTGCATGGACGGAGGGGCCAGCTTACTCTGCCAGAATTGGAACAATAATAATCCTTAAATTTCTGGTTAGTAATGCAGTTAATAAAGTGCAAAATAAACCATTAAAGATTTGGAGCAGGTAACTGGCAATCACCATTTTTTCTTTTAAGTGTGAAAATGTACTTTAACTTTACAGTTGTGCCCAATATTAGAAACTCTCAGGGTTTTTCAATAAAAGTTCTTATCATTTAAAATGGTGCTAAATTTGCCCCAACCATTCAGATCTTATTTAACATTTAAAAGCTAACATTTGATTGGTTGGGGCAAATTTAACACCATTTTAAATTATAAGAACTTTTATTAAATAACCCTGTCTATGTCTAAACTAAAAACTGTATTGCAGTTAGCTAATATTAAGGTGGATCTGTCAATGTTCAACTTTAAGACACTTTAGGTGTAGGATTGTTAAAAAGAGAGAAAATACATATTTAGTGCTATGTATTTTTAATGCACAAGCTTGTCCAGTGTAGTTATATATATATATATATAGTCTAATGACAATGTAAAGTTATGTCTTCTTGTAAAGAGAACCTAAAAATACTAATACTAAGAAACAATTGTGAATGCTTCTCCCTTCTTCTCGTCAAGCTCTGTGCTACTGGGAACATCTTCCAAAACGTGGTCAAATCTTTATTTGGCACCTACCCCCGTATACTTAACAATACTAGTTGCTGAGCAATCTAGAAATCAAGTAGAGATGCAAAATCAATGATGGGAATTACTTGAAGGTATAACTTACGGCTTTTTATGTGGGGAAATACATAAAATTAATTTATTAGTTATATAGTTCATGCATTATTAGTTCTCCTTTAAGTAAACTGAAGATATTATTAGTTCTCCTTTAAGTAAACTGAAGATAGTATACTAGCTCCTAAAGTAATCCTATTTGCAGTTAACTTTTTTCTATACATTGCCGTTTGATTTACATAAGTCATCAGCCTCAAACAATATTGCAAGCAGCTGAACTCTGCTGAACTCATCCACTAGAATACAGAATTCCATAATAGGAATTGCGTAAGGAAAGGACTAAGTCTGCAAGGTTTGGTCTAATCAGGGTCATATTTGCCTCTAATCCTACACACAGGTACCATGTATCCACAATGTAGGTACTGATTTCTGTTATATTTATCAGGTTGGAGGTTAAAGAGCACTTTCTGCTGTAATTATGCACCGTTGCATGTTTTTAACACTACTCAGTGAAGCCATATCAATTACCTGCCCCAAGGCCATGCAAATGAAAAGACAAAACCCTGTATAAAGAGGTCAACCCCCACTCTTCTTTCTAGTAAATAATACATTGTTCCTTATCTGTAACATACTTTATCATTTTTATTGTGAATAACCAAATAGGTCGTGCAATTTGCATTTAGTTTCCTATCCACAAATAGTTAAATATGTAAATATTCCTATCATGTGATTAAAGATAATACACAAAGCATGTATCAATAGGTATTCTTCATTACCCTGTCTTCAATCAAAAGAGGAAGCAAAGAAATCTGTTTATCCCCACTGCTACATTATATGCAGCATATGTACGATTCCTTAATGACAATCTGCCAAAACTATTTTACATATAAAATTAATCAGATTTGCTGAGAATATCATCATTATGAACATGCCAGCAGTGCAAATCCTGGAAGCAATATAAGACAGCAAGACAGCGCAGAGCAGACCTCTGATCTTGGTGCAAAAATAATCAATACAGGAATGAATTCCATTATAATAGATTAAGATGGGGACAACAGATTAGTGAGCCCTGAAATACTACCTTTTTTTAAGGGAAACATGAACATGTACTGTTCAAAGAAATGTACTTGACTCAAATCCAGTCTTATTTTGCAATACAACAATTTATTATTTCCAGTAACATTATTTCTGATAACTATCCATGCACCAGACATGGAATTAACAATTATAATCACAAATTATACTATCTGTTTGAAGATGCTGCAGCAACAGTGTAGTGAGAACAGAGCTCCATGCTTAGGGTATGCTAAACTAGGTTTGAATCTCATGTTCTAGTCCCAAGGAGACAAGGTCATTTTCCATTCTAATATCTCTATGGAACCAAACCCTCAGTGTTACTAAAGCAACCTCCTCTCCTTACAATCCATTCAATTTTTATACATTATCTCCCCGACTGAAGCCAAGGAATTTAGCATTAATTATAAATTCACTTTACTACTGCAAAGGGTCACTCACATGGTCTGGATCTTTTATATCTGCCTGTATTGACAGTAGTATTTGCATGCACTAATCCAAATACCCCAAATCAACACTGGGCAATTTGTCTTGTATTGTTCATACAGGTCTATATAGTTTAGTCCAATTATACCATTGCCTAGATAGAATATATGTCAAATATTCTAATATTTTATATTTTTCAATTCTGCTTTGTCAAAATAGGCATATGTTGGAAATTTTATTTCATAGACTAGTGTCAACTTGATTTATCTGCATTGAATCCCATATTGCAGACGCCTGCAGTGAGATGTCGAAAGCCGTGTTCTCTCCACGTGTGCAGATGATGATACTGGTTGCAGTGTAAAAGAAAGGTTCCCTTTAACTGTACCACTAACCGGCTAATAAACCATGCCAAGGTTTAAAAAGAAAAATACATTAACATTTTTCATGCCTTTCCGTATTTTAAGAGATGACCTCCAAATTTCCTGCCAAACATAAAGTATCGCTCGCTACTCACTAGGGTCAGCTGAACACGAAACATATTGGCACCATGCAACAGCTGGGGCGATGAGCAGATGGATTCCACATTTGTTACTGTATACAAAAATGATGCAGCACCTACATGTAAATGTGCAGTGCTCTGCAGCTCTAAGTGAATAAAGACTGAGATCTCTGATTTCAGTACAAATGTGAACACGTATATTGCCACAGAAGTCTCCAACCTATACTAATTGTACTGGAAATCCACGGTTAAAAATGATGCAAAGATTTTTTTTTAAAAAAACAGCATATAAAAACGACATACTTAGCCTCTCCAGCCCCTGGGGATCTGCAGTGAGCTTTTCTGTATTCCCTGATACACTGATCCTCCACTGGATGGAGAGGGAGATACAAAATTCCCTTTCTAAACCATTCATTAGCTCAGCTGCAGCAGCTCTTGTCACAGCTTGGGGAGGGTTTAAATGACAAACCCTTTTAAGCTTCAGGTATCAAACCTGAGGCTTGTGTCATTAAGAAAAACATTGTGCTTTATATACAGTATGCTAAAACAATGGACAGTAGCAAAATGGGACTGGCAAGTTTCTACGGGATGTCTTGTCTTTTCACTACAGTTAAGCACAATACCTGCCAGGGAAGATCACTAACACTCTATGTAATCTCCCCACCTACAGTGAAAGAGTAGACACACATAACCTCTTAGATCCCCCCAGAGACCCTGATTCTCACCTCCTCCTACTGAGGCACTATAGGAATATTAATATACTACACAACTACTGCACACACCCCACTGGGGCATGTTAACCCTCTCAGTATCAATAAGCAGTAACATATTACTGTCTAAAACACAAATATCTGTATACGTTGTTATATTGCAAGCGCAAACACAATGAATTCTTAAAGTGACTGAGTGACACAATGTCACAGTAACAAGACACACATCTGAATGACATATATTAAGATGCAAGAAGAAATGTAGCAAAGCAGAAATCTGAAAATGTGAAGCAAAAGTCTGTGTGTGCCAATAAATTTCCAGCAAGTCTTTATATGCGTCTGTCTGTCTGTCTGTCTGTCTGTCTATAAATGAGAATCTTCACTTTTTACTGTGCGATGATGATCTCCAATAGGAAGGTACAAATGGCTAAGTAACATACGTATACACAATGTTCACATAATACACGGGTGAGGATCTTTCCATCATTGAACCTAAGAAACTAAGGGGATGGGGGTTTTAGATGAAATTACAGGTGAAAAATGAAGGACACTGATGGGGAATCTCTTTCCACTTAAGAGGCTCACAGGGTGATAATATATGAATGGGAATATGGGGTGATGGTATATGTGAATATCACATAGCAATAATCGTATATGGATGGGGGTATAATAATACATGGATGGGAGTATAATAGTATATGGATGGGGTGCAATGGTATATGGATGGGGTATGTTATATGGATAGGGTATAATGGTATATGGATGGGGGTATAATGGTATATAGATGGGTATAATGGCATATAGATGGGGTAAATGGTATATGGATGGGGTATAATGCTATATGAAGGGGTTATAATGGAATATGTATGGGATATAATGGTATATGGATGGGGTATAAGGGTATATGGATGGGGTATAATTAGGCTATGAAGGGGGGTATAATGGTATGTGGATGAGGTATTATGGCAGGGATAGGCAACCAGTAGATCTACAGATGTTTGAAAACTACAACTCCCAGCATTCCTCTATAAGGATTTTGGAGATCTACTGGAGATCTACTGGTTGCCTATCCCTGTATTATGGTATATGAATGGGGTATAATGGTAAATGGAAGTGGTATAATGGTATATGGATGGGGTGTAATAGTAAATGGATGAGGTATAATGGTATATGAATGGGGTATAATGGTATATGGATGGGATATAATGGTATATGGATGGTGTATAATGGTATATGGATGGGGTATAATGGTATGTGGATGGGGTATAATGGATGGGATATAATGGTATATGGATGGGGTATAATGGTATGGATGGGGTATAACGGCATATGGATGGGGTATAACGGTATATAGATGGGGTATAATATATGGATGGGTATAATGGTATATGGGGCATAATGTTATGTGGGTGGGGTATAATGGTATATGGATGGGGCATAATGGTATGTGGATGGGGTACAATGGTATATGAATGGGGTATAATGGTAAATGGATGTGGTATAATGGTATATGGATGGGTATATCTTTTATGGGGGGAGATATGGTATATGATGGTTGTTACCTGGTACTAGGACCCTGGGTTATAAGGGTATATTGGCTTGGGTATACACGTATGGGATATAATTGGATAATGACTGGGGAATAATGGTATCTGGATGGGCTATATTGTAATATGGATGGTGTATAACGGTATATGGATGGGTTATAATGGTATATGGATGGAGTGTAATGGTATATGGATGGGATATAACGGTATATGGATGGTTTATAACGGTATATGGATGGGTTATAACGGTATATGGATGGGGTATAATGGTATATGGATGGGGTATACTATATGGATGGGGTATAATGGTATATAGATGGGGTATAATGGTATATGGTTGGGGTATGGGACTCCTGCATTGTATTCCTGATATAAACTACACCTCCCATCATCCCTCTCAGCCAGTCCTATTGGCAGTGGTAGTAGTAAAGTGCAATAGTAACTTTACCCAGTGTGACTGGTCACTTACCTCCGTGTTGTCCAATGATGGTGAAAACACCCTTAGAAATCCACCTTCCTATGGACAGGGTCCGGTTCAGGAACAAGAAGCTGCCGTCTTCACCATAACGAGAGAGAGAATCCCTGGTCAGTGCAACGGGAGACAGAGCAACTCTCACACACACCGTGACTGATGGTTTATACACACACACACACTGACTGATGGTTTATATACACACACACATACACACACACTGACTGATGGTATACACGGTGACACACAGAGTGACTGATGGTATCAGGGAGGAAAGTCCTACAGGTCCATGGTCCGGATCACTGGTTTCTCCTCTCGCTGCCCTTGTTCCTTCCTCTCTAGGAGGATGATGATGGTGATTATTACAGTCTATAGCTGTTCCCTCTGCTCAGTCTGTCTGGTTCTCCCGGTTACAATATTTTCCTATTTCCTCTCAGCCTAGTGAGGGAGCGCAGGGTTTGTAATGCATCACGGCTCAGTGCCAACCCCTCCCTCCCCGCTACACCATTCATCAGCCCTGTCACAGTATGGGGAGGGTTCACATGACAAGCCCTGTTCCAGCTTCAGGTATGCAACCTGTGCCATGTGTCATTACGATCTACATTGGGCTCTATATACAGTATATACGGTATGATATTACAATGTAGAGTGTGCTTTATATACAGTATATATGGTATGATATTACAATGTAGTGTGCTTTATATACGGGATATACGGTATGATATAACGTACATTGTGTTTATATACAGTATATACGTTATGATATTACAATGTACAGTGTGCTTTATATACAGTTTATATGGTATGATATTATAATGTACAGTGTGCTTTATATACAGTTTATATGGTATGATATTATAATGTACAGTGTGCTTTATATACAGTATATATGGTATGATTTACGTATGTACATTGTGCTTTATATACAGTATATACGGTATGATATTACAATGTACAGTGTGCTTTATATACAGGATATACTGTATGATATTACAATGTACTGTGTGCTTTATATACAGCATATACGGTATGATATTACAATGTACAGTGTGCTTTATACACAGTATATACGGTATGGTATTACAATGTACATTGGGCTATATATACTGTATATACGGTATGATAGTACAATGTACAGTGTGCTTTATATACAGTATATAATCAATAGTACATTGTTCCCCCGCACACCTATAGTATATTATTGAAGTTGCTGGGTGCTGCTCCAAAAACCATAGCCAATGGTAGTAATATCCAAACAGAAGCAATTCAGAGCGCACTCCAGTCTTAAACCGTGAAAACGTTCATTGAACACGTAATGTACAGTGTGCTTTATATACAGTATATACGGTATGATAGTGCTTTATATACAGAATATACGGTATGATATTACAATGTACAGTGTGCTTCATATACGGTATATATGGTACGATATTACAATGTACATTGGGCTTTATATACAGTATATACGGTATGATATTACAATTTACAGTGTGCTTTATATACAGTATATAATCAGAAGTACATTGTTCCCCCGCACACCTATAGTATATTATTGAAGTTGCTGGGTGCTGCTCCAAAAACCATAGCCAATGGTAGTAATATCCAAACAGAAGCAATTCAGAGCGCACTCCATTCTTAAACCGTCAAAACAGTTCATTGAACACGTAATGTACAGTGTGCTTTATATACAGTATATACGGTATGATATAATGTACAGTGTGCTTTATATACAGAATATACGGTATGATATTACAATGTACAGTGTGCTTCATATACGGTATATATGGTACGATATTACAATGTACATTGGGCTATATATACGGTATATACGGTATTATATTACAATGTACAGTGTGCTTTATATCAGAATATACGGATGATATTACAATGTACAGTGTGCTTCATATACGGTATATATGGTACGATATTACAATGTACATTGGGCTTCATATACGGTATATATGGTACGATATCACAATGTACATTGGGCTTTATATACATTATATACGGTATGATATTACAATGTACAGTGTGCTTTATATACAGTATATAATCAGAAGTACATTGTTCCCCCGCACACCTATAGTATATTATTGAAGTTGCTGGGTGCTGCTCCAAAAACCATAGCCAATGGTAGTAATATCCAAACAGAAGCAATTAAGAGTGCACTCCAGTCTTAAACCGTCAAAACAGTTCATTGAACACGTAATGTACAGTGTGCTTTATATACAGTATATACGGTATGATATAATGTACAGTGTGCTTTATATACAGAATATACGGTATGATATTACAATGTACAGTGTGCTTCATATACGGTATATATGGTACGATATTACAATGTACATTGGGCTATATATACAGTATATACGGTATTATATTACAATGTACAGTGTGCTTTATATACAGTATATACAGTATGATATTACAGTGTACAGTGTGCTTTATATACAGTGTATACGGTATGATATTACAATGTACATTGGACTTTATATACAGTATATAAGGTATGATATTACAATGGGACAGGCAAGTGTCTTCTGTATGTCTTGTCTCTTCCCTATGGTTAAGCACAATACCTGCCAGGGAACATCACTAAAGGTGGCCATACACACTAACGATAATGACGACGAGATTTACCCATTAGTGTCTGTGTTTGGCTGCACGGCTGACCCAGTTTGGGGATTGGTTGGTTCCGTGTGTGCGGTTCCCACCGCATGTGAGCCAACAGATACCAATGTGATATGTTGGCACAATGCGATAGGGATCACATGTCTATGGCCACAAGTTAACCCTCTCAGTATCAACTAGCAAACCCTGCGGTGTGCACACCTCCTGCACGCATCCCCACATGCACCTGCTTCATCCCTCCCACATGGTGATGCAGTGCTTAAGCAGATGCGTCCAGCATCCGTGCATATTTACAGCCCTAGGTTAGTATTTAAGATAAGCAGTAACATACTGTGTAAAACACAAATACCTGCACCCGCTGTTACCTTTAGAATATAGAATATATATATATATATATATATATATATATATATTGCAAGTGCAAACACTATGAATTCTAGGAATTCTAAGAAATTGAAATATTCTGAGTGTCAAGTGACTGACGCATCTGAATGACATATAGTAACATGCAGGTAGGAATGTATCAAAGAGGAAATATGAAAATGTCAAGCAAAAGTCTATGGGACTCATTTACCCAGAGTCGCTATCACTCTGGGTAAATGCTCCTTCTGCGAGCAAGGGATTTGTTGGCGTTAAAATCCAGAGCTAAAACTAGCGCAAACGTGATATTAAATTGCAATCGCCGGATGTGCGGGTAATCTTTGCATAACACACGCATCCGATGCTAATATGGTGCTAAAGCCACGCTAACCGGTAGCGAATCGGTTAGCACGACTTTAACTCCATATATTTGCCCAGCAAGACTGGGTAAATGAGGCCCAGTGTGTCTATAAATTTCTAGCAAGTCTTTATATACGTATGTTTGTCTGTCTATAAATGGACATCTCCACTTTGTACCGTGCTATGATTTTCAATGACTAAGGGAAATACACAATGTACACATAATACACTGGTGTATAGGATCATCATTGATCCAAAGACACCAAGGGCATGGGGGTTTTAGATGAAATATAAAAGGTGAAAAATGAAAGACAGTGGTGATTAGATACCAGCTAGACAGCTAGAATGTGACTATAGGTCATTGATGAAGCCGGGAATACATCTAAATTATATCAGCCTGGATATCTTCTTATTGGGCCTACAGGATGGCATAAACAGACCATGTTGTCCTGAATGGCGGTCAGAGTTCAGTGTAAGAGTATATGGACACCTGGTGGCGAGTAAATCCTTGCTGGTTATATATATGGAGCCCTCACATGCTCTCTGGTAACACAGAGGTTGGCATTTAAGTTGGGAGCTACAGCTAAAAGGGTTACTAAAAAGTATGGTTATGGTATGTAAGAATGTACAGTGGTGGTAAAAAGTTGTTTATGTAAATAATTTATGAATCAAAGCCGTTTTTAAAAAAAGTGTATATAAAACTTCATATATAAAATTAGGAGATTATTGGGCGATGCTATATCTGCCATTTTTTTTAATAAGTGCAAAACCCATGCAACCCGGTGTTAGTGTAGGTTTTTCATTTACAGTGATTGGCAAAAGTATTTGGCCCCCTTGAAGGTTTTCACATTTTGTCACATTACTGCCACAAACATGAATCAATTCAGCTAAAGCTGTTTTGCAAAGAAGAAAGGGCAAAGTTTTCAGTCTCTAGATGTGCAAAGCTGGTAGAGACATAGACTGGCAGCTGTAATTGCAGCAAAAGGTGGTTCTGCAAAGTATTGACTGAATAATTTTCAGACTGAATTATTCAGACTGAATTATTGGCTGAATAATTACGCACACCCGACTTTGCAGGGTGTTTTTGTTAAAAATGGTTCCACTTCTCACGTGTACACCACTATGTATTGGTCTTTCACGTGGAATTCCAATAAAATTGATTCATGTTTGTGGCAGTAATGTGACAAAATGTGGAAAACTTCAAGGGGGCAGAATACTATTGCCAACCACTGTATTTTTCACTTGCAAAACGTTCTGTTCAGCCCGTAAATTAGTTTTTTCCCACCACAGTCTTATTACAGTCTATGGTTGTTCCATCTGCTTTAGTCTGTCTGGTTCTCCGCGGTTACAATATTTTACTATTTCCTTTCAGACTAGTGAGCGAGCGGAGAGTTTGTAATGCATCACGGCTAAGTGCCAACCCCTACTCCTTATCAATACATAGACACGCCCACACCCATTGATCTCACAGTTACTCCAACTTTCAACTTTCTTATAAGAAACCAAGCTTTAATTGCTACAGCTGGAGGGCAGCAATCTGAACATCCCTCCAATAAAATCTAAACACTATTAGGGGAATTTACGGAAAGATGTCGTACTCTTTAATGGTGTTAAAGACATGCTAACCAATTTGATATTGGTTATCAAACTCTAAACTTTTATTCAAAAAGAGAACATTTAAAAAATTTCATTAGAAAATTCCTATCGAAAACTCGACAGTTGCGATCAAAATATGAAAAACTCTGATACAATAGGAGTAAAGCGGAACTCGACAGTTTCGTTAATCGCAGAAGGGGAGTCCAGCAGGCCATTTACTTATTAAACATTAGATTTGACATCGGAAACAACAAAGATTTCCAGAGTCTTTAAAGCCGGGTTTTTTTTTTCCTCCTGAAGTTCCCCTAATGTTCTCTGTTCTGGCCCACTCACTCTGCATTTGAATTTTGCCTGCTACATGATCAGGCAATGCGGTTTGATGAATATCATGGAAACATCATGGTAATGTTAACACATAAGCTATGTGGTGTTTTGCCAGCATAAGGAAGTGAGTGGACTTTCTGATCTTTCAAATACAATTGCCTGTATTTACTGCCGGCCACTTCACACATATCCAGGGTTACAGTTAGCGTGAGCAAGAGACACACGTGAAGCAACCTATTCACCAAATGCTGTGGGGTGGATCCTGTGTAAGTATTTAACGCCAGCTATCATTAAAGGGTATTTCTTACCCCAAAACCAAAAAATCTTAAAAGGGAGGAAAGCCCCCCAGATCTAGACCTTGCCAAAATCAGCTCCTAAAGGTACTTACCAGCCCTTGTTCATGGCCCCTTCTGCTACTTTTTCACACAGAACTGCAGAAGGGCCCGGCAGACGCATCTACGATTGGCTAATGCAGCTGCCTGTCCAGCTCCTTCTGCTGCTTTCGTGCGGAAGGGCAGCAGAAAGCAGTCGAGGGACTGAGCGCTGGAAAGGACACTTAGAAGACGATCTGGGGGTTTTAAACATAGCATCTAGGTTTGGGGGCTCTCCTGCATTTTACAGACTTTTGGTGTTGCCTCAGTGGTGATGCTTAATCCAAAGGGAGCCGGAGGGAAGGGGGAAGAGTTCCACTGCTCATACCACAAACCTCTCAGAGGTAAAGGCAAAAGGCAGAAAAGGATTAGACACAAAGCGGTTTCCTACACTTCAGTTTCCTGTACTTTAGACCCTGCAGGACAACCATATGCAGCAGAATAGAAATGTAGGGGTCTTTTAACACTCCACAGTGGGCTCAACATTGGGGCAAATTTTGGTTGGATTGAGATATACCCAAGGCAGTCTCTGATGAATCCCTTTCAGGAGATTTGTCCTGTGGCTCTGGGTGAATTTTCCTAAATATTTTTCATGAATCACTTAGAAGTTATTATAACAATAATCAAATTAGTTTTATCTTTGTTGAGGTGTTACTATAAATGTGTTGTTAACCTGACAGCCTGCCTAAATAATGTAGACAGGTAATCTGTACAACAGCACAACATTTTTCCAGTAGTTGTTTAGTATTGTAAAATCTCATTATCAGGGCCAATTTCTCTGTGTTTCATTTTTTTTTTTTTTATTTCATTTTTAATAAACAAATGTAGGTAATATTCAGATCTGTTGCATGTTACCATGACTGATTTCTTTTCTACCTTTCTCTAAGTATTCTGGTAATGACATTTCCATCCATTGATAAGAATTTAGTGCTTTACTTTTTCATACTACTGTTCAGTCAATGAAAAGTACAAGGTATTAGTTTAAACAGATTGCCACTGTACTAAATGTACTAATAAAAATGCTATTGCATAATGTGACAAACAATTCCTTACCCAGACAGCCCCTGGAAACCTCATACTTTCATGTTGTATGTATATGTTTATTTATATAGTGCCACTTGAGGACGCAGCGCTGTACAATATTAGAATACAAGGGGGACAGTAAATAAATACAGAAATATATAAATAAGTATGTGCATCATGAAATATACAAGTGCTTGAAACATGTAACATGAGGAAAGAGGTCTCTGCCCCATAGAGCTTTCAATCTTATTATGTGGGTAACATACAGATACATAGGAAAGGGTAGAAGTGCCATATTAATCATTGGTGCAGTGTCAATAGTCCTATGCTGTGCTCAGAGACATAGGATGAGAGGCTAGATTTAAACTTGTTTATTGAGGTTTCTTGAGGAGCAGAGAGAATGGAATAGAATTCTAGAGAACGGGAGCCACAAAAGAAAAAGGTTTAAGACAAGAGGAGGCAGTGTGATTGGGGGATCTGTATAAGAGATGGTTCTGTTATGACTTATGACTGGCAGGGACATATGGGGACATGAGAAGAAATAAAAAAAGGAGCAACAGAGCAAAGGAGCTGTAAACTCAACATTGCGAGTGGAGTGGAGCGAAGGTAAGTTCCAGTGTCCCCTGAGCAAAATATTATTCACAGGGAGGTAAGAATAAGCGTTCTCACCTCCCTGTGAATAATACAAATGGAGGGCAAAGACTTCAAATGTTAAGTATATGGGTTTACAGTTCCTTTAAATGTTAAGAGAAGGATTTTGTAGATAATAAGTTGTTTAATGGGGATCCAGGTGGATGTGTGGCACAGAGGAGATTTGATTTCCTGATTGTTAGAGAGCGAGACAATGTGTGCGGCAAAGTTAAGTATCGACTGAAGGGGAGAAAGATGGGAAGCAGGAAGACCCAAAAGCAGAAGGTTACAATAGTTTAGGCGTGAAAGGATGAGAGCATGGATAAGCATAGCAGTAGTTGGAAGAGAGAGGAATCTACGGATTTTCGCAATATTATGGTGTAAAAAGCGTCAGGTTTTAGCAACATTGTTAATGTGATTAGAAAGGACAGAGAGGAATCAATAATAACCCCTAAGCCACATGTTGACTGAATAGGGTAAATGGAGGCGTTGTCAACAGAAATAGAAAAAGGCAGAACAGGACCAGGTTTAGGTGGTAAAAAGATTAGTTCGGTTTTAGTTAGGTTCTAGTCAACTCAGAGCCACAAATGCAAAGACAAGTCATACAATAAAATTCTGTGTTTTTATATTGTGACTTTTTTATATCGGATATTGACTTTTATGTGTACCTCTATGCATATTTCTATTACTGTGTAATTTGTATTTCAACATTCATGCTTGCTGCTTGATAAATAAACAATCTTATTGCTAGCTCATAGTTAACCTGGGCTGAAAAAAGCTTACCGTAACCCTTTGTAAAACCCAGTATTACTAACTCAATTAACTTTAGACATTTAGGCTAAATTGCTTTTTTAAAAATCTTTCAGTAAAATTAAAAAAAAAAAACATTCTTACTCCCCCATTTTCTATATACTAACATTTGACATAGAGTATAACTTGCCTCTATAAACTGCATATTCCATGCATGAGGTGCAGTATTGGTATAAGGATTTAAATGTACCAGGAATCAAAATAGTGAAAAAAGTTTTTTTTAAAAATGGTCTGACATCTTTGTGAGAGACTTCGCCCAGTATTTTAGTACAGCAGGTTTCTGTCATAGCAAATCCTTTATTGCTGCTAAATCCTGGTGAGAAAGAGATAGCAAGTATTGCTTATTTTGAGATGTTCTGTATCTGTATAAAAAAGAAATAGAATGCAATGCAACACTGGTCTGTTCTATGTCTGTTGTTCTTATTTCCTGGATTCTCAAAAGTGCCGTTTATTAGGCTAAGGCCACACTATGGTGTACAGCAACACACATGAAAACATGTGCCATTGGCGTGCGTTACCGTCCATTTGCTCTGCGATCTGCACAATAGTCCACAATCAGAATGCATGTGATACAGAAAAAAAGGTGATCGCATGCACTCCGAAAGCTTCATTTACTGTCTCTACACCTTCATACATTCTCCAGTAACTGCCATAATGCATTTATCGTAGACATCAATAACAGCCCCATCTGACCTCAGCAGCAAAAAGTACGCCAACAGTCCTGTATGTGTTTTTCCTATAAGGTGGCCACATTATGTTGTACTGATATTATTCTTTAAAAAACATTTTTTTTTGGGGGGGGGGGGGTTAATGTGTTAACATTAATTTAACATTACACCAACCTAATTTAAACAATCAGTTATTAACGGGGAATGAAGTGTTTGTTGTTTGTTTCGTGTAATAATAAACTTACCTGCTTTACTTTCACTTTTCCTGATTTAGGCTGAGGCCACACAATGCTGGATGGCAACACACGGGAAAATCCTGCATGCACTGGTGCATGTTTCACACGTGTTAACATCCGTTTTCACAACAGTCCGCAGAGCTCATACAATCTGCGAAAATTGGTGATCGCTCTACGCTCCATAAGCTCCATAAATGAATCGTAGAGCATGCAATAAAACCACCCACATTGACATGCACTGCTCTGTTATGCTCACATGCTTCAATGTATCGCAAGCGTAGTCGTTAGAGCTTGAGAAAAATCGGTGTGGCCTCATAGAGAACGGTCATCTGTAGGTGTTTTAACTACTGAGAACATTCCCTAGGCACAGGGTGATCTGAGTCATAAAGGTTGTGAAAGCTTGGGGCTTCTTTATGCTTTCCTCCTTATCTTATATTTAGAATAAACCACAATAAAGTCATTTTAAACTGAAAACTGCATTACCATAGATAATTATTTTAAAATTACTGAGAATAAAAAAAAAGTTTACTTTAAGCTAAAAAGTCAATGGTGTTTGGCTGCTTGTTCATTATAGCCAACCTCCTAGGTAGGGAAAGGGGGTAGGGGTATAGGAGCTGGCAGTAGGTTAAAATAGAATGCCAGCATTAAACTTTCTTTGATGAATAAAGAAAATCTACATAGGACCTGAACCCCTCAAGCTCCCTGAAAGATAAGTAAGCAGAACAAGGGCTTTTTTTGTACATTTTATTCACATTTGAAAACATTCTGTCTGCTGTGACTTTAAAAAAAAAAAGTATGTTCTCGCCGTGCTTGCGTGGGTTTCCTCCGGGCACTCCAGTTTCTCCCACATTCATTAAGACCTACTGGTAGGTTGTATGTGTCAATTAAATGTGCTTAGATTGTAAGCTCTTTAGGGCAGGGCCTGATGTGAATGTATACATGTAATTGTTAAGCGCTGCGGAAGATGTACAATAATAATAAAACATTACATATTATTTTAGTTATAGGGTCCCAGAGAAAGAGGGAAGCAGAGAGCACTTGTGCCTTTAGGTGCAGTCACTAGAATGACTGGTCCTATTTTTTGACAAACATTCAGAACAAATACAGAGAGCTGCTTGCACTAGATAGATTCAACAAATGTAGCTGTTTATTTAGTGATGTATGTGTACTTACAGTAATATAAATTAGCCTGTGTTTTGTACAATTTGTAGCACTAAGAAAATGTCCATGATTACACTGGTTTACAAATTTCTACTAAATACAATGGGGCTATTTACCAAAAAACCCCTCGCCTTCTCCTGCAGTTTTTATAGTAGTTACTCGTCTCAGTAAATAGCATTCATCCTTACCTTTTGCATGACTTAAAGCTAGCTATATGGTAATTGTGGTATTAAAGGGGAACTAAAGACAACAATGTCCCAATAGACAGAGCATATTCACAAAAGATACAAAAAGCTGTGTCTCACCTCCCCCTTTGCTGTGGCTGCTGGCTGAATTATTAAACTAACCTGTGAGTACTAGGGTTCAGCTCCCATAATCCACTTTAGCTGGGTGACACAGGAAGCTGCAGCCTTGCTTCCTATAAATTGACAGCTATTCATATTACAGATGAGAGATCATCCTTCCCTTTTATATAGATGTCTGGGAAATTGAACGTGCATCCTAATGTACTCTGTCTTGCAGAGTCAATACATGTAGAAACTTTCAGGGCGATGCTATATGCAAAGCCATGCTACTTACCTTCTCAAGTTAACTTCTCTTCGTGATTTACTGCGTTGCAGGATCGATGTGTCGCACCCACACAAAAAAATGTTTGCATTTAGAAAGTGCCACAGTAGGATAAAAGTTACGATTAAAAAGTACTAATGGATGTCACCTGGCGACATATGAGAGTTACAGAGGTCCAAAGGTATGGAGCAGCAAGAGTGAATGGTTTAAAATGTGAGGAAGCAGTGCTAGTTGGGGGTTTGCGGCGAAGAGGGGCATAGGGCATGTCCAGAATCATAAGGGGCCAAGAACGAAGATAAGTAGGGTAGCAGAGAAACAACTACTGCACAACATTGCCTCCCAAAATGTTGTGTTATCAGCACTACTATGATTAATTCACCACGAATGTTGCATAAGAGTGTGTCTCTTTCTGTTATCTTATTATATGTTTATCTACCTGTGGTGGTGCAGGTCTTAAGGGTGCACCTCTGATTATCCTACCTGGACTCGGCCTGACTTTTTACATATACTGGTGCAGCTGAGTGAAGGAATTTAAAGGTCAAAAGAAGGGTATTGAATATGATTCTTTGTTTGATGGGTAACTACCCATGGGGGGGGGCCCGAATGATAGTAGGGCCTGCCACAAGCCCAAATCCCTGCAGTATTGAGCCTTTTTAAAGAGCTGATCGCGCATATGAAGGAAACATATGCGCAATCAGCTCTATAAAACCGGACCCGAATTTCTGGAACTGAACTGGAAGTTCGGGTCTGGTTTTAAACAGCTGATCGTGCGTATGTTTTCTTCATACGCACGATCATTGTCTTTAAAAAGCTCGATACTGCAGGGATCTTGGAAGTCTGCGGAGGAGGGAGTCAGGGGCCCGGCCCCCAAAGGGGGGGGGGGGGGCTTGGCCCCTTCAGGTACGCCCCTGGCTGCAATATTGGGGCTACGGATTTTAAAATAATTTCCCTGTTTAGCGGCTAAAATTATTGTCTCCTAGAAACAAAAAATCCCAATAACCTTTTTCGCCAGTGTATTTTGTATTGTTTCATAAGTAAGCTCATGTTGTGTGTAAAAGCATACCATGTGTTTGTTGTGCTTCCAGATAATCCGCAAAAACACAGATACATTTAGAAATTGTATCTTTTGCTAGAAACAGAACCAAAAAAAAAAAACCCAGCAGAAAAATTGCCTGACTATTTTGTATTGCCTCAGGCTGTATGCAGTTTATGCTGAAATAACTGCAGGGTAACAAGCAGCTTTCAAGTCTTATGAGGGACTTTCATATTGGTGTGGAGACATCTGTAAAGAAAACGCTCTGTGCATAGAGACAGTGATTACTGAGGTGAGGGATGTGGCCAATAAGTGCACATGCTCACAAGTTTCTTGGAAGACTTCATGGGATGTGAGTTGTACTGGCTACAACATGGAAGCCTTCTTAGTTACAGAATCTATTTCTCACATGTACTAAATGCAACTTACTAGAGAAGAATCTTACAATGTATAGATGTTCTGGGGAGAAAAGCTGTCACTTCTCATTATGATAATGAAAAAAGTTTAGTTCTATAAATCGCAATGTGGTGGCTGCTTGGGTGACTGTTCCGAAACCCATTGATGCAAATCTTAAAGTTAGTGTGATTTTTCTGCATTGGATCTCTCTGTAATTTAGCATATATTTTATATATGTTAAGCAGCCCCCAAACCCAATGTTCTTTATACTCACCTTTTCCAAGACATTGCTGGGGCATTCCACCTACTCTGCTGCGTTTGCGAGCTGATTACTAGTGTGTACAGCAGAAGAGGCTGCTTTTGTAATGGCCATTATTCATTGGCCACAACGTGACTATTGTGGCTTTGACTGACAACCAATACCTGGAAGCATCAGGACAGAAGGGACAGAAGTGCATGCAAGAGATCTATCTGTAAGTCCTTTAAGAAGAGTTGGAGTAGGTGAGTATAATAAAAAAGGGGGACAAGTTCTCACACTTTTTATACATTAGATTTATTGTTCCTAACAAATTAAAAACATTTAATCATTAAGACTGAGGTTTTTTTTTACATATTACTCTCAATTTGCATAATAAGTTATTTTCTATTCCTTTAAGAGGCTTTAAGGGCAGGATCTTAACTTTAGCGGGAACTAAAATGAAAGGAAACAGACGCATTTTATTCTTTTACACTTAACAGTATATAAAGTATTCTGTAGGTTCCAAAATACATGTCCATGGAAACGGTTCAGCATCAACAAACTCTGGGTTTATAGGAAAAAACAAGAATTATTAAGGAGAGCTAAATACTTCAAATGTATGCATTAGGGTTTTCTATTCTCTAGGTTTATCTATTTCTGCCATTACAGAAAACAGTACAATGCTTAATGAGTCATATCCCCGTATTATACATTTTAGAATGTGTATGAATTTGACCTTGGATGAATTAGTAATAGGTATGAACAGGAGGTAAGATTTCTAGTTGTGATTGGACTTCTGGGATTCTAAATACATTGATGAAGTAGTTAGGAGCGAAGCAGTGATTGGATTGTTGTGTGGTGGAATAGGAATATTTGTCTTGTGCATAACCTGCACTAGAGAGAAAGATGAAATCAGGAGGAATCTTCAATTACCTTTAATTGATAAACAAATTGTTGGTAAACAAAATCTACACTGAACAAGAGTCATTGTTTTCAGGTTATTTATTTTACACCCATTTAACTCCCTCTGCTTTTGCTTAAATAGAAATGTGCAGTTGTCTCTTTAATACAGCAGACTATAGAGGAAAAAACAAAAGGACATCGTAATTACGTCCTTCCAACTTTCAACACATTTCAGTCAATAAAAGCCACCTTTAGATAGCAGAGTAGCCAAATGTCAGGCTCTGAAATGGCAGACAACCTGGGAGGTTAGTGTTGGCAGTTATTAAAAGTCGATAGCTATCATAATAGAATTGTTATAGCCATTGTAAATGCATCCACTGCAATGCTATACAGCATAACATAGAGTATAGTTTTCAATTGTTCAAGCAGAATTACTAATCATGTTGCACAGGGTTTTGAATTGCCCAAATAGTTCAGCAGTTTGGCTACAAAATCTGTCAATGCTGTGATTGTCAGTATCATAGCCTTACACTTGCACCTTCTAATAACATTTTGGTTTTCAAAACATTTTTTGGGGGGGACGTTATGCGGGGCTCCAGTTATTATTGCATAGGGCACCAAAATGGCTAGAAACTGCCCTGTCTACCACTTAAAAAGAAATATACTGTTGCTCAAACACGAATGAACCTGCATTTCTATATATAATTTCTATACAGAAGTATATACAGAAGTTTGGGAATTGCATTTACAGTACCTGCAGAAATTCTAGAATATGTTTTGTCTCATTTACATTTTTTGCTTTAGTTCTCTTAATAAAGGAATGGTAAACAGCTGTGATCTTCACTGGGTATCTTATGAATGGAAATGGCTTGCAATAAAGTGCCTCAGTGGTTCAAGCATCAACACAGCAGAAATGGCCCGTTCTGATTGTCTAGGTAATGCGAAATGGTAATTCACAATCATTCTTTCTCCTACTGTTAATCAGATCTATTTTCTGTTTAAACATAATGGATTTCAGGTTTTGCATTCATTGTCTTTACAAGTAGCGTGGAGCAGCAGTAGGCAGATAATGTTAAGACATTTTCTTGACACACATGTCAGTTAATTCCATTACTTTATTGAAAGGATCTATATTAAAGAAATCGTTCAATAGCACAAATAGGAAAATAACATTATGCAATGGGTCAAAGTTGTGGAGAAGGTCATTACTGTACCATTATAAATTCAAGAGTCAGGTTCACCAATTGGCCATTATAGGAACCCTATGTCATATGCCTGTATTAGCGATAGGTTAAGTATATTAAAGGTCACTGCTGGTTTACCATAATACATAGTGTCAACACCGTGAGTGGCATTAAATGTCCTATTCCAACTCACCAGTACTCAAAGGGTTAATAAAGCTTTTTGGTTAAGGAATTCCCCTATCTGTTTGGCTTCAGATAATTAAAGTTCTAGTTCCTGCAAAGCTCACTAGGTTATCTGCTGCAAAAGAACAAAGTGTAAATAGTCACTGTAAAAGCCATAGCAGGAAGGGGAGTTCCCCCAAAATGTTTCTGCCTCTTCTGCAGCCTCCGGGAGCTAGAAGAGCTAGCTTGCCATCAAACTAGCGTTAAATCCTTTTAACATATGTTAGATACGCTGCGAAGGGCTGTAGTACAGTTCTAATTATCTTTAAAAAAAATTCAGGGTGGACATGCCCTTTAAATATAGTAAAACATACTTAGATACATTTCAGGATATGACATAAAAAAACCCTAATCAATGAATATCATAATAAAATCCATTATCTACAAGAATATGCATAAACACGTACCCTACCCTACTCACAGATTTCTTCCATTGTCTTTTACCTTTGACACCTGTGGCTCTATGACATTCCTACAAAGACAGATTTCTCAATAATCAACATTTACAAAATATGCTTTGTAATTGGTACCAGTAAGAGGGCATGTTTCAGTGTGATAGGCGGCTTATGTTGCGATATACGCAACTTAACCTTTTAGTTGTTTCTCTATTTATAATAACCCGAAGGTGTAGGTGATGGCATAGACTACAAAATTAGTATTGCAATTATATGATCTTTTAATTCCAGTTATTCTCCCTGTAATTGGTTGTACAAACTGTTCTCCCACTAATACTTGTGGACACTGCACACAATTACAACATTTAGCCATTTCTTTCTTTCAGGAAGCCATGTCGATGGTTTTTGGACCTGCCATTTGGGCTGTGTACTTGCTACCACTGTGCCTATGGTCCTACCTCGCCAGTATGAATTAACTGGATACTGCTGAAACTCCTCTATTGTTGGATACATGTCAGACAAAATATGCTAGTGCTTTCTTATAATGTGTGAAACTTTGTTACTCAATGTTCCAATAAAGGAGATCCTAGGGTATGACTTTTTCTTTACTTTATCTTATGCCACTATATCTGTTGCTCTTTTTAAGACCCTCTCTGGATAACCTCTTTGTGTAAATTTAGTGTACTTTTGCATCATTTGTTCGTCTCGTGTGCTTTCAATACTAACATATCTTTGTACCCTTGTCAGTTGAGTAATTGGTATATTTTTTTTATACTTTTTTGGGCATGTGGAGGATGATGGCTTCTATAATGAAGGATTTGATATCGGTCTGTAGGCTTAGAATATAGACCCTGTGTGGAATCGAGGTGTATAACGATGCAACATCCAAAGTAGCCATAATCACATTCTCAAAATTTTGTATATCAATTTATTTTACTTTTAGCAAAAAGTGCATGCTATCTCTTATATATGATTGTGTTTCTGAACAAAAGTGTTAATTACCCTATCCAAGAATGTTAGCTATTGGAACAGATACAGAACCCACCCTGTACCTTCCCTTCCACACAGGGAAGGTATAAATGCGTTTAAGAAATTGTTGCTTGTTACACAATATACTAAAGTGCAAAAAATGTTTTTTCAGATCTGTTGACAATTATATTAACAAAACATCATATGCCAATGCCTACGTGGCTTGATTTGAGTATAGACATGTCTATTTAGATGATCTCTACCAGGCCAATTGTTACGCCTGGTGGAGATACATCGATGACTTTTTTGTCATTTGGTGGGGTGACTTTGAGACCGTGTCACTGTTTCATGCTGCCCTTAATACCAAACACAGCTCATACAATTTTTTTTGAACATGAACAAGGATGATATAATTTTTTGGGATTATCAATAATGGTAAAGGTTTTGAAACAAGTCAGTATTCTAAGCCTACAGAACGAAATAAAATCTTTTATTATAGAAGCCATTATCCTCCACATATCAAAAAAGTATACCAAAGATATGTTAGTAATGAAAGCACACAAGGCGAACAAAGGATGCAAATGTACACTAAATTTACACAAAGAGGTTATCCAGAGAGGGTCTTAAAAAAAGCAAAAGATATAGTGGTACAAGATAAAAAATAAAAAGTCTTACACTAGGATCCCCTTTATTACTCAGTTTGGAACATTGAGTGACAAAATTTTACAGATTTTAAGGAAGCACTGGCATATTTTGTCTGATATGTATCCAACAATAGAGGAGTTTCAGCAGTATCCAGTTAATTCATACAGACAAGGTAAACCCATAGGCACAATAGTACCAGGTTCACAGCCAAAAAGTCAGGTCAAAAACCGTTGACATGGCTTCCTGAAAGAAAGAAAGAAAGGAATGGCTAAATGTTAGAATTGTGTGCAGTGCCCACAAGCATTAGTAAGTGAGCAGTTGGTACAACCAATTACAGGGAGAAAAACTGGAATTAAAGGATCATATGTTTGTTATACTAATTTTGCACTCTATGTCATCACCTACCCCTGCGGGTTATTATACATAGGAGAAACAACTCAAAAGGTTAAGTCGCGTATATTGCAACATAAGTCATCTATTACACTGAAACACACCCACTTACCGGTACCGAACACTTTATAGAAGTTGGACATAATGCAGATGATCTTAGGTTTAATATGGTGCTTGAGTCTGTAACGGTGCCAGTGAGGGGATTAGATGGGCATCTTGACCCTAAACAAAAAGAAGTTAAATGGATTAAGTGATTCAAAATGCTGGCTCCATCAGGTCTCAATCGAAACGATGATCTATATAATTTTTTGTAGATGTTGTTTATTGAGAAATCTGTCAAAGGTAAAAGACACTGGAAGATCTGTGAGTAGGGTAGAATATGTGTGTATGCATATGGTATACTTGTAGATAATGGATTTTATTATGATATTCACTGATTAAGGTTTTTTTTTTATCTATGTCATATCCTGAAATGTAACCAAGGTGATTGTAATTGTTGATTGAGCAGAATGCCCTCTCACAAGCAATTGTACTCCCCACTAAGTCAACCACTGTACGTTGCGCTGGTCTCAATATAAATAGCATAAACCAAAGTTACACAGATTTAAGAGTAAGCGCTCAGATGCCAACACAGAGGACAGTATGGCCTGGATTCCCTGATGACGGCATGCAAAGTTAGACGGCAAGCAAAGTTAGCGGGGTTAAGTATAGCGGATACATGTACTGCCGAGGCTACCTACAAAGTCTTGCTGAACGGAACGCAGCCCTGGCAGGGGCAACAGCATTTTAGGTATTGGAGCCACAGCACAGATTCGCGAAAAGATAGAGGAGACTGCCAAGACACGCTGCAACTGGTTGGTTGACAAAAGGTGTCATATATAAACTAAATTGTGCTTTTATTACAATAACTTTTTACCGCTAACACCAAAAGGTCCAAGAGGCTACTCCAAAAGGAAGCATGGCGGATACGCCAGCTAAATACTATCCACCCCAAAGGTTTAAACGAGAATATATCACTAAAATGTTTTCTAGAAGATAGATAACTGGGTTTATTCTTTATTTATAATATGCAAACACAGGTAGTAGCCAAAATATTTTAATCAGGTTTTTAAATGCACATACACAGCTTATAATAGAGAACTGATGAAGTTTACACACGATTAAGCACTAGCACTTTAAGTGGGAAACTTTTGAGTAAAGCAAGCAATATTTAACTATTTATATATTTAACTAGTTACATTGGAGATTTTTAATTTTTGCCAAACACATTGTTTTCAACAGACACTTGAGTTTTTGGAATTTTTTAGGTATTTACGAAATTAGCACTTGTCTTTTTAAATAACACAATGTTGTAAAAACTATAATGGTGAAGATTGGCTCACACTAGTCACATGTTTGCTTGGGGGAGGAGTTTATGTGGTTAAATACGGTGTTCACTAAAGTCCACTGTTCATTTGGCTTGACAAAGGCCACAGAAACCGGGCCGAAACATTGCCTTTCACAATGATTGTACAATAATAAACTGAATTTGACTTCAAACAAGACCCAGGAGTGCACCAATTTTCTTCTGTTCTACATTTATCACGATCCTGTTTGGTGGCACCTGGGCAAAATAGAGGAGCTAGAAGTGAGTGCCTACTAGCCCGATTATATATGTGTGTGTGTTTGTGTGTGTGTTTGTGTGTGTGTATGTGTGCGTTTGTGTAAAAGGTATAGGCGTAAATAATCTTTTCTTTACAGGATTTTTAGATACGTTAATGTTGAATCTCACTTTTTTTCCTTCAGTCCTTTGCTATATAGGGTAAATATTACCTATAGCAAAACTTCTTCCATAGCCATAATGCCCTGCATGCTTATCATTAGGTTGCAAACTGTTAATTCCTTGTGAGTTTAATGGTAAACAAATAATAAAATACATTCAAGCTCTTAGACTCAATAGGAGGGCTCAACACAAAATACCAAAGTGCTTGGAAATGAATGAAAGGAAATACAAATTTATCAAGACTGCAAGAAGGAAACCATTACATTGGCTTTCAAAATGAAACTTATTTCAGACTGGAAAATCTGACAGCTGTGATGTTATCCACAGTACAGAACTTTTCCAAGCAGCAACCTCAGCAGTGCTATTTTTTACTATTAGTGTTCAATAGAACAGTCATTGTTTCTGATGTTCAGTGTCTGCTGCTGTAAATTACAATTCTGAGCATCCTTGGAGGATACTGCGAATCGCTTTCTCCGCTTGCATGTTTGTCAAAAGTTTGCATTCGCAAACTGGTCCGTTATGACTTCCTTTATGCATGATCCCTAATAGTGCACATTGTGGTCCATTATGACTTCCTTTATGCATGATCCCTAATAGTGCACATTATGGTCCATTATGACTTCCTTTATGCATGATCCCTAATAGTGCACATTATGGTCCATTATGACTTCCTTTATGCATGATCCCTAATAGTGCACATTATGGCCTTGGCTTTGCCTCAGTTGGTCAGTACAGAACTGAGTATATTTGACCAATCCTACAGCAAATAAGGTAAAAATAAGGTGAAAATTAGTGTTAGGAACAATCCAAGGAAACATTCCTTACAAAAACGAAAATGGAAACAAAAATACAATTATATATCTTTATTTCTGATACATGAACTAAAGTCTCCATCTCTTTCATAATGCATCTGATTTCTGAGTCAACAGATCTGTTTGTTAGGAAATACTGAATCTATGAAGGATTTTTAATATTTTTTAGGTTTGTAAAGCATTACTTTACTTTAGATTTTAAATTCTACTGTGTTCTGATGGGAAATGTATTATGATTAGCTAACATTACATCAAAATACCAACCCAAATGTATCTTACTGGGTGTGGTGCTGTCAATTGACTGAAATATTGTATACATTGTACAATTCTTTTTTTTCTTTAGTGCTTGCTTATCCATACTTTTTGGCATTACTCTTACTTATTTCAAAGTACCCAATAAACCTGTGTTCTCAATTAACTTTCCTAGCTCCATAGTGAAAAAAATATATAAAAGGGAAAAATATCTTCTATAAAAACGTACTAACCTCCTTTAGGTGTTTCCTGGAAAATATAAAAGGAGCAGCAAATTAAAATGCAGGACAGTAAATAAATTCAGGGCGATGCCCTCTGATTTTTATGGACTGTAGAAAAAGCTAGTATTGGGTTCTTTCAATCCACGATTACTTTATCTTCAGGGGTTTCAGTACTCTTAAATAATGCAAGTTTATGGCATCATTCCCACTATATACTGGTATTGTTTTCTATCACACGCTGTGGAAAGATGTCAACAAGAATTCTTACTAATGATTCATTTGTAAAATTCTTTAATACATGCTAATGAAAATATAATCTGATCTATGTATCTCTCTGGGTGTAATATGGTAATTTACAATTATAATCATATAGACGTATAATTCTATAGACGCATAAATGTTACCCGTATATACTCGAGTATAAGTCGATCCGAGTATAAGCCGAGGTACCTATTTTTACCTGAAAAATTAGTAAAAACTTGTAGATAATGGATTTTATTATGATATTCACTGATTAAGGTTTTTTGTTATATCTATGTCATATCCTGAAATGTAACCAAGGTGATTAGGTATAAGTTAAGGGGAAGAAATTATGAACACTACTGCCTTCTGATTCTGTATTGTTTTGTGGCTTAATTTGTCCTTTAAATGGACAGCAGAATTCCCATAAATGAATCCCATACAGTAATAGACAAATCCAGTACCAGTAACCCCCAATTCCTTGGCACCCCAAGATATTTGGAAACTACAACTCCCAGCATGCTTTGGTCGCTGAGAAGACCCATCAGATTTACAGCATCCAAATGAGCAGTGACAGTGCTGAGTAAGTCCAGCATCCAGACTACAGGAAGCAGGAAGGAGTGTAAAGGCAGATCAGCTGGTCCTGTAACATTCAATGCAGGTGAAGTACTTTGTAACACAGTGCCACCTACTGGTAACTATATGCAATTGCAGCATTTGGATCTAAATTAGGACTTGACCCGAGTATAAGCCGAGGTTAGGTTTTCAAGCTAATTTTAAAGCCTGAAAATCTCGGCTTATATTTGAGTATATACGGTAACTGAAAATCATTCAATGTAATTAAAGCAAATAACAATGGCAATTTAAATTATAAATATAAATTATAAATATACAATCACAGGATTCAGCTTTTTATTATCTTAAGATGAAAAAAACCCTTCACTGTCCTGCAATGTGTTTTATGATACACCGTAATATCATGCATGGAAAATATGTTTGAATTAAACGTGCAAATACATAAAGCAACCAAGTCCCTTTTAAGGAGGGTCATTATTATTCAAAAAGCTAAACAGACTTATAAAAAGAGGCACATTATTTTTGAAAATTCCTAATAAGGAAACAGCATGGAAAATTTTGCATAAAGGCTGCAGCTTGTAGTTTCTCCCCAGGGATTTCACAAATAGTGCCAGGCTCCCTGGATGTGTTTTTTAGCTTTTTGAATATTTATGAACTTTTCAAAAGGGATATGGTTCCTTGATGTGTGCTGAGAGCAAGTTCTTTAGTGGTGGGTGGATTGGATGCTGTAGCTTTTATATTTAAACTAGTGTGCCTGGCATCTACTATTATACCCTAATATACCCTAAATATCACTCAGATCCCTTTTCTTATCCACTATACTTCAAACATGGAATAAACTTGTCTCAGTTATCTCTGTCTTCTCCCCATCATCTACAGTAATTAAAGCAGTTTTATTAGATGAGATTAATTATTCATTTTGGCTTGGTCTCACCTGATTATTTTCCATGAAATCAAGACATCCCTATTGGTAAAACACTCTGGGAGCCAAAAAATGTAATGCCAGTAACTCAAACCTAATCAGTAATTAGCTCTGGTTAGTCAACTGCAATAACACCAATCAAAGCCCAATCAGGTTGGCTGTTTGCAATGACTAATTTACTTCTGTTTTTAATTATATATTTCTATATGTTTTGGATCTTCAGTGTTTTTCCTTAAATGTTCCTTTCTGCTCCACTTTTCATAATGTACAATGCTACATGTACAGAGCTTCATTCCAGGATTGACAGCCAGGATTAAAGCCCTGACTGTGGGACTCTGGATATGTAAATATGATCTAGAACTTGCTACAAAGCCACAGCTACAGTGGGTTACCAGCTATCTGTACATTATCCTGCTAATGTCACATGTGGCTTTTGTTCCTGCAGGTAAAACAGATAACATTAACATTTATGTTTTAGTATAATAATGCTATTCTTTATGACATATGTGACCCTCATAGGATACTGAGCTCAGAAAATACAGGAAGCTAAGCAAAGATAATGCACTGCTAATAAAATATATATGGACTTAATGAAAGGTTTTATTTGGAATCAATCTTCTTGGCTTCTCTGCAACACACAATGGAATAGATTTTGACTTATCTGTGTCTTATCATATCTCATACTTCATCTGGTATGTTCACAAAGGCAACAGTTGTCGGTTTAGGTTACAGTGGGCTCGGAAGTAACTAGACATTAATCAACAATGGCAATATGTCATGGATGTCTACAGTTGACACCACCATATTGATCTCATCAATTCTTCATTTCACTGATTACTAAGTGGCACTTTCTGTGATGTGCTATAAAGACGAACTCTGGAAAATCTGTTATTGCCTCTGTTAGGAACCTGAACTTTAAACAAACTTTCCTTGGTAGGAAACATGATGAACCTGATAACCATTTACAATTTGACAAGTCTATAAGAGGTTCAGGGGGTTGCATGCAGCAATAAAACACAGGAATAGCCCATAGCTATAGCTCATAATTGTATCTCTGGAAAAACCACAGTCTAGTTGTAATTAAGGTTTATAATCCGTGTTATTCCCTAAACAGACACTGATGTATGAGGGTAAAGCTTTTCTGTTCACAGAGCATTTGTATATTGCCATTTATTTCCAATTAATAAATGGAACACCCATGTTTCTTTCCACAGCCATTAGTTAAAATCCACCATAGTTATTAACTATGTGAAAAACAGAATTTGTGTTCTGTGAAAACTTCTTATCTGCTCATCTATTATTCCAATATTTAGACAGTGAATGATACAGAAAGGTTTATGACTGGGGTAACTTTAGTAATTGCATGGGGAATCTCTGGCTGACATAAATAAAGTGTAAAATAGTGATTCTAAAAAAAAAGACATTTGCTATGTCCCTAATATTTCTGCAGGGAGCTTGCAAAATGTATGCAAAGCTACTTATTCTGTAGTCACACTCTATGTAAGACAATGCCATTTCTCTCACAGTGATATCTTCCTATTTACAAAGTCACATTGTATTATGATACTACATGGTCTCTCCTGTTTCATTCATTCCAGTAATACCAATTTCATATGGGCAGTAGCAGAAACACAATGTTATAGTTCACAGCTTTGAGAAATCAATGGGAACTCGGGCCATTTATCAAAAAAAAAAATTGTGTCGGAAAAGACCTATTCGATTGACTGATCAGGTGGACATGAATGAGGCTAGACTGAGCAGTGATTATGCAATAGAAGGCTGAGAGAAGTACACCTACATACATTTATTTACTGGGAAACTGAGCTGCCCGTACTGTGGGGAATCACCAGAATTTCTCTTTTTGTATCTCTCAGAGGTGGGTATAACTGAGTTCTGCAGTGTTCCATTCTGTAAGAATATTGCAGGATAACAATTAGGGCAAGTGCATATGGTTCATGTAGATTGCATGGTGGGAAATGTTCCTCTCCCAATGGTGGCTGATAGTGATTGCGGTTGGAAATGAGGAAGAGTCTGTTAAGAGTGTGTGTGTGTGGGGGGACTAAGCCTAAGCAAAACAAGCACTAGATTGAAGACCAGCAGCAACACACACACAGTACCTGCTGTATATTGTTATAGTAATTTTATTTATTTATAGATGGTAAAGTTTTTTTTTTTTAAATGTAGATACCCTTTAAATTAGGGTATAGGGTATGAAGCTTAACACAATTAAAAAAGTGCACACAGTGTGTTTATTAGACAAGTGTATATGCATTTAAGGATAATTAAACTGTTATAAGTAAATGAACCATCTCTGTAAACAAATTGAATAACAGGAATATTTATGATGATGGCAGTTTCCTCATGAGATCAAACATACGCAGCAGATCAATATAGATCCTTAGGTTCCCTTGGTAATCCGTACATTAGTTTCCCACAACCTTAGAGAAAAGGGGCAGATGAGCTGATTATCTACTCGTTGGGACCACAGAGGGAAAGTAAGAACATTATGGGAAAATGTTGATTTATTGACAAGTTTTTTTTTAAAAAAATCCCAAAGGGATTTCATATGTTACAATAAATCATCCTATTTACAGATGTTTTCCACTGACAAGCAATGCAATTACTGACAGAAGCTAAAAGACATAATTGAGAGTGTGTAATAAATAGCAGTCATTGAGTTTAAATTTTAATTACCTTAATTCAGCTGTCTTTAGCTTTGCCTAATATTGGAGCTGTATAATACACACTATTATAATTGGAATTGTGCGTTAATATGATGCTATTTATCCTGTGTATACTGTATGTTGAAAGTTGCCTAACATGTTTCTTTGTTATGCTTGTGAAGGTTCTCATTCATCCAGGTCTTGGTATATCACCATGGCCTTTGTCAAAAGAAGTAGAAGGAAAGAAAAGAACACGAATACCAACAGTGAAGGCGAAAAGCAAGACAGGACCAAACAGCAACTGCATCAACGTATGGCCCAGCACAGAAGAGCCAATTCCTCGGGTCAGGGCTCAGCCGTGTACCTGCATCTTAAGGATAAAGGACATACCTTTGATGATTGTAATGTTAACATATTGGGAACGTGACTGGTTCAAGAGAGGTGTTAAGGAGGCTATTTATGTGAAAATAAAGAAACCAAGCCTAAATAGAGGTGGGGGGGTTCTACACCAACTGTCTGCCATGTACAATGCTGTTTTGACACCTTACTCTGGGCGTTCCTCTAACACCTCTTAGCCACTATCTAATCACACCCTTAACACCTGGCTGTGATATGCTAATTGGGATTTTCCAGGGTACATAATTGCCACAGATTCTTGTACAAGTCATTCTGAATTGAGAAAGCCAGTCGGATGACTAGCAAAATGTCTTCAAGAACTAAACTTCAAGTCCAGTTGATCTAATTGAATACAACAGATATTTCTTTGGTTATGTTAGGGCTGGTACACACAGGCTGATATTTTGGCCTGATTGATCCCCTGCAACAATATTTTGTATCGTTTGGGTGCAGTTGTCTTGCGACAGTGAAATTAACCTGAGTGAATACATTTTAAAAACTATCAGTTATGTAAAATCTATCCCGACACCAGTCTAATATACTGCACCCCTCTTCTTATTTCCTTATTATTATAAACAACCAAGGAATCCTGCTGAGAAAGACATTGGGAACCAAGAAAATAAATATAATGGATCAGGTCCCACCCTGTGGGATAATCACATGACATTTTTTTCTCTGGAGTGGGTATAATGAGTTGGGAAATACCGTGTGAAACATACTGTATGTGTGCATTCAAACAGCTTTGTTGTGTGTGTGAATGTAGCATACTAGAGTGTAGGCTTTAATAAATGTACAAATCTGCTCTTTAATGTAATAGTTTAAATCCATTGTAACTTGCACACGTGAGTATATGTAACAGACTAAACCCAGTTGGAGGGGAGGAAGCAGTCTGGAATATAAAGATGGAATGTGGGGAAAGAAAAGATAAAGAGTTGGATTTTATAGAGAATCTTTCTATCAGGAATAACTGGTCCAAGCCAACCCATGTATATCTTGCCTAAGTTTAATGTATTATCTGTAGGCATGTAATCACATTATACCTGAGTGCCAGAGGGAGAATATAAATAACTAAAGTAATTCTATAAGTAAAATGTAAAAGTCAAAGGAAATTTTCTGAGCATTTGCTCTTTCTTTGTCCTTAAAGGGCATGTCCACCCCAAAACTACAATTTAACCCACTACTGGCCCCACTGTGTAGTGCAGAAAAATCCTTACCTTACATCCCTGCTCCAAATGGCTGACCTGCAATGTCCCTCCAAAGTCCAAAAAATTGAACAGCAGGAGCCTGCCTGTGTCCATATAGGACTCTGCCTCCTGTCTCTCCTCCGGGAAAATTTGGACATGCTCAGTGCAGCCCTCCCCCTCTCCCTGCCTCTCCCTCCCGCTTCTCTCTCCCTCCCCCTAACTCCAATCCCCTTTTCTGTAGTGTAGGGCTCCCTCACCCACTCCCAACTACTATAGTTATTTGCAGCAAAACTTAGCCGATCTATACTTACTTTGCCTGTTTCCCCCGGCGTTCTGTACAGCCGGAAGCTGCGTCCATGATTGGCTGCCTCTCAGCCAATCACGGATGAGGCTGCCGGTCAGGCCCCTGCTTACAGTTTCATGCAAGCAGAGTGCCATGTCAGATCGCCGGGGGAAAGAGGTGACCGGGAGAGTTTTGCTGCAAATAACTATAGCGGTTGGGGGTGGGTGAGGGAAACCTACACTACAGAAAAAATTTACAATAGGGGTGGACATTCTTTATGCTTAAAGCTTGAGGGATCAATTTACTAACAATAAGTACTGTACCTGGCAATGTTAAATAAAAACATGATCCTCTCAGTGTATTCACCCACAATCCTGCATGCAAAATTTATTTTCTTTAAAAGTTAAAATAAACTTATTTACTATTTACAAAATCTCTAATCTTCAAGATTAAAAATTTGTCCCAATATATTTTCAATGTCTTTATGGCAAACGAAAAAAAAAAAAAAGAAAAGTCCAAAACAAATAAATGAGAATGTTGATTGTTACTCTTTTGCCTTCAAAAGAACATTGGAACATTTTTTTGCAGCAGTAAATAATAATAATTGAGAATAACTGGAATTCCAGTAGAGAGACATTCAGAATTTGTTTCTTCCCACTAATGAGCAAATCCGCCTCTTTAAAGAGATAGAATCTTAAAAAGTACATACACAAGAAATGTGTATGATCCTATATGCATCTGATAATTGATCCTTCCCACAGCTGGAAAACCTTCTAAACTTGCAAGTGTATCAATCACTATAGGTATCATTGATGATGTTGTCATCAATCAAAAACCTTGTGAATAAAAAGGGTCCTGTTGATTTTATGGGTTAGCTCATCTCTGGTGTCATAATAAAAGCCCCCTTTGCCCATTACATGACAGGATCAATTCAACACGCAAGAAAAAGGTTGATTTGCAAGTCCCATTCTGATCTGACCTGGTCCTCTCAAGTACCTACAGCATGAAAGGTGTGGTCTGTCAAATTATTGACTCTGATCTGCATAAGGTTAAAATAAATTCACTATGTCCACAAAGTTTTATATAATTAGGGAATATATTATCTTGTATAGTTTTCTACACAGGAGGCAACTGATTGGGAAGCTTATATTTTATTGTATCAACTCTTACTGCAGTCAGTGTGACAGAGAATATACAAATAAAATTGTCTGTAAAGCAGTGAGATAAAAAAGATAAATAACTAAAGTACTTAAAGAAGCATCATCTACACATTTTATTTTCCTTTTGAGCATGCTTGTGAAGGTTCTCATTCATCCAGGTCATGGTATATCTGTTGTATTCAATTAGATCAACTGGACTTGAAGTTTAGTTCTTGAAGACGTTTCGCTAGTCATCAGACTGGATCTCTCAATTCAGAATCTCAATTTCCTTTTGAACCATTTAAAAATAGGCGTGATCATTTTATTTATTGCATATTATTTTGGAGGTGTGTTGAAGTATTATGGATCCTTGCACTCTACCCAGACCCTAATGTTTTTTTAGCTAACTCCTGTAACATGCTATTATACACTACTGCATCATGCTAGCAGGGGGATGACCAATTGTGGCCCCCTCTTACCCATTCATTGTTGGACTGTCTCTTTAAATTTACCAGTGCCTACCTGATCCCAGGCTCCCAAAGTTAGTGACTTGATTTGTAGATTCCTGCTCCTTTGCACTATGCTGATTACCTTTATCTACCTGCAGAGCTCTTGCAGTAGCTGGTTAGAGAGCGAATTTGGATCTTCCACCCTAACCAATCTCCAAAACGTAATCTAGACATAATAAGGGGAATTTTTCCAGAGCTAAAATTGCTTGGCTCTGATTGAATTCTTATATAGCTTGCACTGGCTGTGCGGATGCCTTTTGCAAAACCAATGCTGCCACCACAATATCTGTCTTGATGTCACATTAACTGATAAATTCAGATAAGCGTGATTTTAAAGGCCATGTCCACCTGTAAAAGAAAATAACTGGTGACTTTTCAGTTATCTGCCTGCAATCCTAAGCGCTATATTTTACTGGTTTATTACAAGTATTTCTAACCAGATATTTAATGATAAGTTCTAGTCTGGCAAATGTATCTGCCTCCTCCCTCTGGCCAATGAGCTTTTTATAAACTTAAGCATGAGCAGTGGAGGCAGCAGGGAAAAGCAGCAGCCAATAATTGGCTGCAATATCAGCAGTCACAAATTTGATTGACTTCATAGAAAGAGGAGCCAGCTTACTCTGCCAGAATATTGGTAGTAATTATCCTTAAATATCTGGTTAATAATACATCTAATAAAGTCCTGAATATATCGGTTAGGGTTGGGACAGGTAACCGACATTTGACCAGTTTATTGTTTTAAGGGTAAGTCCAGCCCTCAAATGAAAACGTATTTAAATGTGAATCACCCCCAAAACCCTAAACTGTAATAGTTTGAAATCTGAAATATGCAAGTCTAACATGAAATCTGGCACAAGTACTGTTGCCCTTGTTTCTACTTCCTGGTTGTTCCAGTTATGGTTTGACAGTTGACATCACAGCCAATGAATGAATGTTAATTCCCCAGCTTACAGTAATGAATTCAGAGGACAAAGAAGGATATATATCCACATATTTTAAAGAGGCCATTCTTTCTAAATGATGTTATTATAAGGGTGGAGTTGTCCTTTAACACAAATTTTAATTGTAGACAGCACCCTGAGAAAAATGTAATACATTCTACACTAAGTGCTTTATATAGACAAAATACAAAGGGACTTTTATACGGAGAGACGCAAAGGTTCCATTACAGGTATTCACTATCTCATATGTGTCTCTGAGTAAATACCATTTGGTCTATCCATTAGTGTGACATTAATGTTAGCTTTTGGCAGGTGTTAAAAAGTTTGGCTAAAAATACCGCAAACACAATATAAACGCGCCAGTTCTCTTCTTAAAGCCAAGATAAATGGGTTAGCACTGTAGCGACTTTCCATAAATAAGCCCCAAACTGTACTATGGGGATAAACGGCACGGTGTAGAATTTGTTCACATTGACTGTATGTACATTACTATTCCCAAAAAAACCTCTACAGGGAGATGTACTAAGGTCATTTCCAGGGTAAAATGGTTAAACCCATGCTACCTGAGGTAATATTGGGTTAGCAGTGCGTTAACTCTATTATTCTGGGGCCTGTGCCGTTTTCCCTAAACAGCCCACGCGCCAGATGTAAAATAAAAAACAATTGTTTTTGCGCTTCTCAGTAGAGCGAAAACAAAAGCTGTTTAAAACCTTACCTGCCTTGTTCCCCTGATGCAGTAACTCACATTAAGTGAGCACTCCATAGTAAGAAAACTATATAAATAACAGCAATCAGCTCATACAGCAAGTTATAAGGACCTGTTAGCTGCAATGTGCTTATTAGGAAATGTCCATTTTACATAACTAATTGCTTTCATTTACTTGAATAATAGTGTAGGCATTTTATGAAAGAACTGCATAAATACAGGCATTTAATACAGCCAGGAGAACACTGAAATTAAAATAAAAGGATGTGAGCTATAGGCTGCATTTCTTATTATAGATTGCCCGTTTTATATAGCTAATTGCTTTCATTTATTCATAAATAGACATGGAATGTAAGCAATGTGAATTTATTTTACATTAGTGTTTCCATTCATCCAGCCATTATATAGAGCTGGAATAATTTCACCAGAGTAGTGACTCTGGACTAACAGATAATATTCTATAGCTTAGCAAGTTTATTCTAAACAGGGTATTTTTACTCAGAGTGGTAGGAAGAACAGAAATATTGAGACCCCCGTTATAGGCCAGACTTGGTAAGGCAGCATGTGACGGAGATCAGAAGGCATGGCCAGACATATACGCACAGGGCAGCTACAGGTTGTACCAAGGGGTACAATCTAGGGGATGGGGGTTCCTTTTAAATATTGTTCCTCATTAAAATAATGTGTGGGCTCTTTGTGTGATTAAGTATTGTAAATGTCTTTTTAAGAAAGGATATCTGTGATATCAGCTCTCAGGTAGGCTGATGCGCTGAGTGCAACGTTCATGAAAATCATTGCAATTTAAGCAATGCGCATCTGTGCATGAAGCGCTTGCGATTTCCTTAATAATCCTAAATCACATGCTGTTCAAAACCAAAAATATTGATCACATTGTAAAGATGGCCGAACTTACTGAAGTTTGGTTCGTTACCGAACTTCCAAACTTCAGTAACTGTTTGGTAATTCAGAAACAAAGCCGTTAAAGTCAATGGGAGAAAATAATTCAAAAAGTTTGGATTAATTACAAATAAATTAGCAATGGTAACTTACTGTAAATGGATGTGGCACTTGGGAAACGGTCTGGGGAACATGTCCATATCACTAAAACACGTTTAAACACTTTAAGTCCACAAACTAGTTAGAAAATTAGAAACTAACCCAAACTAGTTTGAAGTTTGGATAGTTTTGATAGAGTTCGGATAGTTTGAGTTCGTTCAAACTCATAAAGTTCAGCCCTGAACTCGGGTTCAGGTCCATCACTAATCACTTGCATTGCAATTATTGAGAGGAGTGCAATGCAGACAAAGGGCTACATTGACCACCATTGCAATCAGATCACAATATGCAGTCGCGGCAGTAGGGCCTAGCCTTAAATCTGCCTTAAAAAATCTGTTAAAATATATAGTTGACATATTAGTTGCTGCAGATGATATTAAAGGGCAATTATAGTGAGAAAATTGATTTTTTTAAATTTCTTCTAATGTATCCTATAAGTCATCCCATCCACCAGGGTACCTTTAGTTTCTTTAATTTCTACATAGTCCCCGAGATATAAGCCTTTGAATATGCTGTGATTTGTAGGAGCTGCTACACCTCATCTGTCACTCAAAGGCACACACCCACACAATCCAAAGCTCCCATGCAGTACTGTCACACACTCCCTCACCCACACTATATGTACCATGTGCAACATATAGTCAAATGCTGTAGTGCTAAACACAATCAATAAACCATTAACCCAGCAATATGAGCATAACACACTATAAAACAGCCCCTCCCCCCAAAAAAAATCTTATATACATACAAAACCAGTGACTCAAATGGAACACTAATACAGTATATATAATACAGTAATACAGACTATATACCAAACAAGACACACAGTGCAATCTATGAAATATATAGACTAAAGCAACTGAAATGTAACAGGACAACAAGCAGTGTCACTGTGTTTGTGAAGGTCTCACTACAAGCTGCTGTTACACTGACTCTCTCTTCAGTGATTATGATCTCAGCTAAGCAGGGGGAGAGATATGAACTTTAGGTAAAAAGTAAATAACAATTAGCAAAGTTAGAGAACAGGCAGAGTTCAGTAACTTACTTGTAAAGAATCTCAGCACCACTTGTCCTCCTCTCTCCTCTCTCTACTTTATTCCACACTTTGATTGCTTGCAGTCTAGCTCTGGAAGGGAGGGGTCAACAGGATGTCAGCACTTCATTTAAAGTCCTTTCAACTGACAATGCTCGGACTCTGTATACAGCCCGTCACTGCTTGAGGGGGAGTAGACAGAGAGGGGAGGGGGACTACACAGCTTGGTACAAACTTCTACCAGTGTGAAGAAACAAAGCCACACAGAAACATGAAAGTAAGGCAGCTTATACTAAGTGATCTATACATTGTATACAGACAAAGTTTTTTTTTCACTATAGTTGCCCTTTAAATGCTTTGTAATAACCAAGTGTTGAGTGTTCAATTCATTTATAGATAATTTCAATACAAATGTAATAAGGTGGCGAGAGTTTGTTAGAGTCAAGTTCTTATCTGTAATAAAGGCTACTGCACAGGTAAATGGCAGTGTAATACCATGTAAGCAGCACTCTATATAACAACACAGTAATTGGCAGAAAGAAAAATGGCAGGTGAATATGGCAGGAAATCAGCTCCTGTTCCATTTATCAGTTTCCAAATGAGATTGGCAGCCAGGACAATAGAACACAAGTACAGAGTTAGAGTGATGGCTCTAGAACTGTCTTCTAATTAAATGTTAAAGCAGTTTAATGGATTTTTAGCCTTTCCTGCCACCCATAATTCCATTGTACACTCAATCTTGTAACTACAAATTGATGAGAGGCAACTTATACTTTTATCTGACTGCTGAAAATTTGTCCTGGATTCTTGACATTAGAAACTCACATAAAATATCTTAAACAATCATGGTCATGTTTTAAACTTTCATCTTGTGGACTCAATCCATTCTAATTGTATTACGCACAACACATAACCTGAAATACTGTGAAGGCTATATATAACTACACATTTAGAAAGTCCATTATTTATGTTGGTTTTTCCCAGATGGTGGTTTGTCCTAGAAAAGAATTGTAACACAGATAACAAAATAGCAGTTGGTAGCTGAATAGTGGAAGTTGGGGAAATGGGAATTTTCTGTGATGTGTTACTAATTTACAAAAAGCCACGGATTAGAATTGTTCTGATTTGAAAGATAAGCCATGTTTTAGAAGTTTTGGAAAGTCCCGCCCCACGGTAAATCAAATGATCAGATGAACTGCCCTGAAATGGCCAGAAAATGACTAAAGGTTTTTGTGCATGAAAGAAAGAACCACCTTGTGGCAATAAAACCGCATTGAGTTTTAAATATCTTAAATAGCCTACACAGGACCTGAACATCCTTCAAACACCAAAGGTGGGTAAACACACGCACGATAAAGCGCTGATACTGTTCCAAAAGTATCGGCCTTTTATCGTTAGTGTGGGTAGCGTTTTCCGAATGATCGTTAGGCCAATGAATGTTCAACGTTGGCCTTACAATTGTTCAGAAATGTGCAGAAAATTTCCCTTGCTCGCGTTCGTCTTCTTTTAACTAAAGTATAGGAAGTTGGCCGTGACTGAGGGAAATGTGCAGTCCCGAGTGCATAGGGAAAACGCTTGGGACTGTGTGTAGGTGGATCTTTAAGAAACGACAGACAGGATCTTGCTGATTCTGTCGGTCATCTTTCAAAGATCTTTGATGTGTGTACCCAGCTTAATACATACATAAGGATCCTGGGTAATTTCCCATTTCCATTGTAGCCCTTTAAGAGCCTTTTAACAGGGGATGATGCTACCTGCAAATAGCTGATCGCAGACTTGCACAGAAGGTTGGATAAAGGGGACCTGCTAATATGTAGTTACAGGCTTCTGTTGATAGATTGCTACAATTGCTAAAGCAATTTTTCCTACAGCTTGCCTAACCTGTTTCCTAGAAATCTCTACTCAATACTATTTTTAAAAACAAAAGTACCTAAAAAAGACGTATGTCACAGCAATGTTCGGCGAGTTTGGTTAAAATGATATGTGCATGGCTCTGCTGAAATCAGGTTAACTTTATTGACTCTAACTGCAGGTCTTGACAATGGTTCTTCTAGAAGTGTAATTTCCTATTTAAAGGAAAACTTGGAAAGAAATGGTGCTGGATAGTGTACAAGGCAATGAACTCCAGGATACACGCTCTTACTCTTTTGTGGCATCTACCAGAAGCTAGAACAGTAAATGGGGACCTGGAGTGCATGGAAAATTATTTTGTGTGTTCTGCATTCCACAGCCTATACAGATATTGTAGCTTCTAAGCTACAGTAATTAACCTAATTAATTAAAATGTGCAAAGGGGTGGGTTGTAATTCACTGTTTCTGTACTTGGGGAAAAGAAAGTGCTTAGGGTAGTGCAAGAACCTGTTAGAGTTTTTTAAAAAAAAACTAGGATATTATTGTGTGTGTTGAAGAGGCAGTAGAGAAGTTGGAAAAGTTTAATTATTTCTGTACTAGCTAAAGCTAAGTAAACTAGCTTTTGTGTTTTTTTCCATTTTTGTTTCGTGTCCAATAAAGCTTTCTGGCCAGTTATACTACATTCTTGACTGTTTGTGTCTGTGAAAGATTATTCCCCAACCTGCCCCAGGAGACTTCATTCCTGCTGCCTATAATCCTCACAATAGATCATTCCTATTGTCTATAATCCTCACAATAGATCATTCCTGCTGCCTATAATCCTCACAATAGATCATTCCTATTGTCTATAATCCTCACAATAGATCATTCCTATTGTCTATAATCCTCACAATAGATCATTCCTATTGTCTATAATCCTCACAATAGATCATTCCTATTGTCTATAATCCCCTCACAATAGATCATTCCTATTGTCTATAATCCTCACAATAGATCATCTATGTCTATAATCCTCACAATAGATCATTCCTTTGTCTATAATCTACAATAGATCATTCCTGCTGCATAATCCTCACAATAGATCATTCCTATGTCTATAATCCTCACAATAGATCATTCCTATTGTCTATAATCCTCACAATAGATAATTCCTGCTGCTAAATCCTCCACAAGATCATTCCTATTGTCTATAATCCTACAATAGATCATTCCTATGTCTATAATCCTCACAATAGATCATTCCTATTGTCTATATCCTCACAATAGATCATTCCTATGTCTATAATCCTCACAATAGATCATTCCTATTGTTATAATCCTCACAATAGATCATTCCTATTGTCTATAATCCTCACAATAGATCATTCCTATTGTCTATAATCCTCACAATAGATCATCCTATTGTCTATAATCCTCAAAATAGATCATTCCTGTCTGTCCTATAATCCTGACAATAGATCATTCCTATTGTCTATAATCCTCACAATAGATCATTCCTGCTGCCTATAATCCTCACAATAGATCATTCCTATTGTCTATAATCCTCATCACAATAGATCATTCCTATTATCTATTACCTCACAATAGATCATTCCTATTGTTATAATCCTCACAATAGATCATTCCTATTGTCTATAATCTCACAATAGATAATCCTATGTCTATAATCCTCACAATAGATCATTCCTATTGTCTATAATCCTCACAATAGATCATTCCTATTGTCTATAATCCTCACAATAGATCATTCCTATTGTCTATAATCCTCACAATAGATCATTCCTATTGTCTATAATCCTCAAAATAGATCATTCCTATGCCTATAATCCACAAAGATCATTCCTATTGTCTATAATCCTCACAATAGATCATTCCTATTGTCTATAATCCTCACAATAGATTATTCCTATTGTCTATAATCCTCACAATAGATCATTCTATGTCTAAATCCTCACAATAGATCATTCCTATTGGTATAATCCTCACAATAGATCATTCCTATTGTCTATAATCTCACAATAGATCATTCCTATTGTCTATAATCCTCACAATAGATCATTCCTATTGTCTATAATCCTCACAATAGATCATTCCTATTGTATAATCCTCAAATAGATCATTCCTGCTTGCCTATAATCCTACAATAGATCATTCCTATTGTCTATAATCCTCACAATAGATCATTCTCTGCTGCTAAATCCTCACAATAGATCATTCCTATTGTCTATAATCCCATAAAGATCATTCCTATTGTCTATAATCTCACAATAGATCATTCCTATGATAATCCTACAATAGATCATTCTATTGTCTATAATCCTCACAAAGATATTCCTATTGTCTATAATCCTCACAATAGATCATTCCTATTGCTATAATCCTCACAATAGATCATTCCTATTGTCTATAATCCTCACAATAGATCATTCCTATTGTCTATAATCCTCACAATAGATCATTCCTATTGTCATAATCTCACATAGATCATCCTATTGTCTATAATCCTCACAATAGATCATCCTATTGTCTATAATCTCACAATAGATCATTCCTATTGTCTATAATCTCACAATAGATATTCCTATTGTCTATAATCTCAAAATAGATCATTCCTGCTGCCTATAATCCTGACAATAGATCATTCCTATTGTCTATAATCCTCACAATAGATCATTCCTGCTGCCTATAATCCTCACAATAGATCATTCCTATTGTCTATAATCCTCATCACAATAGATCATTCCTATTGTCTATAATCCTCACAATAGATCATTCCTATTGTCTATATCCTCACATAGATCATCTATGTCTATAATCCTCACAATAGATCATTCATTATGTCTATAATCCTCACAATAGATCATTCTATTGCTATAATCCTCACAATAGATCATTCCTATTGTCATAATCCCACAATAGATCATTCCATTGTCTATAATCCTCAAAATAGATCATTCCTGTGCTATAATCCTACATAGATCATTCCTATGTTATAATCCTCACAATAGATCATTCCTATTGTCTAATCCTACAATAGATTATCCTATGTCTATAATCCTCAAATAGATCATTCCTATTGTCTATAATCCTCACAATAGATCATTCCTATTGTCTATAATCCTCACATAGATCATTCCTATTGTCTATAATCCTCACAATAGATCATTCTATTGTCTATTATCCTCACAATAGATCATTCCTATTGTCTATATACTCACAATAATCATCTATTGCTTAACCTCAAAATAGAATCTACTGTGCTATAATCCTACATAGATATTCTATTGTCTATAATCCTCACAATAGATCATTCTGCTGCTTAATCCCACAATAGATCATCCTATTGTCTATAATCCTCACAAATAGATCATTCCTATGTCTATAATCCTCACAATAGATCATTCCTATGTATATAATCCTCACAATAGATATTCTATTGTCTATAATCCTCACAATAGATCATTCTATGTCTATAATCCTACAATAGATCATTCCTATGTCTATAATCCTCACAATAGATCATTCTATTGTCTATAATCCTCACAATAGATCATTCCTATTGTCATAATCCTCACAAAAGATCATTCCTATTGTCTAAATCTCACAATAGATCATTCCTATTGTCTATAATCCTCACAATAGATCATTCCTATGTCTATAATCCTCACAATAGATCATTCCTATGTTGTTAATCCTCACAATAGATCATTCCTATTGTCTATAATCCTCACAATAGATCATCCTGTGCCTATAATCATGACAATGATCATTCCTATTGTCTATAATCCTCACAAGATCATTCCTGCTGCCTATAATCCTCACAATAGATCATCCTATTGTCTATAATCCTCATCACAATAGATCATTCCTATTGTCTATAATCCTCACAATAGATCATTCTATTGTCTAAATCCTCACAAAGATCATTCCTATTGTCTATAATCCTCAAATAGATCATTCCTATTGTATAATCCTCACAATAGATCATTCCTATTGTCTATAATCCTCATCACAATAGATCATTCCTGCTGCCTATAATCCTGACAATAGATCATTCCTATTGTCTATAATCCTCACAATAGATCATTCCTATTGTCTATAATCCTCACAATAGATCATTCCTATTGTCTATAATCCTCACAATAGATCATTCCTATTGTCTATAATCCTCACAATGATCATTCCTATTGTCATAATCCTCACAATAGATCATTCCTATTGTCTATAATCCTCACAATAGATCATTCTATTGTCTATAATCCTCACAATAGATCATTCTATTGTCTATAATCCTCACAATAGATCATTTCCTATTGTCTATAATCCTCACAAATAGATCATTCCGGCTGCTATAATCCTCACAATAGATCATTCCTATTGTCTATATCCTCACATAGATCATTCCTATTGTCTATAATCCTCACAATAGATCCATTCCATTGTCTATAATCTCACAATAGATCATTCCTATTGTCTATAATCCTCACAATAGATCATTCCTATTGTCTATAATCCTCACAATAGATCATTCCTATTGTCTATAATCCTCACAATAGATCATTCCTATTGTCTATAATCCTCACAATAGATCATTCCTATTGTCTATAATCCTCACAATAGATCATTCTATTGTCTATAATCCTCACAATAGATCATTCCTATGTCTATAATCCTCACAATAGATTATTCCTATTGTCTATAATCTCACAATGATCATTCATTGTCTATACTCATCAATAGATCACCTATTGTCTATAATCCTCACAATAGATCATTCCTATTGTATAATCTTCACAATAGACATTCTATTGTCTATAATCCTACACTAGACATTCCTATTGTCTATAATCCTCACAATAGATCATTCCTATTGTCTATAATCCTCACAATAGATTATTCCTATTGTCTATAAATCCTCACAATAGATCATTCCTGCTGCCCTATAATCCTGACAATAGATCATTCCTATTGTCATAATCCTACAATAGTCATCCTGTGCTATAATCCTACAATAGATCATTCCTATTGTCTATAATCCTCATCAATAGATCATTTCTATTGTCTAAATCCTCACCATAGATCATCCTATGTCTATAACCTCACATAGATCATTCCTATTGTCTATAATCTCACAATAGATAATTCCTATTGTCTATAATCCTCACAATAGATCATTCCTATTGTCTATAATCCCTCATAAACAATAGATCATTCCTGATGCCTATAATCCTACAATAGATCATTCCTATTGTCTATAATCCTCACAATAGATCATTCCTATGTCATAACCTCACAATAGATTATTCCTAGTGTCTATAATCCTCACAATAGATCATTCCTATTGTCTATAATCCTCAAAATAGATCATTCCTGCTGCCTATAATCCTGACAATAGATCATTCCTATTGTCTATAAAAAATCTCATCAAAATCATTCTATTGTATATATCCTCACATAGATCATTCCTCTTGTCTATACTCCTCACAATAGATCATTCCTTTGTGCCTATAATCCTCACAATGAGATCATGTCCTATTGTCTATAATGCCTCAAAATAGAAAGAAACGACACAAGAATATAAAAAAGAAAGAAGAAAAAGAAACCCCCCTTCCTCCCCTCCCCTCCACCCCCCCCCCCTCCTCCTCTCACCATTCCCCCCCCTCCCCCGCCCCCTCACTCCCTCCCCTCGTCCCCACCCCCTCCCCCCCCCCCCCCTCTCACCCTTCCCCCCCCCTCCTCCCCCCCCCTGCCCCCTCCCCTCCCCCTCCCCTCCTCCCCCTCCCCCCCCCTCCACCTCCTCCCCTCCCCCTCGCCCCCCTCCCTCCCCCTCCCTCCCCCCCCCCCTCCCCCCCCCTCTCTCCCTCACCCCCCCCCACTCCTCCCCTCCCCCTCCCTCCTCCTCGCACCTCCCCCTCCCCCCCCCCCCCCCTCCTCCCCTCTCCCCGCTCTCTTCCCCCCCCCCCCCCCTCCCCCTCCCCCCCCCCCCCCACCCTCCCTCTCCCCCCCCCCCCCCCCTAGGCTCTCCCACCCCCCACTCCCTCTCCCTCTCCCCCCCCCTCCTCCCCCCCCTCCTCCCCTCTCCCGCCCTCCCTCCCCTCCCCCTCCCCCCCCCCTCCCCCCCCCCCCCCCCTCCCTCTCGCCCTCTCCTCTCGCCACTCCCCCCCTACCTACCCCCCCCTCCCCCCCCTCCCTCCCTCCCCCCCCCCCCCCCCTCCTCCCTCTCACCAACCATCCCCCCCTCCGCCTCATCCTCCCCCTCTCCTCCCCTCCCCCCCCCACCCTCCCCCTCCCCCCCCCTCTCACCCTCCCTCCCCGGCCCACCTCCCCTCCCCCCCCCACCCCCCTCGCCCCCTCCGTCCCCCCCTGCCCACCCCCCTCCCCCACCCCACCTCTCCGTTCGCCCCCTCCTCCCCTCCCCCTCCCCCCCCCCCTCCCCCCCATCTCTCCCCCCCTCCCGCCCCCCCCCCCCCTGCCACCCCTCCCCCCGCTCCCCCCCCCCCCACCCCCTCCCCCGCCCCCCCCTCCCCCTCCCCCCCACCCTCCCTCCCTCCCGCCCCTCCCTCCCCTCCCCCCCTCCCTCCCCCTCCCTCCCCCGCTGCCCCCCCCTGCCCCCCCCCCCCCCGTCCCCGCACCCCCCCCCCCCCTCCGCTCTCCCCCCCCCCCCCGTCCTCCGCCCTCCTCACCCCTCCCCCCACCCACCCCACCACTCTCCCCTCTCCCCCCCCCCCCCACTCTCCCCACCCTCCTCTCCCCCCTCGCCCTCCACCCCCTCCTCCCCCCCTCCTCTCCCCCCCCTCGCCCCCTCTCCCTGCCGATCTCCCCCCCCCCTCTCTCCCTCCCTCCCTCCCCTCTCCCTCCCTCCTCCCCCGCCCCCCGCCCCCCCTCTCCCCTCCTCCCACCCCTCCCACCCCCACCCCTCCATCCCCCTCTCCCCCCCTCCTCCCCACCCCCCCCCCCGCTCCCCTCCCCCCTCCCCCCCCCCCCCCCCAACCCCTCCCCCGCCTCCCCCCCTCCCCCCCCCTCCACCCCCCCTCCCCCTCCCCCTCCCGCATCCCCCCCCCCCCTCCACTCCCCCCCCCCCCCACCCCCCCCCCATCCCCACATCCACCCTCCCCTCCCTCCCCCATCCCTCCTCCCTCCCCCTCACCCCCCTCCACGTCCCTCCCCCTCCTCCCCTCCTCCCCCCTCCCCCCACACCTCCTCCCTCCCCTCCCTCCCCCCCCGCCCCCCCACCCTCCCCCCCCCCCCCCCCCCTCCCCCCCCCCCCTCCTCCCCTCCTTCCCCCCCGCCCCCCTCCCCTCCCCGCCCCCCTCCCCCCCCCCTTACCCCCCCCGCCACCCCCCCCCCCTCCCTCCTCCCTCCCCCCCCCCCTCGCCCCCTCTCCACCCCTCCCCGCCCTCCCTCCCCGCCCCCCCCCCCCCCTCTACCCCCCCCCCCCGCTCCCCTCCCGCCCTCCTCCCCCCTCCCCTCACCCCCCCCGCCCCTCCCTCCCCCACTCTCACTCCCCCCTCCCTCCCCCTCCCACCCCCCCCCTCTCCCCCTCCCCCCCCTCTCCCGTCCTCCCCCCCCCCCTTCCCACCCCCCCCAATCTCCCCTCCCCTCCCCTCCCCCCTCCCACCCCCCGCCTCCCCCCCCCCCCCCCCCCCCCCCCCCCCCTTCCCCCCCTCCCCCTCCCGCCCGCCCCCTCCTCCCCCCACCCCCCCCTCCCCCCCCCTCCAATCCCCCTCCCCCCCGCTCCTCCCGTCCCCCCTCCTCCCCCCCCTCCCACCCCCCCCCTCCCCCTCCCCCCTCACCCGCCCCACCCCCCTCCCCTCCCCTCTCCCCCCACCCCTCTCCCTCCGCCCCCCTCCCCCCCCCTCCCCCCCCCCCCCCCCCCCCCCCCCTCCCCCTCTCCGCTCCCCCTCTCCTCCACCCCCCCCCCCCCCACCCCTCCCCTCCCTCTCCCTACCCCCTCCTCCTCCTCTCCCTCTCCTCCACCCTCCCCCCCCTCCCCACCCCCCTCCCCCCCCCTATCCTCCCCCCCCCCCTCCTCCCCCCCCCATCCCCCTCCTCGCCCCTCCCACTCTTCGCCTCCCCCTCTCCACCCCCCCCCCCTCCTCCCCCCCTCCCCCTCCACTCCCCCTCCTCCCTCCTCCTCCCTCCCCCCCCCCTCTCCCACCCCCCACCACCCCCTCCCCCTCCCCCTCCCCCCCCCTCCGCCCCTCCCTCCTCTCCCCCCCACCCTCCCCCCCTCCCCTCCTCCCCCCCCTGCCCTCCCCCCCCTCCCCTCCCTCCCTCCCCCCCCCTCCCCCCCCCTCCCCCCCCCGCCCCCCCCTCCCTTCTCTCCCCCCCCCCCTCCCCGCCCCCCCTCCTCCCCCACTCCTTGCCCCTCCCGCCCCCCCCCCCCTTCCCCCTCCCCCCGTCCCCCCCTACCCCTCTCCCTCCCCCCCCCCCCCCCCCCCCTCCCTCTCCCCCCCCCCCCCCCCCCCGTCCCCCCCCCCCTCCCCCCCCCGCCCCCCCGCCTCCCCCCGCCGGGGGCCGCGGGGCGGCGCGGGGGGGCGACCCCCCCCCCCCACCGCCCCGCCCCCCCCCCGCCCCCCCCCCCCCCGCCCGCCCGCCGCCCCCCCCCCCCCCTCGCCCCCCGCGCCGCCCCCCACCCGCCCCGCCGGCCCGCACCCGCCCCCCCCCGCCCGCCCGCCCCCGCCCCCCCCGCCCCGCCCCCGCCCCCCCCCCCCGCCCCGCCCCCCCCCCCCCCGCCCCGCCCCCCCCCGCCCCCCCCCCCGCCCCCCCCCACCCCGCCCCTCCGCCCCCTCGCCCTGCGCCCCGCCCCCCCCGCCCCCCGCCCCCCGCCCCCCGCCGCCCGCCCCCCGCCTCGCCGCCACCCCGCCCCCCCGCCCCCGCCCCCCACCGCCCCCCCCCCGCCCCGCCGCCCCCCCCCTCCGCCGCCCCCCCCGCCGCCCCTCCCCCCCCGCCCCCCCCCCCCCGCCCCTCCCTCCCCCGCCCTCCCCCGCCCCCCCCCGCCCCTCGCCCGCCCCCCACCGCCTACCTCCCCGCCTCGCCCCCCCCTCCCTCCCGACCCCCACCTCTCCCTCCCCCCGCCCCCTCCCTCCCCCTCTCCTCCTCCCCCTCTCCCCCCGCCCCCTCCGCCCTCCCCTGCCCCTCCTCCCCCCCCCTCCCCCCCCCCCCCCCCCTCCCCCCCCCCCCCCCTGCGCCCCCCGCCCCCCTCCGCCCCCCCCCTCCTCCCCCCCCTCCTATCTCGCTCCCCCCCGCCCCGCCTCCCGCCCCCCCCCCCCCCTCCCACCCCCCCCCCCCCCCCCCCCCCCCCTCTCCCGCCGCCTCCCCCCCTCTCCCCCCCGCCCCCCCCTCCGCCCCCCCCTCCCCCCCCCTCTCGCCCTCCTCCATCCGCCCCACCTCCCCTCCCCCGCCCCACCCCCTCCCCTCCTCCTCCCCCCCACCACCCCCCTCCCCTCCCCCCTCGCCCCCCCCCCACCCTCGCCCCTCCCCCCCCCCCCTCCCCCCCGCCCCCCCCCACCCCCTCCCCCCCCGCCCTCCTCCCCCCCCCCCCACCCCCGCCCCCCGCTTCTCCCCCCCTCCTCTCCTCCCCCCTCTCCCTCCCCCTCCCCCCCCTCCCTCTCTCCCTCCTCCCCTCCCCCCCTCCCCCCTCCCGTCTCTCCCCCCCCCCTGCCTTCCCCCCCCTCTCCCCTCCCCACCCCCTCCCTCCCACCACCCCACCCCCCTCCCCTCTCCCCCTCCCCCCTCCAGCCCCACTCCCACTCTCCCCCCCCCCTCCTCCCACCGCCCCCCCCCTCCCCCCCCCCCTCCTCTTCCCTCCTCCCCCCCTCCCCCCCCTCCTGCCTCCCTCCTCCCTCCCTCCCCCCCCTCCTCCCCCGCCCCCTCCCATCCCCTCTCTCTCCCCCCCCCCCCTCCCACCCCCTCCCCCCCTCCCCCCCTCTCTCCCCCCCCGGCCTCCCCCACCTCCCTCCTCCCTCCTCACCCCCTCCTCCCCCCCCCCTCCCCTCTCCCCCACCTCCCTCCTCCCCCGCCCCCCCCCCCTCCCTCCCCCCCCTCCTCCCTACCCCCGCTCCCCCCCCTCCCCCCTCCTCACCCTCCACCCCTCTCCCCCGCCCTCCGCCCCCCCCCCCCCTCCCCCCTCCTCCCCCTCCCATACCCCCCTCCCTCCCCCCCCTCCCCCCCCCCTCCATCCTCCCCCCCTCCTCCCCCCCTCCTCTCCCCCCCCCTCCCTCCTCCCCCCACCTCTCCCCGCCTCCTCCCCCCCCTCCTCCCCCCTCCCTCCCCCTCCTCCTCCCCCATCTTCCTCCTCCCCCCCCTCCCCTCCCCTCCTCTCCCCTCCCTCCCCCGCCTCCCCCCCCCCCCCCCCCCTCCCTCCCCCACTCCTCCCACCTCCCCCTCTCGCCCACCCCCCGCTCCCCTCCCCTCCACCTCCCCGCCCCCTTCCTCCCCTCCCTCCCCCCCCCCCCCCCTCCCCCCTCCCCCGCCGCCCCCTCCCCCCCCGCCCCCCCCCCCCCCCACGCCCACCCCCCATCGCCCCCCCCTCCCGCCCCCCCCCCCCCTCCCCCCCCCGCCCGCCCCTCTCCCCCCCCTCGCCCCCCCCCGCCCCCGCCTCCGCCCCCCCCCGCCGCCCGCCCCGCGCGCCCCCCCCCGCCCCCCCCCCCCCCCCCCCGCCCCCCCCACCCGCCCCCTCTCCCACCCCCCCCACCCCGCCCCCATCGCCCCCCCCCGCCCTCCCCCCCCCCTCCCCCCCCCGCCGCCGCCCCTCCCCCCCGCACCCCCCCTCCCCCCTCCTCCCCCCCCTACCCTCCCCCGCCTCCCTCCTCCCCCCCCCCCCCCTCCTCCCCCCCGCTCCTCTCCCCCCCCCCCTCCCTCCTCCCCTCCCCCCCCCCCCTCCCCCCTCCCCGCCCCCCCTCTCCCCGCTCCCCCCTCCCCCCCTCACTCCCCGCTCCCTCCCCCCCCCCTCCCCCGCCCTCCCCCCCCGTCCTCCCCCCCCCCCGCCCCCTGCCCCTCCTATCCTCCCCCCCCTCCTCCCCCCCTGCCGGCCCCCCCTCCCCCCTCCCCCCACTCGCGTTCACCCCGCCCCCCTCTCCCCCCCCCCCCTCCCCCCCCCCCTCCTCACCCCCCCCTCTCCCCTCCTGCCCCCCCCCTCCCCCCCCCCCCTCCCCTCCCCCCTCCCCCCCCCTCCCCCCTCCCCCCTCCCCCCCCCTCCCCTCTCCGCCCCTCCCCTGCCCCCCCCCCCCTCACCCCTCCCTCCCTCTCCCCTCCCCCCCCCCCCACCCTCCTCTCCCCCCCCTCTCCCCCTCCTCCTCCCCCTCGCCCCCGCCCCCCGCCTCCCCCTCTTCTGCCCCTCCTCCCCCCTCCCTCCCCCACCCCCCTCCCTCCCTAACCTCCCCCCTCCCCCCCCCCCTCCCCGCCCCCCTCCTCGCTCCTCCCGCTCTCTCCCCACTCTTCCCCTCCTCCCCTCCCCCTCCTCCCCTCCCCCCCCCTCCCCCCCCCCCCCCCCTCTCCCCCTCCCCCTCCCACCCCCTCCCCCCTCCCACTCCCCTCCCCTCCGCCCCCCACCCCCCCCCCCTCACCCCCTCCCCCCTCCCCCCCCCGCCTCTCCCCCCCCACCCCCCTCCTCCCATCCGCCCCCCCTCCTCTTCCTCCCCCCTCCCCCGCCCGCCTCCCACCCTCCCTCTCTCCCTCCCCCCCCCCCCCCTCTCCCGCTCCCATGGCCCCCCCCCCCCCACCACCCCCACCCCCCTCTCCCCCCCCCCTCCCTCCCCCCCTCCCGCTCCACTCTCCTTCCCTCTCCCCCCCCCTCCCCTCTCCCCTCCCGCCCTCCTCGCCTCTCTCCTCCCCGCCCCCCTCCCCCCTCCCCCCCCCTCTCCCCCTTCCCCCCCTCCCCCTCTTCCCCCCCTACCCCCTCCCCTCCCCTCCTCCTCTCTCCCTCCCTCCTCCCCCACCCCCCCCTGCCCCCTCCCTACTCCCCTTCTCCCCCCCCCCCCCCCCTCACCCCTCCCCATCCCCCCCTCCCACCCCCCCAACCCCCCCCCCTCCCTCCCTCCCCTCCCCCCCTCCCCCTCCCCCCCTCCCTCCCGCCCCGCCTACCCCCCCCGCCGCCCTCGCCCCCCCCCCCCCCCCCCCCCCCGCCCCCGCCCCCCCCCCGCACGCCCCCCCCCGCCGCCCCGCCGCCCCTAGCCCGCCCGCCCCCCCGCCCCCCACCACCCCCGCCCCGCCGCCGCGGGCGACGGCCGCGTTTCCTCCCTTCTAGTCCGTCTTGCTCTCCTGGCTTCGGAGTGATCCGCTCTCCCCCTCTCAGCCATGTGGTGCCCTCACGCGCGGGTCGGGACTTCGTTTTTCCTGCACGCACCGCCCCCCCCCCCGCCCCCACTCGCCGTCCTTATCCTCTCGCCGCCCCCCCCCCCGACCCCCGCCTCTGTTCGCCCCCTCCGCTGCGCTCTCCCACTGCTACCTCGGCCCCGCCCCCGCCCCTGTCCCCCGACGCATCCTTCGCCGCCCCCCTCCCCGCCCCCCGCAACCCCCCCCACCCGCCTCCCCGACGCCCACCCCCCCCACCCGCCCCCACCCCCGCCGCCCCCCCTCGCCGCCCCCCGCCACCCCCGCCCCCCCCCCGCCCCCCTCGCCCCCGCAACGCCCCCCGCCCGCCCGCCCCCCCTCGCCCGCCCTCCCTCCCCTGCAGCCTCCACTCCCCCCCCCCCCCCCCCCCGCCCCCCCACCCCCCCCCTCCCTCCTCACCCCCGCCCAGCACCGCCCCGCACCCACCGACGTCCGCCCGCCGCCCCCCGCACCGCCCCCCGACCCCACCCGCCACACAAACGCCCCCCCCACAACCCCCCCCGCCGACCGCCCCCCCCCCCCCCCCCGCATCGCCGCCCCCCCCCCCACGCCCCCCCCCCCCCCAACCCCGCACCCCCAACCCCCCCCCCCGCCCCAACCCTCGCGACCCCCCCCCCACCCGCCCGAGCCCCCCACGAACCCCGACACCCCCCCCCCACCCCCCGCCCCACCCTGACCGCCCCCCCCCCAATCCCCCCGCGCCCCCTCCCCCCCCCCTCCTCCCCTACCCCTCCCCCCCTCCCTCCCCGCCCCTCAGCCAGACCACACTCCCTCCTCCCCCCCCTCGTCACTCCCCTCCCCCCCCCCCCCCCCCTCCTCCTCCTCCTCCCCCCCCCCCCCCCCCCTCCCCTCCCTCGCTCCCTCCCTCCCCCCCCCCCCCCCCCCCCCTCCCCCTCCCCCCCCAACCCCCTCCTCCCCCCTCCCCCCTCCCTCCCCTCCCCCTCCCCCCCCCACCCCCCCCCCCTCCCCCCACCCTGCCCCTCTCCCCCTTCCCCCCCCGCCCTCCACTCCCTCCCTCCCTCCCCCCCCCCCGCCCCCGCCCCCCCCTCCCCCTCCCCCCCCCCCAACCCCCCCCCCCCCCCCCCCCCCCCCCCCCCCCCCCCCCCCCCCTCCCTCCGCCCCCCCCCCCCACCTCCTCCCCCCCCTCTCCCTCTCCCTCCACCCCCCCCCCCCCCTCCTCTCCCCTCCCCCCCTCCCCCTCCCCCCCCCTCTCCCCCCCCCCCCACTCCCCCCCCCGCTCCCCCCCCCCCTCCCTCTCCCCCCCCTCCTCCCCCCCCCCCCCCCCCCCTATCACCCCACCCCCCCCCGACCCCCCCCCCCTTCCTCCTCTCCCCTCCCCCCCCCCCCCGCTCTCCCCCCCTCCTCCTCCCCCCCCTCCCCTCTCCCACCTCCCCTACCCCCCGCCCCTCCTCCCCTCCCCTCCCGCCTCCATCCCCGCTCCCTCTTCCACCCTCCCCCCCCCCCCCTCCCCCCTCCCCCCCTCCCCCTCCCATCCCCCCCCCCTCCACCCCCCCTCTCTCCCCTCCCCTCCCCTCCCCCCCGCCCATCCCCCCACCCTCTCCCCTCCCTCCCTCATCCCTCCCCCCTCCCCCCCCCCCCCCCCTCCACCTCCCCCCCCTCCCCCTCCTCCACCCATCTCCCCCCCACTCCCCCCCTCGCCCCCCCCCCCCCCCCCTCCCCCCTCTCCCGCTCCTCCCTCCCCCCCCCCCCCCCCCCCCCCACTCCTGCTCCTCCCCCCCCCCCCCCCCCCCCCCCCATCACCTCCTCACTCTCCCCCCCATCCCCCTTCCTCTCCCTACCCCCCCCCTCCCCCCCTCCCCCCTCCCCATCCCCTCCCACCCCCCCCCCCCCCCCCCCCCCCATCTCCCCCCCCCTCCCCCTCCCCTCCCCTCCCCCTCCGCCCCTCCTCCCCCACCCCCGCTCTCCCTCTCTCCCCCTCCTCTCCACTCTCCCTGCCTCTTAATTCTCCTTTTCAACTTTTTCTTCCCACCTTAATTTTTTTCATTCCTTGCCTATAATCCACAATAGATCATTCCTATTGTCTATAATCCTCACAATAGATCATTCCTTGCTGCCTATAATCCTCACATAGATCATTCCTATTGTCTATAATCCTCACAAATAGATCATTCCTATTTCTATATCCTCACAATAGATCATTCCTATTGTATAATCCTCACAATAGATCATTCCTATTGTCTATAATCCTCACAATAGATCATTCCTATTGTCTATAATCCTCACAATAGATCATTCCTTGTCTATAATCCTCACAATAGATCATTCCTATTGTCTATAATCCTCACAATGATCATTCCTATTGTCTATATTCCTCACAATAGATCATTCCTATTGTCTATAATCCTCAAAATAGATCATCCTGCTGCCTATAATCCGACAATAGATCATTCCTATTGTCTATATCCTCACAATAGATCATTCCTATTGTCTAAAAATCCTCACAATAGATATTCCTATTGTCTATAATCCTCACAATAGATCATTCCTATTGTTCATAATCCTCAACTAGATCATTCCTATTGTTATAATCCCACAATAGATCATTCCTATTGTCTATAATCCTCACAATAGATCATTCCTATTGTCTATAATCCTCACATGATCATTCCTATTGTCTATAATCCTCACAATAGATCATTCCTATTGTCTATAATCCTCAAAATAGATCATTCCTGCGCCTATAATCCTGACATAGATATATCCTATTGTCTATAATCCTCACTAGATCATTCCTTTGTGCTATAATCCTCACAATAGATCATTCCTATTCTATATCCTCATCAATAGATCATTCCTATTGTCATAATCCTCACATAGATCATTCCTATTGTATATAATCCTCACAATAGATCATTCTATTGTCTATAATCCCACATAGATCATTCCTATTGTCTATAATCCTCACAATAGATCATTCCTATTGTCTATAATCCTCACATAGATCATTCCTATTGTCTATAATCCTCACATAGATCATTCCTATTGCTATAATCCTCACAATAGATCATTCCATTGTCTATAATCTCCCAATAGATCATTCCTATTGTCTATAATCCTCACAATAGATCATTCCTATTGTCTATAATCCTCACAATAGATCATTCCTATTGTCATAATCCTCACAATAGATTATTCCTATTGTCTATAATCCTCACTTAGATCATTCCTGCTGCCTATAATCCTACATAGATCATTCCTATTGTCTATAATCCTCACAATAGATCATCTGCTGCTATAATCCTCACAATATCATTCCTATTGTCTATAATCCTCATCACAATAGATCATTCCTATGTCTATAATCCTCACAATAGATCATTCCTATTGTATATAATCCTCACAATAGATCATTCCTATTGTCCTATAACCTCACAATAGATCATTCCTATTGTCTATAATCCTCACAATAGATCATTCCTATTGTCTATAATCCTCACAATAGATCATTCCTATTGTCTATAATCCTCACAATAGATCATCTATTGTCTATATATCCTCAAAATAGATCATTCCCTGCCTATATCCTGACAATAGATCATTCCTATTGTCTATAATCCTCACAATAGATCATTCCTATTGTCTATAATCCTCACAATAGATTATTCCTATTGCTATAATCCTCACAATAGATCTTATCCTATTGTCTATAATCCTCACAATAGTCATTCCTATTGTCTATAATCCTCACAATAGATCATTCCTATTGTTCCTATAATCCAACAATAGATCATTCCTATTGTCTATATCCTCACATAGATCATTCCATTGTCTATAATCCTCACAATAGATCATTCCTATTGTCTATAATCCCAAAATAGATCATTCCTGCTGCCTAATCCTGACAATAGATCATTCCTATTGTCTAAATCCTCACATAGATCATTCTCTGCTATAATCCTCACAATAGTTCATTCCTATTGTCTATAATCCTCACAATAGATCATTCCTATTGTCTATAATCCTCACAATAGATCATTCCATTGTATATAATCCTCACAATATCATTCTATTGTCTATAATCCTCAACATAGATCATTCCTATTGTCTAAATCCTCACAATAGATCATTCCTATTGTCTATAATCCTCACAATAGATCATTCCTATTGTCTATAATCCTCACAATAGATCATTCCTATTGTCTATAATCCTCACAATAGATCATTCCTATTGTCTAAATCCTCACAAAGATCATTCCTATTGTCTATAATCCCTCACATAGATCATTCCTATTGTCTATAATCCTCACAATAGATCATTCCTATTGTCTATAATCCTCACAATAGATTATTCCTATTGTCTATAATCCTCACAATAGATCATTCCTTGCCATAATCCTGACATAGATCATTCCATTGTCTATAATCCTCACAATAGATCATTCCTGCCTATAATCCTCACAATAGATCATTCCTATTGTCTATAATCCTCACAATAGATCATTCCTATGTCTATAATCCCAAATAGTCATTCCTATGTCTATAATCCTCACATAGATCTTCTATTGTCTTAATCCTCACAATAGATCATTCTATTGTCTATAATCCTCACAATAGATCATTCCTATTGTCTATAATCCTCACACATAGATCATTCTGCTGCCTATACCTGACAATAGATCATTCCTATTGTCTATAATCCTCACAATGATCATTCCTATTGTCTATAATCCTCACAATAGATTATTCCTATTGTCTATAATCCTCAATAGATCATCCTATTGTCTATAATCCCACAATAGATCATTCCTATTGTCTATAATCTCACAATAGATCATTCCTATGTCTATAATCCTCACAATAGATCATTCCTATTGTCTATAATCCTCACAATAGATCATTCCTATTGTCTATAATCCTCACAATAGATCATTCCTATTGTCTATAATCCTCAAAATAGATCATTCCTGCTGCCTATAATCCTGACAATAGATCATTCCTATTGTCTATAATCCTCACAATAGATCATTCCTATTGTCTATAATCCTCACATAGATCATTCCTATTGTCTATAATCCTCACATAGATCATTCCTATTGTCTATAATCCTCACAATAGATCATTCCTATTGTCTATAATCCTCACAATAGATCATTCCTATTGTCTATAATCCTCACATGATCATTCCTATTGTCTATATCCTCACAATAGATATTCCTATTGTCTATAATCCTCACAATAGATCATTCCTATTGTCTATAATCCTCACATGATCATTCCTATTGTCTATAATCCCACAATAGATCATTCCTATTGTCTATAATCCTCACATAGATCATTCCTATGTCTATATCCTCACAATAGATCATTCCTATTGTCTATATCCTCACAATAGATCATCCTATTGTCTAAATCTCACAATAGATCATTCCTATTGTCTATAATCCTCACAATAGATCATTCCTATTGTCTATAATCCTCACATAGATCATTCCTATTGTCTATAATCCTCACAATAGATTATTCCTATTTCTATAATCCTCACATAGATCATTCCTGTGCCTATAATCCTAACAATAGATCATTCTATTGTCTATAATCCTCACAATAGATCATTCTGCTGCTATAATCCTCACAATAGATCATTCCTATGTTATATCCTCACACAATAGATTCATTCCTATTGTCTATAATCCTCACAATGATCATTCCTATTGTCTATAATCCTCACATAGATCATTCCTATTGTCTATAATCCTCACATAGATCATTCCTATTGTCTATATCCTCACATAGATCATTCCTATTGTTACTATATCTCATCACAATAGATCATTCCTGCTGCCTATAATCCTCACAATAGATCATTCCTATTGTCTATAATCCTCATCACAATAGATCATTCCTATTGTCTATAATCCTCACAATAGATCATTCCTATTGTATATAATCCTCACAATAGATCATTTCTATTGTCTATAATCCTCACAATAGATCATTCCTATTGTCTATAATCCTCACAATAGATCATTCCTATTGTCTATAATCCTCACAATAGATCATTCCTATTGTCTATAATCCTCACAATAGATCATTCCTATTGTCTATAATCCTCACAATAGATCATTCCTATTGTCTATAATCCTCATCACAATAGATCATTCCTGCTGCCTATAATCCTGACAATAGATCATTCCTATTGTCTATAATGCCTCAAAATAGAAAGAAACGACACAAGAATATAAAAAAGAAAGAAGAAAAAGAAACCCCCCTTCCTCCCCTCCCCTCCACCCCCCCCCCCTCCTCCTCTCACCATTCCCCCCCCTCCCCCGCCCCCTCACTCCCTCCCCTCGTCCCCACCCCCTCCCCCCCCCCCCCCTCTCACCCTTCCCCCCCCCTCCTCCCCCCCCCTGCCCCCTCCCCTCCCCCTCCCCTCCTCCCCCTCCCCCCCCCTCCACCTCCTCCCCTCCCCCTCGCCCCCCTCCCTCCCCCTCCCTCCCCCCCCCCCTCCCCCCCCCTCTCTCCCTCACCCCCCCCCACTCCTCCCCTCCCCCTCCCTCCTCCTCGCACCTCCCCCTCCCCCCCCCCCCCCCTCCTCCCCTCTCCCCGCTCTCTTCCCCCCCCCCCCCCCTCCCCCTCCCCCCCCCCCCCCACCCTCCCTCTCCCCCCCCCCCCCCCCTAGGCTCTCCCACCCCCCACTCCCTCTCCCTCTCCCCCCCCCTCCTCCCCCCCCTCCTCCCCTCTCCCGCCCTCCCTCCCCTCCCCCTCCCCCCCCCCTCCCCCCCCCCCCCCCCTCCCTCTCGCCCTCTCCTCTCGCCACTCCCCCCCTACCTACCCCCCCCTCCCCCCCCTCCCTCCCTCCCCCCCCCCCCCCCCTCCTCCCTCTCACCAACCATCCCCCCCTCCGCCTCATCCTCCCCCTCTCCTCCCCTCCCCCCCCCACCCTCCCCCTCCCCCCCCCTCTCACCCTCCCTCCCCGGCCCACCTCCCCTCCCCCCCCCACCCCCCTCGCCCCCTCCGTCCCCCCCTGCCCACCCCCCTCCCCCACCCCACCTCTCCGTTCGCCCCCTCCTCCCCTCCCCCTCCCCCCCCCCCTCCCCCCCATCTCTCCCCCCCTCCCGCCCCCCCCCCCCCTGCCACCCCTCCCCCCGCTCCCCCCCCCCCCACCCCCTCCCCCGCCCCCCCCTCCCCCTCCCCCCCACCCTCCCTCCCTCCCGCCCCTCCCTCCCCTCCCCCCCTCCCTCCCCCTCCCTCCCCCGCTGCCCCCCCCTGCCCCCCCCCCCCCCGTCCCCGCACCCCCCCCCCCCCTCCGCTCTCCCCCCCCCCCCCGTCCTCCGCCCTCCTCACCCCTCCCCCCACCCACCCCACCACTCTCCCCTCTCCCCCCCCCCCCCACTCTCCCCACCCTCCTCTCCCCCCTCGCCCTCCACCCCCTCCTCCCCCCCTCCTCTCCCCCCCCTCGCCCCCTCTCCCTGCCGATCTCCCCCCCCCCTCTCTCCCTCCCTCCCTCCCCTCTCCCTCCCTCCTCCCCCGCCCCCCGCCCCCCCTCTCCCCTCCTCCCACCCCTCCCACCCCCACCCCTCCATCCCCCTCTCCCCCCCTCCTCCCCACCCCCCCCCCCGCTCCCCTCCCCCCTCCCCCCCCCCCCCCCCAACCCCTCCCCCGCCTCCCCCCCTCCCCCCCCCTCCACCCCCCCTCCCCCTCCCCCTCCCGCATCCCCCCCCCCCCTCCACTCCCCCCCCCCCCCACCCCCCCCCCATCCCCACATCCACCCTCCCCTCCCTCCCCCATCCCTCCTCCCTCCCCCTCACCCCCCTCCACGTCCCTCCCCCTCCTCCCCTCCTCCCCCCTCCCCCCACACCTCCTCCCTCCCCTCCCTCCCCCCCCGCCCCCCCACCCTCCCCCCCCCCCCCCCCCCTCCCCCCCCCCCCTCCTCCCCTCCTTCCCCCCCGCCCCCCTCCCCTCCCCGCCCCCCTCCCCCCCCCCTTACCCCCCCCGCCACCCCCCCCCCCTCCCTCCTCCCTCCCCCCCCCCCTCGCCCCCTCTCCACCCCTCCCCGCCCTCCCTCCCCGCCCCCCCCCCCCCCTCTACCCCCCCCCCCCGCTCCCCTCCCGCCCTCCTCCCCCCTCCCCTCACCCCCCCCGCCCCTCCCTCCCCCACTCTCACTCCCCCCTCCCTCCCCCTCCCACCCCCCCCCTCTCCCCCTCCCCCCCCTCTCCCGTCCTCCCCCCCCCCCTTCCCACCCCCCCCAATCTCCCCTCCCCTCCCCTCCCCCCTCCCACCCCCCGCCTCCCCCCCCCCCCCCCCCCCCCCCCCCCCCTTCCCCCCCTCCCCCTCCCGCCCGCCCCCTCCTCCCCCCACCCCCCCCTCCCCCCCCCTCCAATCCCCCTCCCCCCCGCTCCTCCCGTCCCCCCTCCTCCCCCCCCTCCCACCCCCCCCCTCCCCCTCCCCCCTCACCCGCCCCACCCCCCTCCCCTCCCCTCTCCCCCCACCCCTCTCCCTCCGCCCCCCTCCCCCCCCCTCCCCCCCCCCCCCCCCCCCCCCCCCTCCCCCTCTCCGCTCCCCCTCTCCTCCACCCCCCCCCCCCCCACCCCTCCCCTCCCTCTCCCTACCCCCTCCTCCTCCTCTCCCTCTCCTCCACCCTCCCCCCCCTCCCCACCCCCCTCCCCCCCCCTATCCTCCCCCCCCCCCTCCTCCCCCCCCCATCCCCCTCCTCGCCCCTCCCACTCTTCGCCTCCCCCTCTCCACCCCCCCCCCCTCCTCCCCCCCTCCCCCTCCACTCCCCCTCCTCCCTCCTCCTCCCTCCCCCCCCCCTCTCCCACCCCCCACCACCCCCTCCCCCTCCCCCTCCCCCCCCCTCCGCCCCTCCCTCCTCTCCCCCCCACCCTCCCCCCCTCCCCTCCTCCCCCCCCTGCCCTCCCCCCCCTCCCCTCCCTCCCTCCCCCCCCCTCCCCCCCCCTCCCCCCCCCGCCCCCCCCTCCCTTCTCTCCCCCCCCCCCTCCCCGCCCCCCCTCCTCCCCCACTCCTTGCCCCTCCCGCCCCCCCCCCCCTTCCCCCTCCCCCCGTCCCCCCCTACCCCTCTCCCTCCCCCCCCCCCCCCCCCCCCTCCCTCTCCCCCCCCCCCCCCCCCCCGTCCCCCCCCCCCTCCCCCCCCCGCCCCCCCGCCTCCCCCCGCCGGGGGCCGCGGGGCGGCGCGGGGGGGCGACCCCCCCCCCCCACCGCCCCGCCCCCCCCCCGCCCCCCCCCCCCCCGCCCGCCCGCCGCCCCCCCCCCCCCCTCGCCCCCCGCGCCGCCCCCCACCCGCCCCGCCGGCCCGCACCCGCCCCCCCCCGCCCGCCCGCCCCCGCCCCCCCCGCCCCGCCCCCGCCCCCCCCCCCCGCCCCGCCCCCCCCCCCCCCGCCCCGCCCCCCCCCGCCCCCCCCCCCGCCCCCCCCCACCCCGCCCCTCCGCCCCCTCGCCCTGCGCCCCGCCCCCCCCGCCCCCCGCCCCCCGCCCCCCGCCGCCCGCCCCCCGCCTCGCCGCCACCCCGCCCCCCCGCCCCCGCCCCCCACCGCCCCCCCCCCGCCCCGCCGCCCCCCCCCTCCGCCGCCCCCCCCGCCGCCCCTCCCCCCCCGCCCCCCCCCCCCCGCCCCTCCCTCCCCCGCCCTCCCCCGCCCCCCCCCGCCCCTCGCCCGCCCCCCACCGCCTACCTCCCCGCCTCGCCCCCCCCTCCCTCCCGACCCCCACCTCTCCCTCCCCCCGCCCCCTCCCTCCCCCTCTCCTCCTCCCCCTCTCCCCCCGCCCCCTCCGCCCTCCCCTGCCCCTCCTCCCCCCCCCTCCCCCCCCCCCCCCCCCTCCCCCCCCCCCCCCCTGCGCCCCCCGCCCCCCTCCGCCCCCCCCCTCCTCCCCCCCCTCCTATCTCGCTCCCCCCCGCCCCGCCTCCCGCCCCCCCCCCCCCCTCCCACCCCCCCCCCCCCCCCCCCCCCCCCTCTCCCGCCGCCTCCCCCCCTCTCCCCCCCGCCCCCCCCTCCGCCCCCCCCTCCCCCCCCCTCTCGCCCTCCTCCATCCGCCCCACCTCCCCTCCCCCGCCCCACCCCCTCCCCTCCTCCTCCCCCCCACCACCCCCCTCCCCTCCCCCCTCGCCCCCCCCCCACCCTCGCCCCTCCCCCCCCCCCCTCCCCCCCGCCCCCCCCCACCCCCTCCCCCCCCGCCCTCCTCCCCCCCCCCCCACCCCCGCCCCCCGCTTCTCCCCCCCTCCTCTCCTCCCCCCTCTCCCTCCCCCTCCCCCCCCTCCCTCTCTCCCTCCTCCCCTCCCCCCCTCCCCCCTCCCGTCTCTCCCCCCCCCCTGCCTTCCCCCCCCTCTCCCCTCCCCACCCCCTCCCTCCCACCACCCCACCCCCCTCCCCTCTCCCCCTCCCCCCTCCAGCCCCACTCCCACTCTCCCCCCCCCCTCCTCCCACCGCCCCCCCCCTCCCCCCCCCCCTCCTCTTCCCTCCTCCCCCCCTCCCCCCCCTCCTGCCTCCCTCCTCCCTCCCTCCCCCCCCTCCTCCCCCGCCCCCTCCCATCCCCTCTCTCTCCCCCCCCCCCCTCCCACCCCCTCCCCCCCTCCCCCCCTCTCTCCCCCCCCGGCCTCCCCCACCTCCCTCCTCCCTCCTCACCCCCTCCTCCCCCCCCCCTCCCCTCTCCCCCACCTCCCTCCTCCCCCGCCCCCCCCCCCTCCCTCCCCCCCCTCCTCCCTACCCCCGCTCCCCCCCCTCCCCCCTCCTCACCCTCCACCCCTCTCCCCCGCCCTCCGCCCCCCCCCCCCCTCCCCCCTCCTCCCCCTCCCATACCCCCCTCCCTCCCCCCCCTCCCCCCCCCCTCCATCCTCCCCCCCTCCTCCCCCCCTCCTCTCCCCCCCCCTCCCTCCTCCCCCCACCTCTCCCCGCCTCCTCCCCCCCCTCCTCCCCCCTCCCTCCCCCTCCTCCTCCCCCATCTTCCTCCTCCCCCCCCTCCCCTCCCCTCCTCTCCCCTCCCTCCCCCGCCTCCCCCCCCCCCCCCCCCCTCCCTCCCCCACTCCTCCCACCTCCCCCTCTCGCCCACCCCCCGCTCCCCTCCCCTCCACCTCCCCGCCCCCTTCCTCCCCTCCCTCCCCCCCCCCCCCCCTCCCCCCTCCCCCGCCGCCCCCTCCCCCCCCGCCCCCCCCCCCCCCCACGCCCACCCCCCATCGCCCCCCCCTCCCGCCCCCCCCCCCCCTCCCCCCCCCGCCCGCCCCTCTCCCCCCCCTCGCCCCCCCCCGCCCCCGCCTCCGCCCCCCCCCGCCGCCCGCCCCGCGCGCCCCCCCCCGCCCCCCCCCCCCCCCCCCCGCCCCCCCCACCCGCCCCCTCTCCCACCCCCCCCACCCCGCCCCCATCGCCCCCCCCCGCCCTCCCCCCCCCCTCCCCCCCCCGCCGCCGCCCCTCCCCCCCGCACCCCCCCTCCCCCCTCCTCCCCCCCCTACCCTCCCCCGCCTCCCTCCTCCCCCCCCCCCCCCTCCTCCCCCCCGCTCCTCTCCCCCCCCCCCTCCCTCCTCCCCTCCCCCCCCCCCCTCCCCCCTCCCCGCCCCCCCTCTCCCCGCTCCCCCCTCCCCCCCTCACTCCCCGCTCCCTCCCCCCCCCCTCCCCCGCCCTCCCCCCCCGTCCTCCCCCCCCCCCGCCCCCTGCCCCTCCTATCCTCCCCCCCCTCCTCCCCCCCTGCCGGCCCCCCCTCCCCCCTCCCCCCACTCGCGTTCACCCCGCCCCCCTCTCCCCCCCCCCCCTCCCCCCCCCCCTCCTCACCCCCCCCTCTCCCCTCCTGCCCCCCCCCTCCCCCCCCCCCCTCCCCTCCCCCCTCCCCCCCCCTCCCCCCTCCCCCCTCCCCCCCCCTCCCCTCTCCGCCCCTCCCCTGCCCCCCCCCCCCTCACCCCTCCCTCCCTCTCCCCTCCCCCCCCCCCCACCCTCCTCTCCCCCCCCTCTCCCCCTCCTCCTCCCCCTCGCCCCCGCCCCCCGCCTCCCCCTCTTCTGCCCCTCCTCCCCCCTCCCTCCCCCACCCCCCTCCCTCCCTAACCTCCCCCCTCCCCCCCCCCCTCCCCGCCCCCCTCCTCGCTCCTCCCGCTCTCTCCCCACTCTTCCCCTCCTCCCCTCCCCCTCCTCCCCTCCCCCCCCCTCCCCCCCCCCCCCCCCTCTCCCCCTCCCCCTCCCACCCCCTCCCCCCTCCCACTCCCCTCCCCTCCGCCCCCCACCCCCCCCCCCTCACCCCCTCCCCCCTCCCCCCCCCGCCTCTCCCCCCCCACCCCCCTCCTCCCATCCGCCCCCCCTCCTCTTCCTCCCCCCTCCCCCGCCCGCCTCCCACCCTCCCTCTCTCCCTCCCCCCCCCCCCCCTCTCCCGCTCCCATGGCCCCCCCCCCCCCACCACCCCCACCCCCCTCTCCCCCCCCCCTCCCTCCCCCCCTCCCGCTCCACTCTCCTTCCCTCTCCCCCCCCCTCCCCTCTCCCCTCCCGCCCTCCTCGCCTCTCTCCTCCCCGCCCCCCTCCCCCCTCCCCCCCCCTCTCCCCCTTCCCCCCCTCCCCCTCTTCCCCCCCTACCCCCTCCCCTCCCCTCCTCCTCTCTCCCTCCCTCCTCCCCCACCCCCCCCTGCCCCCTCCCTACTCCCCTTCTCCCCCCCCCCCCCCCCTCACCCCTCCCCATCCCCCCCTCCCACCCCCCCAACCCCCCCCCCTCCCTCCCTCCCCTCCCCCCCTCCCCCTCCCCCCCTCCCTCCCGCCCCGCCTACCCCCCCCGCCGCCCTCGCCCCCCCCCCCCCCCCCCCCCCCGCCCCCGCCCCCCCCCCGCACGCCCCCCCCCGCCGCCCCGCCGCCCCTAGCCCGCCCGCCCCCCCGCCCCCCACCACCCCCGCCCCGCCGCCGCGGGCGACGGCCGCGTTTCCTCCCTTCTAGTCCGTCTTGCTCTCCTGGCTTCGGAGTGATCCGCTCTCCCCCTCTCAGCCATGTGGTGCCCTCACGCGCGGGTCGGGACTTCGTTTTTCCTGCACGCACCGCCCCCCCCCCCGCCCCCACTCGCCGTCCTTATCCTCTCGCCGCCCCCCCCCCCGACCCCCGCCTCTGTTCGCCCCCTCCGCTGCGCTCTCCCACTGCTACCTCGGCCCCGCCCCCGCCCCTGTCCCCCGACGCATCCTTCGCCGCCCCCCTCCCCGCCCCCCGCAACCCCCCCCACCCGCCTCCCCGACGCCCACCCCCCCCACCCGCCCCCACCCCCGCCGCCCCCCCTCGCCGCCCCCCGCCACCCCCGCCCCCCCCCCGCCCCCCTCGCCCCCGCAACGCCCCCCGCCCGCCCGCCCCCCCTCGCCCGCCCTCCCTCCCCTGCAGCCTCCACTCCCCCCCCCCCCCCCCCCCGCCCCCCCACCCCCCCCCTCCCTCCTCACCCCCGCCCAGCACCGCCCCGCACCCACCGACGTCCGCCCGCCGCCCCCCGCACCGCCCCCCGACCCCACCCGCCACACAAACGCCCCCCCCACAACCCCCCCCGCCGACCGCCCCCCCCCCCCCCCCCGCATCGCCGCCCCCCCCCCCACGCCCCCCCCCCCCCCAACCCCGCACCCCCAACCCCCCCCCCCGCCCCAACCCTCGCGACCCCCCCCCCACCCGCCCGAGCCCCCCACGAACCCCGACACCCCCCCCCCACCCCCCGCCCCACCCTGACCGCCCCCCCCCCAATCCCCCCGCGCCCCCTCCCCCCCCCCTCCTCCCCTACCCCTCCCCCCCTCCCTCCCCGCCCCTCAGCCAGACCACACTCCCTCCTCCCCCCCCTCGTCACTCCCCTCCCCCCCCCCCCCCCCCTCCTCCTCCTCCTCCCCCCCCCCCCCCCCCCTCCCCTCCCTCGCTCCCTCCCTCCCCCCCCCCCCCCCCCCCCCTCCCCCTCCCCCCCCAACCCCCTCCTCCCCCCTCCCCCCTCCCTCCCCTCCCCCTCCCCCCCCCACCCCCCCCCCCTCCCCCCACCCTGCCCCTCTCCCCCTTCCCCCCCCGCCCTCCACTCCCTCCCTCCCTCCCCCCCCCCCGCCCCCGCCCCCCCCTCCCCCTCCCCCCCCCCCAACCCCCCCCCCCCCCCCCCCCCCCCCCCCCCCCCCCCCCCCCCCTCCCTCCGCCCCCCCCCCCCACCTCCTCCCCCCCCTCTCCCTCTCCCTCCACCCCCCCCCCCCCCTCCTCTCCCCTCCCCCCCTCCCCCTCCCCCCCCCTCTCCCCCCCCCCCCACTCCCCCCCCCGCTCCCCCCCCCCCTCCCTCTCCCCCCCCTCCTCCCCCCCCCCCCCCCCCCCTATCACCCCACCCCCCCCCGACCCCCCCCCCCTTCCTCCTCTCCCCTCCCCCCCCCCCCCGCTCTCCCCCCCTCCTCCTCCCCCCCCTCCCCTCTCCCACCTCCCCTACCCCCCGCCCCTCCTCCCCTCCCCTCCCGCCTCCATCCCCGCTCCCTCTTCCACCCTCCCCCCCCCCCCCTCCCCCCTCCCCCCCTCCCCCTCCCATCCCCCCCCCCTCCACCCCCCCTCTCTCCCCTCCCCTCCCCTCCCCCCCGCCCATCCCCCCACCCTCTCCCCTCCCTCCCTCATCCCTCCCCCCTCCCCCCCCCCCCCCCCTCCACCTCCCCCCCCTCCCCCTCCTCCACCCATCTCCCCCCCACTCCCCCCCTCGCCCCCCCCCCCCCCCCCTCCCCCCTCTCCCGCTCCTCCCTCCCCCCCCCCCCCCCCCCCCCCACTCCTGCTCCTCCCCCCCCCCCCCCCCCCCCCCCCATCACCTCCTCACTCTCCCCCCCATCCCCCTTCCTCTCCCTACCCCCCCCCTCCCCCCCTCCCCCCTCCCCATCCCCTCCCACCCCCCCCCCCCCCCCCCCCCCCATCTCCCCCCCCCTCCCCCTCCCCTCCCCTCCCCCTCCGCCCCTCCTCCCCCACCCCCGCTCTCCCTCTCTCCCCCTCCTCTCCACTCTCCCTGCCTCTTAATTCTCCTTTTCAACTTTTTCTTCCCACCTTAATTTTTTTCATTCCTTCGGCCTATAATCCACAATAGATCATTCTATTGTCTATAATTCCTCACAATAGATTCATTCCTTTGCCTGCCTATAATCCTCACATAGATCATTCCTATTGTCTATAATCCTCACAAATAGATCATTCCTATTTCTATAATCCTCACAATAGATCATTCCTATTGTATAATCCTCACAATAGATCATTCCTATTGTCTATAATCCTCACAATAGATTCATTCCTATTGTCTATAATCCTCCCAATAGATCATTCCTATGTCTATAATCCTCACAATAGATCATTCCTATTGTCTATAATCCTCACAATGATCATTCCATTGTCTATATTCCTCACAATAGATCATTCCTATTGTCTATAATCCTCAAAATAGATCATCCTGCTGCCTATAATCCACAATAGATCATTCCTATTGTCTAATCCTCACAATAGATCATTCCTATTGTCTAAAATCCTCACAATAGATATTCCTATTGTCTATAATCCTCACAATAGATCATTCCTATTGTTCAATAATCCTCAACTAGATCATTCCTATGTTATAATCCCACAATAGATCATTCCTATTGTCTATAATCCTCACAATAGATCATTCCTATTGTCTATAATCCTCACATAGATCATTCCTATTGTCTATAATCCTCACAATAGATCATTCCTATTGTCTATAATCCTCAAAATAGATCATTCCTGCTGCCTATAATCCTGACATAGATCAATCCTATTGTCTATAATCCTCACATAGATCATTCCTTTGCTGCCTATAATCCTCACAATAGATCATTCCTATTGCTATATACCTCATCAAATAGATCATTCCTATTGTCATAATCCTCACATAGATCATTCCTATTGTATATAATCCTCACAATAGATCATTTCTATTGTCTATAATCCCACATAGATCATTCCTATTGTCTATAATCCTCACAATAGATCATTCCTATTGTCTATAATCCTCACATAGATCATTCCTATTGTCTATAATCCTCACATAGATCATTCCTATTGCTATAATCCTCACAATAGATCATTCCATTGTCTATAATCTCCCAATAGATCATTCCTATTGTCTATAATCCTCACAATAGATCATTCCTATTGTCTATAATCCTCACAATAGATCATTCCTATTGTCATAATCCTCACAATAGATTCATTCCTATTGTCTATAATCCTCACTTAGATCATTCCTGCTGCCTATAATCCTGACACTAGATCATTCCTATTGTCTATAATCCTCACAATAGATCATCCTGCTGCTATAATCCTCACAATATCATTCCTATTGTCTATAATCCTCATCACAATAGATCATTCCTATGTCTATAATCCTCACAATAGATCATTCCTATTGTATATAATCCTCACAATAGATCATTCCTATTGTCCTATAACCTCACAATAGATCATTCTATTGTCTATAATCCTCACAATAGATCATTCCTATTGTCTATAATCCTCACAATAGATCATTCCTATTGTCTATAATCCTCACAATAGATCATCTATTGTCTATATAATCCTCAAAATAGATCATTCCCTGCCTATAATCCTGACAATAGATCATTCCTATTGTCTATAATCCTCACATAGATCATTCCTATTGTCTATAATCCTCACAATAGATTATTCCTATTGCTATAATCCCACAATAGATCTTCCTATTGTCTATAATCCTCACAATAGTCATTCCTATTGTCTATAATCCTCACAATAGATCATTCCTATTGTCCTATAATCCACAATAGATCATTCCTATTGTCTATATCCTCACAATAGATCATTCCTATTGTCTATAATCCTCACAATAGATCATTCCTATTGTCTATAATCCTCAAAATAGATCATTCCTGCTGCCTAATCCTGACAATAGATCATTCCTATTGTCTAAATCCTCACATAGATCATTCTCTGCCTATAATCCTCACAATAGATTCATTCCTATTGTCTATAATCCTCACAATAGATCATTCCTATTGTCTATAATCCTCACAATAGATCATTCCATTGTATATAATCCTCACAATATCATTCTATTGTCTATAATCCTCAACATAGATCATTCCTATTGTCTAAAATCCTCACAATAGATCATTCCTATTGTCTATAATCCTCACAATAGATCATTCCTATTGTCTATAATCCTCACAATAGATCATTCCTTTGTCTATAATCCTCACAATAGATCATTCCTATTGTCTAAATCTCACAAAGATCATTCCTATTGTCTATAATCCCTCACATAGATCATTCCTATTGTCTATAATCCCACAATAGATCATTCCTATTGTCTATAATCCTCACAATAGTTATTCCTATTGTCTATAATCCTCACAATAGATCATTCCTATTGCCATAATCCTACATAGATCATTCCTATTGTCTATAATCCTCACAATAGAATCACTTCCTGCCTATAATCCTCACAATAGATCATTCCTATTGTCTATAATCCTCACACATAGATCATTCCTATGTCTATAATCCCAAATAGTATTCCTATGTCTATAATCCTCACATAGATCTTCTATTGTCTTAATCCTCACATAGATCATTCCTATTGTCTATAATCCTCACAATAGATCATTCCTATTGTCTATAATCCTCACAATAGATCATTCTGCTGCCTATACCTGACAATAGATCATTCCTATTGTCTATAATCCTCACAATGATCATTCCTATTGTCTATAATCCTCTCACAATAGATTATTCCTATTGTCTATAATCCTCACATAGATCATTCCTATTGTCTATAATCCTCACAATAGATCATTCCTATTGTCTATAATCTCACAATAGATCATTCCTATGTCTATAATCCTCACAATAGATCATTCTATTGTCTATAATCCTCACAATAGATCATTCCTATTGTCTATAATCCTCACAATAGATCATTCCTATTGTCTATAATCCTCAAAAATAGATCATTCCTCTGCTATATCCTACAATAGATCATTCCTATTGTCTATAATCCTCACAATAATCATTCCTATTGTCTATAATCCTCACAATAGATCATTCCTATTGTCTATAATCCTCACATAGATCATTCCTATTGTCTATAATCCTCACAATAGATCATTCCTATTGTCTATAATCCTCACAATAGATCATTCTATTGTCTATAATCCTCACAATAGATCATTCCTATTGTCTATAATCCTCACAATAGATCATTCCTATTGTCTATAATCCTCACAATAGATCATTCCTATTGTCTATAATCCTCACATGATCATTCCTATTGTCATAATCCACAATAGATTTCCTATTGTCTATAATCTCACATAGATCATTCCTATGTCTATATCCTCACAATAGATCATTCCTATTGTCTATAATCCTCACAATAGATCATTCCTATTGTCTACAATCTTCACAATAGATCATTCCTATTGTCTATAATCCTCACAATAGATCATTCCTATTGTCTATAATCCTCACAATAGATCATTCCTATTGTCTATAATCCTCACAATAGATTATTCCTATTGTCTATAATCCTCACAATAGATCATTCCTGCTGCCTATAATCCTGACAATAGATCATTCCTATTGTCTATAATCCTCACAATAGATCATTCCTGCTGCCTATAATCCTCACAATAGATCATTCCTATTGTCTATAATCCTCATCACAATAGATTCATTCCTATTGTCTATAATCCTCACAATGATCATTCCTATTGTCTATAATCCTCACCATAGATCATTCCTATTGTCTATAATCCTCACAATAGATCATTCCTATTGTCTATATCCTCACATAGATATTCCTATTGTATATATCTCATCACAATAGATCATTCCTGCTGCCTATAATCTGACAATAGATCATTCCTATTGTCTATAATCCTCACAATAGATCATTCCTATTGTCTATAATCCTCACAATAGATTATTCCTATTGTCTATAATCCTCACAATAGATCATTCCTATTGTCTATAATCCTCACAATAGATCATTCCTATTGTCTATAATCCTCACAATAGATCTTCTATTGTCATAATCCTCACAATAGATCATTCCTATTGTCTATAATCCTCACAATAGATCATTCCTATTGTCTATAATCCTCACAATAGATCATTCCTATTGTCTATAATCCTCAAAATAGATCATTCCTGCTGCCTATAATCCTGACAATAGATCATCCTATTGTCTATAATCCTCACAATAGATCATTCCTATTGTCTATAATCTCACAATAGATCATTCCTATGTCTATTCTCAATAGATCATTCCTATTGTCTATAATCCTCACAATAGATCATTCCTATTGTCTATAATCCTCACAATAGATCATTCCTATTGTCTATAATCCTCACAATAGATCATTCCTATTGTCTATAATCCTCACAATAGATTATTCCTATTGTCTATAATCCTCACAATAGATCATTCCTATTGTCTATAATCCTCACAATAGATCATTCCTATTGTCTATAATCCTCACAATAGATTATTCCTATTGTCTATAATCCTCACAATAGATCATTCCTGCTGCCTATAATCCTGACAATAGATTGTCCTATTTTATTTGATTTTTTTAAATTTAAGTGAGATAAATGGTGGAATGAGGTCATACGTAACATTCTGCTTTCTAGCAGGTCTGACCAGGAAGCCTGGAATCTTACTACCTTATCCGTACTTCACTTCAGAATTAGAGCTTGGGAGTGGAAGAAAAAAATTGTCAAGCAAAAAATGCAATAAAACAATACTAAATAGCATTTTACCTTTAGTGAAAATATTCTTACAAACTCCAGAAGAATTAACCATAGAAGTGCATACAGAATGATCTGCAAAGCAAATAGTCACCTCATTAAGGGCCACAGAAGATTTAGGAAGCGTGAAACCATTGTGCACCAGCGAGTAGGAGTAATATACATAGTAACATAGTAATTAAGGTTGAATAAAGACATTCGTCCATCAAGTCCAACCTATTCCCTTTTTTTAACTTTAAACATGCAAACACTTAGAAAACAGAGGTGACAAAATGGGCACACTCCCCCATATAACATATAAAACTCATTCATAAATAAATGCAGCCCCCATGTATACACACTAACTCTAAATAATCACTCCCACATAATAATATATCAGTATATTCAGAGGGGTAGGAAAGCACTTGTATGGAATATAAACAAAATACTAATACCCTACGTGTGCATACATGTAGCAGACCCCCTGCTATACCACACTGGAGACAATGTGCCAAGGTGAGCAAAAGGAGGTGGGAAAGCAGCTTAAAGCATTGATTATGTTTCTTCTGCATCCACAAACTGTCTCATCCACCATTCAACTGTTATGCATACAGAATAAGATATGTAAGTATTGATTACATAAACCCAAATCTTTTTAATTAAGATATCAGAAGTATTAATGTGTGAGCCAAAGGAGACAATGCCTGGTTGTTATTGGCCTTGCATTGCACATTCCTTTTCCCAAGAAACTCTAGATAAGAAACCAGATTAAGGTCACCTGGCTTCTTCCATTCTCTGTGATGGGATTGTATTGCGTAATCTTCTTTATTATAACTGAGCAAAATATGAGTGCGATCCATTATTCCCAACAAAGTCTACAACTATAGGGGCAAACCTAGTTATTAAGCATGGGCCTCAGGCTACAAGTCTTTTTGGCTTGGGTTCATTAATGGGAAGACAATATGGTAAAAATATGTGTGATGTAGAAGTTGGGTTCATATGGAATTCTGTTTTCTCATGAACGACTCTCTCTTATACTATATAGTAATATATAAGTACTATAGAGAAATATAGCACTTATATACTGTATGATCTGACTTTACACCATTTAATTCAAGCTGACATCTTGTGTCATAGGTGACCTTTTGGCTTAAAATAATTTTTAGCTGTGCTTCCAATATATAAATATTAGATATTCTGCTCTCAAATGCATTCAGGTTCTCACGATTTTTTAAAGCTCTCTAAATCACAGGCACATGCAATGCATTACAATGTAGTTCAAACAAAAGCTACTCATGGATTATTTGAAAAACAGTATCGTCTTTCATGTAACTTAATCTTACATAATAAGGTAATACATACTCCAATACATCCCCCATTAAAGCTAACATAGTCTGAGACAAATTCCTGTAAAATGAAGGGATCTTGTCATATAGAATTTTTTTTTTTAATGGTTGTAAATGAAGTGTATAATTGTGTCCGGGAATGCCATGTACAGTCAATCTTTGTGTTATAGTGAATATCGAGCATGCTGTGTAAAGGGCTCATTTTCAGCTGCTCAGCAGTAAACTGATCCCAGTTAACTGATGAAAATTTTTTACATCTTTTACATTTTAACTTTTTCTAACCTATGATGTCTGAAATATAGAATTGGTACTGGAGTGGACTTAAAATGGCATAAAATGCTCTCAATTCTGCCCAATAAATTGTAATTCCTCATGAAATCCTAAACAGAAACAGAGCATTTTGAAGAGCACAAACTTTTTCTATATTATATTTTAATAATAGGGTTCCGTTGGTGAAAAAGTATTGATTAGTCTTTACCATAAGAATTCTTTTTTACACCTCAATTTATAAATATTCCTGTTGAACATAATGCATTTTAGCAACTCATGCAACCCTTTTCCAATACAATAACTAAGATTCATAAATTATGATTGTTGTAAGACCTACGCCTGGTACACACAGGTCAACCAAGATCACTAGACTAGCAATTTATTAATCCATTGGTACTCTCTTAGTGTCTGACTTTTCCAATGAAGCCCACAGGATTAGCTGTAATTTACTGAGATGTCAGATTATTGGGACCAACCTATTTACGTAGTGAATGTAGGATTGTCTGTGATCTGACAGCCAATCTTGCCTTTTTAAGACTTGCCTGTAAATAATGACCAATCCTGTGGTCTTTAATGGACAACATCTAAGGTTTTATTGGTGATACATCACCATTTATAGACTAAAAATTGATAAAATATTGATTGTGGTGGTTGATTGGGCAGAATTATTGACCTGCATGTACCAGCCCTTACCGTACAGCAGATAAAGGAATTTTTTAAATTTGAACTGCAAAGAGCTAATCCCAAGACATACAAAGTGTAATTAAATCTGGAAGTTAATAGCTAAATGAGATGTACTGTATCAGATAATGGTAAATGGTATGCAAGGTCACCTTGAACTGTATAATATTCAGAAGTCTTTGTGCAATCACCATTGAAACAGAATATTTAAATAAGAAAGCCATGTTCACAAGAACTGTTTCTATTGTCAAGCTTAGCTCATGCCCCTCAGGAACATTGAAAATGCTGTAACCCCCACTCTGCTTGTGCTGACCACAGTGGGAGCTCTTCTGCAGGTAGGCCTGTGGACATATATAAGGAATAGTAATACGACAGCATGAGACAATATTAATAGAAAAATGAGGTAGTGATCCAAGGTGTTGCATTCTTTACTTATGTTCTGTTATTCTTGGGATTATTTCTCCTTTACAATTAGATATCGTATTTGTCTTATTTATGCTAAATTAAGGGAAATGCAAATAATATTATTCTGAATTTTTGCAAATGTTGAGTTAAAGAAAGTTTTCAAGAATTTTTACTTTTTACCCAAAAAGGTGCCCTCCCACTTCTCTGCTGTATTGTATAGTATAATTCTTTCCTAAAGGGTACACAAAATTTAAATGTGCGAACACAAAATCACTTAACACTTATTTGCCATTAAAGAAACAGATGGCTCTTGAATGATCTAGTGGATTTCAGGAACATTTGTCAAATACATATTTAAAAGGATTTTTTTTTATTCTGGAGTTTCTCAGAGAGCAATATGTTAGCAAGAAAAAAAACTTTATTCTAGATGCGCCATTTGACATTTGACTACAGGAAAGGAGCAATAATAAATATGTTAATCATAACAATATTTCAGCAATCACCCTCTATCCAGAATTTATATTTTGTGTAATAATTCTCACTGTTATTTTTTTGTTCTTCATTATGTTATTGGATAGGACCAACAATTTCATTATTAACGACATTACTGTTAATTAACTAGTTAAGTTGCTTGAAGTGATCCAGGCAAAATTAATACTATATAATGTGCTAAATAAATCAGATATCCACTCATTAAACTGCATTTATATATTTAATGTATTTACATTTATATTGAACATCCTGGTTCTGTTTTTCATGCAGTGATTATCAGTAGAAATTTACAAATCCGCCAAGTTTCATTACAAAATCAGATTTTCGGATTAAAAGTTTTGAAAATAAATCCTACAGAAGTCAATGGGAAGTGAAGTTCCAAAACTTTTTAAAATTTAAATGACTACATTTTCTAATCTAATATTAATATTATCTTTATACAAATGCCATAAGGACCTGGAAAATGGTCTGGGGAACATGAATAAATGCCCTCAATTTCAATATTTTTAATTAAAAATGTAATGATATTTAGAAAATTATGTGAAATTTCGAAAATACGAAAATATGGTGAAACCTTATAAGGCAAGTCCAGCCCTAAAATGAAAACTTACATACAGGTAAATCACCCCCCATAACCCTAAACGGTAATAGTTTGAAATGTAAAATATATAAGTTTAACCTGAAATCCTGCACAATGTCCTGTTTCCTGTTTCTGCTTTCTGGTTCTTCAAGTTAGCAACTGTCAGTTATGTATTTGAGAGTTGACATCACAGCCAATGACTGAATGTTAATCCCCTATCTGCCTCTTCTGAGCATGCCTAGGCTCAGTACAGGCTCAGTACAGGTTTCTAAATTGCTCAGTTTCCATGAGGCATCCAGAAGCATAGCAGGCATACAGTAATGAATTCATATGACAAAGTATGATATATCAACATATTTTAAAGAGGCCATTCTTTCTAAAAGATGTTCTTATGAGTTCCTAAAGTTCCACAGGAACATTGAAACCGGCAGTTCAGACTCGGAGCTGGGTTTGTTTCAAATACAAAACCCCTTCTTAATTATCAGTGGTAGAAATTCTAGAAGATGTGAGTCCACAGTGAGTAAGTATTTGTAAATGAAAGAAATTATGAATGAGGCTACTGTATATATACTGTATAGAGCAGTAACTATCTTTGCGGGTTTTGAGGGTCACATCTAGATGAGGCATTGGGGTTGCAGGGGGAGGAACATTTACTCAGGGTACATTACATAGTATGCAGAGAACCTAATATTTACTTTTTATGAAAATACACAGATACAATAGAATTTTCTAAATTTTCTTATCATTGAAATAATATTAAAAATTCAAAAACTCTACCGAAAAATAGAAAAAAATTGTTAGCAAATTCTAATCAATTAGGTTCAAACTGAATTTTTGTAACTTTTATAGGTTCCATGGAACTACTGGTGAAGTGAAACTTACCAAGCTAACACGCTTGCTAAGCTAACATACTATGGTGAATTTTCTTAACTAGATATGAATCCATAACTTCCATTAAAAATCTAGTGACAGGTTGTGAATGTGAACCCCAAATTTAGTAACACTACTTTGGACTAAATATTGTAAAAAATTGGTGAAATTGAGACATTATATGCCAAATAGTGTAACACAAAAATCTTGGTGGCTCATAGAAAACAAGTTTATATTGAAATATTTAGCTATCCAATAAGAGAAATCGCCTGCACTTTCAATTATTTTATTAGTAATGGCAAACATGGTAAAACGCCCACAATGATCTCCTTTTACATGTTGGTCTTCTTTTCAACAGCAACAGCAGAAAAAAAAAATATAAATAGACATTTTAATTGACCCCCCAAGTGAATGGATGTGCAGAAAAAAACCTCCATTACTTAAAATACATTTTTTTTTTGCCAGTGCTCCAGAAATGCAAAATAAAAGTGAACTGTTTTAGAAAAGTAATGTTGATTATAGCTGGAGATAAAACCATAGCAGTCATAATAGACAAGCCTGTCCTTTTTGCTATTTGTTTATGATATGCAAAAAAAGGACATTTTAACTAAATATACACAAAGAAGTATGTACATGTTTCTTGTTAACATGTGCAGTAAAAAGACAAATGCCCATTAAGTTCAACCCCCGTTTGTAATGTTTTATATTATGTATCAGAAACCCCTCCTCCTTGCTTTTAAAAATATTGCCAATACATTAATCAAACGACTCTCTGGATCCTATTTATTGTAAAATGAGATTTCATATTTGAAGGAAACTCTAAAACTCTAAATCAAAAGTGCTGCACCTTCCCAGTCATTGGACTGGCGGTAGCTGACCGGGGAAGTGAATAAAATTCCATTATGCTTTTTAAAAATATTTTATTGGGCTGCCAGCAACTTAATTCCTTTCTTCTCCCAGTACTCCCATTAACCATATTTCCCCATATCCTGTTTAAGTCATGCATTTCTCCTGCATTTAAGTCATGCATTTCTGTGCTCAACACCTCCCAGAAGGTTCCTACACATGTGCGATTGCGGGTGCTGACCCACGACCCATGATGAGTATGACGGGCGATAATCAGCCCATGTAAGGGCACTTTATCGGCCGAAACAGATGTTCATTCTGGGAATCTCCGAACGAGCGGTCGTTTAGGCCAATAAAGTGCCCATACACGGGCCGATTATTGCCCGAAACGGCCGTTCATACACATTGTGTGTTGCAGGTCAGCACCCGTGATCGCACATGTGTACGAACCTTGTGACACAGCTAGAGTTGGAGAGCATGTGCACAGCTAATAGCATTGAGGGAAGGTAAGCAGCTCTTAAAGCTGATATCAATGATAAGGTTAAATAATCAGATTTTCTTTTAGCTGCATGAGTTTGGAGATGTTTGTGTATGTGGAGGGGAGATGCATTACTACATTGTATAACTTTGCTCCAGAAACACAGAAAGCACATAACTGGGTGTCAGCTTCAAGCAAAGTGTGAGAGCACAGGGAATTAGACAAAGCTGAATCAGAGGAATAGGCTTTACTTTTATAGAAAGGACAGAGGTTTACAAATAGTGGGGCCTACAGGGAGTATGGGATATGCAAATGGAATGGATAATTGACAGTTATTTACTAAAACTCTAAGAAATTACCTGAAGGGAAAGGAGTGTCAGAAAAAAAAACCAAGGTTTAAGGTTGTAATTAAATTATTACCTTTATAAAATGCCCATGTTAGATCTGATCCAGTCATCCAGGGTGGCTCAGAATTTGTGTGTGTAGAGGGGAGGGGGGGGGGGGCTTTGGAATCAATCATACAGAGCATCATACAAAGCTAAATCAGAGGAATAGGCTTTGCAAATGGGATATGCAAATGGGATGGGTAATTGACAGTTCTTTACTAAAACGCTAAGAGCAGAAATGAAGGGAAAGGAGGGTCAGAAGAAGAAGAAGAAAATAAAAAAACGGTTTAAGGTGGCAATTAAATTGTTACCCTTTAATAAATGTCGATGAAAAATCTGAGCCAATTATCCAGGGTGTTGGATTGCCTTAACCTCCCCACATACCTCTTATTAATTCCCTGTTTGTACTATTGTTTTCCTGGCTAGTTTAGGTACAGATGTAACTCTCACGTGTTTACCAGCACAGTGCTATTATTGTATCCCTAGGTGATATTTTACAGCTGCTTTATCTTTACCCATGCAGGGTACTTCTATTGCAATGTAATGGTCCACACATGCAGGATTCATAGTCCATCCATAATATTTCTGTTAACCAATTGTTACCTAAATTACTGTAAAGTGATGTGTTGTCCTTTTCAATACTGTTAGAAGGTAATAGCTTGACACCCATGATTTAAAAAGTCAATATAGGTGAATTTATGAAATATAATTATGGAATGGTGCTTGTAAATGGTTCCATACAGTGATGGAAATTGAGATAAATAATATTTTAATAACAAACTTTGGGAAAATCCAGGTTTTTGTGTCCTTAACTGGTCCGGGTGTTTCTTCCCATAGTATTTTATAGATTCCTGCCAAGAAAATGATAAGAGCAAAGGAGATTTGCTTTCACTTGAATTGTCAGTATCCTCTTATGTCATATTCTGTCTACAAATCAAATTGTTTCTTTTGTATTTGTTTAAGTATTAAAATTTCCTACATTTTACATTTGTTCAGCTGATTCCAGCTTAAGTGTGATCTAAACTACTGAAGATGAAACTGAAGCTTTATTTCCCTAAACCCTGATCTGACTCTACCCATCCTTCTAAATGCCTGAGAAGATATTTCGGTCATCTATCTGTTCCTGGAGCATCACAGGCCTCTCTGGGGACAACATCACCAAGTCCAATGCGTTAAAGGAAAGTACATGTCCACCCCCAAAACTAAAATTTAACCCATTACTGGCCCCACAGTATAGTTTAAAAAAATCCTTACCTTACATTCCTGCTCCTTATGGTTCCCCTGTAGTCCATGTCCAAAGTCCAGGAAACTGAAGAGTAGTGGCTGTCTTTCTGCCTCCTGCCATCTCTGCCTCCTGTGTTGCCTCCGGCATGCGCACAGGAGCCTCCCCTGCTTCCTCCCCCTCCCTCTCGATACCCTTATTGCCTCTTTTCCCCTAGCGTAAAATCCTTAATCTGTATTTTAAGGCATACCCTCCCACCCCTAACCCCCTTGATAAAGTTAAAAAATCAGTTCCAAATAGTACTTACAGCTCCTGGTTCCAGCGTTTAATTGCATTGCTGGCTGTGATTGGCTGCCTCTCAGACAATCACAGCCGCGGCTGCCGGTCCGACCCCCTGATTTTTGTTAATTTAGTTATAATGTATATGTTAATCACACTTGATAGCACAAGAGTAGTAATTCACAGTTTTAGTAACATAATAACAACATAATGGGAGCCCCGCCGCTTATAGTGGATGGGGCGTCTGACCGTGGGGGAGGATGCACCTTTTTTCCAGAAAGCCTTCCGGGTCCTCCCCCTGCTGGTCCTGGCTACTCACGAGGTCTCGCAAGATGGACGCGGTGCGGCATGACATCATTAGGCCGTGCCACGTCCATATAAGGCAGAGCCACGAGGTCGCCGGTGCCATTTTCACTAGAGCCGGTGACCGGACAGGAGCTCATCTCTCCCTCCCTCCCCTCTTTTATTGTATGTTACTGTTTAAAGTTTAAAGTTGTTGGAGTCACGGCTGGCGGGTACACCCTTGCTGGATATGGATGGAGCCGTTACATGCCCTCTGGCGAGACAGAGGTTGGCATTCAAAGCTGAGTTCTACGGCTATGATGGTTAACAACAAGGATGGTTTATGGCAAGCAAAGGGTGTACAGTGGTGAAAATATGCAAATATTCAAATGTATGCAAATTATGCAGAGTTAAGTTAATTTAATAAATTAGCCGTGGCCAATTGTTCACCCAAAAAGTCGTTGTCTGTGTCTTAATTTAAGGTAAAAGGAGTAATTGTTCATGGGATAATTGTGTATGGCTGTATGGGTTCTTTTTTCCCCCCACGGTCTGGAAGAAAACCATTCTCCCTTTTAATGACAAAACATGACTTTTCTAAGTCCTGGAATTTTTGTTTGGGGAATGGACATACACTTTTAAAGTTATGGTAATGAAACAAAATAATGATATAAACCTCTAAACAAGACATTGTTTACCAAGGGGGATTTACAAGGATCCAGTATCTGCCTTTCACATAGAACCATATCGTTCATAATTGTTTCTTAACCTTCATCCAATCTTTAGTTATGCTCATCTAGCTAATAATAATCCAACTGAGCACAAGAAACAAGAACATAGTGTTAAGATTAATAGCTTTTAGACATATGTGTGCTGTGTATATCACATTTACTATAAACACCTGGGATACTGTGTCAGTAACATGGGGAATATGAATACTATATAAATAGTAAACTTGGCATTTGGTTGAAAAGGGGTTATTGGTTTAGCATAAATATAAGTACACTTGGCATTTGTTGCAGGTATCATGTTTGTTCTCTGTTACAAACCTTCCTCAAAGTTAAAAATAATTTCTGCTTTCCCTCCATATTCATCAAGCTTCATGTTGCATAAAGATGGAACCATATGTAGGCCACAGTCCAGTGCTTTATGCTGTAGGGGATGCAGACTGGCCATATTAATTAATTAGTAAAATCTCATATAGTGAGAAGCAATTAGCAGACTTAGCCTAAAACAGCACATCTGTAATTCTAGGTACACACAAATTAAAATGATCAAAGTGGGTTTCTGTGAGTGTCCAGTATGTTATACAAAATAATTATTTGCCATGTTCCAGCAATTAAACCGCAAAAAAATGAAAGGCATAAAACCTTGCAAACCTTTCATATCTGCTACTCCTATCCTCCAGTAAGTATTATGGGCTTCAGGGACAACAGGGAAGTGTGTAACTACACATCCAATGCTAAGCTTAAAATAATAGAAACACTTAATTTATCAGTTTCCAGCTACATCACCTTCTCCTTGTTTGAGAAACAATCAGAGAGATTCAATAAAAGTTCTTAACGTTTAAAATGGTGCTAATTTTGCACCAACCAATCAGATCTTATTTAACATTTGAAAGCTAACATCTGATTGGTTGGGACAAAATTAGCACCATTTTAAACGATTAGAACTTTTATTGAATAACCCTGTATGATTTGAGGTTCCTGTTTTACAAACTAACTTGTTAAAAACTGTAAAATTTTCAACTCTGCTTAAAATTTAACAGAACCTGAGAATATTAAAAACATTTAAAACATAGTATCCCCACAATAGTGCTAGCACCTCTAAGTCAGAAAATCCTGAGTATAGTCATACTTAATAATATAAACAGCGCCTCCATAGTAATTAGAGATGGGCATTTCACGGATCCAAACCCAGATCCGTGGCGGATTTCCAAGATCCGCAATTCGCTTTCTGTTTTTTTTCCGAACTGTGTTCGAAATTTTTTAAAAATTCAAGAAATTTTCGAAAATTGTAGAATTTCGAATTTTCTAGGTTTTTTTTTTAAATTTGGCAAAAGTGATACAGTAACTTACTGTAAATGGCCTTGGGACCTGGGAAATGGACTGGGGAAAGAAAGATACCCCTGGGTATAAAAGGCAGCTAGACAGGCGCCACTTTGTCAGTGAGTTTAGTGGAGACCTGGCAGTGTAGTTGGAGTTTTTTCCATGCTTTTTGAGCTTTCTGTGTGTGACTTTCAGTGGGGTGGACTAGCAATTGTTGTTAACCACTCCTGTATTCACACAATTTGAGACCCAAAAGTCCTTTTAAGGACTAACCTCCCCTATAAGTTTTTTGGACATATTTAGTGTTAACCCTTTTAGAGGTCTGGGGGCCCTATTTAAAAACACACGGTATCACAATTTTGTTTTTTGCGTTATCGATAATGTATGACCTCCTGTGTAAATTAATGTAAATTGTAAATGCCTTTGTTAATTAACAAACCAATTCTGGAGGACTAAGATAGAGTTGTATGGATGCCAAAATGACACGCCAGCCAGTGCTATGTAACCCCTCCATTATAATGCACTTCTGGCACTGTACGTGCCTGGTGCCCATTGGAATGGTTCAAATCCAGGGGCAAGCGCAGGATATTTAAGGGGGGGTTATTTCTGAACAAGCACAGTAGGAAGTTCATGACTAGAGATGGACTAGATTCCGGATTATGAACTTCCTACAGTGCCGAACTTTTAATAATTATTGAATTTTCGATAATTATCGAATGTTCGAATGATGTTCCTAGACTTTAGCACTTCATAGCACTGTATATGCTATACAGAAAATAGAAAAGGGGTGCGTTCACCTACGCCCTACATTAGCGGAGCTCCACGTCAGCAGCCTTTCAGCATGGTGTTGCAGTCCTTGAAAACATATGCAGTACACTGCAAAAAACGGACTTCAAGCTGGAGGGTTTTAAAATTTCACCTTTATTTGTAAGCAATTCTGATTGGATACATTAAATTATTTCAGAAAGTACCGTATCTGATTGGTTTAATAACCAATAAGATTCTTTTTCAATCAGAATTGGTTACAATCAGATTGGTTTGTTCCCCAGACCATTTCCAAGGCCAGAGACATTTACAGTAGGTTACTGTATAATTTTTCACAAAATTTTCTAAAAATTTCAAGAGTTGTTCAAAAATAAAACGCAGAAGCTTGAAAAACAGTGTGATTGTGAGGAAAGTTATTTTTTTCAAAGTTCTGAAGTTCTTTTAAAGTTCCCTTCATTTATAGTGTTCATTATTGTCTATACAATCTACTAGTGCCCTACCAACTATTGTTTATCGATGTAACACAGACATGCTGAAGAAACAAATCGACCCAAATTATTCAGAAATAGAGATGAACCCCAATGTTATTACCATCTCAGCATCTAAGGTTAAAATATTTCTCTTAATGCATTACCACTACCAATGAAAAACAATTATACAAACAGTCCTAAAATAAATTCAGTTGACTACACATGTAAAGCATTAGCATTTCTAAATTCAAAGTTAAAACTCCCCAGTTTCTTGTTTTATAGGAAATTATATGAACTTGATTTATTTATTATTGTTATTAGTTCTCCTTTAAACTCAACTGTTGAGAATTGTCTTTATCTAGCTTTAGTGTAATTTTTTAAAATCTTATCAGGGTTATTCAATAAAAGTTCTTATTGTTTAAAATGGTGCTAATTTTGCCCCAACCAATCAGATGTTAGCTTTCAAATGTTAAATAAGATCTGATTGGTTGGGGCAAAATTAGCACCATTTTAAATGATAGGAACTTTTATTGAATCTCCCTGAATGTGTTTTGCCTTTTGGCTGAGAGGCTGGACTATAGAAACCACGAGTGAGGAGATTTCAATGGAACATTTCACTTGTGTTTCCAGATGAGGAAGGAATGTAGGAACTACTTACCCTTGAAGTCTGTTTTCTACAGCATCCGATTCCTATAAACAGCAAGCTCCTGGCAGTAAAATAAAGGAATAGTTTAAAAACGGAATTACTACAAGAATGTCAAAAGCTGCCACATGTCTATTTGAAATCATAGAGTAGAAATATTTAATGTCTTAATCAGCTAGAAAGGAGTTGCAACAGAGACTGACACAGAATGAATCACTTTAACCTGAAGTCTGCACAAATGGAAGCTTATAGCAAATACACAAGACAAAGATGTGTCATATTTCTGTAATTTTTCTTATAAATCTCTAATTTGAATATAAATTTATCTACCTATTTGTAATAAACTATCAGGGTTATTCAATAAAAGATCGTTACAAATGGTGCTAATTTTGCCCCAACTAATCAGATATTAGCTTTCAAATGTTAAATAAGATCTGATTGCTTGGGGCAAAATTAGCACCATTTTAACTATAAGAACTTTTATTGAATCTCCCTGTATATATATATACACACACACACACATACACACATGCTCTTCTTATTTCTTTTGAAGAGAACATATTAAGGGTTTTAAAGGTTTAGGAGGAAGCTATTAATGTCCCGTGGAGCCATCTCAGCAATGCTGAACTGGATGGTTAGTGTGAATGTCCATACTGTACAATGCTGTACAGTACTGTATCTACTTGAGTATCTTTTTACCTTTAAAAATCCTGAAAGTCTCCCCTCGGTATATAACAGTCTGCACAGAAAGGTATGCAGGGCACATCTGTGTATGAGGCTGTGTATTGGACTTTCTATGGGGCTGTGTATTAGACTTTCTATGAGGCTGTGTATTGGACTTTCTATGAGGCTGTGTATTGGACTTTCTATGGGACTGTGTATGAGACTTTCTATGGGGCTGTGTATGGAACTTTCCATGGGACTGTCTATGGGACTTTCTATGGGGGTGTGTATGGGACTTTCTATGTTGCTGTGAATGGGACTTTCTATGGGGCTGTGAATGGAACTTTCTATGGGGCTGTGTATGGGACTTTCTATGGGGCTGTGTATGAGACTTTCTATGGGGCTGTGTATGGAACTTTCTATGGGGCTGTGTATGGGACATTCTATGGGGATGTGTATGCGACTTTCTATGGGCCTGTGTATGGGACTTTCTATGGGGCTGTGTATTGGACTTTCTATGGGGCTGTGTATGGAACTTTCTATGGGGCTATGTATGGAACTTTCTATGGGGATGTGTATGGGACTTTCTATGGGGATGTGTATGGGACTTTCTATGGGGCTGTGTATGGAACTTTCTATGGGGCTGTGTATGGAACTTTCTATGGGACTGTCTATGGGACTTTCTATGGGGGTGTGTATGGGACTTTCTATGGGGATGTGTATGGGACTTTCTATGGGGCTGTGTATAGGGAATTTTATGTTGCTGTGAATAGGACTTTCTATGGGTGTGAATGGAACTTTCTATGGGGATGTGCTGGGACTTTCTATGGGGCTGTGTATGGGACTTTCTATGGGGCTGTGTGATGGGATTCTATGGGGATGTGTATGGGACATTCTATGGGGCTGTGAATGGGACTTTCTATGGGGCTGTGTATGGGACTTTCTATGGGGATGTGTATGGGACTTTCTATGGGTTCTGTATGGGACTTTCTATGGGGCTGTGTATGGGACTTTCTATGGGGCTGTGAATGGGACTTTCTATGGGGCTGTGTATGGGACTTTCTATGGGATGGTATGGGACTTCTATGGGGCTGTGTATGGGACTTTCTATGGGGGTGAATGGGACTTTCTATGGGGCTGTGTATGGGACTTTCTATGGGCTGTGTATGGGACTTTCTATGGGGCTGTATGGGACTTTCTATGGGGCTGTGATGGAATTTCTATGGGGCTGTGTATGGGACTTTTATGGGCTGTGTATGGGACTTTCTATGGGGATTGTATGGGACTTTCTATGGGGAGGTGTAGTGGGACTTTCTATGGGGTCTGTATGGGATCTTTCTATGGGGCTGTGTATGGGACTTTCTATGGGGCTGTGAATGGACTTTCTATGGGGCTGTGTATGGGACTTTCCATGGGGCTGTGTATGGGACTTTCTATGGGGTTGTGTATGGGACTTTCTATGGGGCTGTGTATGGGACTTTCTATGGGGATGTGTATGGGACTTTCTATGGGCTGTGTATGGACTTTCTATGGGGCTGTGAATGGGACTTTTCATGGGGCTGTGTATGGGACTTTCTATGGGGCTGTGTATGGGACTTTCTATGGGGCTGTGTATGGGACTTTCTATGGGCTGTGAATGGGACTTTCTATGGGGCTGTGTAGGGACTTTCTATGGGGCTGTGTATGGGACTTTCTATGGGGATGTGTATGGGACTTTCTATGGGGATGTGTATGGGACTTTCTATGGGGTTCTGTATGGGACTTTCTATGAGGCTGTGTATGGGACTTTCTATGGGGCTGTGAATGGGACTTTCTATGGGGCTGTGTATGGGACTTTCTATGGGGATGTGTATGGGACTTTCTATGGGGTTCTGTATGGGACTTTCTATGGGGCTGTGTATGGGACTTTCATGGGGCTGTGTATGGGACTTTCTATGGGGCTGTGTATGGGACTTTTCTATGGGGCTGTGTATGGGACTTTCTATGGGGATGTGTATGGGACTTTCTATGGGGTTCTATATGGGACTTTCTATGGGGCTGGGTATGGGACTTTCTATGGGGCTGTGTATGGGAAAAAGTTAACCCTCAGTTTATACTCAAGTAAAATAGTTTTCCTGGTTTTTAAAAATATGTACCTAGGTTTATATTCGGGTCAGTTTATACTTGAGTATATACGGTATAAACTGATAGAAGAAATTATAAAAAATTACTTCACCTTACATTTAAGGAGAACTAAACTTTTTTTTTTCTTTTTTAAACCTAATGTGAAAGTTTTTCCCCCCAGAGCACCTATACATTGCAAGATTATTATTAATATTGTTTTCTAGTAAGTTGCATTTAGTACATGTAAGTAATAGATTCTGTAACTTGTAACATGTTGTTGCCAGTACAACCCACAGCACATGAAGTCATTAAAACCATGTCCCCTGACCCCAGTATTCACTGTCTCTATGCACAGAGTGTTTTCTATACAGATGTCTACACACCAATCTGGAATCCCTGAAAAGACTTTGAAAGCTGCTTGTTACCATGCAGTTTATTTACCAGTCAGTGTGAGTTGCTGGTAAATAAACTGCAGGGTAACAAGCAGCTTTCAAAGTCTTATCAGGGTCTTTCATATTCCATTTTTTTAATCCTTTTTCTAGCAAAAGATAAAGCTTCCAAATGTACATGTATTCTCTGCTTAATACACGGTTCAGCAGGTCACAAGTTCAATACCCCAGACTTACATTTTTTGGTTTCTATTATGTGCCAAGCAAAAGATAACACCTCCAAATGTACCTATACCCTCAGCGTATTCAGTGGTGGTGCACCTTGTAAGATGCCTGTATTAGAAGCTCCTGGTTCAGAAGGTCACAAATTAGAATCCCCAGACCTTTATTTTTTGTTTCCATTATGTTCATAGTAAAAGAATCTACACCTACCAGTTTTCTATGTATTATCTCTGTTGGCTGAGAGGTAAGAGCTCTGCTTTTACCAAGACAGAATAAGTGTACAAGTTGCATGTTCAATTCTCCTGACTTTTATTTTTGCTGAAATGTTAGTATTCCATTTCTTACATCCATACTATCTATGAAATACACTGCAAAGATTACTTTTCTTTTTGTATGTAAAGTAAAGGATTATATCATTGTTAGGACAGGAGCATTACATGTGTTTGAAAAAAAAAACTGAAATCCCTGTTTTGTGTCATGGAGAGGGATGGAGAGGGAGGATCTCTGTGCTGTAATGTGATTGGTTGTCAGCTTCTAGGAAGCAAGGCTGCAACTTCCTTGTTTTGATCTGTTGAACACTACAGAGCATGTGCCTGTACGCAGACACTTACCTGGGGGTTTAACCAGCTAAGGTGGATTGTGGGAGCTGACCCCTAGGACTCACAGGTTATTTTCATAAATCACCCAATGGCCACAGCAAATGGAGGTGAGACACAGCTTGTTATTTGTTTGTGAATGTTCTTTGTCTATTGGAACAATGTTGTCTGGAGACTTTAGTTCTTCTTTAAAGACTCTGCTATAAGCCAATGCTAGCAGAGAGGAAGAGTCAACTTCATATGCAGTTGGCAAGGGCGGCAAGTTTGGGGAGTGTGCTCATTATGGGGGACTTTAATTACCCTGTGGAACTGCCATCACAGAAAAAGGCGATGAGTTCCTGAATTTGCTGCAGGATAATTTTCTCTCACAGGTGATTGAGGTTCCTACTAGAAAAGGAGCTCTGTTGGATCTGGTAATATCTAACACCGTGGAGCGCATTATAGATATAAAGGTAACTAGAGGCTTAGGGAACAGTGACAATGAAATAGTGTCATTTCGACTATGTTATTGAAAGGAAAAGTGTGCTGGGTTAACAAAGACTTTTAATTTCGGGAAGGTAAATTTTCCCAGGTGTCAGAATGTCAACTGGGATAACGTATTATCAGGTAAAGGTACTGAACAGAAGTGGACTGTGTTCAAGGGGATTTTAAGCCAGTTCACATCTAAATTTATACCCTTGGGAAATAAATGTAAAAAAAATAAATCCGTGCCCATGTGGCTGAATTCTAAAGTAAAGAGGCAAATGGAAAGAAAGAAAAAGGCATTTAAAACCTTTAAGTCAGAGGGAACGGAAAGGGCCTTTAGGGATTATAAAAACTGTAACAAGGAGTGTAAGAAAGCAATCAAACTAGCTAAAATTAATAATGAAGTTAGGATAGCTGAACAAAGCATCACTAAGTCTACATATTTTTTAAAGTATATTAATAGTAAGATGAGGACTGAGAATGTGGCACCATTAATTAATGGGGATAATTTAGTTACCGAGGATGGCGATAAAGCAAATGTCTTGAATACTTTTTTTCCCCTCTGTATACACTATTGAAGATCCAAGTACAGATATCATAGAGTATAGTAGCAATAATGGTATAAAAGATTTACGTGCACTTTGGTTAACCGAGGAAATGTTACAGAAAGAACTAAATAAGGTTAAAATTAATAAATCTCCTGGACCGGATAAAATTCATCCTCGGGTACTTAGGGAGCTAAGTTCAGTTTTATCTAGGCCATTGTTTCTTGTTTTTGGAGATTCCCTCATGTCCGGTGGTGTGCCTCTGGATTGGAAAAAGGCTGATGTTATTCCAATATTCAAAAAGGGTAGTCGTTCACAGCTGGGTAATCATAGGCCTGTAAGTTTAACTTCAGTGGTGGGGAAGATCCTAGAAAGTTTAATAAGGGAACATGTTCTAGAGTATCTTTTTGATGTTATAAGTAGTAACCAGCATGGATTTAGGAGGAATAGATCTTGTCAAACTAACTTGCTTGGCTTTTATGAGGTAGTAGAAATATAGACTCTGGCATAGCAGTAGATGTAGTTTACTTGGATTTTGCAAAGGCTTTTGATACAGTCCCCCATAGGCAACTAATGTATAAGCTGAGGTCTGTTGGTCTGGGGAGGCACATTTGTACATGGATATAAAATTGGTTAATGAATAGGATGCAGAGAATAGTTGTAAATGGGGCTTCATCATTATGGACTAAAGTGCTAAGTGGGGTACCACAGGGTTCTGTGTTGGGGCCGCTTCTATTTAATCTATTTATTAAAGGATAAGTGCACTGTATAATCAAGTTATGTTCTTTTGGAAGCTTCAGCTTTAAAAATACGGTTGTCATATTTTTTTTTTACCTATGCCCCTCCAGAGCCTACCTTTGTGCCTTGAAAGTTGCTGACATCTTGTTACTGGTTTGCTGAATGTTAATCTCCACCCCTCTGAGATTTCCTCTGCTTTCTCCTGCTTGAGCCTCAATCGATAATTCCACACACATGCATGGAACTCACAGGCATTACTGTTTGAGGCTCAAGCAGGAGAGTGCACAGAACTCACAGGCATTAACGTTTGAGGAAATCTCAGAGGGACGGAGCTTTACTTTTTTGGACTTAAAAATCCTTGTGCTGCTTATACTATAAATGGCTCTGTGTTAAGTGAATCTCTGTTGGAAAGGGATCTTGGAGTTTTGGTGGATAACAAAGGTAGCAAGTAGTGCCAGGCGGCAACAGCCAGAGCCAGCATGGTATTTTCTTGTATAAAGAAAGGTATGGATTCAAGGGAGGAAAATGTTATTCTCCCTCTTTACAAAGTATTGGTAAGGCCTCTTTTGGAATATGCAGTGCAATTTTGGAATCCTGTGTACAAAAAGGACATCTTTGAAATGGAAAGGGTTCAGAGAAGGGCAACTAAATAATAAGGGGATTGGGGGAGCTTGAATATGAAGAGAGACTGGAAAAGTTACAATTATGCACGCTGGAGAAAAGGCGCTTGCGTGGGGATATGATTACTGTGTATAAATACATTAGAGGGCCATACAATAAACTATCTGGGGCATTGTTCACCAATAGAACATGTCAGAGGACACAAGGACATCCCTTAAGACTTGAAGAAAAAAGGTTTAGGCTTCAAGTTCAGGAAGGGTTTTTCACTGTGAGAACGGTAAAGCTATGGAACTGTCTTATGGCAGGTTCATTGGTCAGTTTTAAAAAAAAGCTGGATGAGTTTCTGCAAACAAGTAATGTTGCAAGTTACTGGTATTGATTCATAAAGTAGAGTTGATCCGGGAAAATTTCTGATTGCCACTTGGAGTCAGGAAGGAATTTTTTCCCCCTTCATAAATTTGGTGGGTTTTTTTTGCCTTCCATTGGATCAACAGCTAGGCAGGAAATGAGGATATTGCTAGATGGGTTGGACTGGATGGACAAATACTATATACTATACTAACTACTGGTGTTATCCTTTTTAATGTGTAGCTTTGGTTAAAAGAGAACATTTTACAACTGTATACATTAACTTTAGTTCATCTCAGTGTTAAAATGCTCCAACACATTCAACAGAAAGCTCTTGCTGGGAAATTCTTGATCCTCTTGTTGCTGTTAATGAAGAATGACAAGTAGGAATTTGCATTCCTACCTCCCTTTAGGGGGTAGGTAATTTTTTTTTTACAGAATAGATGTCCTTTATTTATATCATTATAGTAAAAGGGTGGGCATCTTTCACAGTTGATCTTTCTCTGCCACTTCAATCCAAATTTTAGCACATGCATTTAATATGAATAGTTTAATATGTAAAATGTCTCTGTAATGCAAACTATATATTTATAATAATATAATAATCTATTATTTTATATTTATTTTATACATTATATGATATAATATTATATCGTATATAAAATGATATTTATAATTCTGGGATAATTATTCTGTAGCCCAGAAATGACATGCATAAAATGTATAAATATTATTGTGTGTGTAGTACATACGGTACTGTCTTAAAAATGTCCACTATAGGAAGCCCAGCAGTTAATTTCATTGCCATTCCCCCTTAGCACACTGAGATACAAAGGAATTCATGAGGCACTTTCTTTCTGAATGGGATGTTTTAAATGATTTAAATACAGATATCCCACCCCTCCCTCTGCCTGGGGTAGTCTCCTGCGAGACCACCACAGTTTCGAGCCAACTTTTACCAACCATGCCCCGGGAACACCCATAACTCTGTCCTAACCCTGCCTCCCTTCACTCCCTCGACACGAGCCCTGCCCCTAAGTGACATAATCGGACGTCGCGCCCCTCATCTCGCCACCCCACCTTTCTCACCCTGAAACGGCAGGGTGGGATGTCTGTAAATACAAAATAATGATAAAAATAATCAGGTTATTTCCCCGAATGTAAAACTGAATTTAATTATTACTTATTACCAAATGTACCTCTAGATATGGCAAAGACTTTGCTGAAGTCAATTTTGTGGCAAATTTCAGGGTTTTGTCATTTCATGAACCAACTACCACCACACTCTCTAACTGTGCCTCACTAAACTTCCTACCTTACATCTGGAAGGTAACCCAGAAAAGTATTTTTTAAAAAGTAGGTCAGTGAGGGCTTGCCAGTTTGTTTGGGCAATCCAGTCTAAAATACACTCTGCTTTGCATTCTGCAGGGATTGTTCCTAACTGTGTTACCTTTCCAGTTGTTTTTGCTGCAGTATCATGTGGTTGTTTCGTGGGCTACCTTTTCAGTTTTTCCCCCACTGGTATTAAAGCAGGATTTTTAGCTCCAGGGATGGATGTCTAGACTTGCTATAACTCTTAATAGATGCTAAATATCACCTTAACTTAACGTTTATGGTCTTCACAGACAAAATTTCATTTTTGTGAATATTAGCATCATTTTATAAAATTAACCTGAGCATTTTTTTTCATCTCTACAGTAGATTCCACCATGCCTGAAGGAAAGAACAAAACATTCTCAAAAGTTTGCATTAAATATTCATTATGTTAATTCTAGGTATCGACTACAGTCTTATTTTTTTAATGAAACAAGATGCCAAATTCTTACTAAAGGATGATATTCCCTATAAAGGACAAGAATGTTGCTGAGGGAAAATATAGACATATATATTCTATATTGTGTTATCTGAGACACAGAAATTCAATATAATACTAAATATTATATTTACAGGACAACGGGTATTTATAAACATAATAATTAACTATTAAAGGGAACTGTGGTCTCCATACAAGTGGCCTTTATTTAAAAGAGCATACTCCTACCTTTAAAATGACTCCAGGATCATGCTTCTAGCTGCAGTCTATCCAAAGATACAACAGTATAAAGGGTGGTTTTTCCTGCTAGCACGGTAAGCTGTGACATCACCAGCACCCCAGGTCTGTCCCCTAAGTCTCAAATCGGAGCATGCCCACAGCTGGGACAGACCATCACCAACTGCTTCATAAGTCTGCTTAACTTTTTAATAATTTTTTAAAGCTAGCCATTAGAGATGGCTATAGTTCGAAAACAAACCCATTAAAGTAAATGGGAGAGAATAGTTCTTGTTAAGTTCTTGTTAAATACAGTTAGCGATTGTTACTTACTGTAAATGGCTGTGGGACCTGGGAAATGGTCTGGGGAACACGTACATATCACCATTGTTTAAACACTAACTTTCCCCACGATCAGGCAATAGAGTTTTCACTACATTTGAGGGTTATAACCAATTCAAGGTTTAATGAACTATACATTCAAGAGTCATCACCAATTTGAGGGTTATTGAAAGAACCACTACATTCGAGGGTTACTGAACGATACGTTTGAGGGTTACCGAACGAAACACTACATTCAAGGGTTATAGCCGAATCGCAACATTCAAGGGTTATTGCTGAACCACTATATTCGAGGGTTATCCCTGAAACGCCGCATTCAACAGTTATTTCTGAACCGATACATCCGAGGGTTATTGCCGAAATGCTACATTTGATGGCTATCGCAAATTGGATGATTAGCGAAAATATGTCCACGAGTTTGGAACACCAGAACTATGAACTTTATGAAAGTTCTAAAATGTCCAAGTTTGTTCAAACTATTTAAGTTTGGGTCGAACTTGCGTTCGAATTCTAGCCCATCTCTACTAGCTATAAGCTTGAAAATGTTTTTTTCCCTCTACCTAAGGTGGGTGTCCATTGGTAGAGGAAAGTGAAGAGAATGGTTGCATGCCTGTAACTAGCTTTAGAAAAGATTGATTTTTTTGGGATGTGACTTTTAACACAGCTCATCCTATGCTTCTCACTGAACGAGGTCATACCAATAATTAATAATAATCAATTTTATAGAGAACACAGTTACCCTTGACCTTCTCTGCACAAAAAACCCTGCCCCAAACCTAACAAAAAAGCAGTCTCTTTCACCTACCAAATGGGGCCTGCCCCCTAGCACACCAAACTAACCAACACAATATTCTATTACCAGCTGTAACCATGGATATTCTGCCTGCCCAAGAAGACATCTAAGCCTTCTTTGAATGTTTTCAGAGATTCATCCGAGACTACATATTCAGACACAGCATTCCACAACTTTACTGCTCTTACAGTGAAGAAACATTCAGGTTGCTTATAGTAAAAACACTTTTCCTGAAGGGTGGTCCAGTCTTTTGTTAACATCTTAATTGATGCCCTATTAAAACGCATGGAATAACAAATATTTGACATGGTGTTTAAAAATTAAGGATATATTCCACAAAAATACATGTCCAGGAAACTAATAATGAAAAGTTATAATATATTTATACAGGCAAAGTAAAACAATGATATCAAAGCCACAGGTGGTAGAACATTTCACCAGTACTACAAAATGGATACATGGAATGCTTGAGGCTACCATGAAAGCTATAATGTTGATGGTACAATAGCTGCCCATAAAGGTTAAAGCACAAGGGGGGAGGTTCAATATAGGGCTTTTCCGTCTAAAACCCACGTTAACCCGAAGAAATTTCGGGTTAACGTGGGTTTTAGACTGATTTTAGAGCACAGCGCCATTTCCAAATATTTTTGGAAATAGCGCCATGCTATAGATCCAAAACCCAAAGCGTTAGGTTTTGCGCTACTTGGTAGCGCAAAACTTAACGCTAGTGTGTGGGAGGCGTTAAACCCACGCTCTTACCTTAGCCCGATCCTGCGATGTAATACTTGCCGTAATCTCGTTTATGCCAGTTATTATATCTCGGGATCGGGCTAAGGTAAGTTACGGGAGCGGGGATATTGAATCTCCCCGAAGGTTTCTACCTTGCAAACTTTTCATACATTTATAAATTAAAGCAACATATCAAAAACTCAAGCACGGTTTCTTGGATTTATTTCAATTTTAATAAATTTGCTTCTTTGTAAAGCTGATGGTTTGCCAAACAGTCTATGGCAGGGATTCTCAAACAGTGTACCTCCAGGTGTTTGGAAATTACAACTCCCTGCATTCCCTGGCTTGCTTCCGTAGTTGAGGATTACTGGGAGTTGTATTTTTTAAACACCTGGAGGAGCACCATTTGAGAATCCCTTGCCTTCAGTATTTATAGAAAGAAGAGTATATAATTTACAAATTTAAATGCTTGGAAGAGGTATCTGAGGCCTAAAAAGGGATGTTGCAAGAGAGTTGGAGAATTGTGTCAAGTTAGAAAGAGAAGGGAGAACATTAGAGTAGGGAAAAATGATTTAAAGAAAGAGAAAAGCAGCCAAAATGTGTAGGCCTGGCATGAAATCCCACAGGAAAAAGTGCCATAATGTGTTGGATTTGTTTGGTGCTGTTTTTAGATAGGGATGGACTAGAACTCGAACTCGAACCCGTGTTCGAGCCAAACTTTATGAGTTTGGATGAACTTGATCTATTTGAACTAGTTCGGGTTCGAACTAGTTTGATTTTCCAGACTCACGGGACTATTTTCGAAAATCCTCGAACATTCGAGAATTTTCGAACATTCGGCAGGCCTTGAACGGCCGCTTCCGAAAACCCTCGAACAGCTGGAGATTCCTGAAAATGGCCGCTCGCGGATTGCCGAAAGGCTGACAATCCCGTGGCTGGACGTTCGGAGGTCCTGCAGCTCGAAACCAGGCCCCCCTCCCGGGTCCTTACAAGGACCATTGTGGCCCTCACAAGGGCCTTTGGGGCTTAAGCGGTTGAACCGGGACCCCCCTCCCCGGTACTTGGAAGGGCCCTTACCCTAATCCGTTTCTGATTGGTCAATTTTTCAATGCTTGGTTTACATGGTTTGCATTAACCAATCAGATTTCGGAAAAATCAGAAGTCATTGCAGTAGATGGCAGAAGAAAGAAGACATCCGATTAAGACCCCGGTAACATCAGTCTCGTTGAGGCCACCGGCGCTGGAGGTACCCCTGGCAACAGCAGGGGTACTTCTCGGGGTCGGTGGCCTCAGCAAAGCTTGTGTCACTGAATGGAAGACAAAAGGCGTCGCCCAAGAGCTCTTTTAAGAGCCAACGGGGGTCCCAGTTCAAGCTGCGGGACCCTCAACAAAGGCACTTATCAGTGCTGCAAGGGCCCTTACAAGGGCTGGGGAGGGGGGTCCCGGTTTGAGCTGTGGGACGTCTTAAGCCCCAAAGGGCCCTTAACAGGGCCGAAAAGGCACTTATAAGTGCCAGGGAGGAGGGTCCCAGTTCGAGTTGTGGGACTCCTTAATCCCCAAAGAGCCCTTCCAAGGGCCGCAAATGCACTTACAAGTGCTGGGGAGGGGGGTCCCAGTTCGAGCTGTGGGACCCCATAAGCCCCAAAGGCCCTTCCAAAGGCCGCAATGGCCCTTATAAGTGCCGGGGAGGGGGGTCCCGGTTCGAGCTGTGGGACCCCTTAAGCCACAAAGGGCGCTTGTTAGGGCCACAAGGACACTTCTTAGTGCCGCAAAGGCACTTATAAGTGCTGGGGAGTGGGGTCCCGGTTCGAGCTGTGGGACCCCTTAAGCCCCAAAGGGCCCTTGTTAGGGCCACAAGGGCACTTCTTAGTGCAGCAAAGGCACTTATAAGTACTGGGGAGGGGGGTCCCGGTTCTAGCTGTGGGACCCATTAAGCCCCAAAGGGCCCTTGTTAGGGCCACAAAGGTCCCAGGTAAGGACCCAGGAGGGGTTCCCGGTTTCGAGCTGCGGGACCCCTGAACGTCTGTCCGGATTTTCAATTCGGAAAAAAGTTTTACCGAACATTCAGAAATCCTCGAACTTTCGAAGATTACCGAAAGCACCATGCGGAAACCGGAAATGGCACGTGTGTGTGCTATGTCTGGTTTTTATGCTATTCGCCGCACATGGACGTGTTTCCCAGACGATCTTCCAGCTTCCAGAGCCCTGTAAGGTAAGTTTACACTGTAATATTTCGGAAAGTTCATTCAAACTTTCTGAACTATTTACCCCCTTTGACTTTAATGGGTCCATTTTCAGACTTTTTTTAGAAGTTACAAAGTTTTAAAATGGACCGAACTTTCGAAAGTTCGGCCATCTCTATTTTCAGAGAACAATACATTTTTGATGATTTATATCTTTTACTAAAAATAATAACTTAGGGTAATGTGACTTATATACAGCACTGACTTCCTAGTGATCGAGAACCTTACCAAGAAAACACGCTTATACACTTAAACCTACATTAAACCTTGCACAAGAAAAGAAACATTACACCTGAGATGTTTAAGGGCTAGGCCACACTAGCGCGTTTGCGTGTACGTTTTGCGTTCGCGACTGCACCAGCGATTTTTGCTAAAATGGAAATCGCAGGAACGCAAAAATTCCCGCGATTTCCAATGCAAATGCGATTGCGCGGCCATTCACGTTTTGGTAACGCATGCATTCACCATTTTTGGTGCGTTAACGCATGTGTTTCCGTAACGGAAAACGTGAAAATCGCATGTGCAAAATGCACGCGCAAAAGCAAAACACAATCACGTGTGATAACGCTTGCAATTTTGTGCGTGATTCCTGTGCGTTGCAGTGTGGCCTCAGCCTTAGTAAAGAGGTATCATCTTTACAGGACTCTGGTTAATAGAACAAATAGATTTTAACTATGCAGACTAAAGGTTATTTTGTACCTGCAATTCAATACTTCTATTCGCTTAGTATTGGTGATTAGTATCACTTTAACACAATACAGGAAAAAAAGTAATCTTTAAACAACTACAAATGGTTTGTAGATTCTTCAACCCTCAGCTAGTGAAACATACTTCATCTTGAATGGCATGCGTTTTTTTTAAAGAAGGCCTTTAGCCACCAACCTTACAGTAATTAATATACTACTCCTGACTTGAAATGACATTGGAATGACACATAATTTGCCTTTTTAATTTGTTTCTATCCAAGGCTAAGCTAGGTTAGGAATACAGAAAATATCTCTAATTGGACAGCTCCTCACCTTTATCATTTTAATGGATCAATTCTGGGTTATAAATAAGGATACGGTGTGTTTTATTTACAATAGAATAAAAAATAATGAACAATAGAACACAAAACAATGATCTTTCAAAAACAAACAGCATTTTTATATGACAAGATAAAATTACAGTAATTATAGTATAATAATAATTCAGTGAAACTATGTTCAATTAAAAAATATATTGGAGATATCGGGGTAACATTGTTTTGTTATAAGAAAAGAAACAAGTTAAATGTATAATGAACGAGAAAGGATTTCTTGTTATGTGAAAAAATAATAAAGGAAATTATTTAAAGGGGACAAGCTTTTGTAGTAATAGCTGGTTATTGAGTTATAGAATCAATATTAGCAGTTTAGCCCATCCTATCCAAAACCTTTTTAATTTTGAAATCATGTTAAATTGGAATTTCAAAACAGATACTTTTATAGTCTTGATCTTGACTCTGGGTCCCTGGGTCATTTCAGTTGCTCAGTAGAGATCTGAGCATGTTTGGCCCACCCAACCCAACATCCAATCAGTGTAAATTATTTTTAGAAACATTATAAGAAAGTGTGCATCCTGGGAAGAAGAAGGAATGTCACAGAACCTGATATGACAGCTCACAAATTGGCCATAGCAAAGCACAGCAAAGGGGATGAAATCATTCACTTTTCAAAATGAAAAAGAATATGTAGGATAACTATGGAATGTGTAATATAAACAAAAAATGTAAAAATAATTTTCCACCAAACTGACTCTTTAAAGGACATCCATGGGTACCTAATTTGCATCAGTCTTTGATCGTTAATGCATCCAAATAATGGAGATTTAAATTTTGGGTAATGAGGGGAAGTCTATTGAATACAAAAAATCAGCAAGGTAAAAAAACAGTAGAATTCTGCCTAAAAAAGCATTTCAGGGTCCTTTTTCCTTCAAGTAAAACTTCAAGTCCAGTTGATCTAATTGAATACAACAGATATACAATGATCTGGTTGAATGAGAACCTTCACAAGCACTTTTAGAAATAATTTTACCATTGTACATTTTATTGGAAAACTATACTAAAAAAAAACAAATTCAAAATTAATGATAAATACCAAGGAATCCCAACTCGAAGCATTCCCGATGTTGGAAAACTCTGTCTCACTGCTCTGACTGTCCAACACTGCTCCCTGGGTTCATTCTCATTACATGAATGTGCTTTATCTGCAACCAGAGCCAGATATGCTCTGCAATGGACATCCAGGCTTCATTTATAGCCAGTGCCAATGTGCATGTAGACAGCCTTGAGACACTGACAGCAGTGAGCAGAGCAGAAACTTCAGAGGGGGATTTCTTAATGTTGGACAAAGTATACATAGTTCTTTCATTTTTACAAAATACAAGCTTATTATATTATTTTCAACAAAAGAAACTAATCATAATTTAAAATAATAATTTTAGAAAACATGCAAAAGTCTATAATAAAACAGTAGATTTAAAATGGCTTGTACTACAAAACCTTCCTTCTGCCTATCATTATTTAGCTGCTTTTTGCACTTGTTTGTAAGAAATCAGACCGACAACAGAGGGAGAAGTGTACAATATAAGAAAAGTGTCATTTCTAACACCAACAGCCTTAAAGCGTAATTAGGTATAAATTAACAATGCAGGTGCATTTAAGTTAATTAACCCTTCTGTGTGCTAAAGACACTCACTTCTAGAGGAAGAAGTGACCATATAGATACAAACTGTTCTAAAACCTGTTACTGGTTTCTTTTTCATGGAAAACGGTCTTTAGATATATTTTTTGCAATGTCTTCACAAAAATGTAAAAGACGATGATCGTCCTTACAGGGACTTTGCTTCAACTTTATAGCTCTAATTTTTATTTAGAGGTGTCCCAATGACTTCCACAGGTTATAATATAAATAAGAAGCTTGCCTGGCACATACAACTTCCTTTTTTTATCTAAAATTTGTTTCCTGGGTCATGGACAATCCAACTTAATATAGTTCTTTTGCAATGCAGTATGGAGGTTTACACCTTGACCTGTGTGATAATCTGAATTGTAAGGTTCAAATTGGTGCTTTAGAGTAAAACATATATTGAAATATATGAAAATGATGAGTTGTCCCAGAAGACCTTATTGGGCTCAGCAAATACAGTACACACAGAAAAATGTCACATAATAAAAACATTCTTAGACAGCTCAAGATGTTCATATCACTGCAAAAACATTTGTAACATTGTAACAAAATTTTGCAGTTGGAAATTCTGCAAATTTTTTAACAAAACTGAGAAAATATTGTTGTTAGGTGAACCATTTGGTTTAAATTAAAATTTTTGCTTTCAAAATTAAGTGTTGAATAATTGTAAATGTCAATGTCATAACTTCCTCTGCACCATTTACCAGTTTTCTGCGAACCTACAGCATGTAATGTGGTGGGTTTGCCCGGAAAATTGACATTGTTTGAAATTGATAGAGAATGTCCAAATAAATGGGACAGGTAAATAATATCTAAACTTTTCTCCCAGGGCTACAGGTGTCTTGCAGTTAACTCAGTCGTCAGAGGTACTAGAGTTACAGCAACAGATGCTGAGTTCATGTGATAGACAAAAAGCATTGTGAGAGCTATTATTTTTCCTCAAATAAGTGGGGGGTTCACTTTGAAAAGTGATAATTACAAAATTTGACCCAGAGTTTAGTGTTTTGGGACATTCCTTAGTATTTTCTGAAATTCCCAATCATTACCTAAAATTATTCATTATTTTTACAGTATCATCAAAGGACAACACCCCCTCCCATTAATACTTTGGTGGTCTCCAAACAAGTTTCTACCTTTAAAATGAGCCATCAACCATCTCTCTACATGCTGTACAGCCCAAGATATGAAAAAAATCCCTGATCAGATGTTTAGAGATGGACGAACTATTGAAAGTTCGGTCCGTTTTCGAACTTTCGAACTATTGTAAAAGTTCGAAAGTTCGAAAGTTCGAAAACGGACCCATTAAAGTCTATGGGAGGCAAATAGTTTGAAAAGTTCGAGTCAAATACAACTAAAATATTAATGGTAACTTAATCTAAATGGCTGTGGGACCTGGGAAATGGTCTGGGGAGCATGTTCCAATATCCAGGACTTAAGTAAAATCAATTTTACTCTCATGCGCGCTACTTTCGAGCTTTCGCTTTCGAACGTTCGAGGTAACATGGACATTTTACTCGCAGATTCGATACTCGTGTATAGGCTGTAATGGAGACTTTACTCGCAGATTCGATGTTCGCGCCTAGATACCATGTACATTTTACTCGCGGATTCGATACTCGAACGTTCGAAAATTCGATAAATCATCGAAAGTCCGGGAAATATCGAAAGTCCGCGTCCGAGATAGTTCGAGAAGTCCGGGTCCGTTCGAACTTGAACAGTTCGGCTCAAACTCGGGTTCGAGTTCGAGTTCTATGCCATCCCTAGTTAGGGGTTGGGAGGCTCTGAATCTGCAATCACAAATACAAGTTCCTTCTTCTAATCTGTGATTGGCACATGCTCAGTGCAGGAGAAAGCAGAAAAAAACAGGAAGATATCTGGTTTTAAGAGTGACTGAAGGAGGAATTGGGAGGGTCCACCAGGGGCTGCAAGGGGAGGGGCCATGGGGACCCATGAGGAGGAGGAGACACAGGGAAAAGGGACTATCACGGTTTCAGAGCAGGGAGTGCAGGGGATCTGGTGATGCTGCTACCATATCACTCATAAAAATGTAAATGTAAATAAATATGTAAATGTAAATAAATAATTAAAGTAAATTGCAAAAATACTCAGGAAAGCAATTCCTGTAACAGTTTTGGACCACAGTTACACCTTAACTGCTCCCCCTGGGTTTACCTTTATTTGCTAGAAATCTTTACTTGAAGTTCCAATTGCCAGACCATATGTAGCCCCACCTCCTAGGGCTCAATCTCTAGCAGTCCTTGGACAAAAATCAATCAGTGGGTGACAACAGAATGTGAATTGCCTGTGATGTTATTGTTTTGCTAAGAGCACAGGGGGATTGTAAAATACTTACTAAAATAACAAACAAACACAGTAAAATAAAAATTAAAATATATTTACATTATAAAAATCACTTTTAAAGCTTTAATGTTTTTCGAATCTACATATAACCTAATATAATTGTTGCAGTCCTGGTTGACACAATAGGAAAGTCAAAAGAAAATGAACCTACTTAGTAATACAATTGGAAAATAAAAGTATTTTTCATTTGGCATTCACTGCAAATCTAACCTAATAAATGATTTTAAACTGTGTCACTCTTTCCGTTCTTGTACATTTAGCTGGGCTGCATGTCTGGGTGACCTCATTAAACCTCAAGAGCACTGATGCGCTATCAAGACAAGTAGCTCAGTTCAAGAAAATATTCCTTTATTTTTAATAATAGCACAGAAATGTATTCTATTATTCACAACGGCTGCTTAGGTTTAAAACCAAAATATTACATGGAATTCAGGGACACTTTCATTCTAGAAGAAAAAAAGCTGAGCTTTGCAATGTTACTTTAATTCAATGAAGACTTAATAATAATTGTTTAACAATCCTATCAATGATGCTTTATGTTAATTACATTTTTTATGATGAGCTTGCAGATGTAACAGCTGTTATAGTGATTTAGCAAATAATGAGAAGGTATTGGTAACATATTTCTTTGTCATTTTTTTGGGAGAAGCACAGACTGCTGAAAAATATCAATACTTCTAGTTATGTGTTGGTACAACTTCTATGCTTTACTTTGTGATATAATACTGTACATTGTTATTATTGCTTTTGTATATGTTTAAGTCTAACTTGTTGAGAAAAATACACATGCACACCCACTGTGACCATAATACATTATAATATGCAGTGGTGCAGCTAGTCACCTAGCTATACTTTAGAATACAAACTCGGCTGCACCAATTAATTATGCCACTTATCAAATGGTTTTAAAAGAATAAATCAACATGTTCATTAGGGTAAAACTATCAAATTTACAGTGACTGCTGGGTGGTGTATAATATCTGTGTGTGTATGTGTGTTTGTGGGGGGAGTCAGGGCTCCCCTGACCTTGCACCCCATTTTATTCTGGTGCCTACACTACTTGATAGTATGCAAAGTAGATAGTTGACAGTTATGCAGCTTTTTTTTTGCAGTGCTCACTACCTGTGTATACAGTGGCTTATTATTTTGTGATACATGTTAAATCTTTTTTGACCATGTCATGCAGTTGATCAATTTGAGTTGACTGAATAATATACCATCTTTATTGTGATGCATTTAAAGGGCATGTTCACCCTTAAAACAAAAATGGCCTTTACTTGCGCTCAATCCATTGATATATTCAGCATATTATTAGATGTAACCAATATAAAGTAAAATTATTGCCTCCATGCTGGCATTACAACCAATGACTGACAGCTGATTCCCCTGCTTCCTCCTCTGCACATGCTCAAGCTTATAAAAAGCTCATTGAGCAGAGGAAGGAGGAAGATAAAGTTCCCAAGTTTCAGGAATAAAATAATCCTCCCGCATCCAAAACTATCAATGCTAAAAAAATAAAATAGAAAACTGTGTAGAAACCCAAAGAATTTGAATGAAATTAAAAAACTGCAACATTTAAAATGTATATATTTTATATGTATACACAATATACATATAGTATATAGAATGTATATATTTAAAATCCCAAGTGCAACATTTAGATGTATATATTTGCTTTTATATTTCTCTTACATTTATTTGCCACATTTACAAGTATACATATTGCATATTTTAACATTTGGATTAAATGTTTATTAGTTTGTTTATTGCATGAAAGCTTTAGTAAGTAATCATTTCCCTACAGCCCATTTTCCCTTTGGATTTCCATACCCAAAGCTGTTGTCCAACACATGTCCTCAAGGAAACTGTCCATCATAGGACATGAACTTGGCCGATGGCCATAGAGACAGATGGCTAGTTTATACTAGTTGATATGTAAAACCAACTTTTCTTCATGTTTTCTGCACTGGGCCATGTTGCACGCAAAGAAGAGTTAATGATATGTCTATCGTTTCATATTATTCTTTTAAGACAATGTACATTATCATGTTTGTGCTTTTCGTTCTTCTAATTGCAGGAGAATCTGAATTATTAATAAACTTAAAACACGAATGCAGAACCCTGATTTAATATTTAGAATGATCTTTTGCCCTTGTTATCTGAATAAAATAATAGGGAATTGGTGTGTGTTGCCAGCACAGTTTAGATAACCTGAAAATGTTTTCATGCAGAACGTAAATAGAGAAAAGATTGTGTGCACAGATGGATCCAATCCCTTGTGTTATGTGCCTGTATGGCTCTTCCCATTAACAGTCCCTGATGCCACGATTCACCAAGTGATCAAGGAAGTCATTTCCTTTACCTTTACAATGACCTTGATGCATAGACTCAATTATCTCAATGACCAACAGTAGGCAATGTAATTTATTTTCTAACTGCAGTGCAGATAGTTGCAACATTTTTTGTAGAATCTTTCTGTTTCTGACAAAGAAAAAGCTTTATCTAAGTAATTTATTACGTTCAGACACAGGAGCAATTTTATATTTCTATTTCATTATAAGTAGTATCTGCTGGTATATCACATAGGAAGCACTGACAACAGAATCATTTTGTTCTAAGTTATTGATCAACACATATAATAATTTAATGTGTATTGACAGGAAATCAAACAAGTTGAAATGTGGTCAAACCATACTTGAGAAATTCCCCTTGTTATGCTGGCTTACAACTGACCTAATATATATACAGTATATAACAAAGTAGAGCCACAACAGGTGCACTCACAGATCTTGGAAATCACCTTATTGTGTGAACTTAGACGTTACAATCAGTGGTCCAAATGCATTGATCATCTAAGTTCACACAAGAGGGTGATTTCCAAGACCCGTGAGTGCACCTGTTGAATTCTACTTTGTTATATTATTAGATTTCCAGTGGGCTTGGTTGTGTGTTTATATATCTAAAGGTATATGATCACGTGAATGAAAAGCCTTCCAACCATGTCAAGGTAAATCCAGTCTGGAAGGTCCAAACTTCTAACCTTTTTACTTCAATTACCATTAGCAAACATTTGCATTTCTCATAGTTGTGCACTGGATCCATATAACAGGCTTTCTCACTTCCCCCCAGCCCTTTGGCTTTTTAAAATGAGGGAAGAGGCCATTCATCCAGTGCTTTATATTTAAGACATAGGGCCTCCCATAAAAGGGGCGTGTTGGGGGTGCTATTACCATATGGAAGCTTGACCAGTCCTCCTAATAAATACATACAATACATACAACCTGTTCAAGCTTCCACGTAAAATTTGTAAATTAAAGATTGTTAAGCTGATCGTAAATTGACAATCGTTTTTTACTGATTGTTAAAGGCGTGGTATCACTAAAAAGCAATACCGTGCCTTTATAAAGGTACAGAGAGCCGCTATTGCACTCTATTGCCAATAGCGCTCCCTGTGCATTGTGAATCTTTAAATGACAGCTGTCTGCTGAAGAGCAGATATCAGCCTGGTACATTGGTTTGGGGCATTTGTACACCCAGTTTTTGTGCACCACCGCAACTATATTATTTGTGTCTTAATGCCGCACTAACCCTTGGTACATTGGTTAACCTGGCTGTAAGACACAAACAGCCGATAACAGCTCTCCATTCATAGTCCCATTAATGTTTTGCCCATTTATGACATCAAATAGTTATGTTCAGTACATGTTTTAATGTAAAGGATATATGCATATTTCCACTGTATTTATGTGAGATGTTATAGTCTTGTCTCATGAATAATTAAAGGTTATTTGCAATATAATTTTTTGTTCCTTAAATTAACATTCTATGCTGAATATGATTTGTGGAATGAGCAATGATTGGGGAGGCCACAGGGGGAGCTTCAGTAGAATAAAGGAAGATTTAATCTATCATTAATGATAAATTGTTATTTCAAAAGAGGAAAATGGATCTAAAATTACTATTACTGTATATAATTTATTAATCTACACTGATTGTCATAGATTAGTCCTACAGATATATTAAAAAGAAATTACCTCCCAGATACATCTACTACTGATAAAGATACAAATGTCTTTAAATACACCTCAAGCATATTGATTAATTAATAATTATCACCTACCTCTTCAATGACCTATCAGTTATTTCCTATTTCTATTCTAAAAGAATCTTGTTTAGAATCCCAATTCTCTTAATGGTTTCTTTACACATAAACTTTCAATCTTGGCTGCCTGACATGAACTAACCAGTTATAACTATATTCCAGTGAACCATGATTCTTTAAAACCCACCAACTCCAGTTGTTCTCAAAGATGTTCAGAATTCAGAAAGGTTATTACCTAAACTATGTCCTTTGTAAAAAAAAAACACACAGCTTTTAAAGACAATTTTACTTTTCCTTGAAACTGCTACTGATTTTTACAAGTAATGGACCCGAACCCGGGCTGAACAAACTCGACCTATCTGAACTCAAACTAGTTCGGGTTTTCCAAACTTGCAGGCTTATCTTCGACAATTATGGAAAAATTTTATAATTATTGAATTGTTGAATCGGTACACCTTCGAATGTAACATTCAAATTTAGTAACCCTCCAATGTAGCCTTCGATTTAAATAACCTCGAATGTAGCCTTCGATTTCAGTAACCCTCGAATGTAATGGTGGATTTTGGTAACCCTTGAATGTATCGTTCGGTAACTTTCGAATGCAGCGGTCGATTTCGGTAACTCTCAAATGTAGCAGTTGATTTTGGTAACCCTCGAAACGTAGCGCCCTATTTCGGTAACCCTTCAATGTAGTGTTCTATTTCGGTAACCCTCGAATGTAGTGGCCAATTTTGGTAACTATCAAATGTAGCCTTTGATTTTGGTAACCCTTGAATGTATCGTTCAATAAACCTCAAATGTAGTGATTGATTCCCCAGGCCATTTCCCAAGTGCCACAGCCATTTACAGTAAGTTACCATTGCTATTTTAACTGTAATTTATCTGAACTTTTTGAACTATTTCCTCCCATTGACTTTAATGGGTTTGTTAAAGAATTTCAGGAAGATTTTCGTCCATCTCTAATTCTTACTAAGGATCTATACTTTGTGTTGCTGTTACTTGAGTATAAATATCCGCCTCTCAACTTTGCACTTGACAACCCTTACAATAGGATAGGAGCACTTTTTCTTTTAAACATGGCTTATTATTTCACAGACATTGATATCAAATCCAGCATCTTGTTTCTTTAAACAAGTATTGAAGTGCCTGATAAAAGACATTCTCTTTACAGTCATGCACATTTTTTAATGCAGATATAGATGATGTTACCAGGCCAACAGATAGTAATTCCTACATCATTTACATCATTGTCAGCCAGATCATTAGTACCAATATGTACAACATCTACATCTTCACTCTAAATAGTAAACTACAATCTTAACAGAGTGCTGTCTGTGTCTTTTTACTTTAGCTCCAAGCAGACATCTGCCTCCTCTATGTTCATTATAAACAATTCCAAACTAACATATCACTCAGTATAGAGAACATATGAAGTTTTTTCTACTTTTTCACATTTATTAATCTACTTTCAGAAAGAGTCTCCATTGGCTTACTTGTTCAACTTCTTCATTTTATGTGTTTTATTTCTTCTAATACATGTTTTCAGTTAAAGTAAACAAAAAAAAACCTTATTATCAACCAATTATTCCTGTATCTTATAGTCATTTAAGAAATGAACTGCAGTAACCAAGTAAAAAGCTAACTTCTAATTGGTTGCTGCAAGAAATCAACTTGACTCCTTTGCACAATTTCGGAAAGATTTTACCCTATTGTAAATTATAAGATTTGTATGCAGGCCATTAACCATTAACCATTATAGTGCAGGCCATAGAACTCTATAGTACAGGTCATGGAATTCTAATATACTTACCACAGTAAATGGGGTTTCATTATTTCTTAGACTACACAAGTTAAGACCAGTAATTTATCACCGGATGCATAATTAAGCACCAGCAGGTGAAATCAATAAATATATTTTAGAAGCTATCAGGCTTATTTAATAAAATGTGCAAATAATGATATTTTGCATAGCCAATTGTATGATTCCTTTTTCTGGCCCACTGCGGCAAAACATTTGCTAACATCTTGCACCCCCTAATAAATAAGTCCCAACATTGCACATAATATTTATCCATTGTGCATAAACTGTATTTCCAAAACTTTATCACCAAGCACATTAATGAATTCAGAACATTTGTTAATAAAGTAAAGTAGTTAATAAAGGTTTTAGTTTACTGATGGTGGTCCTCTATATTTTTATTTATTGTTCCTTGTTTTTTAAGGCATATACATTTTTAAAGCATATGGGAGTACATTATTTCTTAGTTTATACAAGTTTGAATCAGTCTTTGCCACAGACTGCAGAACATTGCTCCAGTTATTTTAGGTGACATCACTAAATATTGATTTCAAGTTTGCCTTTAATTATAAATAAAAATCCAAAACAGGATCCCAAGTACTTTCATGATTTTAGCACATTGTTTGAATGATTACATAGAAGATAATACTGATGATGGTTAACTTCTCTCAATAGTTTTACTGTATTTTCAATCTTACATTTACCATTCTTAGCCTGACATATACTGTTCTACAGAATTTGAGAATCTTAACCAAAAAATTAATCTTTCCTGAAGCTTTGAGTAAGAAGGTATATTGTGCCTCTGCTGAATACTGGGTACTTTTTCTTGAGCAAGTCACATATTACAGTGCAGTGTTTCTCAACCTATTTATCTGTAGGGAACCATCGAAACAATTTTTGTGTCTCGGTGACACAAGGATTTTTTTAAACTGCACAGTGTGGCCAGTAGTGAGTTAAATTTTAGTTTGGGGGTGGACATGCCCTTTAAGTGATCAAAATTTGCTTGGTGTAGGAATGTTCCAATAGTGGCATGACTCTTTAGTGGGACTTGTACTTAGCCATAAGCTCACTAGCACAATCCCATATTTCCACATGTACCTTAATTACCTATTAATAAATCAGTAAATTATTTTGAATAGAAATGCAGCACAATAGCATTTTAGCACTGGGAAGATTGAAATGTGTCCAATCACGTAGAAAGGCATGTGGTACATTGTTAGCTGATTATTTCTGGGTTGTAAGTCAGGAAACAAATTATTTGGCCTAAAGATTTCCTCTTATAAAAAAAAAAGGTAATGATTAAATAATTACAGTAAAAAATGCTTACTATCACGCATCATCACTAACCATGTGAAATTAATGAAGGCTAATGAAACTCCTGCGCTATTGACCTTACAGGCCCTGGCATCTCATATAAATATCATTATAAAGCAAGGTGACCAATAATAATGTCTGGGCAAAATGCAGTTTAAATATGCAGGATCTCATCCATTGTTGCTAAGGAACTTTCTTTTTCCATTACGCTCTACTGCAGGGGCTGAATATTATAGGACAAGGTGACAGATTGTAAAGAAACCATTTGAGAATTAGTGACCGACTATAGTGTCTCAAGGGCTCTAATCTTGTGGCCCACTAGCTACTGTGAACTACAAAATCCTCTGCTAACAGTGTCATAGGTTTCTATCACAATATTTATAGAAATATTCAATAGAATTTAATATCCATGCAATATCCAAGCATTATGCCAAATTTCTACTTGTTAAAACGTTTTTACAACAAGGATAAATTCAAGCAATTCCCAAATTAAAAAAAAAATTAAACAGAAAAACAAGAACAAGAAACCTAAGAAACAGAAATCAGTAAATTTTCCTTATAATGCCGACATTTTGCTTAATTTATTTCTTTTGGCATTTTAATTGGTCTGAAAACCTTTTTGCAATGGTTACATCATGATTCAAATTAATTTGCTCTGATTCCAGCATGATTCAGATTTACATTGACAGGGATTCATTCAATAGATGTGAATCCTAATCATGTTTTGTCTAATTACAATGCAATTTAAATAAATGCTGATTAGCTAATTACTAGACATACATATAGCCTGGTTGTTTGACCGCACCATTTTACCATAAGAAAAAAAACCCTGGTTACTTTACTGGGTTTCCTGAAAAAATTACCAGGAAACACAAATGTTTTACACTATTGTACCATTACAAACATAGTTTTCTCCCGCATTCCCATCAAATGACTTAAAGGGTTTCTCCACTTACAAAAGAGCCTTAGATTTATCCAGTTTAATTGAAGAAATGAAGGTAAAGGAATTATGTCTTACCCCCCCCGTTCTTCAATTAAATCATCAGGAGCAGGAAAGGGACAGAGAGTACTTATCCTGTTCCTATGACAGGTCAACAGAGCTTGCACTTTATACACATGCACATACAGTGCAGGCTCCATCGGTACCTGTCAGGGAAGCTGCTAGAGGAGTGAGATTGCATGTAAATCAATTTCCTGCCTGCTCCTGATCATTTAATTGAAGAATGGGAGGTAATACATAGTTCCTTTACCTCCTGTTCTTCAATTAAACTAAATAAATCTAAGGCACTTTTGTGAGTGAAGATTCCCTTTAAGGTTTTACTTGTGGGTGCTGCTATTGCACTTTGGTGTATAGTATAGTGTATAGTATATAGCTACCAGAGATTAAGTTTATAGTGCACACCAGTCTTGAAGAAATAGTGAGGTTTTGGCATCTAACATACACCTTAATTAGACAACACTAACATTACATTTTAAATGGTAGAATGGAGCAGCCATTGGACTGGTAATAATAGATATTAGCATTCTAATGGGCAATTTAGCCTATTAGCAGCTAGGGAGGTTTGAAAATACAGATTGGGATATTTTAAATATACGCAGCCCATAAAAAATGTCATGGTTTATTCTCTGTGAACTTATCAATCTTCTTAAGTGAATAGTTTTCAAAAAAAGTGTGTAAAGGATTAAAGGAGAACCAAACCCAATACATCTCACTTCAGGTAATGGCAATAATGTAAATGGAAAAAACGGACAAAATCTCTGTGTGCACGTGCACAGTATGGCCATGCCTCATGGCCTTAGTCGCATGATTCCTTGCATTATCTGGACTGTAACAGGATTGTTACTATCATGGGCGTGACGCACTGTAACAAGTTCTTGCCGTTGTTTAGGACTTGACTATGTGCAAAATGTGTGATACTGGAATTCTGGGAAATAAAGCACAAACCTTGTTAGTTTGGTCAATTCCCTAACATCATTCAAACGAGAGGTAAGACACAGATTAGTGCTTTTATGTCAAGGGATTCTGCCTTCTGAGGCTTTAGTTCTCCTTTAATTAAAGATACAGCAGCAAGAGGCTATCATCTATTATATATTGGCTAACATGCAAAAAAACTTTTAAACAAAAATAAAACATCTATAATGCTGTTGTTATTTATTTTTAAGGATGAAACAACGCTGAATGAATTTTCATAAACTATTCTAAAAATAAAGGAAAAACAGTATCTAACAGAAAAAAACAGAGAACAATGAAACGTTTTCTTTAATGGATAATAAGAACATCTGTTCTTTCTGGATCATTACCAACTTTGTTTTTCAGGTTCCTTCCAAAAACGGTGAAAATGTTAATACATTAATTAGATGCAACATGAAGGATATAGATTTGCTATTTTCCAAAATTGTTCCATATATCTGCATACTAAAAAGGTGTAGACATCAATAAACATTGAATTAAGTTGTAATCCTTATTGATGTTTCCAAGATGTAACAGATGAAATATTGAAATATATTTCTAAAAGTCAAAGGTCCCAGCTCCAGGTGACATTATCAGGAGATGGACAGACTGGGTTAATCTCTGCTCCCCCTTTCTTCTTCACACAGATGTCCCTCCTTGTATTCATATTGAGTTACTATGCTATAGTGAGCTATTAATCAATTCTCTATTGTGCTCCCACTTGCCACCCCAGTGGCCCTATAATGATGTGCAATGATGAAGCAACCAATTCATGCTAGATGCAATTGTAAGCAATTCATGCAAGAGATTCTAAATATGACCACAGTTCCTTGCCATAGAATGCAAGGAGCTGTCATTTTATTAATATATAGATACATATAAAACACAGGTATAGTTGCAGAGGATTAGTGGCATAGAAAACATTAAATTAAACATAAAAAAACCCAGGAACTGCTGTTGCAGACAGCTTTGCCAGTTAAGAAAAGACACAGTAACATTTCACAAAGTATATCTGTTGTATTCAATTAGATCAACTGGACTTGAAGTTTAGTTCTTGAAGACGTTTCGCTAGTCATCTGACTGGCTTTCTCAATTCAGAATGAATTGGCAATTATGTACCCTGGAAAATCCCAATTAGCATATCAAAGCCAAGTGTTAAGGGTGTGATTGGATAGTGGCCAGAGTAAGGTGTCAAAACAGCATTGTACATGGCAGACAGTTGGTGTTGAACCCCCCCACCTCTATTTAGGCTTGGTTTCTTTATTTTCACATAAATAAATTACTTTCATTTAAGTAATACACAAATAATTATCATTTATACTACCAGAGTACATCCTGAAATAACATTAACACAACTATGCTTGTGAAGGTTCTCATTCATCCATTCATCATGGTATATCTGTTGCATTCAGTTAGATCAACTAGACTTAAAGTTTAGTTCTTGAAGACATAGTCATCTGACTGGCTTTCTCAAATCAGAATGACTTGTACAAGAATCTGTTGGCAATTATGTACCCTGGAAAGTCCCAATTAGCATATCACAGACAGGTGTTAGGGACTGTCTGAATGCAAGGCATTGGGAATTGCCCAGGGTAAGCTGTCAAAACATCATTATACATGGCAGAGAGTTGGTGTCAAACACAACACAACTACTAATGTATAATAGTTTACTACATAACCTGCACAAATATGACTGACAGTATTGTGCAATACTTAAGATGATACAAATGAGGGCTGTCCAGTGTAATGAACGGCCGGACGGCCAGGGTACTTACAAGTACGCTTTAGGAGGAGACGGATAGTCTGGAAAATGCAGGACACAGAGGCTGCGGGGAACAGAAGGCTGGATTCTGGAACAAGGTGCTGCTGGGAACTGTAGGCAGGTTACTGGAACGAGGTGCTGCTGGGAACTGTAGGCTGGGAACTGGAACGAGGTGCTGCTGGGAACTGTAGGCTGGGAACTGGAACAAGGTGCTGCTGGGAACTGTAGGCTGGATGCTGGAACAAGGTGCTGCTGGGAACTGTAGGCTGAATACTGGAACAAGGAGCTGCTGGGAACTGTAGGCTGGATGCTGGAACAAGGTGCTGCTGGGAACTGTAGGCTGAATACTGGAACAAGGTGCTGCTGGGAACCGTAGGCTGAATACTGGAACAAGCAAGGTAAGGCACAGGAACAGGCTAGGTAAGTGGTCACAGGAGCAGGCAAGGTAGGTAGTCTCTGGAGCAGGAAAGGTAAGTAGTTGGAGCAGGAGAGGAGCAGGATCCAAGGCAGGTGAGTACAAGGAGCCAGGGGTAGCTAACGCTACTATTGGGCACCGGGTCCAGGAGGACGCCGGCTTTTGAATTCTCGTGCCGCCTGGCGTGTCGACGTCATGATGTCTACGAAGACGCCCACCCGGAAGGGCAGTGTGGTGCGGGACTGGAGTGGCAGGTAAGTTCGTGACAGTACCTTACGGGGGGCCACAGGACCCAACGGGCCAGGTTTCCCTGGAAAAATCCTGTGGAAAGCTCTGACTAGACGAGGAGCGTGCAAATCTGAATGTTTAATCCAAGCTCTTTCTTCCAGACCAAAACCTTTCCAGTGGACCAAATACTGAAGAGACCTCCTCAAGAATCTAGAGTCCAAGATCTTCTCGACCTCAAACTCCTGCTGACCATCAACAGAAATTGGAATGGGAGTTAGTAAAGATGTGGAATACTGATTAGAGCATACTGGCTTGATGAGGGAAATATGAAACACGTTAGGAATCCGCATGCTGGAAGGAAGTTGGAGGCGAACAGCCACTGGACCGACTAATTCCAGGATAGGAAAAGGACCAATAAATTTAGGTCCCAGTTTGGAGGAAGGAACCCGTAGGTTAATATGAGCAGAGGAGAGCCACACTTTATCTCCAACCGAATAAGCTGGGGGTTCTCTTCATCTCCTATCTGCTAAAGTTTTTTGTACCAAAGTAGATTTCTGAAGGCTGATTTCCGTAGCATGCCAGATAGCGATCATCTGGGCCGCAGAGTCATTGGCAGCGGGTACTTGTGTGAAAAGAAAATCTTGAGGAAAACATCTAGGATTCATCCCAAAGACACATAAAAAAGGAGATTTCCTAGTAGAAGCATGAGGTGAATTGTTATGGGCAAACTCAGCCCAAGGCAGAAGGTCAGCCCAATCATCCTGAGTATAGGAAATGTAACAACGAAGATATTGTTCCAAAGACTGGTTAGTGCGTTCAGTAGCCCCGTTGGACTGTGGGTGGTAAGCCAAAGAAAATTGTAACTTGATGTTCATGGATTTACAAAGTGCTCTCCAAAATTTGGAAAGAAATTGAGTATCTCTGTCAGATACTATTTCAGAAGGGAGTCCATGAAAGCGGAAGATATGTGAAACAAATAGTTGAGCTAACTCCGTTGAAGATGGTAGTTTGGGGAGGGGAACAAAATGGGCCATTTTGCTGAAGCGGTCTACTGTCTTGGAAGGCGGAAGTTCCACAATAAAGTCCATGGATAGATGGGTCCAAGGTCTGGACGGATTGGGGAGGGGTTGAAGAAGACCACAGGGGAGGGTTCTAGAAGATTTGGATTGAGCACAGCTGCTACACACTTGAATAAAGTCTTTAACGTCTTTTTCTCATTTTGGGCCACCAAAGGGAACGGGCAAGAATAGTAAAAGTTTTGTTAACACCGGGATGCCCGGCTTGCTTGGAACCGTGAGTATGAAGAGGGATAGTTTTCCGAAGTGAAACAGGAACAAAGATTTTGCCAGAGGGTGTGTCTGGAGGAGCAGAATCTTGTGCGGCTTAAATCTTGGAACAGAGTTTAGGAGATATAGAGGCCAAGATTTTAGTGGTTGGGATAATGGAGCCCTTATCTTGATTAATACAGTCGGAAGCCACAAATTATCTGGAAAGGGCGTCAGCTTTTTTGTTTTTGGAACCAGGTTGATAAGTGATAACAAAGTTGAATCGGGAAAAGAATAAGGACCACCGTGCTTGACGGGGATTTAACCTTTTAAGATTCTGGATGTATTCGAGGTTCTTATGGTCAGTAAGGATGGTGATAGGTACAGAGATGCCTTCCAATAGATGACGCCACTCCTCGAGGGCCAGCTTGATGGCAAGAAGTTCCCTATTCCCGACATCATAGTTCCGCTCGTTGGGTAGAAACTTCTTAGAAAAATAAGCACAGGGATGGAGTTTCCTTTTAGTGCCTTGTCTTTGGGAAAGGATGGCTCCTGCGCCCAAGTCCGAGGCATCAACTTTGATGTAGAAGGGAAGACTAGGATCTGGATGTACTAGAACAGGTGCATCAGCAAAGGCTTCCTTAAGTCGTTTGAAGGCTTCAAGGGCTGCAGGGGTCCATGAATGAGGCTTACCACCTTTACTGATGAGGGCTAATATCGGAGAAATTATAGAAGAGAACCCTTGAATGAATTGTCTGTAATAATTGACCAATCTTGGATGGCCGAAACTTTCACAGGATCCATCAGGAAACCTTGCGCAGATACGATGTAGCCCAGAAAGGGTACTTGCGAACACTCAAACAGACATTTTTCCAGTTTGGCATATAGGCTATTCTCTCTCAGACGTAGTAACACCTGTTTAACATGGAGGCGGTGCGAGGGTAGATCTTGAGAAAAGACTAAAATGTCATCGAGATATACGACTATAGAGATTCCCAACATATCCCGGAAAATGTCATTCACGAATTCTTGGAACACCGCTGGAGCATTACAAAGGCCAAAGGGCATTACGAGATATTCGTAGTGACCGTCCCTAGTGTTAATGGCTGTTTTCCACTCGTCACCCTTGCGTATACGGATCAGATTGTATGCCCCCCGAAGATCCAGTTTGGTAAATATTTTAGCCCCTTTTATCTGGTCAAACAGTTCAGAGATGAGAGGAAGAGGATACCGATTTTTTATTGTGATTTTATTTAAACCACGGTAATCAATGCAGGGTCGTAAACCTCCGTCTTTTTTTTCAACAAAAAAGAACCCAGCTCCAGCAGGGGAAGAGGAAGGTAGTATGAAACCCCTAGACAAATGTTCAGTAATGTATTCTTTCATGGCTAGATTTTCAGAGGGAGACAGTGGGTATGTGCCTCCCCGAGGAGGCATAGTACCTGAGAGAAGATCGATGGGGCAGGCCTAGGAAAGGTCTTAGGGAAGCTGGAATGAGCTGCAGACCTTTCTGCCTGCCGTTCGTGGAAGTGGGTATCAATCTGGATGCATAGCGTAATCAAGTCTTCCAATGGGACAGGTAACTCTCTAGATACTAATTCATCCTTGAGGCGATCAGAGAGTCCCTGCCAAAAGGCTATATATATATATATATATATATATATATATATATATATCCAACAGTTTCCTTTATATCACCACTATGTGAGCCGATCACCTGGGTGCTGCTGTCTAAACTTGTATAAGACAGATGGATATGATCCACGGAGCACACCTCCGGATTTAAGTATAAATGCTTTATTAGGTACATGGTACCGCGTCTTATCTACACCTTTCAAAATGTCCGAAACGTGTAGATAAGATGCGGATGTGGTGCCATGCACCCAATAAAGCATTTATAATTTAAATCCTGTGGAGCGCTCCATGGATCATATCCAGCTGTCATGTATATATAATATTATCCCACTCCAAAGAAGCCTTAAGAAGCCTTAAAACTGGTTGGTTTATTCCAATTTATCTGTCCAGACACTACCCTGATATGTAACTCACACATCAAGCTTTCCATTGTTTTTCTACCCAGCATACATTCCATGTATATTTCATAGTTGCAATCCTACTCCCTCCCTTCCTAGCTATTATAGATGCCTGAAATTCATGAAGTATGTTTCGTTTCTGAACTATAGAACTTCAATAAAAATTCTAAATTTCTATAGTTCGGAAACTAACCCATTAAAGGGCATCTATAGTGAGGAAAGATTTCTATGCAGCACTCCTGCTTAAGCTGTCAGTCAAATCCACTAATAGCATGTTGTTGTAGTGTGTAGGTTTACACAAATTTTACAGCAAGTCTCCCAGTGGCTCCTTCCTGCTCACTATAATACTTGGCAAATACTAGGTTAAAAAAAGAAGCTTGCCTGCCAAAGGGAAATCGGACTACAGTGATAAGGCAGGACTTGGTCTCTCCTCATCCCCTCTCATTTGTTATGTTGCAAGTATTTCCAGAACAGAGACATTTGCTCTCTACAGGCTTACATACCAAGGTTTTTTTTGTTTTTTTTTATAAATGTTAAAGGGATGTGTAGGAGAATTAATGCGCATGAGCGGCAAGCTTGGTTCACAGCCGGTCTAAATGAACAGGGAATGACCAGAGAGGGGAGGGGGAGTGGGGAGCTCTGCAGTAAATCAGACTGTGTGCAAACAAGGAGCCACAGAGGAAGGTGGGAATAAGGTAGCATACACTAACCTTTTTTTTATGTCTGGATTGGAGCAATGTATACATTTTACTATACATGCCCTTTAAGGTCAATGAGGAGAATTAGTTTAAAAAGTTTGGATTAAATACAGATAAAATAGCAATGGTCACTTACTGTAAATGGCTGTGGCACCTGGGATATGGACTGGGGAACATGTTTAAACAGTAACTTTCCCCACAATCGGGCAATTGTCGTGTTTCTGCATGCTACATTCAAAGGTTATCGCCAGTATGAGGATTACCAAAGATATATTTGAGGGTTACAGAAAATGTAACAATACATTAGAGATGGTTACCAAATTGGAACGATACATTTGAGGGTTACCAAATGATATAATCAAGAATACATTTGAAACGGTACATTCTAAGACTATGGCCGCAATCCAGGGTTAATGACCAGTAGGCAAGTTGGATAATTATTGAGAATACGTCAGCAGGTTTGGAAAACTGAACAAGTTTGTAGTTTGGAAAGTTCTAGAAGTTTGAGTTCGTCCGAACTATTAAAGTTCCATCTCTACTAGCTTTGCCACTATTTTACTTCTTGGAGATGGTTGGATTGATTTTATATGCTCATGAACTCTCAGATATTTTTAACTATTCGGGATGAGGAAGCAATAAAAGAGGGACATGTTGAGTAATCTTGGGATAACTAAGGTTAAGGCAAACACAGTTTAATATACAAATATTTTTTTTTTTATTTAACTAGTATCTTTTCTATAAAAGAGTTCTACAAAAAGGTTATTGTATTTCCCTGCCATACAAAACACTGCCAGTGAACCCACAATGTTACAGTAATTGGAGTTTACGGATCAGTCTTTGGTCCCTCTGGTTGGTCTCTGTCTTTCTCAGGGGGATAAAGGTCATGTGAAGGTGAGAAGCTGTAAATTGAGAGCTCAGATTTCACAACAGCACAAGATAAAAATGGCTAAAGTGGACATTTCTAGTGCTTCATATGAACAATCACCATATTACCAATCATTTCAAATAATTGGGTTTTATGGTCTCATGTTTGCAACTGTGGGGTTCGTGGCAATGACATTTCATAAAGGGACACTAAACCATCCTACTGATGTTTCTTGCAAATGTACGGTATCTATTATTCACAGGGAGGTGAGATTGCTTATTCCTACCTCCCTGTAAATAATAGAATGCCTGGGTAACAGAGTTTAATTTACCTACCGGCGCTCCTCTCATGGCCTCTCCCCAGTTAACAGGCACGCGGTCCGGATCCTGCTCCTGTCTTTAACATTGGCATGAATGTGCAAAGGATAGGAGCACGCTATCTGCTGGAGAGATGCTGCAAGTGGAGCTCCGGTAGGTAACTTGAAGGATAAGTACACTGTAATAGCAAGTTAAGTTTAAGTTGCTGACATCTTGGATGTGATGTGAAGACTGTTTAGCTCCTCCCCTCTGAGACTTGCTGGATTCCCCTTCTTCATAAGCCATCAAAAGCAGCGATCATATGGTCCGTCTGCATGCCGCGTATGTGCACGTGACGTCATTGCGCCACGCCATGCTGTACAAAGAACGATCCCTGCTTTTGGAGGCTTATGAAGAAGGAGATCCAGCAAGTCTCAGAGGGGAGGAGATAAACAGTCTTCACATCACATCCAAGATGTCAGCAACTTTAGACCAGTAAAGGTAGGCTCAGGAGGGACCTAGGGGGAAAAAAAGGGGAAAGGTTTTTAACAGCTGCTGCTTCCAATTTAACGTTACTTGCTATTACAGTGTACTTATCCTTTAAACTCTGGTACCTGGGCATTCTATTACTCACAGGGAGGTGGGAATAAGCGATCTTACCTCCCTGAAAACAATGGATACATTTGCAAGGAACATGTATTGGATGGTTTAGTGTCCCTTTAAAGAGTTGTTCACATGTGTCTCATATTTAAATTTACCAAGACATTTGGATTTAGAAACAAATAATACCTCTAAATATAGACTAAATATATTATGTCTTTTTCCTGTTAACTTATTCTTGAAACAAACGTAAAGTCTCCGAACAGTCTAAGATATCGCTTCTCCTTTAACCTTTCTGTCCAAGTATTTAGGAAAGGCGGCAATCTATCAGTTTGGTTAAAATATCGCCTCATATGCCTTAAGCTAGGTACACACATTACCGATAAGTGTCGGTACCAATGTTAATGTGTGTACTAGAGAAAACTCGCTAGTTTTGTTCCGTTTTTGGATTCCCGGATCTCAGGAAAATCCCGAAGATCCGAAAATCTAAAACCGGAATGAATTTTTTAGAATTTCGAATGTATGCAGCTATTTTTGCTAATTTTCGAAAATAGCCTTGAACGTTCGAAAATTCTCGAAAATACGATCGGAGACCATTTTCGAGTTTCCAATTGTATTTTCAAGGATTTTCAAACATTTTGTGCTATTTTCGAAAATTTTCGAAAATAGTCCGTACATTTGAAAATTATCTGAAGTTCTGAAATCCGGGTGATCCGTCCAGATTCAGACAGATCATTCGGATTTCAGAACCGAGGAGTTTTGTGTAGGATGCAGGTTCATGTCGGACCCGGATCCCATCTCTAGTGTGTACATGCGAAACAACTGTTTCTGATGCTGATAAACTTTCAGTGCTGGCAACAGTGCAGATAAAGGTCTTAGAAAATAACAGAACGAAACGTTGCTTATGATTTGCACGGTTTGAATATACAGGTTTTAAAAGACCCAGAAGTGCTCCATGTTATATTTACAAAATATACAAATAGTAGAAGGGGACACCACACTGCAATTCCAAGCAAGTGTATTTTATTAGTGCGACATGTTTCGAACTACATGAGTTCTTTTTCAAGCCTTGAGAAAACATGTTGCACTAATAAAATACACTTGCTTGGAATTGCAGTGTGGTGCCCCTTCTACTATTTGTATATTTTGTGGCTAATTGGACCGTGTAGGTGTGAAGCGGCCAGAAGGTGTGGACCCCTAATTACCTGACCAGGGGTGCAAACGATGATTTAACTGATCCATGTTATATTTACACTGTTATTCTAGAATCATTTATGTACAAGTGCAGGTTGGCAAAAAGTATAATACATGCAAGCAGAACAGAATAGAATACTAATGCACTCTAGTATTCTATATTGTTTGTACAGTATATATAGTATATGTATATGTATACATGTACAACCTAAAAGGAACTTACAGAATATACATTGCTGCCATCAGCACTGCCTTAAATTAAAATAATATTGCCAGGGCATTTTAACAGCTTTATATTCTATATGGCTCTTCTTTCTCATCTGCGTTTAATTAAAGAAAACTTCATCCACTAATATTTACAGCTTGAGTAGAAATAAACGCTGACAACTACTCACACTATACAAACCCCCGATTCATGGATTTTCTGCAGAGCAGCACAAAGGCATTGGAGTTTGAAATATAGCAGGGACTAATGCTATTAGAGTACCTGATAAAAGAGCTGAAATTTGCATCTTACTTGGAGAAAAAGCTTTCTGGATTTATTGATACTATTGGCTAGGAAATACATTTCCACAGGCCCCAAGCATGAAAGATTGTGGCACCCAGGTCTGCAACTGCACACTTTAGTAAATTAAAAAAAAAGGCAAACTAGTGTATCTTGTCCTTTAATCCACAGTAATTGAATGCAGACATGGTGCTAAAAAGCCTTTCATTATAGTTACTGATAAAGGTGACAGCATAATGACCAAGACAGTGTTAGCTTACATACACAGGTCAATTCAAGTGCTCACAAAGCCTCTTTTTAAATATTTTGTTGCTTGTGCCCTCCCTCTTTTTTAAATGAATAGTTCACTGCAATAGTGAACTAATCCTTTTCTACATTGATTGAAGCCCTGGAGGTTAAAGGACAACTCCACCCTCATAAGAACATCTTTTAGAAACAATGGCCTCTTTAAAATATGTTGATATATAATACTTTGTCCTATGAATTCATTACTGTATGCCTGCTATGCTTCTGGATGCCTCATGGAAACTGAGCAATTTAGAAACCTGTACTGAGCATTTATTGAGCCTGGGCATGCTCAGAAGAGGCAGACTCGGGATTAACATTAAGTCATTGGCTGTGATGTCAGCTGTCAAATTCATAACTGACAGTTACTAACTGGAAGAACCAGGAAGCAGAAACAGGGGCAACAGGACATTGTGCAGGATTTCAGGTTAGACTTATATATTTCAGATTTCAAACTATTACAGTTTAGGGCTTTGGGGGTGATTTACCTGTATGTAGGTCTTCATTTCAGGGCTGGACTTGCCCTTTAAGGAGCTATCCCTTAACTCCCGTTCTTCAATCAATGTTTATTTAGCCAGGAACGAACTTCTGAAAATCTTACCTTTCACGCGATCCAGTGGGGCCGCTCTGACAGTTCCTGACTGCTTCCTGCTTCTGTTACGCTATAACGCGCATGCCTGATAATGCGCGTTATAGTGTAACAGAAGCAGGAAGCAGTCGGGAATTTCAGAGCGGCCCCCGCTGGATCGCGTGAAAGGTAAGATTTTCTGAGGTTCGTTCCTGGATATCTAAACATTGATTGAAGAACGGGAGGTAAGGCATAGCTCCTTAACTCCCCTATAGTGAACTAATCCTTTTCTACATTGATTGAAGCCTGGGAGGTTAAGGAGCTGTCCCTTACCTCCCTTTCTTCAATCAATGTTTAGATAGCCAGGAACAAACTTCTGAAAATCTTACCTTTCACACAATCCAGCGGGGCCGCTCTGACAGTTCCCGACTGCTTCTGTTACGCTATAACGCGCATGCCTGATAATGCGCGTTATAGTGAAACAGAAGCAGGAAGCAGTTGGGAATTTCAGAGCGGCCCCTGCTGGATCTTATGAAAGGTAAGATTTTCTGAAGTTCATTCCTGGCTATCTAAACATTGATTGAAGAACGGGAGGTAAGGCATAGCTCCTTAACCTCCCTGGCTTCAATCAATGTAGAAAAGGTATAGTTCACTATTGCAGTGAACCATTCCTTTAAAAATTACTTTTACTTGCAAGCCTCAATCTCAGGAACTGTAAACAGACAGCTTTAAACAACTATTACCAGCAATATGCTTGTGAAGGTTCTCATTCATCCAGGTCATGGTATATCTGTTGTATTCAATTAGATCAACTGGACTTGAAATGTAGTTCTTGAAGACGTTTCGCTAGTCATCTGACTGGCTTTCTCAATTCAGAATGACTTGTACAAGAATCTGTGGCAATTATGTACCCTGGAAAATCCCAATTAGCATATCACAGCCAGGTATTAAGGGTGTGATTGGATAGTGGCTAAGAGGTGTTATAGGAACGCCCAGAGTAAGGTGTTAAAACAGCATTGTACATGGGTCAGGACTCAGCCGTGTACCTGCATCTTAAGGATAAAGGACATACCTTTGAAGATTGTAATGTTAACATATTGGCGAAGGAACATGACTGGTTCAAGAGAGGTGTTAAGGAGGCCATTTATGTGAAAATAAAGAAACCAAGCCTAAATACAGGTGGGGGGGTTCGACACCAACTGTCTGCCATGTACAATGCTGTTTTAACACCTTAATCTGGGCGTTCCTATAACACCTCTTAGCCACTATCCAATCACACCCGTAACACCTGGCTGTGATATGCTAATTGGGATTTTCCAGGCTACATAATTGCCACAGATTCTTGTACAAGTCATTCTGAATAGAGAAAGCCAGTCGGATGACTAGCGAAACGTCTTCAAGAACTACATTTCAAGTCCAGTTGATCTAATTGAATACAACAGATCTTACCAGCAACTTAACCTCTCTTACAAACACACTCCTCTATCTCTGACACAAGTGTAGTGTACAAGTAGGAGGTAATATTAATCTCTCTTTACTTTCCTAGGAGTTATATAGCTACTTCTCCATTTAGATATATGCAAAAATGGCAAAATAAATTTAATAATTAAGGTTGAATAAAGACATTCGTCCATCAAGTCCAACCTATTCCCTTTTTTTTTTTTTTTTTTTTAACCCTACCTAACAGTTGATCCAGAGGAAGGCAAAAAACCCCAGCTAAAAAAGGGGGGGAAAAATTCCTTCCTGACTCCAAACGGCAATCGGAAAGTATCCCTGGATCAACCAGATCTATATGCATTAATACCAGTAGTTCTCAATATTTTTTAGTTTTAGAAACTTATCCAGGTCTTTTTTAAAGTTATTCAATGAACTTGCCATTACCACCTCTGCTGGAAGGACAGTTCCACAGTTTCACCTTCTCACTGTAAGAAAACCTCTCCTAACTTGAAGATGAAATTTTTTTCTTCCAACTTAAAGGATGTCCACGAGTCCTCTGATATGACCTATTAGTGACAATGCACCAGAGAGTTCACTGTATGGGCCATTAAATATTTGATAAGGTTATCATGTCCCCACGCAACCGCCGCTTCTCCAATGTAAACAGCCCTAACTTGTCTAATCTGCCTGCATATTCAAGCCCCTCCATTCCCCTTATTAATTAGTTGCCCTTCTCTGAACTGCTCAATTTCCAAGATGTCCCTTTTGTATATGGGATTCCAAAACTGCACCGCATATTCCAAATGTGGCCTTACCAGTGCCTTGTAAAGAGGGAGAATAATATTTTTCTCTCTTGATTCCATTCCCCTCTTTATACAAGACAATATCTTGCTAGCTCTAGCGTTTGCTACCTGGCATTGTTTGCTAAGCTAAGTCTGTATCTACCAGAACCCCCAAATCTTTTCCATTTCAGATACACTTAACACAGAGTTATTTATTGGTGTAGGTGGCACAGGGATTATTAAATCCCAAATGCATCACCTTACATTTATCAACATTGAATCTCATCTGCCATTCTGCTGCCCATTTGATAATCATATTAGGTCTGCTTGCAGCACTTGCACATCATTGGAAGTTTCCAAAGCTCTGAATAATTTAGTGTCATCAGCAAACACAGAGACCTTGCTCTCAATGCCCCCTTCTAAGTCATTTAAAAACAGATTAAACAGAAGCGGCCCAGTACAGAAACTGAGGAACTCCGCTTGAACTTTAGCCCACATAAGATGTAGCTCCATTAACCACCACTCTCTGTTTGCGGTCCAATAACCAGTTCTCTATCCATGAACCAATGTTTTCTTCAAGGCCAACAGTCCTCAGTTTATACATTAGTCGCCTATGTGGACAGTATCAAAGGCTTTTGCAAAATCCAAATATACCACTCCACAGCTGTGCCTGAATCTAACTTCTTACTCACTTCTTCATAAAAACCAATTAAATTTGTCTGGCATGATCTATTTCTCATAAATCCATGCTGACTACTACTATAAGATGATCTCTGGAGACAAAGTCAAGGATATGATCCCTTAACAAAGTTTCCATCACCTTCCTACCACTGATGTTAGGTTACAGGTTATAGTTACCAGGCTGTGAACGACTACTACCTTTTTGAATATTGGTATTACATTGGCTTTTTTCCAATCCAGCGGCACATCCCCAGCAAAAGCGAATCTGAAAGATGAGACACAGTGGTCTTGCTAGAACTGAACTAAGCTCTTTTAAAATCTAGGATGCAATCCATCTGGTCCTGGCGCTTTATTGATATTAACTTTGTCTAATTGATTCCGTACCATATCCCTCTGTTATCCAATGTGAAAACTCTTCATTTCCTCCCTGCACATTGTTACAATCCCTACTGTAAGGATTCTCAACAGTAAAAACCGATGTAAAAAACGGTTTAGACAGTTAGCCTTTTCGGCATCCTCTACAACCACCTCAGCTCCATTATTTAATGGTCCCACATTCTCAGTCCTCATTTTTTTACCATTTATATACTTAAAAAACATCTTGGGGTTGGACTTGCTTTGTTCGGCAATCCGTATTTCATTTTCTATTTTAGCTAGTTTAATTGCTTTCTTGCACTCTTTATTACAACTTTTGAAGTCCCTGTAAGCCTGTTCTGTGCCTTCTGCTTTCAAAATTTTAAAAGCCCTTTTCTTTTTTCCATTTCCCTTTTACCTGAGCATTAAGCCATGCAGGAGTGGACCTAATTTTTTTACACTTGTTTCCTAAAGGTACCGATTTGGAAATGTTATAGTTTAATATCCCTTTAAAAGTGGTCCACATCTGCTCAGTATCTTTACCTAGAAACAGTTCCCCCCAGTCTATGAGCAGGAGCGATTCCTTTAAAAGCTAAAATTAGCTTTCCTAAGTTAAAAGTTTTTGTTAAGCCAGTGCACTTTAGTTTTCTGCAACCTATATTAAATGACACTATATCATGGTCACTATTCCTAAGTTCCCATTACCTTCATCTCCAAAATGAGCTCTGGGTTATTAGATATCACCAGATCCAACAACGCATTCTTCGTAGGAACTTCTACCATCTGTGAAAAGAAATGCTCATATAGGAAATTTAAGAACTTTATACCTTTTGAGGTGCTGGCAGTTCCATTACTCCAATCTATTTCAGGGTAGTTAAAATCCCCCATAACCAGAACATGCCCCATACCAGCAGCCTTCGCCAACTGCATATGGAGATTTAAAAACGTTATATATTGTTTCTTAATTATCATTTAAAAAAGATTTATCTTTTCCTTAGAATAAGCAATTAAATTACAACTCTATCCTTCTCCCTCTATCCATTGAAGTACCCAGGGTGAGGACCTGAATTGCTAGGTTCTCACACCTGGGTATGTATTATTTCAAGTAATACTTGAGTTGGTCTAGTTTGCAAGGTCTAGTGTGCTCTGCCCCCTTCCTGAGTCCAGACTCAGCCAATGGAAAGATGTGCTTTATGCAGGTTGTGCCTTCTCATAAACCAGGCCGTGTATACAGCCAGGGAGCACAACTTTAATTTAGTATAACTTAAAGGGACATTATACTGAAAAAAATTACTTTTCCTCATCATAATTTATAAATAATTATGTGTAAGTATTACATACTCTGAGGTGTTTGTGTTGCTGCATGCCTTCAAACCAGCACATATTTGCTCAGAAGCAGTATCCATCCTCCCTCTTTTAACCACTCCCACTTCCATCTGATCTGACTTTTCCCCAAAAACCAATTGTGAAAACAACATACAGCATTCCAACTGTCAAATCTCTGTCACCATTCCAGCTACAGAAAAACTGCTCACTAAAGAATAGATTATGACATCAAGGCACTTGATTGACAGCTGAAATGTAAGATCTTTTAGGTTGGATATCTAAAGAAATAGGGGTCAGATCAACAAAAAAAATGGTGCGTTGGTGGTTGGGAAGAATGATCATTTCCAGTAATGGTCAATTTCAAATAACTTTTTTTTTCAGTATAGATGCCTTTTAAGCAGTTCATGTTCTCACCCTGGGTGCTTCATTGGGGAAGAGGGAGGAATGGAATTGTTCTGTGAATTTTTACTTTCTATGATTTTGTCCATTGTTTGGATTTTCAGTGTATTTGCTAATACAGGCAATAGAAGCTTTTTTCCTTCTTTTTTGTATTAACTGTACTGTGTGCTACAGAATTGAATTCTGCCTTTGTTCATTTCTTTTTCATTTATTATTTTCTTTAGGGAGGTGAAAAGAGTTCAAAATAAAGAAAGATTAAAAGGCATTTGTCCCATCACTTAACAGATTTAACTAAGACTGTCAGATCTGACTAGGAAAATACTTCGACCTTAGACCTTTTCTAATCCCTTGTGGAATATGGTAAGATCGCAAAGAACTAAAGTCATTTAACACTCATAGATGATGGGGCTGGAGAAAGCCTGACAGATTAATAACATATTATAAGCACATGTAGCATGGTTACATCAGAATAAATACAGGCTAAATGCCATAGTGCTGCCCTGTAAACTCTATTTATTAACAGTGTCCAACAATGAGTGTCATATAATATTAATTTCCCCAAACGTGTTTCTGCATCTTTAAAGGGGATTATTGCAAGGGTTACAAATGTATCTGCTAACTGTGGCAGTGCACAATCTAGTCAACCTTGTTCATCATGTTTTGTTCTGTTATTACAACTGTCTAGGCTGATTTTGTGATCTATATGAAATTGCAAAATGGATTGTCCAGGATGGGGAATGTCAGTAGGCAAGTTGAATGCAAATTAGGCCTTATATTGGGACAGTGTATTGCATAGGTGCCCAACAGATGGGACCGTCTGGGTGGATTGGGCAAGTGTAGCAGAGTCAGGGCAATGTCCAGGCAGACTATGGCAGAGTGACAGGAATGGCCTGGTCATTAATTGTAGTTGTTTTAGAGCAAACACCAACAAAAGGTAGGTCGGGCCACTGGTGAATGGCCAGCATTACTGTAATTACTGAGACAGCAATGATTGCAGATGAATTACATTAAAACTGCATTACTTAGCCAAGCTGCAAGTGTTCCCTCTAAGGCTGAGGCCACATTGCAATGGGCTGTAGCCTGCACGCAATCACGCACGTGCATTGTCTAGCATTTGTGCATGCAGTTTCGCTATCTTCCATTATGGAATGCAATTGCATAAAAAATGGTGTTCGCATGCATTACCAAAACGGGGGCATGCATGCACAATCACACGTGCATCGGAAATTTTCCATGTTATTTAATTCCGCTATTTCCATATTATTTAATCCATCTCTCTCTCTTGTAATTGCATTCTCCCTGTATTTATTTTTGCACCCATGTAAAAAGTCATTTTATTGTGATTATTGCAACAATCTGTATTTTCCGTTACTGATAAGGGTTATTTTTTCCATTTAACTTGATGATCTCTGAATAAATAAGAATAGAAATCTAGTTTTTATTAGCTCAAGAATACAAGGTAATAAAATACATTTGCAGTGTCCGGGTGAAACCATCCACAATACAAATTCAACTGAATAATATAATTGAAATAACCTAGAAGCTGTGTCAGGATAATCAATTATAACACAGGGGATCAAATTTTGTTCACCTGATCCACTAAAAAGTATCAAACTAAGGAGAAATCGGACAATATTAAGAAGCCTTAGGTAAGATCCAGCTCTTGTTTCAGCCCTTGAGAAATAGTAATATTTTTTACAGATTACAGACACATTTATCTGTCCTTGATCAACTTAAAAGACCACAAGAGTTTATGCTTCCTACTGCTGCCCAAATATTGAAATTCTGGAGGATAAGTTCATTACCACTATGACATTGCAAATTAGAATTGCTGAAGAAATTAGTTGCACAGAATTACAATTGCTCTGGGAGTAACACAAGATAATTACTACACACCTGTTCATTGCTTTCAGTACTGAACATGTTGACTCTTTTGTGAAATCCTAAGTGGAAATTGTGCACAGTGCAAAATATATACAGCGGAAGTCCATAAACAATTAAATATTCACAGCCTAATGGATAAAAATATCAAGAGAAAATAAAGATTTGTGTGAAAATAAAGATTTGTGTGTTAGTAATGAACGTACATCCTTCACCAGGATGTCCATTCAAAGGAACAGGACTGGTTCTAGAGGCAATTTATGTGAAAATAAAGAAACCAAGCTTGAATAGAGGTGGGGGGGTTCGACACCAACTGTATGCCATGTACAATGCTGTTTTGACACCTTACCCTGGGCGTTCCTATAACACCTCTTAGCCACAATGCAATCATGCCTTGCATTCATAATGTCCTTAACACTTGGCTGTGATATGCTAACTGGGACTTTCCAGGGTACATAATTGCCACAGATTCTTGTACAAGTCATTCTGAATTGAGAAAGCCAGTCGGATGACTAGCGAAACATCTTTAAGAACTAAACTTCAAGTCCAGTTGATCTAATTGAATACAACAGATATACCATGACCTGGATAAACAAGAATCTTCACAAGCAACGTACACAAGATAATTGTTCTGGCTCACCTATCTGACATGTGGTGCCCATTTCAGTTGCACAGGTTAACCGGCCATCTCTGCATGAATATAAAACCAATTAGTACCTAATTCACTACTATACAGTACTTATAGAGGCACATTTTTATTTAGGCTTCTCTACCATGAGGCTGAGGCCCCACTACAACGCACTAAATTCTGCATTATTCCATAATGCAGAACAGAACTCACCATTCACCCATGAAACATGTACAAGTAACCTACAAATGTATTTTCTTGCCGCAAAACAAAAATGTCTCCTGTGATCATGATGCAGTACCAGCTACTATGTTTATCTGAAGTATAAGAAACAAAACATTACTATGCCTTTTAATTAACTGATGGATCAAACCCAATTACCGGATATGATTTATGACCATGAAATGATCAAGTTGAGGCAAAGTTCCACTCTTTCTGTTTTGGCAAAAGCTCAAAAACACAATTGCTCTGTTGCTTACAATGACCCCGGGCAGCTTGATAGAATCACAATGTTAATATTTTACATTGCCATTTTCCACTTTAACAATTCATAGTTCAACCTCTCAGTTTTTTTTTAATTATATATATATTTTATATAGTTGTATGAATGGAAAAGCTCATTAAAACAATTAGAATGAGCTGTGCATGTTTATTAACTATTGATACACAGCCAAGGATAAGTATTCGTGCAAGCAAAGTATAATTGCGGAAATTGAAGTTAGCCAATTACCTTGCTCTCTGCGTTGTAGGTAGAATTGTAACCATAGCCTACTCTCCCCCCCTTCATTTAGCTCACGTGTCTAATTCTCTCAATGAATCACACCGAGCAAGTTCGATTCAGTAAATAAGGGTTGTGCAGACCTTAGGGGCTTAGTTTCCTGAATTTTACTCCAAAATTGGCACATAACAAGGACGTTTTTGTCTAACCATATTTGTACTTTTTCTACAAAAAACTTCTATCAAGATTTTCTTCAAATTGAGTTCTAATGCTGTAAATATGGTTACGTGTTATCTTTTTAAGTGTTATTTTCTATCACATTTTAAATGCCTTAGTCAAAACAAAAAATAGATTATTCTAACAATGTACAAGGTTAATCCTATCACAAAGTTATTGAACACAACTGGGATTTATTGTCAAAATATCTTCTTTGTCCTAGACAGATAAAAAAAAAATCTGTTTCTGTTTCCCAGATGTACCACATAATTATGATATATATATAGGTAATAGCATCTTTTTACACGTATGCAGTATATGAGACAATACCCCACCTACTTTACTGTAAAATATAAGGATATTAAAAGTTATAAAGACTTTGAAGCTAAGAAGTAACTCTTATAGGGAGATGTAATATTGTGTAATATATGACCAAGCTCCTATAATGCAATCATTATGTACTGGTACTGCATCGTAGGAGCAGGTCAGGTAAGCTGCGCTGGCTTGCATAGAATAGTACATCCCAATATGCTTTAAAGGGAAACTTTGGTCTCCATACAAGTGGAATTTATTAAAAAAAGGGAACACTCCTACCTTCAAAATGACTCCAGGATCATGCTTCTAGCTTAAGTCTATCCAAAGTTACAGCAGTATAAAGGGTGTTTTTCTTTGCTAGTACTGTGATTTGTGACATCACTAGAATTTTGGGGTCTGCCTCCAAGTTTAAGGTTGGAGCATGCCCTCTGCTGGAACAGAGCATCATCAGCTACATCATAAGCCCTGCCCCAAACTTAATCTAAGTTCATTTTTAAAGCTAGCCACTAGCCTGAAAAGAAAACTTTTTTCTTTCCCTAAGCTGCCCATAGGTAAATGAAAGGATAGAGAATGGTTGCAGGTCTTTAAAGCTAGCAATACACATACAGACTCTCTTTCGATCAGATTTAGGATCAAATGCAACAATCGTAAATCCAATCGGAATAAGCTTGAAGTTCCCATGAGCCCTCAATCTTTCTGCAGATTTCAGAAACCTGCAGAGAGATAGGGACATAAGATGGCGTAGATGGAAAATTTTCCACCTGGCCCTATCTTTTCGATAAAAACAAAAGGCGGGTTTTGAGATTTCGGCAAATCACAGCCAATTGTGCAGCCTCTTATGGGCCACACAATCGGTTGCCGTGAAATTTTTTTTTTATCTGGCACATGTGAGGACATCAACAGGGTGTGCACGCACACAGCACAAGGCAAACTGGTTGGATTTCTGAGGCCAAGTACATGATGCTGCTTTCCTAATCACGTGGGGGCAGTCCTGATGAAGGAAGTACAGCAGAGAACAGACACAGCAACCTTCAACCACAGCAGGAAGGGTATGGGAGGCCATAAATAAATGTTCTCCACCCCCCAAACTCCACTTTCACATGGGTGCCACCCCTGCTCCTGCTTTGGGCTCAATTCAAGCAAACACAGGAGCAGAGGGCTTTTATGTTAACAGCCGCTCTACTTCCTGGTCGTGGCTATTAGGTGATTGGGTGTGACATCACATCATGCCTTTACTGCCTGGCAACCAGGAAGTTGAGCGGTTGTCAGCTGCAGAGCAGAGGAGAAGCATTGAGGGACTGGGTCAGGAAAGGAACTTTGGGGGCATATCTGGATATTATTGATTGTTGATAATGCAAAAGTTGGATTTAGGGGGTGGAGAACATTTATACTTGACATGCCCTTTACTGGACATGCCCTTTAAAGATTATATCTGACTCCTATAGAGAATTGTAAAATATATGTCAGGTGACATGGAAATTCAAACAGTAAAGTTACTTTTATTACCACCACTAGGTGGCCCTGAAATATGTTATGAGTAAAATGACAGTCACTGTGGGATTAGTTCATATTCCAAACTAACGTGTGAGGGAAGTTTCCATACACAGCAAGTCATGCAAGCAATGAAAACAGATTAAGAGAAACTGCAAAAATATCAACCAACATTAAAAAACAGCTTGTCTCATTAGAAGAAAATGATAGATGATAGAATCCACCTGTACTCCGATATTTATGATATTAATAATTAGATATAGGATCAGGATAAGTCTTAAAAATAGACTTGAACATTCCATAATAATTGAAAATTCGTTCCGTTTTCGGATTTTCGGATTCAGGAATCCAAAAACAGAACGAAACTGGTGAGTTTTGGCCATCTCTATTAATAATGTGAATGTGAATAATCAGGGAATCCATCAATTATCATGGGGATGTAGAATAAGGAATTAAGGGGCTGGTACAACAATAGGAATAAAAGTTTCCCTGTGCTATTAATTTGCTGCAACTAATCAAATGTTAGCTTTTTATCTGGTTACTGTAGTTAAAGGACACTTGTATTGCCTCAATGCATTTTTTTAAAATTGCTTTAAAATAGTAAAGGTATGCAGCCCTCTCAGTGCCTTTTTCTCCTCATTCTGAGCCACTGTTTGCCTTCAATTAGCAATGGAAACTTACTGTACATGGCTCTGGGACCTGGGAAATAGTCTGGGTAACATCTTCAAATATCCAGAACTTATGTAAAGTAACTCTCTAAAGAAACTTCCTTCACAGACTGCATTTTGCCAGCATTGCTTAGGAACCAGGCAGGCTTGGTCCCACTGGACATAGCCCTCACCACATTGGCTTCTTTCCCTCAGAGTATGCATTGTGCAAGGGAAAGTGGGAGAAAGGGTAACACTTCACAACAGCTAAACCATTGAGTAAGAGTAGGCTCACTGCAGTTTGCCACCATTGCTTAGGAACAAGGCAGGCTTGGTCCCACTGGACATACCCCACACCACATTGGCTTCTCTTAATCAGAGTGTGCATCATGCAAGGGAAAGTGCGCGAAAGGGTAACACTTCACAACAGCAGAAGCATTGAGTTAGAGTAGGCTCACTGCAGTTTGCCACCATTAAACAACAACAGAAGCCAGGCAGGCTTGGTCCCACTGGACATACCCAGCCCCACATTTGCTTCTCTCCCCTAGAGTATGCATTGTGCAAGGTAAAGTGGGCAAAAGGGTAACCCTTCACAAGGCTGGATCTTTTCCACAAATTCAATACATTTAGAAAATTTGAAAATCCTAGAAAATTTGAAATTCCTTCAATGTTCTAGTCCATTTCTAATGTTAACATTTCATAGTTTGTTCTGTAGTGCCAAATCGTTTGCAACAAGCAATGATGTACAGTAAACACATCTCCCAAGATTGCTTGGTGTGTTCCTATAGTAATTTTAATTTATAGATAAATCAGAGATGGGAGGGATAATAGCTATTCATAGTGATTTATCAGTTCTGCCTGGTTATTTCAGCCGATATATTGATTTTGGCAAGACTGAATGTATAGGCTACTAAAGACCACACGATCCGCTGGACATTATCAACATGTCCGACTTTTGTGTTTGACAGATTTTGACAGTTAAAGGAAAACTATCGTGTGTATAAAGGTGTTTTAAAAAAAAACAGTTAAACTGAAAAGTATTTGGGACAGGGATGTAGTAATGGTAATTCATAACACTTGTTTCTGTGAGGAGCACTATCCCAAAGAAAACTGATTCTGCCAGTCTTCCTCCTGGCTTCAGCACTATCTTTAATATAGGAATAGTCCAGGACTAACCTGGAAAATGAAAACTGCAGGTGTTGTAGGAATAATCAATCCAACCTACCTGCCCTATGTACTTTCCATTATAGTTATCCTTTTAAAATCGGGTAAATTATGATGGTAAGAAGATTCTTTTCGAACAAATAAACTTTTTGAAATACTGAATAGAAAGGAATTTATTTGTGTGTGGTGAATACTGGTGATTTGGAAGAAAAGGTATTATTTTGATTGCTGACAAAATTTTGTTTCTACCTAAAATTACATATTTAAAGAGAAATTTCATCTGCATTCATCCTGAACTTACCAGGTGCCACCAAAATGAGGCAATCAGTCTACAGTAGGTATATAAAGGTGACATTACACATGTGATCCCTTTCACATTGGTATACGGGGTATAAGGATCGGTCGGCATGCGATCATACATGGACCAATGGAAATTTTCCCAACAGACCATAATGCAGACTACAGACGGTCGTCGGTATTGCAATCGGACAGTTTTGGCCCCAACTCACTCCTGATACTGAGTAAATTATCCGCAATGTGTACGGCCACCTTAGTTCATAAACTCAGTTACAGGCACACTGATTTTTTTTAATATCAATTTTTTTTGATTGGTTTCAATGTTTTGCACCTTCATTATCATTTTTATCCTGATGAAGGTGTTCTGTACAGCACCAAAATAAAATAATAAACAATAAAAGTTGTTTAAAGGGCATGTCCACCATGAAAACGAACTTTTAGGATAAGGTAGACACCCTCTGCCCACCCCCAACCGCCAATATATTTCTTTAAAAAAATGTTTAGATCACTACTTACAGCCCTTACACACCCGCAGCATCTCCTCCCAGCTCCCTGTTTGGAGGAAGTGCAAACAGGGCCCAGACTGACAGCTGCGTCTATGATTGGCTGAGAGGAAGCCAATCACAGACGCGGCTGCTTTTAATGGAGATGCCGCACGAGAGAAGGGTCTGTAAGTATCGAACTAAAGATTTTTTTGAAGAAATATTTCAGTGGTTGGGGGTGGGCAGGGGTTTCCTACCTTATGTCCAAAGGATTTCACACTAGGTGCCACAGCTGCAGAGGATGGATCTGGATAGTGGGAAGAGGGGAAATGGCTCCCGTGTGCATGGCACAGTCCTTGTTGAGGTTAGGGAAGCAGCAGGAACCGGATGATTCACTGAGAGCTTCTTCTCTTTACTTTCCCGGACTTTGAAAATGCACTGCAGGAGAACCATTTGGAGCAGAGATGTAAGGTAAGGATTTTTTTAAACTATACAGTGGGGCCAGTATGGGGTTAAATTTTAGTTTTGGGGGTGGACATGCCCTTTAATATTAAAAAACATATTCAAATATTAGCTAAACCTTAGTTTCAATCCATTGTAAATTATATCCATCCAAATATTATGGTCCAGATTTATCTACCCTTGTTTTCAAAAATAGTATGGTCATGAAACATTATGTAAGTGGTTTACCCAATGCATGAAATTGATTGGCTGCCTTTAAAAAAAAATTGTTATCAATTAGCTATAGTAGCAGAAATGATGCATTTTCTGGTTAGTCTAAACAAGCCATTTCTTCTTGGGAGCCATACCTTGCTAATAAAGTATTAAATAAGGCACCATGGCTGCCTATTGCCCACAACTACCTTAAACAGTATTGGCATTTGTTATTTACCAGTAATAATATGAAGCACAACTTGGAAAAGTACCCCAAGCATTAGAGGACCAAGAGGAGGATTAAAAATGGACCAACTAATTTAATTGTTAATAATGATCATCTGTAATATAAAATGTAGGTTTGTTTTTATGAGAACCACAAAATTAATAGATGTACATTCCTCTACCTGTTACCTCCAGAATACTGATGACTGTTTCTAACAGTGGATTAGACTCCAATTAGAGCAAAATTGTTGACAGAGCAGAGGACCATAGATTTCTATCCTAAACAGTGGAGTCATCATATGAGGGTGTAAGGCAGTGTGGGTCATACATTGTAATAACCTTTGAAAGCTTGTGGTGATCCTGCCTCAAACCAACAAAGGTAAATGTTTGTGTGTTACTGAACTGTATCTTTGAATGTCCACACAGGTTCCTTAGCTAATTAGCCTATTACTACAGATATCTATCTCCAGAGATGCTCTAACCACACAGAATTGTTAGAGAGAGCAGATTCCCAGGGTAGGAGTGATTTAAATATCTTGAAATGCACTTTCTCTTGACACTATTCTCTCTTGATGTGCACATTTACAGTCTTGAAATAACCAATAAACACGAGCAAATGAATCCAGAGAGACCTAAGCAATCTCCTTTTCAGCTAAGTAAAGCTTTGCATAATACTGTATTCTGTGTTATGGTTAATATCATCATGAATGATTATATCAGCTGATTTAACCAGAGATAACACTTCAAAGTCCACTAAACTGATGCTTAACACAGATATTTAAAAATATAACAGTGTGATACTTGTTTGCAGCCTGTAAGGAAAAATGTTTTTGCATTTAGGTTGAGTATGAAATTGGGCTGTAGATAAATCATCTTAGATAGGGATGGACTCAGGCTCTTACCATCACAACCTTTGCATTAAAACAAAGGAACTTGTGAATGTAGGGACCCTTAATAACAATAGTTAAGCAGTTCCTATATGCTACACTTACTGGTCTCCCCCGATTCAGGTATAATATTATATATATATTATATATAATAATAAGTAAGTAAAGTAACAAGTGTAGCATATGAAAGGCACAGACTTAAAGTTGTGAAAAAAGGCAGAATTTATACTTACGTAAATTCCTTTTCCTTGAACACCAAAGGCAGCAAACACTAACGAGATCCACCCCACCTGTGTAGGACCAAGCCCCTGCAGCTTAAAAACCCCTCCTCCACACCATCTGATGAGTTTATTTAGAGAGCAGCGAACCCAAGAATAAAACCAGTCATGGATGCTTGAAATTTTAATAGGGTGGGAATACTGATGCTGCCTTTGGTATTCAAGGAAAAGGAATTTACGTAAGTATAAATTCGGCCTTTCCTTATCACCCCAAAGGCACGAGACTTCACAAAGCAGAGAAGGTCAAGGGAGGGAAACAATATACATTAACGATCGGACATAGCTTTAAGGACTGAACGACCAAAGGCCGCATCTTTTTCATGCATAATGCTGAACTTGTAATGTTTCACAAAGGTGTTGAGTGAAACCCAGGTAGCTGCCTTACATATCTGTTCAGGATTTGCCCCTGCTTTGGCTGCCCAAGATGTAGACACCGACCTAGTCGAATGGGCTTTGATATTCCCTGGGACTGCAACATCAGCTGATTTGTAAGCTTCTGTGATAGCTACTCTAAGCCATCTGGCTATAGTGGTTTTGGATGCAGATTTTCCTTTCCACTCCGTACAGCACCAGGAGGGAATCATCCAGTCTAAAGCTGTTTACTCTGGAGAGATAGGTTAGGACACATCTTTTAACATTCACCTTACTAAGGGACTCATCCGTAGAATTATCCAGGATAGAAGGTAGAAAAATTTCCTGCTCCCTGTGGAAATCCGATGTCCTTTTTGGAAGAAAGGTAGGATCCAATCTCAACCTTATCCCTTCATCACGGACTTCCATGAATGGAACTCTGCAGGATAGAGCCTGGATTTCGCAAACCCTTCTGGCTGAACAAAGAGCTATTAACAGAGCTGTCTTCCAGGAAATATAATTTAGAGAGATTTCTGACAGTGGTTCGAAGGGAGGAAAACTTAATCTTTTGAGGACTAGAGACAAATCCCACGGCACCAAAGATCTATTTATGGGTCTTAAGTTTCGGGCTGCTCTAAAAAACCTTCTTATCAGCGGTATAGAGGAAATCTCTGAACTAAAATATACACTTAGGGCAGAGATCTGGACTCTCAAAGTGCTGACTGCTAGGCCCCTTCGTAAACCGTGGACTAGAAAGTCTAGAATGGCAGGTACATCACAAACCGAAGAATCTTTACTGTACTTTGAGCACCAAGAGCAGAAGACTTTCCAAATTCTCTGGTAGATTGCCGATGTAACTGTCTTTCTGCATAACATTAAAGTATCAATAACTTCTGAGGATAATCCCAATGACTCCATTATGCTCCTTTCAGAAGCCATGCTGTTAACTTGAGCTCCACCAGGTTTGGGTGCAATACAGGACCCCGGGAAAGAAGGTCGGTAACTTGAGGAAGAGGCCATGGGGGGCAAACAGACAACTGCACCAGATCCACATACCAAGCTCTCCGAGGCCATGCAGGTGCCACCAAAATTATGATGCATTTGTCCGTGCGAATCTTCTTCTTCGGGATTAACTGAAACGGGGGAAAGATGTAACTCAGATTGAAAGTCCAAAGTGTTGAAAGGGAGTCCTTCCCAATCGCCCTTGGGTCCCTGTAGAGGGAGAAGTACATCGGTACTTTGCAATTGTTGCTCGAGGCCATCAGGTCCACCTGCAGGACCCCCCATCTCTGGCATATTTGTTTGAACACTGTCTCTTTCAATGACCATTCGTTCAGGTGATCGGCCCATACATTCAGGGCTCCCTTGATATGTCTGGCAGATAGGTTTATGATGTGAGCTCCTCCCCAGGAGAATATGAGGCTGGAAATCCTGAGCAGACTGAAACTTTTTGAACCTCCCTGATGGTTCACATATGCTGCCGCTGTTGCATTGTCTGTCAGGATCTGAACTGTTTGATCTAGAAGCAGATGCTGAAAGGCTTTGAGAGCCAATAAAATTGCCTTCAGCTCCTTGTAATTTGAGGATGTTAGAGCTTCCGAGTCCGTCCACTTCCCCTGAACAGATTGATTCAGACAATGAGCTCCCCATCCCCATTGGCTGGCATCCGTGGTCACTACTATCGGGATCCCCAAAGACAAGGGTTTCCCCTTTTGAAGGTGATCTTCGCACAGCCACCAATTGAGGGTTTGCTTCACACTTGTTGGAATAGATGTAAGAATGTCTTAGGAGCTCGGATCTCGCTGAAGAAAAGAGACCTAGGACCTCCAATATATTCCTGAGAGAAGTCTGAGGCGTTGTCTGCAAACTGATTACCCTCGACTTGATTTTCGTAATTCTTTCTTCGGGAAGAAACACTCTGTTCACTTCTGTATTGAAGATGAACCCCCAAAATCTTTTTTGTTGGCTGGGAATTAAAGCTGACTTTTTTACATTTATCAGCCAACCCAGTCATTGAAGACAAGCCAAGGCTACCTGAACATCCAGATTTAGTTTCCTCTCTGAGTTTGCCCTGATCAGCCAGTCGTCCTGATATGGAATGAATGACCTTTACACCTTGCTGTCTTAAGAAGGCTGCGACGACTACCATAACCTTCCTAAACACTCTTGGGGCAGAAGTGATGCCGAAGGGTAAGGCTGCAAACTGGAAGTGAACTACTTCTTGGTTTGTTCGAAGAGCAATCCGCAGAAACCTCTGATGATAGGGACGAAGCGGAATGTGTAAATAAGCATCCTGTAAGTCGATGGTTGCAAGAAAATCTCCTGGGAGAATAGCGCTCATAGCGGACTTTACTGAATCCATTTTTAAATGTTTCTTCACTATGAAAGTGTTTAGGAACCGGAGGTCTATGATCATATGAAATTGGCCTGATGACTTGGGAACCAAGAAGACCTTTGAATAGACCCCCCCTTGCAAGGGGACAGGAAGCAGCACTTTTTGTCTTATGAAAGTTTGAATGGCTAGATGTATGGCTTGGGATTTCTCCGCAGCCTTTGGAATTTGGGTGAGAAGAAAATGATTGGATGGTTAACCTAATCTTATGGTCTCCAAAACCCATCGGTCTGTGGATATCTTCTCCCATTCTGGAAGGAAATAGGCTAGACGACCTCCCACCGGTCATTGGCTACTGTTTCTGGAGAACATGGCTCTTCCTCTACCTCTGGGTTGTCTGAATCTAGAAAAAGAGGAGTTTCTATCTCTAAAGGGTTGGAAACCTCTGCCTCTTGATGGGTTTCTAAAGGAACAAAAGGATTTCCTTTCTTGTGGTAGAAAACTTCTTTCTTCACCCTTTCTAGTCACCAAAGCATCTAATTCTGAACCAAACAGAAGTCCCCCTTGGAAGGGCAATCCACATAATCTATTTTTGGAGGCCGTGTCTGCCTCCCAGGATTTAAGCCATATGGCTCTTATGGCCACAGAAGAGGAGGCGGCAGCCCTAGCTGCTAACTTAATGCCCGACAATCCTGCATCGCACAGATAATCCGCTGCCCTTTGCAGAATTGGAATATCCTTCAAGATTTGGTCTCTGGCAGTGTTATGAGACAAGTTATACTGTAAATCAGACAGACAGCTTTTTAGCGCTTTAGCTACTGATGCTGAAGCAACTGATGATTTAAGTGTAGCTCCAGAGTCCAGAAAAGCTTTCCTCAAAGCTGCCTCTGCCTTCCTATTCATTGGATCCTTCAGGCTGGAACCATCTTCTAAGGGCAGAGTGGTGTGTTTCACCGTTAAGGCTACGGGGGGATGCACCTTGGGCGTAGAATCCCAATTTTTGGACATCTCTGAGTCAAAGGGAAAAAGATTCAGAAACCGTTTAGGAAGACTAAACTTGTCCGGATTCTTCCATTCAGCCTCAATACAATCTATAATTGCTTTATGAACTGGAATGGTGGTGTTCCTCTTTATGGCTCCCAAAACAAGCTTTGACACCTTCTGTGGCGGTTGTTGAGGGTCATGCTCCTCTAAAGTATCTCTTATGATTTTCAAAAAAATCTTCATCCTCTGAGACTGTGAGAGCAGGGAACCAGACTCTGAACAGATTAGGCAGTAGAAGCACAATTCACAGTATAATAAGGCAGCAGTAGCAGCAGCACCTAAATGCCTCATCAACAGCATCTTACCTTTAAAAACGCCGCCTTTTAACAGCTCTGCCTGCCTCCAACACGCCCCCGCGAAAGGGATCAATCAGAAGCGTCCGCCGGTATTGCGCGTGACATCATCGCGTACAGCGTCACTGCGTGTGATGTCATCGCACATGGCATCATTACACGCTCTCCTCCATGTTGGATGCTGGAAACAGGAGCGTTTGCCAGGCACAGAAAAGGATCGGCCGAACCGGATCACAGTCTGGAAATGCACCAAGGGAACATAGCGGCAACACTTTGGGCAAGAGAGCTCACTCCCCAGAGGGCACGGAACACGGCACGACCCATCTGCAGCCAATCCTCCCCATCTAGGGTCAGATAAGAAAACAATAAATGTGACGCCGCAGGGGGGCACAGGTAGGACAAAAGAACTCATCAGATGGTGTGGAGGAGGGGTTTTTAAGCTGCAGGGGCTTGGTCCTACACAGGTGGGGTGGATCTCGTTAGTGTTTGCTGCCTTTGGGGTGATAAGGAAAGTGAGTTTTTTCACAGCTTTTAGTCTGTGCCTTTCATATACTACATTTGTTACTTTACTTACATTAAAACAAAGGACTCAGAAATAACATTTTTACTCATTATCTCATTATTAGGAATGAGATCCCTGCCCCAAGAGCTTACAATCTTAAAAAGCTTACAAAAGTAGATGGAACAACATACAGATACAAGTGGGGGGATGAGTACAAAGTGCTTGAGATGGCTAACAATCATTTATTGTGCTGATGTTCATAAAGGTAGGATAAAAGTTAAAGGAATAGTTCACTGCAAAAGTTAACTATTCCTTTAATGCATTGATTGAAGACCCGAGAGTTTATGGAGCTATTCCTTACCTTCCGTTCTTCAATCCATACATGTGGAGCCTGGAACGAAGATAGAAGAAACGTACCTTTTGCACGATAATCCGCAACAGCACTGAAATTCCTGGTTCTGATTAACTATAGTGCGCATTATCGTGCATGGCCGCTATAGTTAATTAGAACCTGTTAGTGGTCAGGAACTGTCAGTGCTGCTGCGGATCATGTGAAAGGCAAGTTTGTTCTATCTTCGTTCCTGGCTCCACATGCATTTATTGAAGAACAGAAGGTAAGGCAAAGCTCTTTAACTTCCCGGTCTTCAATCAATGCATTGAAGGAATAGTTCCCTTTTGCAGGGAACTATTCATTTAAGATTTGAAAGTATTAAAGGGCATGTCCACCCCCAAAACTATAATCCCCCCCACTACTGGCCCCCTCTGTAGTGTAATAAAATCCTTACCTTACATCCCAGCTCCAAATGGTTCTCCTGGATTCCCCCCCCAAAGTCTGAAAAACTGGCCACCAGGAGGATAGCAGAGTCCATATAGGACTCTGCCTCCTGTCTCTCCTCCGGGAGAATTTTGTCTTGCACACTGCAGGCCTCCCCCACTCCCTCTCCCTCCCTCTCCCTCCCTCTCCCCCCCCCTCCCTCCCTCTTCCACCCTCTCCCTCCCGTTTTGCAAGCTCTCCCCCTACCATTAAAACCCTTTGCCCATTAGTAGGTTGCCTTCTCCCAGCCCCAACCACATTATTACATTTTCCAGAGACTCCCCCGATAGTTACTTACCGTACCTCTTTCCACCGGCGTTCTGAACTGCCGGCATCTGCGCCCGTCAGCTCCATAGTAAAAGATTGCAGGATCCAAAGGTAGTTTTTAAATTTTATGATAAAACTGACATCTCTATGGTTAGCTTTATGTGTTTTCTTTTGGTATAGTTTTAAATCAGGAGGTGGATTATAGTAATAATAAAAGTGAAGTGTAAGTCATTCTCATGGCACTGAATAATCAAAATGACCTAGTGGTTTAGGTCCTCACAAGGGATGATGGTGATGGGTATAGTTTATTATAGCCAAAAAGGCAATTGTTCAGATTGCTGATAGACAAAGCTTTATTTCAGAAGTAATGTAAACTCATTTGACATGGGATGGCTAATAGATGTACGTCTTGTAATAAAAAAGTGAAGCTTTTGATGTAACAAGTTCTGCTTTAACTTGTTCAGCCTAATTTATTTCTATACCCTACATTTGAGATGTTTCCAACTGTGTTAAACAGCATTGCATAGGTGGATCATTAATGAGATTGTAATTCTTACATTTACTGCTGTGTACATATCCAGAGAACTTTCTGTTGGCGAGGCCTGAGGGCACAGTTTCTAAGCTATTCAGTAGAGAACTGCTCAGGGCTGATTTAAGATGGTTTATTGCTTTAAGTTACCATATAAAGATATTACTTTGAATCTGGTGTCCATAGATATTGTGCCACATTGTGAATTTGTGACTTTTTAAATGTTTTTAAAGTTAACAGGTTAATTATTTTTTTCTTACTGGTCTTCTCTAAGCTGGAGACAAAATAATTCTTGAAAAAATAAACCCTGTCCAATTTTTTAGAAAGTGTAAATCTAAATTTTTATTTAATTAGTATTCATGGTAACTTATTTTAACTTTGTCCTTTTTTGTATGAAGCCATCTTTACAATCATTTCACAATGCTTTTATCACCACCTACACCCTGACTTCTACCAAGCAGTCCAAGAAAGCCAGTGTGTTGTTTTGTACCTCTTCCCTTGTAAATTTGATGTTTTGGTCTACAGCATTGAAATGTTCTGTGAAGGCTTGTACTTCCTTCTGGTGGATTTTAACCCAGGTGTCATCCACGTATCTGAACAAGTGGCTGGGTACAATGCCATTGAAGGTTTTAAGAGCCTGTTTTTTCACCTCCTCTGTGTTAAGGTTTGCCACGATGGGTGAAACTGGAGATCCCATAGCACATCCATGTTTTTGCTTCTAGAATTTATCACTATATTTGAAATAGGTGGTATTCAGATGAAAAGAGGTGTATGTGTGTGTGTCTGTGTGTGTGTGTGGGGGGTTTCTACACCAACTGTCTGCCATGTAAGTTGTCGTTTTGACACCTTACTCTGGGCAGTTTCCATATTGTCTCTTAGCCACAATGCAAGCACACCTTGCATCAGAAGGTCCCTAAGACCTGGCTGTCATATGCTAATTGGGACTTTCCAGGGCACTTCATTGCCAACAGATTCTTGTACAAGTCAATCTGATGGTAGTTTTTTAAATGTGTCACTGCATATAATATTTGCTTGGTTGCTACAAAATAATAGCACAGGCAAACTTTTAAACCTTTTATTGCATTGGCCCCATAGACTATAACTGAGTGGTTCATGGGTGAATAGGCAGACAGCATACCAGTAATTTGGCCATTTATGTGTACAATACAATTGAGCATTATTTAACTGATTGGCTCATATGGCCAGCCCCATTTCCCAGGTTTAATTTAATTAAAGAATGAAAGCTATAGTGCTAAATTTTGGCAGTTATTAGTTATGAATCATTGTAATAGTCAGCCAACATTTTATATCTGTTACTGCAACAACTCTTTACTGATTGGAGAGTGAGCTCTCCATCAATTAGAATTAAAAATCTAGAAATTCAAAATAAAATGTCAATTTTGTCAAATTGGGTGCGGTGTCTCTCTCCAGTTTCTATTTTTTATAAATGATCATGGGATTGTTCACACTGGCTGGCTGTTTGTAACATAACTACTGTAAGTCTAATAAAAAGCCATTAACATCAACAAATCTAGGGTTCCAACCTGTTATCCATTTAATCTTACTTTCATACAATGTACAATTTGTACTGTAGCAGATAAACACGCACAGCTTTCTGTTTCCATTTAAATTAGTCAAAATGCTTTTTATCCAAAGAAATCTACTTCACTGTAATGGTTGTCATATGAAATGACAAAAAATAAATATTTTGGCAGTGAGGAGATTAGTCACTTAAGGTGACCTTTCCAAAGATCAGGCAGATCAGTATTGAGGTCAATCATAATGAGTTTCACCTTCTAACACAAAACACACTCTGCAATTGTGACTGGTTTCTGACATTGATACACTTCACAAACTGATGTTTGTAAGCCCCTTGCATGCACCTTTTGTGATATGAGGAAGTCAAGCCTAGTGAGCAACTGCATCAGATAAAGGATTGAGACAATAACAGACACTATTTGGGGCCCTACAAACAGGAAGTCACTAATGAAAACATCTATTTATATACAGAGAAACCGCTGGACGGGCAGATTATCGTTATTAAAATTATAAAAAATGTCCTTATTTTCTTAAAGGCATAAGCATTTTGGCTTTTTAAGTTATATTTTGCCACAATTAAGCTTATTCTTTTCCTGTTTTGAAACTTTATTATTTTATACCTCCTAACTGTCACAGTTTGGCTGGAATGCTCCCAATCTTGACACTAAATTCTGTTGTCCTGGTCAACTATGAATTATTCCTGGTTTCTAAGTGGTTTCCTGGATCCTGTGAAACAACATTGTATTAGTGTTTTCTTTGAGACCTGGTTGCAAATATGTCAAGAAATGTAACAGACCAACAGACCAAAGATGGTCTGCAAGGAATCTCTAAAATAACAAATATAGGAAACGAAAAAAAAAAAAGATGTGAAGAAGAGAGGGAGACAGGAGACAAGATAGAGGGAAAACTTGCCACACTGGTCGGTAACAAATGTGTTGATTATATAAAAAGCTTCTGGACTTAACAATTCAATTCTAATGACCCAATGGGATGTTGGTGTTATCTATACTTGTGTCTACTGATATGATACCAGAATACATTCTGATTATTTAATACTTCAATACAGAGTAATTCTTGTATTTTATAAGGACATAGATTAGGGGAAGAGTATTTTAGTATTTATATACTGATAGCCTTGTTAATGTTGCAGTGGTACACTAAGTGAGATCATGGTGATTTACAGTAAATTAATGTATGTTGTGTATTCATTATAAATTATGGTCCAAAGATTCTGTTTATAAATATTAGTTATAGTTTGTTAGGAAGAGAAATCTAGATTTCATAAATAATATTCATAAATGTTTCATGTAACTCGATCTATAGTTGTACATTTCCCCTGTGAAAATGCACAAAATGAGCTTATCTTAAAGTCACTGACTACATGCAAGAGCAACACATACAGTGAGGCTTGTGACCTTGTCAGAAGATAAAGTCATTGAGCAGGAGAATAACAATAGCACTTAGATAAAATGCTTGCCTGGTATTTTTCCATCAAAGATTTTCCAACCTATCAGGGAATAATCTCTAAATTTGAAATCATTTCTCATTAACCATTCTGTGGAAGTGCTGCTGACCCCATTGTTTACTAAAATGTATCACTTTAAAAGCATTTCTGGCATGAAGATCATCTACTGTTTATATTAAATATTTTGAAAAAAAATGCTGGACCTAACACAAAACATTACAATCACTGCTTATTTATGGCTTGACAAATCAATTTGGAAATTCTTTGTCTAAAGGTGTAAAAACAATTTCTAAATACATGTGTACATACATGTGATCTACATAAAAATGGTTGTATTAACAATAGTTCATTAATGTTTGTAAAACATCTCTATGCCAGTTACTGTTACCATCCATAATAAAGAACCATCATTCCATATTTAAAGGACAACAATACCAATCAACATCCTCCTTTATTCAAAGTACTTAGGGTGAAAAATAAGCTGCTTGCTCCTCACCCTTGGGTATGGGCTAGACAAGCTGTAATCAAGAGCGCTTGTGAGTCTTTCTCTCTGACCCTCCTTTGGCCAGTCCTTTAAATGATAATGTCAGACTTGTGACAGATCAGCATCAACCTTTAATGAGATCTAACTCGATTTAATTTGTAAAGAATCACATGGGACACTGAGTGTGGATTACGTGGACGTTCTACTACTATGTGACCACCAACATTAATGAGGATGTCACTGTTAATGACAGACTGCTTCACATGGCACTTGCAGTTGGGGATATAAACAAATTCCAACTAAGGCATTGTGACCAGTAAGAACCGTTAAATTTACTGTGTGAAAAAAAGAACAAATTAGGATCTAAACAAAATTCTATTGGTGTTTGGGTGAACTTTCAGAAAACGTACCAAATGTCAAATTTAACAAAGAAAAGCTAAAGGATTTTTTTCTTAGAGAGTCCATGACAGGAAATGGTTAAAAAGATTATCGCTTATTTTTACCCCACAAGGGTTAAATCCCTTCTGGGCGCAAAGCCGGTATTGATTATCGGAAGTTAGATCTACCCAGAGTGAGAGTGTCTCTGGTTAAATATCGCTTTATAGTTATAGAGAAATATGTGCAGTATTAAACATGGTTCTCCCAACAGAAGAGAAACAAAAAGCTGACAATATGATAATTCTGTGTAATTAAAACTATATGTAACTATAATAAGCAAAAATATTGCCAAGTGTGTCATACCTCCAAAACAAAAAATATGCAATATAATTATTTTATTTGTATATTTATATATATGCAAAAATTTGGCTTGTCCACCTCCACAAAACTAGGTTTAGCCCCCCAAGACAATTTTGCTAAACTTACCTTTACCAAAAATGCTCCTATCAATACTTATAGACCCTGTTCCCTTGCCAACTGGTAGATGCCTCCTCTGCTGCTGTACATGTATATACAGCACAGCAGCAAAAGAGGCTTCTCATCTGCAGCTCCAGGAGAGAAAGTCAGTGATTGGCCATGACTGACTTCCAGACCAGGAAGCTGCAGACAAGAAAGCAGAGCCGCAGTGAGGCATTGTACTGTGAAAGTAGATGATAGACACATTTTGCTAAATGTAAATATAGCAAGATTGGTGTATTTAGGCTTCAGGTGGCCCAACAAGAATACATTTCTATTTTATAGAGGGATTACACAAATTACAGTTTTTCCCAAACTAAGGAGTTCCATAACCATTTTAAAGCACAAGGTTACAGCCTAAGTAAGTGCTTTAATACAGGTCAAACTCTGATGTGACTTTATAACTTTTAGGTTATTTAGGTTTTTGAATTAAACTTTTATTTAAATTAAGGTTTATTTGCTTTAAAGTATTAATTCTGCTTCTTGGAGTTTACAATCAATTAATAATAATATAGGCTCATTTTTTATAATATTAATTATTTAATTTTTATTTTAGTTAGATTTCTTTCTTTTGGCAGTGGTCACATGGTTTATGACATAGGGTCGCATTGCATGAGTCACAGGGGCAATGACCTGTGACATTGTTGAGTGACTGACTTTTTCCTTATTACAGTCACTCAGACATAACTTCTTATCTTCTTAAGATGGTCACTTATTTAGTAAAAAGTAAATAATGTATCCCCTATTTTAAACAATTCGGATGTCAAAACTCCCTAAGGAATTCTACGTCCATATAAACGCGCAAAGTCACATGCCGAGAGCTTTTTTACTTGTCCTCATGCTCCATGGTAACTTTTGCTATCAATATATTTTTAAGTAGGGGTACATTATTGCCTTTAATTTACACATTTGGGTGAACTATGTGGCATGATATAGCTTGGCACCAATTATAGCTGATGACATAGGTAAACTCTCTTTATATGAAAATAATGTATTTTGTATTATACAGACATATTCTCATTTAGATGTTTAGAGGTACAATATATCTTATTCATACCTTTTAACTGGCTATAGACATTGGCCATACAGCAGAGACAATCTTATCATTTGAATATGATAATTAATAAGTATAGGTTTCTTTTGACGTACAAATTAATATCAACCTAAATACCAACATAACAGTGACTCCTAGTGGTCATATTATTGAGAAAAAATTGAAAACGTTTGATTATTATCACCCTTCCCCGAAATCACCAAGAAAGGAAATCAGCATTTCTAACCTTAAAAATCAAAAATCAAATTCATAACCAATCAGCATAATTTTCTTTAAGAAAAGTTGGCAAGAAAACTGTCAGTTTGCACCCCAGGGCTCCCACTAAATGACGGAATATACTTAGTTACACTACATACTCTGTCATGATGTGATTACTTTCCAATGGATTCTATATTTACAGCTGTGGGGAATATTGCGTTTTTGTACTTGGCAAAACACTGTGAACACAAAAGAAAAACAGAAAACATTGAAACGTTAACAAGTTACAATGCATTTGAGCCTGGTGGGGAATTCTGCAGAAGGTAGCTTGTGGGAACTCACTGGCAGCACATTCAGGCTCCCTTGTGCTAAATGATATTGCATCACGTCATATGCACAGAAATCACAGCAAAAGAGCTCCCAGCTCTGCAGGGAAATGTTCAGACATAGGAATTTAGTGCCAAAGAAAAAACAGCTGTTTTGAGTACAACTTTGTCACTGGTCTGTCCACAGAATCAGACTTTTTTTTCCTTAAATGAAAGGATCTTCTAAAAGTAGGAATCTGAAATAGTCCTGCAGCTCACACAATCGGTAAATTCTTTTCAATGGTCAAACACATTTTATATCCATAATAAAAGCTATAACTTTAATTCCAGAATACCCTTGCCTTCATCAAGAGTTAATAGGTTACAACTCATTACTAGTATTAATATACACGTGCAAGAATATGCAGAAAGCACAAATACCAAATACCAAATACACGAATATCCAATAACAAACAGGATTCATATAATTTAATCCCCAATGCAGAAGAGTCATTCCTGTGTCATACAGGTATATAGAAAGATTTTAGGTTTGTTCATTGTAGACATTAAATCCACCTTTTATTACTTAGGTCTGCAGGTTGCATTTTAGCCCCCTAATGTCTGGCTACAAAAACAGACTGTTAATGGATGTAGTGCATTTAATGATAACAACCTCTCTTGATCACCTGTTTAAATTTGCATTGTCATTAATTTTGCAGTCAGCATCCAGATATTAGCTTTAGCTTACCTCTCAGCAGACGTCCCAGAAACTCTGCTTAAGGCTGAGTAGAGAAGAGGCTCAGATGCAGTATCTTCCCTAAATTTACCAGAAAGACAGGACTTCTGATGTTTGTCCTTTAAGTGTCTCTAAACATGGCTTGCATAGCTGGCTATCAGCTTATCTCTTCTTCTGTGCATTTGCTTCCTTACATGGATCTGTTCCCAACAGTAACTCCAAGCTGTCGAAATGCAGCTATCTGGAGGCTTTTAGTTTCATCCAACACGAGAGATAAAAAGGAAATTCTCTTTTTTGTTTGGCACCTATGTGACTGCATCAATGCCTACACTGTTTAAGCTACCGCGGATGTCATGTATGTTAGAAATCACCTTGTATACTGCAGGAAAAGGTCTCTTGGCAATTTTTAAAGATCTTTTATTCTGCTTGATATAATATTGTAGAGCTGCCTGACAAACCACAAAAGCTATTTTATGTAAATCTGTAAATGTCATTGAAAGAAATACCTATGCTTTAAATTGCAAACTTTCAGGACCCCCTTCACAGCTGTATAGGTTTAACATTCCAGGAAAAGAAGCCAAATTGTAAATTTCCTTTGCCAGTAAGTGCTTCCCCCAAAATCAACTTTCTTGGGGGGGGGGGGGGGGGGGAATGTACGTTGCCATAACCATTTCTGTTTTGGATTGCAAAGCAAGTGTTATCACTAGGCAATAACATATGTGCAGTTAGTTAAAGTAGTATAATGTAGAAAAGTAAAGAAATACGAAGGCTGTGTACACACAATGCAATATTTCATCCAAATTGGCCAATAGTTCAGTGTATTAGTTGCTCGGCCCAAAACATTTAATGGATTTTCGTCCATGACTGACCATTCATTTGTCCGAATCAAATGGATGGGCGATCAGACATGTCCGAAAACCACAATATATAGAAAATTGGGCTGCTGTACATCCATATTAAAGTGCAACTAGAGACCAAAACTATAATACATACAAAAAATAGAATTCTAGTGCACAAACAATTCTAATTGCATATTGACTACCTCCAAAAACCACACCTGCTTGGTCACAGCGAACTTTAGGCATTGGCTACATGGGATCTGCCCATGTGTACCCAGCCTAACACAAAAATAAAAGGAAGATACATAATTTAATAGGCATGATCACCTTCCTAACAAAGAAACAATATTGAGTAGCGTTCCGGAAAATTAGTCCCAGTTGTTGTATAGTTACAAATATTTTTTTTATTAATACATTACATTAAAAACACACATACTGAAAACGCCTGACACATTTTGTGCACATCTGCACTTAATCATAAGCCCATTCACTTTGCACCCCCCTAAACCCCATATTCGCAATAATTGCCATTCTCACCAATATTCCTTAATGAAGATATCTTCTGGGTGCTAGCAAGGCCTCCTTTACAGCTTTATGTGAGTTTGCACAACTTTAAAGCACACACAGGGCTATGTACCGACAGCCGCTATCGCTCTCTCTTGCCTTCTGTAGGCAATGCACTGAGCCTATAATGGCTCTCTGTGAATAGTGAATGTGGTTTTCCAATTCCAAAATAGCTGGCGTTAAAGTCTCTGTCTTAAAGAGTCGGTAACGGCTCGGTACATACTGAGTTGTTCGTCACAGTTTTTGCGTACCACCGCAAGTTATGTCTTAAAGTCACGTTAACCTTGGTACATGGGTTAACTTGACTTTTAGACGGAAAAAGAGGTTTACGTCTCTCGGTACATAGCCCTGTTAGTTTGTGCAGCCGTTGTTAGTCATTGACAGTGTTTCTCCAGCTGGAATAAACTGGGATGAGGGGGCTATAGTTAGATTTCTACATTTGATAGTGGAAATATTATTTCCAACCAAATGAACAGTTTTATCACATCTTCCTAGAAATAGATTTTGTCATATAAGTTGACCAGCTTGTCAATATGAATCTATTGTCAAGAGATCTCCATGCATAATTTGCTCTTTGGGGCTGCATTTCTGCTATCAGAATCAGTGATTCGGTCAAAATAAAGTACAAGCATATTCTTATCTTATGTTACAATAGTATGTTACAATGTGATCTAGCATGCATTACCATCTGCAGCTTTGTAATGATACCATGTGACTAAAGAAAAATAGTCATTTATCTGTAGACTGAACAAGATAATAATCAGGAAACATGAACTGGCCCTTACATAGCCCTGATCTTAACATCAGTGATTCAGTAGGGGATTATTGTCAGAAACACAAATACCTTCAGATACTACTGCAAGGGCAACTAAAATATTCAACAGTTTTTTAAATGAAAGGATGGTCGCATCAAATATTAATTTCACTTAATTTTCTTCCTTTTAATTTCATTTCAAGCCATTCAATTCATTATTTTTAATAAACATTGGCACATACTTTTATATTAAAAAAACATACTGTGCTTTAATACAAAACATTTCTTCCAATGCTTTGAGTGTAGAGGGTCTCAGGACTAAGCTACTCATAAGAAACACTTACTATAAAGGCTAAGGAAAGTAGCAGCCTTGAATGGGGCAAAGTTTGTTGTATGTTAAGTGTGGGGGACTCCAACCTATAATACATACACAAAAAAAGAAGCCTAGTGCACATATTATTGATTTGCTTACATTTTGTATTACCATTGTATTGCGATCAACTATTGTATAAACTTTGAATTTGGCCTGAAAGGCCGCATTTTGGAAGGGAATGTGTGTGTTTAGGCTGCAGATTTTAAAACTCAATAATGGCAATATGGCTGTCACATTAAATAATGGGTAGGTCAGTGGTGTGTGTACTCCGGTCAGGTTGGGGGATTAAGGACTAACTTTTTTATGATTGGTCAAAATGCTTTTTTTAACTATACTTACCCTTTAAATATGGTTTCCACATGAATGAATAGGTAGCTCAGTTGGTGTATGTACCTGTGTCAGGTTGGAAGTTTAAAAAACAAAACTTTTTTGATTATTGATCAAAATTAGTTTTTTGACTATAGTTACCCTTTACGTTTGTCTGTTACGGTAATGGAGGGGTAGGTCAGTAGGTGTGTGTACCTGTGTCAGGTTGGGGGTTAAAAAAGCAAACCTTTTGAATGATTAGTCAAAAAAAAATTTCTACTATAGTTACCCTTTAAGTATGGCTACCATGGAAATGGATAGCTCAGTAAGTGTGTGTACCTGGGTCTGTTTGAGGTGGTGTGTCTTTTTTGTGTTTACAACCATAAAACTAACTTTTATTGAGAATATATCAAAATTAGTTTTTTGACTTTATTTACCCTTTAAGTATGGCTGCCACAGGAATGGAAGGGTATGTAACTCAGTGTGTCTACCCGTGTGAGGTTGGGTGTATGTGTTTTTGCATGTATGACCATATAACTAAATTTTATTGATGATTGATCAAAATTAGTTTTTTGACTATAGTTACCATTTAAGTATGGCTTCCATGGGAAGTAGGTGGGTATACCTGTGTCTGTGTGGGAGTTTGGGGGTATCAGCATTTGTGTTTATGACCATGAAACAAACTGTTTTGATCTCATGACCTTTAAACCTCAAAATACCCACATTTTGAGGATTGTTACCATTATAGTTTATGGGGAAAAATATCCTGAAATTTGCCGATAACAACATAACACCGTGTATTCCTTAGCTAGCACACTTCTCCTATATCCTTTGCATGGCTGTACCGAATTTCATGTCTCTAGCTCAGAAACTGTGAGAGGAGATACAGTCCAAAGAAGCAGAAGAAAAAAAATGTAAGAATGAAAAGAAGAAATAGAAAGGAGTCAGGCAGGCATGGCCCCTCTGGAAAAAACCTCACTAGAGATGGGCGAAACTGCCAAGATCCGTTCCTCCTGCAAATTCATTAAAATTTGCATAAAAACCCATAAAAGTCAATAGGAGAAAAAAATCTGCATAGCTTTGCCTCAATATAAGCTAAAATAGCAATGGTAACTTACTGTACATGGCTCTGGGACCTGGGAAATGGTCTGGGGATCACATGCATATATCCAGAACTTTAAATAAAATAACTTTCCTCACGATTTTCCTCACCAGGGGAAGTAGGGGATGGAAGGATAGGGACGCTTCTTTCCAATTGGTTGATCCCAACAGATTTGCCATTTTAGGCGAAGATGTGGAGGACAATGGCTCAAAAGTAGCATGTATGGAGCGGGCCTTTACCTTGAGCACCCAGGGGACCACCATCTCCAAAACAAGGGAGGGAGAACTGCGGGCTAGGAAGGATAGGCAGGTGGTAGTGGTAGGGGACTCCATTATTAGAAGGGTAGATAGGGTAATCTGTTGCCAAGTCCCAACATGCTGAACAGTGTGTTGTCTGCCTGGTGCTAGGGTTCGACATGTGGTGGATTGTGTAGACAGATTATTGGGTGGGGCTGGGAGTGACCCGGCGGTCTTGGTTCACATTGGTGCCAATGACAAAGTTAGAGGTGGAGGATAAGGTCCTTAAAAATGATTTCCCAAAGTTAGGGGCCAAGTTAAAAGTAAGGAAAAGGGTCCGTTTGACTCAAAACATGTTGTGTTGGAGCCGCATGTATTAAACAGCCATTTGCAGTTATTCTGCCTCAGCCAGTCTGTTACCCACTCGCTTTTTTGTTTTTGAGATATAATATTTATGCATACAGGGCAGGTGCACAGTGAGAGATAACCTTATGCCTTTTAGCACTTTGGTGTGGGCAACTGTTATAATTGTAAGGACCTTAAGGGTAGTGATTTCAGAAATACTACCACAGCCACGTGCTATGCTAAGGAAACAACGGGAACTTAGGAGTATAAATGCATGGCTAAGAGGATTGTGTAAGGAGATGGGGTTTGGGTTTTTAGAGAACTGGGCTAACTTTTTTGTTGGCTACAGGCTCTTTAGTAGAGACGGATTGCACCTCAATGATGATGGTGCAGCTGTTTTGGGGAAGAAGATGGCTAGGGGGTTGGAGGAGATTTTAAACTAGGTATGGGGGGGGGGAGGGTACGTTGAACTATCCAGTGGACTAATGACACTGGGAGACGGTGGAGGGAACAGCATAGAGGATAAGGAGGCATGTACGTACAAGTATAGAAGTAAATCAATTGATAATCTAAAATGTATGTTTACAAATGCAAAAAGTCTGGCTGGAAAAAATGGGGAACTAGAACTAATAGCTTTAAAGGAAAGGTATGATGTGATCGGTATAGAAGAAACATGGCTAAATGATTCACATGACTGGACAGTAAATATTGAAGGATACTCCTTATTTAGACATGACAGAGTTAATAAGAAAGGAGGATATGTAGGTATGTTAAACAGGAATTAAAGCCAAATCTAAAAGATGGAATAGATGGTATAAACGATATGGCAGAAACAATATGGGTAGGGCTGTCTACAGGAAGCAAGAAGGTGGGTAAATTAATTGTTGGGGTATGTTACAAGCTGCCAAAGGGGAGCCAGGGAGGAGGTGGAAGTGAATTTTCATATGCAGTTGGGGTACTTGATTTGAAGGCAAGCAGCATTCAACAGAGTATTGTGTGTGCCCAGGGGTGTGTTTTTTTTGGGGGGGGTTGGTTGCTAGGCGTCAGTAACAAATCTTGCACAGGGTGCTATTTACCCTAAGGCCGGCCCTGTCAAAAGGTATAAAGTTCTTAAATTTCCTATATGAGCATTTTCTTTCACAGATGGTAGAAGTTCCTACTAAACAGGATGCATTGTTGGATCTGGTGATATCTAATAACCCTGAGCTCATTTTGGAGATGAAGGTAATGGGAAGCTTAGGGAATAGTGATCATGATATAGTGTCATTTAATATAGGTTGCAAAAAACTAAAGTGCACTGGGTTAACAAAAACTTTTAACTTTAGGAAAGCTAATTTTATGCTGTTAAAGGAATCACTCCTGCTCATAGACTGGGGGAAACTGTTTCTAGGTAGAGATGTCCTAACTTCGCAAAATCCGGTCCGCTCGAGGATCCGCAAATTTTCGAAAAAATTCGAAAATTCGAAAATCCACGAACGGACCCATAAAAATGAAAAAAAATCCTCGAAAATATGAGAAATCCTCGTAATTCCGAAAATTTTTGAAAATACGTATTTTCGAAAATACAAGAAATCCTCGTAATTTTGAACATTTTTGAAAATACGTATTTTCACGTATATCATCCGCGGTTCGGAAGGCGGAAAATCCGAAAAAATCCACCGCTCGCGAACGGGATAAGTCCGCGGCGGATCTCCGCAGGGGATCCGGGTTCGGATCCACGAACCGACCATCCCTATTTCTAGGTAAAGATACTGAGCAGATGTGGATCACTTTTAAAGGGATATTAAACTATTACATTTCTAAATTTGTACCTTTAGGGAAAAAGTGTAAAAAAATTAGGTCCACTCCTGCATGGCTTAATGCTCAGGTAAAAAGGGAAATGGAAAAAAAGAAAAAGGCTTTTAAAATGTTAAAATCAGAGGGAACAGAACAGGCTTACAGGGAGTATAAAGGCTGTAATAAAGAGTGCAAGAAAGCAATTAAACTAGCTAAAATAGAAAATGAAATACGGATAGCCAAACAAAGCAAGTCCAACCCCAAAATGTTTTTTAATATATAAATGGTAAAAATATGAGGACTGAGAATGTGGGACATTAAACAATGGGGCTGAGATGGTTGTAGAGGATGCCAAAAAGGCTAATCTGCTAAACTGTTTTTTTTACATCGGTTTTTACTGCTGAGAATCCTTACAGCAGGGATTGCAATAATATGCAGGGTAGAAATGAAGAGTATTCACATTAGCTAACAGAGGATATGGTACGGAAACAATTAGACAAAGTTAATATCAATAAAGCCCCAGGGCTAGATGGATTGCATCCTTGGATTTTAAAAGAGCTTAGTTCAGTTCTATCTAGACCACTATTTCTCATCTTTTCAGATTCACTTTGAGCTGGGGATGTGCCGCTGGATTAGAAAAAAGCCAATGAATTACCAATATTAAAAAAAGGTAGTCGTTCACAGCCTGGTAACTATAGACCTGTAAGCCTAACATCAGTGGTAGGGAAGGTGCTGGAAACTTTGTTACGGGATCATATCCTTGACTGTCTCCAGAGATCATCTTATTAGTAGTAGTCAGCATGGATTTATGAGAATATAGATCATGCCAGACAAATGTAATTGTTTTTTTATGAAGAAGCGAGTAAGAATTTAAATTCAGGCACAGCAGTGGATGTGTTATACTTGGATTTTGCGAAAGCTTTTGATACTGTGCTACATAGACGACTAATGTATAAACTGAGGACTGTTGGCCTAGAAGAAACCATTTGTTCATGGATAGAGAATTAGTTATTGGATCGCAAACAAAGAGTGGTGGTAAATGAAGCTACATCTATGTGGGAATTGCTTTCCTAAATATTTTTGCAAATAACTTTCATTGGTTTTTTTGCATAGTTTTACACCAAATCCACTGCACTTCCTGCTTCCTGCTCTGAAACCATGTGACATCTCCTGAAAAGAACCCTGAAAAGGCTGTTCTCACACAGTAGAAAGGTAGGGCTGTAGATTCCCTTACTAGCAGGGAGGGTTAGGGTCTTCCTGTTTCCCTCACACACTGAAGTCTGAGGCTGTGTTCTGCCACTGGGAATGTGTAAAAGAAGCCTTTGGGATCTCGGATGTCAGCCTCCCACCCATTAACATTCTGGCCAGTAATTTCTTTTTATCTTGGGCTGTGGAGCATGTAGAGAGGTGGTTGATGGCTTGTTTTAAAGGTAGAAAACTTTCATGATCAAAATCAACTTGTCTGGAGACCACAGTTCTCCAGACAAGTGAATCTGTAATGGAAAAAGATTTGGATTTGGGGGTTCTGGTAGATAACAGACTTAGCTGTAGCAACGGCTAGAGCTAGCAAGATATTGTCTTGTATAAAGAGAGGAATAGATTCAAGAGAGAAAAATATCTCCCTCTTTACAAGGCACTGGTAAGGCCCTTATTTGGAATATGCGGTGCAGTTTTGAAATCCCATATACAAAAGGGACATCTTGGAAATGGAAGCAGTTCAGAGAAGGGCAACTAAATTGATAAGGGGAATGGAGGGGCTTAAATATGCAGGCAGATTAGACAAGTTAGGGCTGTTTACATTGGAGAAGCAATGTTTGCGTGGGGATATGATAACCTTATACAAATATATTAATGGGCCATACAATAAACTCTCTGGTGCATTGTTTACTAATAGGTCATATCAGAGGACTCATGGATATCCTTTTAAGGGTATGTCCACCCTGATTTTTAACTTTTATGTTTCCAGTTTAACTGAAGGACAGGAGCTTTAAAAAAGGCTTCTGAAGGTTCTCATTCATCCAGGTCATGGTATATCTGTTGTATTCAATTAGATCAACTGGGGGGGGGGGGGGGTTGGCGGGGGCTATACGCTATATAAATATTAAATGGCATTTCTACATTAGTTAAATAAGAGGATCAGTTGTAAATGATAGGATTCAAAGGGGCTTCATACATAATGAGTGCATCCCTTTAAGAATTTATCGCCAGCAGTAGACTTTATGGCCAACAGTGCAGCAAGAGTTTTAAGAGTTTTAATTTGTTTGATGCAGGGCTATATTTTTGCTAATGCTTTTTTTCATTTTAAAGTATGTTTAAGATATTGTATGTAATACATATAACTGAGCCTGAATGCATTTTATAATTCTGATCTAAAAATTACCTGTGTCTCTCACCTTGGAAATCAGCATAGCATACCAATTGTGTTATAATAAAATTTGGCAGATTTCTGTCTTTTTCCAGAGTTCTGTAACCTCCCTCTCTCTTTTCCCCTAGAAAAATAATGACTGCAAATCCCTCTCCAGGCAGGTCAGAGACAGATTTTTCAGAAAGAGTTATGGAACGATCTGAGCATGTGCATATTTTCATCTTGACTGAGACCAGCAATATAGGGGCACTATTACAAGCTTCAGTGGCATCAGGACATCAGACATGTTTTTTCCTTATTTTAATAGACTTAGTTACATTTAGCTTTCCTTTAAACTTAAAAATACATTTTTAAAAAAAATATTAAATGCATAAAATATGTTTAATATATATTTCAAATCCCAGGATTTAATATAATGCAGACCTCTAACCTTCAGATGTCCTCTACATACTAAAATTATGTTTGTAACTTTGTTGTGCTACTAGAAATCTTAATTATTATGGACATGTTCATCTTTGCAATAAATTCTGTAATCATTATATTAATTGACTATTGTGTAGTCAAGGTTAAAATCACCATATTGTCAGTACTGTCAGTCTTTATTTAAAATGTACTTTCAAAAGATCAGGTAGAGTCTCTGTCTCTCTCTAATCCATGAACCCCCTGGTATCCTTTATTTGGGGGTGTCAACTACTATAAAAATATATACATAATAACTAAAAATAGGTAACTGGCTAATCCAGACTTCCGTAAAAGAAAGCGGAGGATGACAACTTTGGACATAAAAAAAACACATTACATGACACTGATTTTCTTTGCATTTACCCCTTTAGCCAAATTCATTTTATTCAAATACTCGTCTCCTAATAATTGTAGAAAATGAAAAGTAAATGAAATCATGATTATTTATCAATAACAAAAGCTTTGCACGCTCTCAGCCCCAGTAACCCGAATTCACTCACTCCCATCAACACATAGGGGCATATTTCTAAAGTCATTTCACCATTCCATTTTCATTCATTTTTTATTGGTTAGTGCTAATTACAAAGCAGGATGATTTCATGGACATAACTTTAACTGCGTGCTACCTTGTATAACAGATGTCGTGAAAGTCACCCTGTAATATCAGTAAGCTTAGTTTCCTTGACCTGTAAATAGAAAATATTGTATTTTTATGGTGCATTAACTTGAATTTTTGGAACATTTATAACTGTTTTAATGTGGAATTTCACATGTGACTGCGATACAGTAAGTAAAGCAGAAAGCATTTTAAAAACAATGAACATTTTCTGTAGAGTTCTGGAGAAAAATAGTGAAATACATCTGCTTAAAGAGGAACTGTGGTCCAAAAATGACTTTAGGTAAATTGATAGGAATTGCTCTCCTGAGAATTTCTGCAATTTATTGTCATTGTTTATTTTACATAGTTTTGAAGATATTTACATTTGTGATATGGCAGCAGCATCACCAGGTCCCCTGCACTTCCTGCTTCCTGCTCTGAAACCATGTCAGTCAATCTGCCCTGTGTCTCCTCCCCTTTGCAGTACCCTTGGTCCCTCCCACTCATGGACCCCATGGTCCCTCCAGTTGCAGGCCCCCCTTGCCCCATTCCCTTACAGCCCCATGTAGCCCCGCCCACTCACGGGTGCCGTGGCCCTGTCCACTCACAGGTGCCTAAGCCCTGCCCACTCATGGGTGCCTAAGCCCCCCCTAACAGGTGCTGTGGGCCACTCTGACACCCCCCTAAACCCCCCCAAAAAAACTCTGTGGAAACAGCCTTTTCAGGCAGAGTGAGAACTCTGCCTATAAAGGCTATTTTCACACTGTGAGAGAGAAGGGCTGTAGATTCCCTTACCTTCTCTGTAGCTGCAGGTCCTTCACACAGCAGAGAGGAGGAAGGACTTCCTGTATCCCTCACACACTGAGGGAGTCTGAGGCTGTGCTCGCCAGCGGCATTGTGCATGAGAAGCCTTAGGAATGTCACGTCAGCCTCCCACCCATTAACTTTCTGTTCAGTCATTTCTGTGTATCTTGGGCTGTGGAGCACGAAGAGAGGTGGTTGATGGCTCGTTTTAAAGGTAGGAAACTGGCCTTTCCTTTAAACTCAACTTGTTTGGAGACCACAGTTCCCCTTTAATAAATATGCCCAATTCATGTGTCTAAATTAAATATGTCCTTAAAAATGAAGGCCCCTTTCTATGTACATCTAATATAGGGCGGAATTTATTATCTCGCCTTATCGGGAAGTTCTAAAACTGCAGGTTGTTATAAAAGTACGTCCATACAATACCAAGCAGTAGCACACTACCCTTGTGGTATTGTACAATTACTATTGTATATGTGCAGTTGTAACTGTATGACCGCGATAGTAGTTTTAAGGCCGCAATCGTAATTGTACGTCAAAATAACTAGCCTTTATAAATACGGCCCATGCTATGGTGTTTTGGCTGCTGTAGTAAATTTGCTTACTTTAATAACTCTAGTAACTTGTAGAAATGAGTTAAAGGGCATGTCCACCCCCAAAACTATCATCCCCCCCACTACTGGCCCCAGTTTGTAGTGCATAAAAATCCTTACCTTACATCCCAGCTCCCAATGGTTCTCCAGTAATCCCCCCCAAAGTCCCAAAAACTGCCCACCAGGAGGATAGCATATAGGACTCTGCCTCCTGTCTCTCCCCTCCGGGAGAATTTTGCCATGCGCAGAAGAGCCCCCCTCTCCCGTTTTGGTCTCCCTCCCCCTAGTGTAAAACCCCTTTCCCATATGAAAGTTCTTGCTCCCCCAGCCCCAACCGCATTAGTATAATTTCAAGAAAGTGCCCCGATAGTTACTTACCTTCCCTGTATCCTCCGGCGTTCTGTGCAGCCGGTAGCCACGTCCGTGATTTGCTGCCTCTCAGCCAATCACAGATGCGGCTGCTGGTCCCGTCCCCTGCTTGCAGTTCTATGCAGAGGGCCGGGATTGTGCGGCAAAGGAGAGAGGTAAGGTAAGTAAATATTGGGGCACTTTCTTGAAATTATACTAACGCGGTTGGGGCTGGGGGAGCTAGAACTTTCATATACAAAAAGGTTTTATAAAGGGTGGACATACCCTTTAAATACTTTCAGGGTTATTCAATAAAAGTTCTTATCGTTTAAAATGGTGCTAATTTTGCCCCAAACAATCAGATGTTAGCTTTCAGATGTTAAATAAGTTATGATTGATTGAAGCAAAATTAGCACCATTTTTGTCTTAATTTATTACGGTATCCATCCACCAAGGCAACCTTTAATTTGGGGGATTTGTTTTGTTTATAAAGTGACCCGTTCACACAAGCTATGCAGAAATCTGCCAATATTTATTTTTTCCTCATTTCTGACAGTTTAAATAATCATCAATTGTTTCTCATTTTGTCTTTTGTGAGGATAAAGGTCAGTTCAATTAACGTTTTTTATGCTGGCTGTCACTATTGTTTTATTCAGAGTTATTTCTTATCTGCTTAGAGAGTCATTGTCAATGTCTGGGTGGATTCCATCTCTTTTTCACATGAATGACCTTTAAGCCTGATCTTGAGTAAAATACACAAATTAAACAAGAAGTGAATTAAAAATGACCCTTTAATGTAATCAGACACTCATTGGTCCTTCTGATGATGACATAGGCTGGGTAAAAATGGAGGGATTATTTGTCCAGACTCGTAGCGTGTGCTTGGCCGGGACAAATATCTGTCGGTCGCGACAAATTCGGCCGCGGACGAATTTGCAAACGATTGACCGTGCGGTCCCATAGGGAATGCCCCACACCAGGAGATGTTTTTGGCCGGCTGTGACACGGTCGGAAAATCCTGATCGATCGTGGGATTCCCTATGGGACTGCACGGTCGATCGTTCGCATATTCGGCCACGGCCGAATTATCCACGACCGACAGACAATTTGCCCCGGCCGGGAGAAATAATGTAAAGGTAAATGTTAAATGCGTCTGCAGTAAATTCTCAGGACATTTGTTTTCTTCTATTTATCTTTTTACAAATTATGAAATTATTACAGGGCGGGAACTGCTGACAACAAGCTGTTCACTATCAATTAAGTAGAACATTCTGGGCAAAAGGCCACACTACAATGCACCGAATCGCACACGCAATCGCGAGCGTTATCACACGTAATTGTGTTTGTGATTCTTTTTTTTTGCTTTTTTTGTTTGCGCGTGCATTTTGCACATTCGATTTTGCCATATTCCGTTATGGAAAAGCATGCGTTAACCCACCAAAAATGGTGAACACATGCGTTACCAAAATGCAATTGCATGCCCACCGGAAATCATGCGCACACGGGGATTTGCGTTCCAGCATTTTCCATTATAACCAAATCGCATGCGCAACCGAGAGCGCAAAACGTGTGCGCAAATGCGCAAAAAACGCAAAACTGGGGCCTAGCCCTTAGGCATAATCTGATGGGTTGCTGCAGATTAATAGCATGGGTAAAATGTTGCTCTTTTTATTACACCAAAGTCTGGAATGTGCATGTATCTCCTACCAAGGGAGCAGCCTTGCCACCAAGGGGGCATCTTCTTACTTTTCCTATGACAGATATAGTCTACCCCCCAGTAAACCTCTGTGGATGAAGCAGGGAAAGAGCCATCATAATTTGCTGGGGGGGCAGTAATTCCTAGTTACGTCACTGGACTCAACCTACTAAAAGGATAAAACATTAACTGCACCAAGAAATCAAAGCATTTTAAAAAAGTAGAATGACTGTTAACCCAACATCCCTGGAAAACATGGCAAAGTGTGCAATTCTGTGGCATTTATTACTACTTTCTACAAATCCCATCATTTCTTAACAGTCTTAGCTGTCATATAAATGTTCATTCTGTTGTGGGTTGTCTGTCAGCAACAGCTAAGGGACAGAAAGTTTAAAAAGATGGTATAAATAAATCAGTGCAACATAAAAAAGACAAGATTCCCATAAATATTATATTACATTAAAGGAGAACAAAAGCTAAAATATAAATGAGCCAATGTGGTATTTATAATTGAGAAATACAGATTGCTGTATCTCTTATATCAAAATCCAGAGAGAAAAAACCCATCAGTTTAATTCTGCAGGTTTATGATTTTTGTAGACCCAGATAAATACTTTTCCACTGAATTTCTTAGCCCCTCCCTTTCAACAAGTTGTCAAGTAACTACTGGCTGACCTTCCCTTAGTAATAAAGAATGAGCCTTAGGACACAAATGGAACAATCCATTCAGAATCTTTTAGATTATATTAATATATTAATATATTAATTTAAAAGAACCATTATGAATTGCCAATTTAAACATCCAGATTTTCCCAGTACTCAAGAAACAGCTACGTTTAGGAAACATTTACTTTTCACCTATTTAAACATTGAGACAAATGAGATTAAGCCTTGTTTTCAAAGCAGTCATTTTTAGTACATACACAACCACCAGAATTGAAAGGGTTGAGAACACTCACTAGTTACTAGTTAGTGTAGGGCAGTGTTTCTCAACCTTTTTAATAGAGATGTTTCGAACTGTTGAGTTCCGTTCCATTTTTGAATTTTCTAAATTTTCGGAAAGTTCGAAAATTCGATTTTCGAAAGCCGTCTACTTTCGATTTTCAAAAATCGTCTACTTTCGATTTTCGATAAAAATTGAAAATTCGAAAAATCCAGGTTCTGTGAAATTCAGGAGTTCCGAAAATTTCGTCGGGACTTCGAAATCCTCATATTCGATTCGAAACTGGGTTCCATTAGAAACCACGTTACATCTCTACTTTTTAACTATGGAGAACCCTTGAAACAATTTCCGTACCTAGGGGAATCCCTACATAAAAACATTATTACTTATTTATATACATCTCTCAGACATTTATCACAATGGTGGATCCATACAGTTTCTGTCAATCTCTTGAGGACCCCCATGGAACCTCTCAGGGACCCCTGGTTGAGAAATGCTGGTGTAGAGTGTGGTGGTCAAAGAAAATCCAATTGGCTGTTTTTTTCTGGGTGATTATATATCTGTCCTGTAGTATAAAACTGGTATGACATTTTCCAGCCTTTGTCTTGATTCCCCAGCCTACCCATCAAGTCAAGTATCTTATGGCTGTCAAGATTACACACAAGATATAATGGAAGATTGATAGAAATTCGTTTGTACAAAGTTATTTTGAAAAGTCCTAAAATACATGAAGATAATTCCTGAGTAATATTGTAATACAATATGCAAGAGACATACATAAATATCCTGTAAATTATATTCTTATAAAGGATACTTAGAAAATTCGGATTTGTGCTAAGCTATGTCATTCAAAAGTTTATATAAAAGTGTATGTCAGATTGTACATAAAATCGGCCTAATGTATGGTCACCTTAAAGTGTATGTATACTGAAAAATTACTTTGCGTCATCTTAATCTATAAATAAATACATGTAAGTAGCACTTACTCTGAGGTGTGTGTTGCCGCATGCCTTCAATACAATACATATTTTTCTCAGGCTCTGACCACTGACCTGACTAATTTGCTACATACAAACTGTCAAAACTGCATGCAGCATACAGCACACCAACTGTTAAACCATTCCAGCTACAGCAAAACTGCTTACAGAAATGCTAAAAAGGAAGATGTTTCAGATTGGAAATCTAATGAAATAGGGGTCAGATCATAAAAAAAAGGTACAGTTATAGTTGGGATGAATTATAGTTTCCACTAATGGGCAATGTAAAAAAATTAATTTTCCTGTATGCATACCCTTTAAGGCATTGTACTACCTTATATGATTTAGGGCTGGCACACACAGCCAGAAAATTTGGTCCGGCTGACCGATCGAAAATATCAACTGATTGGACAAGCTGAATTATTGTCTATAGGAGACTGCACGGTTGACTGGGATTTATCGACATGTCTGATCATTCTCGCATCCAATTTTGATGAAAGGTTGATCAACATCGGTCCCCATTGCCCAAAAAAATTACTCCAAACAGAACAACAGGAGCCGTGCAACCCGGAAATATGCCAGAGACTCCTGTAAAAACAGAGTTCGCTTTATTAAATTACACATATACACATAGCAGAACAATGGCCATGCCTGACATGTTTCGTGTATAGCAACACTTCATCAGAGGCAGACTCTGTAATTTGATACAGTGAACTCTTGTTTTTACGTGAGTCTCTGGCATGTTTCCAGGTTGCACGGCTCCTATTGGTCTGTTTGGAGTGTTTCCTGTACTGGCTTGGCGAAGGGTCCAGGGCCTTATATGCACCTGGGCCACTACCTTGTGGGGGTAAATTTTACCTGTATCCATTGATGTTTTCTACCTATAGATAAGCTATGTTTTCCTGCTGCACATATTTGTATGTAATCATATATGATGGTATATAATAGTATATACTGGTATATAATAGTATATAATGGTATGAAATAGTCTATAATGGTATATAATGGTATATAATGGTCTATAATGTTATATAATGTTATATAATGGTATATAATAGTATATAATGTTATATAATGTTGTCAAAAGAAGTAGAAGGAGAGAAAAGAACACGAATACCAACAGTGAAGGGGAAAAGCAAGACAGGAGGAAGAACATGGTCATCCCATATGTAGCAGGGGTCTCCGAGAAGAGAATTTTCAAAAAAACATCGTATCCCTGTCTGCTTTAAACCGAACAACACACTGAGGCAGCAATTGGTACATCCGAAAGACCCAATACCAAAACACAAGAAAAGCGACATCATATATGCAGTGCAGTGCATTGAAGAATGCTCTGATTTGTATGGGGGAGACCAACACGCAACTGCATCAACGTATGGCCCAGCACAGAAGAGCCAATTCCTCGGGTCAGGACTCAGCCGTGTATCTGCATCTTAAGGATAAAGGACATACCTTTGAAGATTGTAATGTTAATATACTGGCGAAGGAACGTGACTGGTTCAGAGAGGTGTTAAGGAGGCCATTTATGTGAAAATAAAGAAACCTAGCCTAAATAGAGGTGGGGGGGTTCGACACCAGCTGTCTGCCATGTACAATGCTGTTTTAACACCTTACTCTGGGGTTCCTATAACACCCTTAGCCACTATCTAATCACACCCTTAACACCGGCTGTGATATGCTAATTGGGATTTTCCAGGGTACATATTGCCACAGATTCTTGTACAGTCATTCTGATTGAGAAAGCCAGTCGGATGACTAGCGAAACGTCTTCAAGAACTACATTTCAAGTCCAGTTGATCTAATTGAATACAACAGATATAATGTTATATAATGTTATATAATGGTATATAATGTTATATAATGTTATATAATGGTATATAATGGTATATAATGGTATATGATGGTATATAATGTTATATAATGGTATATAATGTTATATAATGTTATATAATGGTATATAATAGTATATAATGGTATATAATTGTATATAATGGTATATAATGTTATATAATGGTATATAATGGTATATAATAATGGTAGATAATGGTAGATATAATGGTATATAATGTTATATAATGGTATATAATGTTATATAATGTTATATAATGGTATATAATGGTATATAATGTTATATAAGGTATATAATGGTATATAATGGTATATAATGTTATATAATGGTATATAATGGTATATAATGGTATATAATGTTATATAATGGGAGATATGTATATAATGTTATATAATGGTATTAATGTATATAATGGTATATAATGTTTATATAATGTATATAATGGTAATAATGTTATATATGTTATATAATGTTATAAATGGTATATAATGTTATATAATGGTATATAATGGTATATAATGGTTATATAATGTATATAATGTTATATAATGTGTATTAATGTTATTAATGTTATATATGTTATAATGTATATAATGTTATATAATGGTAATAATGTTATAATGTTATAAATGTTATAAATGGTATATAATGGTATATAATGGTATATAATGGTATATAATGGTATATAATAATGGTATATAATGGTATATAATGGTATATAATGGTATATATGGTATATATGGTATATATGTTATAACAATGGTATTATATAGGTATATAATGGTATATAATTGTATATAAGGTATATAAAGGTATATATGGATTATAATGTTATTTAATGTGTATTATAATGTTATATAATGGTATATAATGGTATATAATGGTATATAATGGTATATAATGGTATATAATGTTATATAATGGTATATAATGTTATATAATGGTATATAATGGTATATAATGGTATATATGTTATATAATGTTATATAATGGTATATAATGTTATATAATGGTATATAATGGTATATAATGGTATATAATGGTATATAATGGTATATAATGGTATATAATGGTATATAATGGGATATAATTTTATATAATGGTATATAATGGTATATAATGTTATATATAATGGTATATAATGGTATATAATGTTATATAATGGTTTATATAATGGTATATAATGTATATAATGGTATATAATGTATATAATGGTATATAATGGTATATAATGGTATATAATGTTATATAATGGTATATAATGTTATATAATGGTATAATGGTATATAATGGTATATAATGTTTATAATGTATATAATGGTATATAATGGTTATAATGTTATATAATGTATAATAATGGTATATAATGGTATATAATGTATATATATTGTATATATGGTATATAATGGTATATAATGTTATATAATGGATATAAGGTATATAATGTATAATGTTATAATGGTATATATGGTTATAATGTATAATGGTATATAAGGTTATTATAATGGTATATAATGGATATAATGGTATATAATGGTATATATGTTATATAATGGTATATAATGTATATGATAATGGATATAATGGTATATAATAATGTATATAATGGTTATATAATGGTATATAATGGTATATAATGTATATAATTGTATATAATGGTATATAATTGGTATATAAGGTTATAAATGGTATATAATGTATATAATGGTTATATAATGGATATAATGTATAAGGTATATAATGGTATATAATGTTATATAATGGTTATATAATGTTATATAATGGTATATAATGGTATATAATGATATAATGTTATATAATGTATATAAGGTATAATGGTATATAATGGTATATAGATGTATATAATAATTGTTATATAATGGTATATATGGTTATAATGGTATATAATGTTATATAATGGTATATATGGTATATAATGGTTATATATGGTTATATAATGGGTATATAATGGTATTATGTTGTATAATGTATATAATGGGTAATAATGGTATTATAATGGTATATGATAATATGTAGATAATGTTATTAATGGTATAAATGTTATATAATGGTATATGAATGGTATTTTAATGGTATATAATGGTATATAATGTTATATAATGGTATATAATGGTATATAATGGTATATAATGTTATATAATGGTATATAATGGTATTTAATGTTATATAATGGTATATAATGGTATATAATGGTATGGCCGACATAGGCTTTGACTCTCCGTCACTTGCTTCGTCCCTCAGGTACCATCTAAGCTAAACCTAACACAATGGAGCATAGCTTTAATGTTGTGGTATTGTTTAATAACTAAATGATTTTAATAATAATTATTTAAATTATTATATTATATAATTAATAATTATTTAAATTATGAAATTATTTACATTCTAATTGAACCTTATGGGTGTTGAGGAAACTTTCAGTTTAGTTGCTGGTTCTCACAATATCCAAGTTGGAGTACAAAGCAATTTTTAGGTTAAGTTCTGAGTATTGATTTGGATATATTGTATATGGTATATAACAGGACTGCTTCTGTTCTAGAGGATAAAGTACAAATATTGATTGTGAAATTAGCAGTTACATATCTGGTTGTTAGTGCAGGTCGGTTGTTGCAGGCTGTAACCACATTTATCTTTACAGTAATCTAGATCAATCAGCCCTTTCAAGTGTCCTATGTGGATGCAGGCTTTAAATTAGACTGATATCTAGGTTCAAATTAAACAGAAGTTACCAAGCATTATATTAACCATTAAATGCTATCTAATAGTTGTCAGGATTAACAAAAAGCACCTGGTTTTGTTTCAGAACCGCTGGTTTCAAAAATCCACAAATCCTATAGAATTTCTGGAAATTTTGAAAATCTAACTTATTGAAAAAGGAAAATTTGAAAATGGAAACTGAAAAGTCAAAAATCACAGCAAAAGTTGAAAATCTAAAAATTTGACTTCAATTGGATTGAATTGGATTTTTAAAATTTCTGAACTGCTTTAGGAATGAAACTCACCAGTTTGTTCATCACTACCCTCTAGTGTCTCTAGTGTTTGGTTTTGGTGGTTCCCCAGAAAACCTACCATATGTATGTGTGTATGTATATATAATTTACTTATAAAGTGCCACTTGGGGACGCAGCGCTGTACTGTAACAAAATACAATAAAGTCATACAAGGGAGATAAATACATCGATGAGTTCCAAGGGCGTGTTTAGGGGGGTATTACTGATGCCTGGAATCCCCCCTTTCTGCCTGCTCAGTGCTGTCTGCTGTTCTTATTCTCCTGTTGCCCATAGACTGTTACATATATTGTTACATAGTTTGTTACATTGTTAATTGAGCTGTGAGTGAGAAGCAGAATTTGTATGCTTTAAAAATGTATCCAGTCTGGCCTGTGATTGACAGCAGCATAGCGATCTGTATCAACATTAACCCTGCAGCTGTCTGAGGTGATTGTTGAGCCTCGGTTTTTATACAGTACTTACTGTACTTACTACACTGTAATTGAGCTTAGGGCCATATTTATAAAGCATGGTATTGCAATTTACCGATTTAGCTCTTTATCGGTAATGTACTACAGCGGTCCTTAATGTAAGGTTCACGGTCGTACATTTACGGTACATAAACCGTAAATCGCAAATGTATTCTATAGGCATCGTAAAACTACAATTGCGTTATTGAAGATTTATGATTGGTATTGGTAATTTACGATTGTTACCATTAATTTACAATACCAATCGTAAATTAATGATCGTCAGACATTACCGATCGTTTTAATGATCGTTAAAACGATTGTTGAAGATGCGGTATCACTAAAAAGCGATATCGTGCCTTGAATAAGAATATGAATATGGCCCAGTGTGATCAGGAATTGGGGACATTAAGAAATCCTGGAGGTGGTTATATTGCTGACTGTCAACATAGTATTTTATATATATATTATATATACAAAGGAGTGATTGCTCCATATATACTTTTTACAGAATGATTGTTCAATGTGCCCATAATCCCAAGCATTCCCTGATATCTTTTGGCCAGCAGCCAAAATCACCTGCAAATTTTTCGGACCGACCAATACATGGAAATATCTGTTTGTGTTAACCCAGCCATAATAAATATAGTTTATAACAAAAGTAAAGGACAATATCTGTATTGGCCAACTGTGATCTAAATAATGGCAAGTACAAAATATATATAATATTATTATATGATCTATATCTTATATACTAAACGACACGTGACGTAATCTAACCACCGCTGTGGGGTTTGCTAGTATGATAGAAAACATGGATGTATTTGTGAGCCTCCTTCTGGGCTTGTTCAGTGGTAACCCATTTAGGAGTCGTCGCCACCCCCCCTTGAAAATCCTGCAGTGCAAATAAAACTATCAAATTCTGTGCTGGTTACCAGATAGGTAGGATGTAAGGGTAGATTTAAACCTGCTAATTGAGCTTTCTTGATGTAGAGAGAGGAGAATAGAATTCCAGATGATAGGAGCCACAAGAGAGAAAGGTTTAAGGCTTGAGGAAGCAGTATGAGTGGGGAGTCTGTACAGGAGCTGGTTCTGTGATAAGCAGAGTGTACGGGCAGGAATATCTGGGGACACTGGAGAGGAAATAAAAGGAGGAACAGCAGAGCAAAGGGATTTAAATGTTAGGAGAAGGATTTTGTATACAATGCGCTGTTTAATGGGGAGCCAGGTTGTTGTCTGGTGCAGAGTAGATTTGGGATCCTGTTTATTAGAGAGTGAAACAATACATGTGGCAGAGTATATAAGACTGAAGACAAAGTATAGACTGAAGGGGAGAAAAAAAATTATTTTTAGGGTGGACATGCCCTTTAATATAACAAGTTGCAAGTAATACTTTCTTATAATCAAACATTTTGGGCGAAATTCAGAGGAAAATATTTTTGGATGAACCTTCTTTTTGTGATATTAGTATGTTTTTAATAGGTGTAAAACAGTTAACAATGAAAAGCATTACAAACTTTAAGTACAAAATAAGCCATTATAACCTGGGTTTAGTGTGTTGGTTCCCAAAACCTAAAATGTGCTTGTTGTGTATATATTTCTAATTATTTTACTTTTGGAAATCTAGTAAGAAAATACTTCTACATGTTATTTACTGTATACTTGCTGTGCAGATAAACGTTCTTTGTTGTTTGCAATTTTTGTGATTCTTTATTGTATCCTGCAATAAAAAACCAGGAGCTTAGATGTGTGTGGAAAGAATATTCTCCAGTAGTGATCCCACCTAAACTTCCACACAGTTCTATCAGGTTCATCAAACCTTTGCACAACCCATGTACACATCTACAGTCTACGCACTGAATGCAAACCCCAGCCGTTGAATTATGCATGCAGTCAATCATAAACAACACATTTTAGTTTCCGCTTCAATTGCCATCACTGCAGTTAATAAAACCCACATTGGAGTTGTCATTCCCAGCAGATAAGCAGCTTGTAGTTGCTTGCAAAGCATGATTCCTTCTCACTTTTTTGTTATGACAGGAAATCTGCATTTACAGCAGCAATAACAGTGAACATCACTCACTTGTTTAAAACAGGAGAAATCTGTGCTTACAGGAGATTTCCGGCTTTTTTCCTTATTGTATTGCATGTCACCAGTACAATGGCAGTCTATCCTATCATGATACCAGTAGCATAAAATACAATTATTCCAATCTGATTGGATCATGTAGACCAATTAGGTTTTAGGTTATTCTTAGGAAATTTTATAAAAGTCAACAGTTTTGCAGAAGTGTCAGAGAATAAAAAAAAAGAAGAGAAAATGAAGCAACAGAGAATCCTCAGCTATTTTAAGGGAGAACTATAGTGAGCATAAACCTTTTTCAAAAACAGTTAAATTGAAAAGTAACTGAGGCAGGTTGGTACTTTCTACCTCACAATATCATTTCTATGAGGAGCAGCAGCATGAAGAAAACTGCTTCAACTCTATCTTTTATACAGGAAGGCCCAGGGCACTAGCCTAGCAGATAAAAACTGTACGGGCTATAGTTCTTCATCAAAACAATATTGGGAGGTAGCAACAATCAATCCTACCTCCCTGCCCCAGGTACTTTTAATGTTAGTTTTTACAGTATAGCTGTCCTCCATGTTAATCCCTTTTTAGGGTTGTTGCTGTTACTAATTGCTACAGTTAAAACTGATAAATACGACCTAAGGCTGGAGCCATCGTGGCTGTTTACCTGAAATGAACCCCTTTTACAAACACTTACTTTGTGTTAAACAAAAGTCAGACACACTGGTTGGGTGAAACATAAGGCCACAGCTTTTATTAATTGACACATTACAACATGTGATCAATTTAAAATATTCAAAACATAATTTATGCATCCTTGCATGTTAATTAACCATAAGTCCCCGAGCCATAGCCAATGCTAAATGTCACGCCTCTGAATCCCCAGAGGGCATGTAACGGCTCCAAACATAACCTTCGCAAGGATGCATCCACCAGCTGTGACTCCCAACAAACCCTTTTTCCCCTTGTAATAAACCATTAACCAATACTGTTCAAAACCATATACCTATAGGGAGGGAGGGTGGGGAAGATCCTTTTCCCTGCCAGCACTCAACAAAATGGTGCCCGAGCCTCGTGCTCCGCCCCTTTATATAACTTTGATGACGTCACCGCTGACGTCATCTTCCCGCCTCACCCGGACTCTCGCGGGAACTCGCCAGGCGGCGGCCGCGACCTGGGACTACACCTCCCAGCATCCCCCGCTGGCATCGCCCGCCTCAGGTGAGACGATCCGGTCCCAACCGTGGGCCGAAGCTACCATGTAAATAGTATAAATTGTGTAAATTGGGCACCAGTGACAGGGATTTGGTTCATGTCCAGAGATGACCAAACAATAAATTTACCTCAGTCCTCAAACCAAACTAAGACTAATTCAAGTAAAACTAACTAGTGTTAAGTAGAGATGGACAAACTTTCGAAAGTTCGGTCCGTTTTCGAACTTTCGAACTTCTAAAAAAGTTTGAAAGTTCAAAAGTTCGAAAACAGACCCATTAAAGTCAATGAGGGATAAATAGTTATTATAAATAAATAAATATTGAAGTGTAAACTTACCTTACAGGCCTCTGAGACCTGGGAGATGGTCTGGGGACCACGTCCGTGTGCGGGGAACAGCATAAAAACTGGACGTAGCCCACACGTGTAATCCGAACGTTCTGTAAAACTCTAACAAAAATCCCAGAATGGCCGGAGATTCCCAAAATCGGCCATTTGCGGATTGCTGAATGGCCAACAACCTGGCCGGACGTTCGGGGGTCCCGTAGCTTGAAACCGGGACCCCCTCCTGGGTCCTTACAAGGACCTTTGTGGCCCTGACGAGGGGCCCTTTGGAACTTAAGGGGTCCCGCAGCTCGAACCGGGACCCCCCTCCCCGGCCCTATCAGGGCCCTTGTGGCACTAAGAAGTGACCTTGTGGTCCTGATAAGGGCCCTTTGGGGCTTAATGGGTCCCGCAGCTCAAACCCGTTCAAGCTGCGAGAACTCTTAAGTTAGGGCCACAAGGGCACTTATAGGTGCCGGGGAGGAGGGGCCCAGTTCGAGCTGCAGGACCCCTTAAGCCCCAAAGGGCCCTTCTCAGGGCCACAAAGGTCCTTGTAAGTACCCAGGAGGGGGTCCTGGTTTCGAGCTGTGGGACCCTCGAATGTCCAGCCGCGGGATTGTTGGACGTTCGGCAATTCACGAGTGACCGTTTTCGGGAATATCTGGCCATTCGGACATTTTCGGAAGCGGCCGTTCGAGGCCTGCCAAACGTTCGAAAATCCTCGTACAGTATATTCGAGAATTCTCGAATGTTCGAGGATTTTCGAAAATAGTCCCGCGAGTCCCGAAAATCTACTAGTTCAAGTTCATCCGAACTTATAAAGTTCGGCTCAAACTCGAGTTCGAGTTCTAGTCCATCCCTAGTAAAACTGAACAAAAAATAATAAATCATCCTGGTGATATTTATATTTAATATGAAAATATTCCATCTTCTATCAAGGTTTCTTCTGCAGGAAAAAAAACATTCTTAGAAGACATGAAAAGATTTAACACCGAGTGATGCTAATTCCATTTAATGCAGCCAAAGGGCTTCATTTTCCCAGAGATGCAATCGCACTGGGTAATTGTATGTTGGCTTTAAAAATAGCACAAATCCTGTTATATAATACCTTACCACAGCTGTCCAGGTGTCTTTTTACAATACCCGCGCAGCCGCTGCAGGTTAGGACTTAAACTCGCACTAACCGCTATTGAATAGTTTTACGAGAGTTTAAAACCCAGAAATGACCATTAGCTTGTAGAGAATACAGAGTATGAGAGCATGTGTAAATATAACAAATGTAAATAACCACTGCGCTGAATACCTTAATTGGGAACAATAAATAACATATCATACTATATGTGTATTACGGTAAAGGTATGTCCACCCACCTCAAAAACTTTTGATACAATGCTAAGTGCCCCCCAAAACCTCGACCATGCGAGGTTCTTACCTTTTCATTGTGTCTCAGACAATCACAGGCGCCGCTACTAGTCTGGCCCATTCTGCTTGCTTCCGTGCGCGGAAAAGGCACGGAAGCTAAGCAGAAGAACACCAAGGGAACGAAAGATGGTAGTAGAGTATAGTATAGTATAGTTTAGTATTTGAGGTTGAATAAAGACATACGTCCATCCAGTCCAACCCATCTAGCAATATCCTCATTTCCTGCCTAACTGTTGATCCAGAGGAAGGCAAACAAACCCCACCAAATTTATGAAGGGGGAAAAAATTCCTTCCTGACTCCAAGTGGCAATCGGAAATTTCCCTGGATCAACTCTACTTTATGTATCAATACCAGTAACTTGCAACATTCCTTGTTTGCAAAAACTCATCCAGCTTTTTTTTAAACTGACCAATGAACCTGCCATAACAATGTCCACTGGAAGACAGTTCCATAGCTTTACCATTCTCACAGTGAAAAACCCTTTCCGAAGTTAAAGCCTAAACCTTTTTTGTTCAAGTCTTAAGGGATGTCCGCGTGTCCTCTGACATGCTCTATTGCATGCCCCAGAACAATGCCCCAGACAGTTTATTGTATGGCCCTTTAATGTATTTATACACAATAATCATATCCTCACACAAGCGCCTTTTCTCCAGCATACATAATTGTAACTTTTCCAGTCTCTCTTCATTTTTAAGCTCCCCCAATCCCCTTATTCATTTTGCCCTCTGGACCCTTTCTATTTCAAAGATGTCCTTTTTGTACACAGGATTCCAAAATAGCACTGCATATTCAAAAATGAGGCCTTACCAATGCTTTGTAAAGAGGGAGAATAACATTTTCCTCCCTTGAATCCATACCTCTCTTTATACAAGACAATACCATGCTGGCTCTCTCTGTTGCCGCCAGGCACTGCTTCCTTCCTTTAAGTTTGTTATCCACCAAAACTCCAAGATCCCTTTTCCAACATAGATTCACTTAACACAGAGCCATTTATAGTATAAGCAGCACAAGGATTTTATGTCCAAAATGCATCACCTTACATTTATCAACATTGAATCTCATCTGCCACTTAGCAGCCCAATGTGACAATCTATCTAGATCCCCCTGCAACGATTGTACATGCTCTGAAGTTTTTAATGGTGAACAAAGTTTTGTGTCGTCGGCAAACACAGAAACCTTGCTTACAATACCCACTTCCAAATCATTAATAAATAGATTAAATAGAAGCGGCCCCAGCACAGAACCCTGTGGCACCCCACTAAGCACTTTAGTCCATAATCATAAAGCCCCATTAACAACTACTCTCTGCATCCTATTCATTAACCAATTTTCTATCCATGTACAAATGTGACTCCCCAGACCAACAGACCTTATCTTATACATTAGTTGCCTATGGGGGACTGTATCAAAAGCCTTTGCAAAATCCAAGAGTCTAAATTTCTACTTACTTCCTCATACTTACTTCCTCATAAGTAGGGTTATCAGCACCTTTGAAAGGTAAGAAACTCACAAGCTCAAGGTTTTTGGGGCACTTAGCATTCTATCAAAGGTTTTTGTGGGGGGTAGACACAACCGTTAAGCCCTCGTGACTGGATCTGTCATGATCAAAAGGTGCTCAATGCTCATGTATAAATCAAAAACGAATACCAAATACTTATTTTTTTATGATGTAGCACAGGATATTTGTAAATAATGATATAATTGTAAATAAAGCACAAACCTCATGTTAGAATTAATAAATTTCCAAGCAACCAAATCAAGCTTTTGTTGTCCTTTAATGTGACCATCAAGTAGCAGATAGACCATTTTGTATAGATCTTACCCTGAGTCCCTGAAACTTTGTGAGTACCACAGCAATAACCAAGATTATTATAATTAGGCTATTTTTCTTACTTCAAGCTGCTGTAAACATCATTGTATTTACTGCATTGCATATATTATATAGATGATTTTTCTTATTGTCTTGGTTCAATATAAAATCTGCTACAGTATGTTATCTGCTATGTGCACTGCAAGGGACTCATTCTATTGCTTCAAATCTCTGAGGATCAACATGCCATTTGTTGACCATCCTTAAAAAATATATTGTGTGATTTGTGATGTCGGTTTACATATAATGTTTTACAATTCCCATATTAAATTGATTTGCATTTCTGTCATATGCTTTGTTAATCAATAAAACAGCTTTAATGTAAAATCCCAAGTAATCATCTTAACTCCTTTTCTCTAAAATGATTTATTGAGAAGTGGTGAGGATCTATAATTATTGGCATTTGGTGTAAAATATCACGCTTTCTTAATCCTCAGAGAACAGAACAAATAACTTTTATTTTATTGTTTTTCCTGTTAGTATTCTGTAAACGTATCAGGATCCAGCAGCACAAATGCCAAAATTTCAGCTGCATCAGCAGGGATTTGAGTTCTGTATTTTACAGTCATTACAAACAGATCAAAATATGAAAAGTATGTTACAGCAAAGCAACAGGTACAAACCAAGAGCCTTTAGGGGACTCAGAGCCATGGCAGATTGAAGAACGACCCCCGACTAGAGATGGCCGAAACTGCTAAAATACGTTCCGCCTGCGGATTCGCGGATTTTTGGAAAAATTTAAAAATTCAAAAATCCGCATAAAAACCCATTAATGTCAATGGGAGAAAGAAATCCACACAGATCTGCCTAAATATAAGGTAAAACAGCAATGGTAACTTACTGTACATGGCTGTGGAACCTGAGAAATGGTCTGAGGAACATGTATATATACCCAGAACTAAAAATTCAATATTTTTGGAAAATTCAAGAATTTTCGAATTTTCTAGGAATTTTTGAGTTTGAAGAATTTTTGGGACCTCAAAAATGGTCTGGGGAACAGACCAATCTAATTGTAACCAATTCTGATTGAAAAAGAATCTTATTGGTTAGTATACCAATCACATTTAAAAAACATCAATTTAAAAGTTCGATAATTATCGTAAATTCAATAATCATTTAAAGTTCGGAAGTTCAAAATCCGGAATAGTTTGGGTCCATTCAAACTGCTGTTAAAGCTCGTGTTCAAGTTTGGGTCTAGTCAATCTCTAGTCATGAACTTCCTACTGTGCTTCTTCAGAAATTCCCCCCCACCTTAACAATAATGCGCTTGCCCCTGGATTTGAAGCATTCCAATGGGCAAAAGGCACGTACAGTGCCAGAAGTGCACTATAATGGAGGGGCTACATAGCACTGGCTGGTGCGTCATTTTGACATCCATATCACTGTCTTGGTCCTCCAGAATTGGTTAGTTAAATAATGAACGTTCAGCGTTAATTTACTGCCATGGTTGTACATTATCGATAATGCACTGTATCACTAAACTGCAATACTGTGTGTTTTTAAATAGGGCCCCTAGACCTCTAAAAGGGCTAACACTAAATTTGTCCAAAAAACTTATAGGGGGGGGGGGGGGTTGGTCCTCAAAAGGACTTTTGGGTCCCAAATTGTGTGAATACAGGAGTGGTTAACAACAAGTGCTAGTCCACCACACTAAAATTCACACACAGAAAGCTCAAAAAGCATGGAAAAAAACTCTCTAATTCCTACACTGTCAGGTCTCCACTAAACTCACTTTAACACACTGACAAAGTGGCACCTGTCTAGTTGCCTTTTTTACCCAGGGGGTTGGCATGGGTAAAAATAGCGGCCATTGGTGAACTTGATACATGAAAATCTATATTCCAGAAAATCCGCGAGCTCCGCAGATTGGCAGATCTCGGAGATCTGCCGTGGAACCAGGTTTGGTTCCACAATCCAGTCCATCTCTAGTTAGTATGCCAATCAGAATTGGTTACAATAAAATTAGAATCTAATTGTAACCAATTCTGATGAGAAAAGAATGCGATTGGTTGATATATCAATTATATTCTTTCTGAAAATTCTGATTGTAACTCATCAGAACTGGTTACAATCAGATTATTTTAGAAAGTTCCCCAGACCATTTCCCAGGGTCCTTTACAGCAAGTTACTGTATCATTTTTGTGAAATTTTTGAAAATTCTTTAAAAATTAGAATTTTCTAGAATATTCGAAATTTCTTGAATTCTCAAAATTTTCGAACGCAATTTGCAAAAAATTTGGAAAGTTGAATTCCGCGAGATCTGCAATTCACGGATCTCAGAAATCTGCAGCGGATCCACTTTCGGATCTGCGAACTGGCCATCTCTACCCCCAACGGAACATATATACACGTGCATGGACATTTGTCGTGAGCGTGAATGCGCTGGGGGGTTGTGGGTTGCTACTAACATTGTAGGTGTTTACAAAACTTAAAGGGCATCTCCACCCTCAATAATTATTTTTGATATATTGCAGGGCATGCCCTCCCACTCCCAACCGCTATATTGGAAGTGTAAAAATTGAATACAAACGCCTTGCCTGCCGGAACTACAAGCAGGTGGCTGGATCGGCATCTGCGCCTGTGATTGGCTGAGAAGGATCTGTAGGTAGAGTTTGGATTCTATTTTTACACTTCCAATAAAGCGGTTGGGGGTGGGAGGGGATGCCCTGCTAAATCTATGAAAGCTTTAACGCTACATGAAGTGTAGCCAGGGATGGATTGGGAGGCAGGGGGAAAGGGCTCCCCTTCGCATGCCAGCAGCAACTGAGAGGACAGATCAGAGGCAGAGACAGCTCCTACCCTTCAGTTTCCTAGTCTTTGGCAATGTCGGACTGGACTGTTGTGTTCTTCCAGGAACTTTAAGGCCAGGGGCCCACCAAGATGAGTTTAAGGGCCCACCTCACATTTCATATCTCTATTATCACTCATTTATGTACCTACCTTACGCCTAATGACTCCTATTGATTATTAAAATTTATTTTTTACTGTTCCTTTTGCTCTGTATTTAAATTTTAGCAGTTTTCTCTGTCTTTTTGGTTGAATGGGCTGTTGGCCCACCGGGGGATTCCCCTGTAGACCTGTGGGCCAGTCCGACACTGGACTCTGGACAAGCACTACAGGGGAATCAGGGATGTAAGGTAAGGTTTTTTTTAAATGGTACAGTGGGGCAGTAGTGGGTTAAATTTTAGTTTGGGGGGTGGACATGCCCTTTAATTCGGGAACTCTATTAAAGCCAATTGGACATCAACTTTACCATTTATTATCCCCTTTTTAAAGGCTAATAGCCACACTGTTGTTAATCAGATTAAACAGAAAGCATGGGAATGCAATGGAGAATTTACCCAGACACCCTAGCTAAACCCTAAACTGAACTTTAGTCCATCCAAACTTACAGCCAATTGTCAGATCAAAGAAAACTGCAACCATTGGCAACCAACATAAATAAAATGGTTGTATATGGGACACTGGATGCCCATAGATTATGTACTGCTGAAGCTGATTTTCTTTATACGTGTCGGAGTCCTAAATATTTTTAAACCAACATGGTACAGGCAATGCAATAATGTTTAGAATGGAATAAGGTGGTTTATTTGTGCCTTTTGTAGCATAATTAAAATGCAGGATAAAGATAAGAATTGGTATCTAATAAAAGATGTAAATCACTTCCTGCATTAAGATTATGGTGCAAATAAGGAGTGATAGCGGCTCTAATTTGCACAATCTGGTTTATGTTTATAGGGTAAAGAAAAGATTGAGAGATGCACTCTACTTCCAATGCTTAATGCATTTATATAGTGAGTCACACTAATTAAATACATTAAGCATTGGAAGTAGTGTGCATCTCTCAGTCTGTACTTTATCTGATATTGTTTTAGTCCTGGGGTAGAGGACTGGTAGAGACTTGCGCCTACCTAATTTTTGTCAAGTTGCTGTGCCTAGGCCGAAATCTTTCAGTACTTATGTTTTAAAGGGACAGTTCAGTGGAAAATATCATTATTTTTTAACTTCTGTATTATGCATACCCATTTTTTTCTATATATTCTCTTCCATTTTGAAAAATCAGTTGAATTTATACCCCTTGCTATTCCCTGCTGTTGACATTAAAGGGACAGTTCAGTAGAAATGATCAATATTTGTTAAATTGTTAGTTTGTGTAATGCCTTCTTAGTTATTCTCTCCCATTTTGAAAAATCATTTGATTTCATACCCTTTGCTGTTCCCTGCTGTTGACATTAGTGAGCTGACATTTCAGGTCCTTCTTCTTCCCAGAATGCACCACTACCTTGGAATGTACCTAACAGTAATTTCTACTGATTGGCTGTTGGATGGGTCAAACATGCTCAGATCTCTACTGAGCAACTGAATCAACCCAGGCGCTGGGTCAAGGGCAAGACCATAACGGTCTCTACTAGGGGTCCTGCAAACAGGAAGTCAGTATTTCGGAAGCATTTATTTATACACAGGCAAAACACTGATTAAGGTCACTGGGATGGAAAAAATACTGCTCTTTTTTTCTTAAAAGCATATGTATGTAATTTCTTCTTTAAAAGTACAATGATACTATATTCATTCTTACTTCTATACTTCATATAGTTTGTATGTTCTCCCCGTGCTTTTGTGGGCACTCCAGTTTCCCCCACAATCATAAAGACATACTGATAGATTGTATGTGTCAAATAAATGTGCTTGGATTGTAAGGTCTTCAGGGCAGGGCCTGATGTGAATGTATACATGTAATTGTAAAGCGCTACGGAAGATGTTGGCACTGTATAAATCCATGTTATTTCAATATATACATGTATGGGGCTCTTTAGTGACAATAATAATCACCCATTAAAGTCATTTAAAGGGCATGTCCACCCCCAAAACTATAACTGACCCCACTGTGTAGTGCATAAAAATCCTAACCTTACATCCCTGCTCCAAATAACTGCCCTGCTATGCCCCTCCAAAGTCCAGAAAACTGGCCACCAAGAGCCTGGCAGAGTCCATATAAGACTCTTCCTCCTGTCTCTCCTCAGGGAGAATTATGCTATGCGCACTGCATCCCCCCCTCCCTCTCCCACCCTCTCCCTCCCTCTCCCACTCATTTTGTACTCCCTCCCCCTAGTGTAAATCCCCTTTGTGGTATAGTAAGTCTCCCTACCCCAGCACCAACCGCTATAATAGCTTTTACAGAAACTCCCCCGAACTCTACTTACCTTACCTCTGTCCCCCGGCATTCTCCACTGCCGGCAGCCACGTCCGTGATTGACTGCCTCACAGCCAATCATGGACTCGGCTGCCGGTCCAGCCCCTTGCTTGCAGTTTCACGCAAGCACAGGGCGGGACAGTACGCCGGGGGAAAGAGGGAGGGTAAGTAATGATCGGGGGAGTTTCTGTAAAAACTATTATAGCGGTTGGGGCTGGGGGAGGGAGCCCTACTATACTACAAAAGCTTTTAAAAGGGGTGGACATGCCCTTTAAACTTTACCCTTGCACTGACATCTTCCCCGGAATCCCAACGTCTTGTTGTGTGTAAATTAATGTTTTAAATCTGCCCTTCTAACTATAACATATTGTTAAGGGGGTCCTGGGTAAATGAGAAAGCAAACAGACCTTTACTACAAACAGGATACACTTACTTGGGTATTCTGAGGAGGTGAAAATCGAACATATCCCTGACCTGCCTTTACACCAAAGGGGAAAATTTACCAAGAAATTGCAGGATATATATATTGATATATATTTTGTTTCTGTTTATACGACTACTGTAGTACAAACTGCACTTTTTCTGTCATCTATTGTGTTAACTACAGTTGTTACTTGTAACTGTGGAAATATAATCCTACAGTATATAATCCCTTGGTGCAGATTATAGGTCTTTTTATAGAATATACAAATATATCTTGATTTCACAGCAGTACGTCATGTCTCTTAAAATGTAAATTTCTACATTAAACTTTGCAAATAGTAGTAATAGATTTCTGACAAATGCTCTGGAAATGATGTTTGTCCAATGTATGCAGTTGGCATTCAAATGTTATAGCTTCCATACTTTTGTGTTGTATATCATTTAGACCCAATCTGATTCAAATCTCAAAAAAACTATCAGGGTTATTCAATAAAAGTTCTTATCGTTTAAAATGGTGCTAATTTTGCCCTAACCAATCAGATGTTAGCTTTCAAATGTTAAATAAGATCTGATTGGTTGGGGCAAAATTAGCACCATTTTACACGATAAGAACTTTTATTGAATAACCCTGTTAGTTTAAAAAAATGTATCAGCTTAATAGATCTTAATAATAATGAGGCTGCTGTTAAACATTAGCATAATATATATCGCATAACGTGACAGCTGCTTTTTCATTCTCTTATGCTAAGTTTTATTCTTTTTCTTATTTAAAATAAGAGTATTGTGATACTTTTTCTATGGACTAACAGTTTATTTAGTTGGTGTCACGAACTTACCTGCCGCTCCGGTCCCGCGCCGCTCGGCACTTCCGGGTGGGCGGCGTCGCGGACGTCATGACGTCACGACGTCGACCCACCGGGCGGCGCGAGATTTGAAAAGCCGGTGTCCTCCTGGACCCCGCGCCCGATAGTAGCATTAGCTACCCCTGGCTCCTTACTCACCTGCCTTGGATCCTGCTCCGCTCCTGCTCCTATACTTACCTTGCCAGTATCCAGTACTTACCTTGCCTGTACCCAGTACTTACCTTGCCGGTCTCCAGTGACTACCTTGCCAGTATCCAATACTTACCTTGCCTGTCTCCAGTGACTTACCTTGCCTGTATCCAGTACTTACCTTGCTGGTCTCCAGTGACTACCTTGCCTGTATCCAGTTTCCGTCTACTCACCTCATCTGTATCCAGTTACCTCCCTTACCTGTATCCAGTATCCAGCCTTCAGTTCCAGCCGCACCTTGCTCCTGTTTCCAGCCTACAGTTCCCAGCAGCACCTTGTTCCTGGTTCCAGCCTTCAGTTCCCAGCAGCCTCTGTGTCCTGCTCATTCCAGTCTATCAGCCTCCTCCTAAAAGCGTACTGTAAGTACCCCGGCCGTCCGGCCATTTGTTACAGTTGGCAAGCTTTCAAAAGTAGTACTGCTCAGACCTGATGAAGAGGGTATAGCACTCGAAAGCTTGTCAACTAGAGATAGCTGAACTTCCGAAAGTAGTATATGGAAAGTATATGGAAAGTTCGAAAATGGACCCATTAAATTCAATTGGAGTCAAATAGTTTAAAAAGTTCAAATGAAAAACAATTAAAATACCAATGGTAACTTAATGTAAATGGTTGTGGGAGCTGGGAAATGGTCTGGGGAACATGTTTGAATATCGAGGACTTTCGAAAAATAGATTTTATTCTCATGCGCACTACTTTCGAGCTCTCGTGTTCGAACATTCGATAATTATCCCATAAACGACTTGCAGATTCGTTAATTCAATATTTACTCACGTATTGGTATAATAGACATTTTACTTGCATATTTGTTTATTCGATATTTACTCGCGTATTGGTATAATAGACATTTTACTCATATATTTGCGTGCCTTTACCGTTCGAACATTCAATAATTATCGAAAGTCTGGAAAATATTGAAAGTCCGAGAAATCCTAGTCCGGGATAGTTCGAGAAGTCCAAATCCGAATCGTCCAAAGTCGAATAGTTTGGCTCCAACTCGAGTTTGAGTTCTAGTCCATCTCTATTGTCAACTAAATAAACTGTTAGTCCATTGAAAAAGTACTCTTATTTTTAAATATCTACCGTATATATTAGATTAAATATAGTCCATAGAAAAAGTACTCTTATTTTTAAATATCTATATATTGGGCAATTATTTTCTGTACTATGCCATCTTTCTATCTTCACAGACATTCCTGGAAGGCCAGAGGTGTAGAATTTTTTTTGCAACTTTCTCCTTTATCAAATAAGTACTGTATATACTGTACTCTTCCATCTCAATGTCTGTCTTCTTACCTCCCCTCCTTTTAATGTGCTTCAAAATGGTGCAAGTTTATGGAGGACAATAAAAGCAAATTCTATAGCACAATAAAGTATAGGGGAGCACAATACAGTGGTGAATCCCAAATTTTTATTGAAACAATGACTACAATGTTTCGGGACGCCCTGTCCCTTCCTCAGGAAACAAAATAGCATATATCATTTTGGCATTAGATTTTAAAGGTGCCCATAGAATTATTAGATGTTCCTCCAACATTCCCGCAAATGTGTTCATAACTGCACAGCTTCATTACTTTGCATCAGATGTAACATCTATACCAAAGCATTATTAATATTGTGGCAACATCGAAAGGTAAAAAACAATTCCTGTCCCAATGTTACTATCAAATTGATGTTCAGGTCAGATGGAACATCAAACCAATGAAAGTTTGGCTAGTGTATGGCCAGCATTAGGCATGATTGGCTGAAATTTTAATATGCTCAGCTGTGCATTGTAAACCCAGCAACTGTCCCACCTGTCATTAGGAAAAAAATGCAAGTTAAACTTACCCAAATAAGCAGTTAAAATCCCTTTGCAGAGAAGAGAGCAGATGGTATAGCAGAGAATTACTATAGCAGGAAAATGTAATAGATATTGATTTTTGTGTAAAGTCGTGAAGGAACCTACACTATACTGAGTTTTCTCCCTTTCTCTATTGATATATATTAATATTTTTCTGCAAGGAAACAAGGTAAATAACAGTAATGTATGTACTGTACTTTCAAATCCTGGTTTGTTCAATACATGGAAATGGTAGGATGAATCAATATGCACAATATGTATGCAGTATGTATGCAGTAAATTTGCTAAAGGTTGTACCAAAAATGTACAAAACCACTCAACTGTAATTCAGCACAACTGTGTGTACATTTTTCATTTCTACCCTTCCGTTAATAACATAGTGTGTGCATTTTGCCACTGTTCCTATATTCCCAACGACTAGAACATATTACGGTATATTATCCACTAGGAAAAGTGATCTATTCATGGACACAAACCTACCATACCACTAAAATATATAGCAGGGGTCTTCAACTTGCAGGCATCCAAATGTCTAAAAACTACAACTCCCAGAATTCCCTGGATGCTCTCTGATATTGTGAGTGCTTTAGTGGAATGCTGAGAGTTCTACTTTTCTCCACAGGTAGGAAATCCCTGGTTATGAGTACAATGTACAGTACAGAGCAGGCAGGGAGATCCCTCTCCAATCAACACCAAGTAAAGGAGACTTTATCAAATGTATGCCTATTGTCCCCAACTACCTACCCATGGACCTCTACTGTCCCCAACTTCTCCTACCCATGGGCCTTAGATCATTTTAAATATGTATCTGCAACTATTTTCTTTTTGATCAGTGACAGTGATAGGTAACCAGTAGTTATCCAGATGGTTTAAAAACTACAACTCCAGGGGGCGTGGCCTGCATGCGATCGAGAGAGGCAGCATGTTCTAAGCGCTCATCAGTCCTACAACTCGGCAGCTGAAATATACTGGCCAAAGCGACTTGAACAACCTCCAAACCGACACACAAGTCTCCCAGGATGATGAAGAATAAAAAAAATAACCAAAGATCCGCAAGCTCAAGGATTACTACTCCCAGGATACTAACTCACCTAATGAGCCTGAAATCCAAAGCAGATATGAAAGCTGAGCCCTATTACAGCCTTTAAAAACTGAGCTTTCTGAAACAATGCACACACTGACCATGTGGAAAACAAAATCATGGAGTTTACATCTTCATTTAATGATTTAATAGATGAACTTGCTTTATGAACTTGCTGACAGTTCAATCAATGAAAAACAAAATAGCAGATCTGGAGGACTGGAAGACACTTCAAAAAATCCTTAAAACAGAAATTCTAACTAGAACATGGTCTGACCATGCTCCACTAATTGTAAAGATTCAGGAAAGATTTAACTATAAAAATCTATCTATCTGGAGACTGAACCCATATTTAGTTTCCCAACCAGAAACTAAAGAAAAAAATCCAAAAATCCCTAGAAGAATACTTCCATTTCAGTGATATACCAGAAACCAATCCATTTTCAATAGGACTGGCCCATAAAGCATATACCCGAGGAACTTGCATTGAAATAGCATCAAAATTAAAAAAGATTAGAAATCAAAAGAATTTGGAACTACTGCAAAACCTAGCAAATCTCGAATCAAAACATAAAAACCAACCTAACAAAGAAAACAAAGAAAATCTACAATTAGCCCAACACAATCTATTTGAATACAACAGATTAATACGTAGATTAAAACTATATGCAAGAATATAAAGCCAATAAAAGCCTTACAAATAAACTAAAGTTCCAATCAGCCAAAACAAAAATACCTTATATCCTTTTCCCAAATACATCGAAATTAATTAACCCACAAGATATAGCAAATATTTATTTGGCGAATATTATAATAAATTATACAACTTAACCAACTCTCCGGGACATCATAACGCAACTAAAGAAGATATACAGTCATTTCTACAAAAATTAGATCTACCTACATTAAATCAAGATCAGCTTGATAACCTTTCCGAACCAATCTCACAAAAAGAAATCAAAAAAGCTATAATATCCTCAAATAAAACTCCAGGACCCAATGGATTGAAAAATGAATATTATAAATCCTACAAAGACATACTAATACCACACCTGACAAAGATATTCAAATTGGTCTCACAACAAGGATCAATGCCCTCAGAAATGCTGAATGCACTAATTATTCCAATACCGAAACAAAATAAGATCCATCTATGACCACAAACTATAGACCTATATCGATTTTAAATCCAGACCTAAAAATATTTTCAAAAATACTGACTGAAAGATAAAAACAATACTACCTCTTTTGATCCATCCAGACCAAATAGTCAAACTACAGACAATAGAAGAAGAATAATATAATGTATTTTCTATATATATTACACTAGATGCTGAAAAAGCATTCGATAGAATTAATTGGATGTATATGAACCTAGTTTTAGATAAATTTAAACTACCTGACAGATTTTAAATGCTCTGTATCATAGACCCACAGCTCAAGTTAATGTATCACAGATGCTATCAGAGACAATACAAATAACAAATGGAACCTGACAGGGTTGTCCACTTTCCCCACTCATATTTGCCTTAGTCATAGAACCTCTGGCTCAAAAGATTAGAGAAAACACAAATATACACGGAATAAAAATAAAACAAAATGTTCATAAAATAGCTTTATTTGCAGACGATGTGATGCTGACCTTGACCAAACCTATACAATCATTAACACATGTTAACAAGCTTATAGATTTCAGCAAAATACCATACTATAAAATAAACGTAGCAATTAAGTTCCTACAATTAATGTATCATTAGCATTGAAGATATATCTATCCAGCAAATATCCCTATGATTGGAATGCAAATAAAATAACTTACAAATGACAGTAAAGAGCTGTATAACAACAACTATTTACCACTGCTGACAAAGATACAAAACCTATTGAATTCTTGGAAAACAGTTACTTGGTCGATCCTCATAACATTGGCTATAGTTAAGGTGATGATACTATCACAATTTCTATATATCTTTAGAGCTGTACCAATACAAGCACCAAATAACTTCTTCAATCAAGCACAAACATTAGAGGGTAACTGTGGTCTTGAATTCTTCCAAACTAGAAAGGGTTATATAAAAAGCCTTCCATCTTACCTAAATCACATCTATAGATAAAATTTGTGAGAAGTTATTACTGGAAAGTTTCAGCAATATTACTTCCTGCTTAAACACTTCCTATTTTTAGCCATGTAACCAGATTGTAGTCATGTGACCAGCCTCAGCCTGCATTAATAGGCTCTCCTTCTCAACTGTCAATTTTCCCCCCAGGTACTTACTAATTTCCCCAGCATTAAGTCTTAACTGAGCATCCTTCTTCCCTGTGGCGAACGGGCGGGGCAGAGGTCTGGTGATGTCACTCAACCTACTGGAAGCAAGAAGTTTGAACATTCACCCCAATGTAATTTCTCACAGGCTCCAGCCAGAGATGTGATTGTCGGTTTATTTTAAAGGAAATACTGCAGGCTTTCATTGAACCCTAACTTGTTTTGAGACCAGAGTTGCCCTTTAATTTCATCATATATATGGCACAAAAAAAACAAGAACCAAAACAAGCATACTTGCTAAAACTAAGCAAGCAGGAGGGATAGCTATGCCTATTTTGTACAACTACTATAAAGCAATTATATTAGACGAAACCTGAAATTGGTGGTCTGAAGAAGAACCAACCAAACTCTGGCACCAGATTGAGCAAATAGAAATAAACTCACTTACTTTGAAACAAATTCTAGGAGCAACCCTGCTGGGTTACAAAACAGATAAAAAAAGTAGTACACCGCTTGTGGTAACACAGAGATATAAATATATAAATATATTTATATAGATATCACAAAAGGCATCCAAATACAATATAATAACATGCTGGCCAGCTACATAAAAATATATATTTATATATGTATAAAAAGCTACAAAGCTCAATAGTGACATCCAAACTATAAAAATATTGCACACTGTAGCAAAAGCAGTTATAAATGGCAGCTGTAAATCTGGACAGAGTACATATAAACATGGCGATCCAATTAATAGGACATCCAAAAGGTTAATATCCCTTTAAAATTCTATATAAATAAAAAATCACCAAAGTTCCAATGGTGAGCGCACACCTAAATAACGGGACAGCGAGAATCAGAAAGATAAAAATGCAGTAATATTTCAACGCTATCTCATTCGTAACGGCTTGGTAGGTATAACCCCAAGCACGCTCTTGAGATCCAATAAAGGGGGTGAGGTTCTCACCAAGGGGAGCATCCCCCAAAGCTTTCACCTACTTTCAGTACCAATAATCAGGGCAAGCAAGCCTAAACACTTCACAATTCCCACGAGTCCAAGGGATAACACGTCACTGCACATACTTCACTGCTACGCGTTTCACTAAGACTAGCTTCATCGGGCATGATGTCCCTTTGGTGATCATTCACTTTATAGGCTTGTCTTTCAACAAACTTTATTGCTCATTAAAGATACTATCCTTTTATCGGTCGTTACTGTTAAACCATTTGTAGTCTGGAATGAGGGGACGTGCAAGTAAAACGATGACAAAGCTGCTAATTCCAATCAGGGTAGTATCCTCTCGTAAGTTGCTATATTCAACTGTTGATAGTCCAGCTACAGGTGCAATAGGGACAATCCCAATAATAGAATTATATATCCTAGCCCCACACAACCCAAATATTTCAATAATCATTATCATTAGAATAAATAAAATATGGGTAAATAAAGAGATATACAAATAAACTATTCAGTATTAAGACACAGGTATATAAAAAGCCTCTAAATAGAGGAAATATTACAGAAAAGGTGCCAGCTCCATCTGGTCATTCAAGCCTTGCTTGAATACTTTGGTGTGTGAATATTAAACGTTGCTCTAATTTTAATAATTCTATAAAAAATAATTTAAATTAGAGCAAGTTACAGCCGCCGTTTATAACTGCTTTTGCTACAGTGTGCAATATTTATATATAGTTTGGATCTCACTATTGAGCTTTGTAGCTTTTTATACATTGTATATTTTTATGTAGCTGGCCAGCTTGTTATTATATTGTATTTGGATGCCTTTTGTGATATCAATATAAATATATTTTTACCTTATATATATATATTAATTATCTCTGTGTTCCCACAAGTAGGGTACTACTTTTTTATTTGATTTATAGTGATGCTTCTCTGTGATGCTTAACACTATTGTTTACCTGATTAGGAGAATCAGGAGTACCTGCTTTTTTGTCCACAGCTTTATATACTTTGGGTTACAAAACAGACCTAAAACATCTTGCCTACCTCTAAAACCTTAATAACAATTTGGTCTAAAATAAATCAAAACCAAAAACTTTTTATACCTCTCTACAAAGATATACCTCTAAACAGTTTTAATTTACTAATACCAAACTTCAAGATAGACTGGTCACCCTACGAAGTAACAAAACTACAACAATTGTTCCATAATGGAACATACCGGTATATCCCCTTCAATGATCTACAAAAATTTCCCAAAAATGACTACAAACACCTACAAATACTTACTGTAGCTTTATTTCTAGAAACAAATATTTCTCTAAGGCCTCGAAAATTCCGAAACATTATACCCACCACAAACTTCAAACATACTCAAAATCAATCGGAGTCTTCTACTTAGCAATAGATAATCAAAATGAAATCTTTAAAAAACATGAAATACAGAATCGGGAAAAAGACTTTAACCATACTCTTAAAGATGAACAATGGTCTAAAGCTCTAGCATTACCATTTAAATTATCCAGATGCGTCAGCCATTGCAAAATGTCTAGAAAATTGTTATACGGAGTTCATAGAACTCCAGAACACTTAGCAAAATGGTATAAATCATCTTCACCCACCTGCTGGAGATGTAAAAATCAACAAGGAACGTGGATGCATATGTGGTGGAACTGTTCCAAAAAAAGAAAAACTTGGTTAAAAATGTTATACAAGATTTATTCAAAAACAGATTCAGAGACTTACCTCTCAGTTTGCATTACTTTTTATAGATCTAGATGGTTTCCCCATAGACCAGAAAACAATATTATACCATATATTCACCATAAGCCAAACAAATATAGCTAAAAACTGTCTGACTACTAAAATTCCCAAACTGAACACAATACAAAATCAACTAACAACAGATATGAATTACGAGAAAATGTATGCAATCTTGCAAAATAATTTTGTTCAATTTTACCATAACTGGGAACATTGGTACATAGATCCTAGATCAATGTCTTGATGAACTCGATATACAGAACCTAGAATAATAAAAAGTTAGACTATCAGAAAAGAGCTTCTAATTCAAGATACAAAATATATATTATAGTAATAAACATAAATCAGTAGAAATATATATATATATATATATACATGTCTACAATAAGAATAACAGATATACCATGACCTGGATGAATGAGAACCTCCATAAGAATGTACAAACATGCTTAACTGACACGCCACTTCACAGCAGTATCCCAGTGTCAGTCCTAACCTAGTGAAAAAAAATATGTTCCCTGGGGTTACCAGGCCATATAGAATTTTTTTCACTAGGTTAGGACTGACACTGGGATACTGCTGTGAAGTGGCGTGTCAGTTAAGCATGTTGGTACAAACAATGTAACTAAAGGTATCCATTTGAACTGAAGTGCAGGTGATTTGCCTTCTTGCATACATGTCTAACTGCTGGAGACTTTTGTGTAATATATATATATATATATATATTATATATATATTATATTTAAAGTCAACAATAGTTAGGTGCACCCCAAATGAAGATAGGAATGAGATTTTATATTATATATATATATATTATATATAATATATATATATATAATATAAAAATCCTGACGCGGCCACATTCAGTATGGCCGAAATGCGTTGATTCCGACAGCAATAAACGAGGGTGTTTGTTTGAAAATCCCATGTGTGCTCCGACTCACCTATTTTGTTGTAATTCCCTGCCAGAGGCACCGGGTAAATGTGGATCCAAAGGGTTGTACAGAGGACTGCCAAAGCTCTTGTATATGTGTATATATATATATATATATATATTTTTTTTTTATATATATATGTATATGTATATATATATACCTTTATATGGGTGTTGATGTTTATGCTATGTTTTAAAAACTACAACTCCCAGCATTCCCTGTCTCTGCTGTTGTTCAATGCTTGGGAGTTTTAAATGTCAATCATCTGGAGGTCCACATACCTGCTGTAATTAAAGCTGAACCTCATCAGTTGGTAGATTATTATCATCACTAAAATCATCCACATCCCATAGATCATTATGGCCAGAAGGATTTACAAAGACCAATGAAATCACATGTCCTTGGTTCCCATGCAGACACTTGCTCCGGTCACATGCATAGGTGCAGATAGAAGTTTGTTACTTTGTTCTATGGGAGATTGTTACTTTGCTGGCTCTGACCTCTGCTAGTAAAACCAAGCAAGGTCAGAAGTTTGACCTCTGCTTTTCAAGTCACTCCAGCATTAACTGCTTTTTTACCCAGTGATCTCTGCAAATTCTACCTAGGCACTACAAAAGTTTAAGTTCAACAAAGCTGTCTGTATTTCTACCCACAATGGCATCCTGTATAAGATTCGAAGTACATTAGAGCTGTTGATAACTCAATATTTACCCTGCCAGAGTGTGCACGAACGGCCATTTTGGCTTTTTGGCTTTGTTGGCAGAAACGGCCATTCGTTCGGGTATCCTTGCCTGATCCCCTGGGCGGATCTCCGAATGAGTGGCCATTTCAGACGATAAATTTCCCATACACGGGCCAATTATCGGGCGAAACAGCCATTCAGACAAGTCATGGGTCGGCACCCACGATCGCACGTGTGTACGATCCTTGAGAGGCTGGGAGCTTTTGTATATAGATATATTTACCCTTTATCTGCCATTGTGTGATTTACTGTAAGATGCTATACACGCTGCACAATGTCTTGATAACTCTAAGCTGAGGGGCATGCTTGATAACAATACTAATAAAAGAGGTAAGCTCTATCAAGCGAAAACAATAATAATGTGCTTATTCTATCACTGTAGCATTCCTATTAGTTTAGAATATTTTTCTTGATTTTAAACTTTCTACTACAGTTTTCATATCATGATCACCTGTGAAATTGTATCTCCAACCCAAAAAAGTGAAAATAAAATCTTTATATTTGATTATATCATTCATCTTAATTTGAGTGGGACCATCTTGTTTTAAGGGTTGTGTCTGTGACAGACTGCCAAGCCATGTCCCTGAATGGGCAGTGCTTGGGCAATCTGGCAAGTCATGATAAATGCACAGGCACAGTTGGTATTATGTATCAGGGCACCTGGATTTTAACACAAAATAACCCCATCAAGTGAATTTTATTTATCACTTATGCAACCTTAACTCTTAGGTGTATGTGGTGCCATTTGTTTCCAGATCATTTTGTAACAAAAAACACTTCAGTGACAACAATATACGTTGTTCACCAAAAGAAATTCAGTGGTAACAAAACTATTTTAGTGAACAAAAACAACATTTTGGTGAGAAAACTTTGATTTAGTTGACCAAAAGAAATTTAGTAGTAACAAAATACATTTAGTCACCAAAAAACAATGTTTTGGTTAGAAAACTATTTTTAGTAGACCAAAACAAATTTGGTGGTAACAAAACCTACATTTAGGGGCATATTTATAAAGGGGCGAAAATAGTACCCAAAAATTACTGCCACACATCGCGGGCGTGAAAATAGCGCTATCGCTTCCTTTGTGGCGATACTGCACTTAGCGCATTGCGCTAAGTACAATATCGCCGCAAAGGGACTTAAAATCCCTTCTCGGCGCCTCCGCTAAGGGGGCGGGGCATACACCCACCCGCCCTCGAACCCCCCGCGGTGGCAGTGACCACCCGCTTTAAAGAGCCCTTGGGCGGCATTTTCTTTCTTCCAGTCCCGGCGACACCAACTCCGCTAAGGCCGCCGACCCCCGAGAGGTACCCCTGCGGCCGCCAGGGGTACCGCCGGCGGGCGCCGGCGACCTCAAACAGGCAGATGTTGCTGGTGTCTTTATCCGTCGCGACGTCTTCGAGCTGGCGACACCATCCCCACTGAGGTCACCGATGCCAGGCAGGCTCACTGCGGGCGCCAGTGAGCCTGCTGACACCGCCGGCCTCAGCGGAGCCGATGTTGCCAGCTGCTTCTTTCTTCTATCTTCAGCCATCCACTGCGATGGCATCTGAGTTCCGCGGCGGAGTGCACCTCTTTATATAGGTTTGCAGAAAATCCCTTATCCGTTTCTGATTGGTCAATTTTTTAATGCTTGGTTTACATGCTTTACATTAACCAATCAGATTTCAAGACCTCGTTGAGGTCGCCAGCACCTGGCGGCTGCAGGGGTACCTCTCGGGGGTCGGCAGCCTCAGCGGAGCTGGTGTCGCCGGGACTGCAAGAAAGAAGACGCCGCTTAAGGGCTCTTTTAAGAGCCGCTCACTGGGGGTCCCGGTTCGAGCTGCGGGACCCCCGCCAAAAGCACTTGTCAGTGCCGCAAGTGCTTTTGGCATTTATAAATTGCGGAAAACTGTAGCACCAAAATATATATTTTTATGACCAAAATCTTTTTTGGTGAACAAAATGTACAGTGGATTGAAACCAAATATATGTATGTTTTTAGTACACAAAGGGGGAGATTCAATATAGGCCTTTTCCGTCTAAAACCCACATTAACCCGAAGAAATTTCGGGTTAACGTGGGTTTTAGACGGATTTTAGAGCACAGCTCCATTTCCAAATGTTTTTGGAAATAGCACCGTGCTATAGATCCAAAACCCGAAGCGACTTGGTTGCGCAAAACTTAACACTAGTGTGTGGGAGACGTTTAAACCACGCTCTTACCTTAGCCCGATACCGCGATGTAATACCTGATGTAATCTCGTTTACGTCAGGTATTGAATCGCGGGATCGGGCTAAGGTAAGTAACGCGGCCGGCAATATTGAATCTCCTCGAAAATGCACTAAGAAAAAACAATAAAGTTCCATGTAGTTTTGTGCACTGCTTGATGCTCGTCTACCACTTCTTGCTGTTACTTTGAAAAAACAAGCATACTTTTTATCTTAAAAATGCAATTTTATGCAACAAGATTTATGTTTTGTAATAGTTATGGTGAATGGTAATAAAAATGGTAAATGGCAACATTGTTTTTTGGTGACTAAATTTGTTTTGTAACCACCAAATTTCTTTTGGTCGACTAACTATAGTTTTCTAACCAAAATCTTGCCTTTTTGCTGCCTAAATGTATGTTTTCCACAGATTTACTTTTGGTCAACTAAATATAGTTATGTCACCAAAGTATTGTTTTTTTGTTGATGATCTGGGAACAAACAACACCCCATAGAGCTGTGCTACTAAGTTACATGGGAGTTACTTGGGAGTTCGAATAGCATAATTGAGTTCAAAAGAATAAGAACAAATTTAAAGTTTAAAGTGCAACTGTGGTCTCAAAAGAAGTTAGGGTTAAATGGAAGCCTGCAGTATTTCCTTTACACTGAGCCAACAATCACATCTCTGGCTGGAGCCTGTGAGACATTACATTGGGATGAATGTTCAAACTTCCTGCTTCCAGTAGGTTGAGTGACCTCTGCTGGCCCTTTTCCCCCGGGGGGAGGAGCATGCTCAGTTAAGACTTATTGCTGGGGAAATCAGGAAGTATCTGAGGAAAAAATTGACAGTTGAGAAGGGGAGCCTATTAATGCAGGCAAAGGCTGGTCACATGACTACAAGCTGGTCACATGGCTAAAAACAGGAAGAGTTCAAGCAGGAAGTTACATTGCTGAACTTTTGCAGCAATAACGTCTCACAAATTTAATCTAGAGATGTGATTTAGATTTTATTTTGAAGTTACGTCTGGAAGAATTTGAGACCACAGTTACCCTTTAAGTATCCAAATGTTTTTTGAAAATTCAGTGTTTACCTTAAATTACACTTTATGCTAAAATTTCTTCTGATGCTTAATTTAAATAAATGTCAATAAATGTTGGAAAATAAATGAGTTTATATACACATTAGATGAAAAAGGAAGTGACATTCACATTTATTTTGCTCCCATTTAAGAGAATGTCTTTCCTGGTACTTTGTAACTTTCAGTGGTTTAGTGGTTTGTTTTAGATAATGAAGGGAAAAATCTATCCTGTTGTATGATATGCAATATGTCATGTTTTAACTTTGCTCCCTAGTTACTCTGGAGGCTTGACAAGCTAATGGTGGGTACACACTGTAACAATCTGTCAAAGATGACAGACAGAATCTGCAAGATTCTGTCTGTCATCTTTGAAAGATGGGAGTACACACAGTCACAATCAATCTCCCTATATATAGTATATATAAAGTATAGGGGGAACGTTCGTGACTGCCATAATTCCTATGATAACCTCCGACTTCCTATACCTTAAAACAAGGAGCCGAAAAAGAAAGTGGGAAATTTTTCGATCGTTCCCTATGCTGACGCGGGAAGGTTTGCTGGTGTCGGAAATGATTGTTTCACCTGTACACACTTTTCCGATAAAGGGACAATCACATTGGTACCGACACGGAACGTTCACCAGTGGTGGAAATGATCGTTTACCCAGCTAAGTATACCCTCTTTTGATCACTTATTCAGGTCTGTGATCTGCCATGGCATTTGATCCGGTGACATGGTGTTATTTTAGCTAGTTTGACAATGGGTGTGCCCTTGTAAGTCCACAGGGGTGTTCTTTATTGTGTATAATAAAGATGTAGTATCAAAACTAGGACAATTTTCCAATCATGATTTTTCAAAACATTACAGCAAAGAGCAATACATTTAAAGAAAAACAACCTTATGGAGAACAGAACTGCAACTCTATACTCATTATAATACATAAGTGTGATATTTTATAATGGGAGCTGCAGTGGTATACATCCTTATAAAAATCACTCAGCTATGTCACTGACTAATTTCTTATATTTCTTATATCCCACTGTTCCTCCCGTTCCAGTGTTCATGCCTGAACAATGACTCTCCTCCTCCACAAAGATTAGTTTAACCGCATAGATGCTGGGCTGGGATGTTCCTTTCTACTGGGATAAAGAAAGTAGCTTGGGGAGTTTAAATTAAGGAATTTAAAATGCGAATTGGGTGAAGGAATCAGATACTTATGTATTATAAGAAATAATGCGTCCCTTTACATTTTAATATAAGGATATTACGCCACCTCTGAGTTCCTGTTCTATATGGTCAAGGAACTCGGTGGCATAATATCCTAATATTACACTGTAAGGGGTGCATTATCCCGTATATTATAAACATTCTATTGCTTTTTCCCCTTGGTCTTCCCTTGGGAAGGAAAGAATTTGCGCATTGCATGCCAATGGGAGTCAATGTGGCTGGAGCCTTTGCCTGCATCAGGTTCATGTCTGAAATTGCAATGCTATTTTTGGTGCTGCTCACATGTGGCACAAACACCCAGAAAAGCATTACAAAAATTGGAATGCATTTACAAGGCAGAATGGGTTCTCAGCCTAAATGTGGAATGTCAGCAACCCTTCAATAGGAAATTATGAATACTAATATACATACTGTAGTTATTGAGGTTGAATAAAGACATAAGTTTACAGGTGATATTAGGAAAAAGTGTGGATTTTATGGTATTTCCATTTCTAAACATTATTAGCAGTAACATTCCCTATTTCAGATCTGCTGCCAATGCTGAATTAGTATCTAAGAATTAATACTGCAGTGTAACGTTCCTCTCATGCCACATACTGAGTATTACATTGATTGAAACACTCTAGAAAGAAGCATTTAACTATAAAGCTGTCAATGAAAGAACTAGCTCCAAATTATATTCCTTCCTACGCAGTAGAGAAAAAAAAGAATTAAAATCACAAGATATAATTATGCAGTGGAAAGGTATGGAGCTGTGTTTTTGTAATGTTTTCCATAATCTGTAACAAAATAATCTAAATGCTGATGTTGTGGAAACGTCTGAAATGGTTTGACTAAGACTCATTAACTGTCTTTTCATTGGATGATCCTATCTAAGAGGAAATATTGTTTTGCATCCATCTCAAAATCAGATGCAAGGAAGTAGAAAAATTTTATTCATGGATCTGTAATGAAATCTATAATTTTTATTCTATTTTAGTTTATTATTAAATGTGTTCTTGTGGTTAGAAACTGAAATACCATAAAAAATTCATGTATGGCAGAATACTAAACAAGACTTCCCAATTGACATTTCTCTTATCTACTGTACATATTTGTTTTCTTTCAAGGGTAACTGTGGTCTCAAATTCTTCCAAACTAGTAAGAATGATATAAAAATTCTTCCATCGTACCTTCACAATAAAACCGAAATTACGTCTCTAGATAAAATTTGTGAGAAGTTATTGCTGGAAAGGTTCAGCAATGTAACTTCCTGGTTGAACTCTTCCTGTTTTTAGCCATGTGACCAGCTTGTAGTCATGTGACCAGCCTCTGCCTGCATTAATAGGCTTCCCTTCTCAACTGTCAATTTTTTCCTCAGGTACTTCCTGATTTCCCCAGCAATAAGTTTCAACTGAGCATGCTTCTCCCCCGGGGGAAAAGGGCCGGCAGAGGTCAGGTGATGTCACTCAACCTTTTGGAAGCAGGAAGTTTGAACATTCAACCCAATGTAATTTCTCACAGGCTCCAGCCAGAGATGTGATTGTTGGCTCAGTGTAAAGGAAATACTGCAGGCTTTCATTTAACCCTAACTTGTTTTGAGACCACAGTTGCCCTTTAATAAACCATTTCTTTATTTGGTAGGACCCTTTAGCTTCCTTGTTACCTTAGATCTGTCAAGTCATTTTATGACATAGGTTTCCTTAAAGTAGAACGGCCGTGCAGTCAGGGCTCGTTGATGATCCGCTAGGCGTATCTGTCAAGGAGGCCCAATGGGACGGAAGTTTTGGGCAACAAAGCGCCCTTACATGGCACATTTATCACCTGAAAAGAATGTTCATACATATTGTGCATTGTGGGTCGGCCCCTGCAATCACACGTGTGTATGAACCTTTAGTATAACCAATGTGTCTAAAACTTATGAGAAAAAAAATCTTGCTAATGTGTTTAAGGAAATGAGGACACAATCACCACAGATTCTAAATACTACGTACTGGTTTTGGGAAATGTTTTTCTTCATTTAATAGTCATTCTTTTAATAAAATTACAAAATAAACAACTAATATATAGGAAGACATTTATATAGGATTCTGGATTTTTAAAGGACAACAATACCGAATGAATGAAGAGTAGCTGGGATAGGGAGTTAAAGGATAAGTATGCTGTAAAGCAATGTTGAATTTAGTTGGAAGCTGCAGCTTTAAAAAAACTATTGGCATTTTTTTTCTATGCCCCTCCAGAGCCCCTATGCCCCTTAGCGTGCGCTCAAATGACATCAGTGCTTGCACGGATTCTCCATATTCAACAAGGAAGGAATACAATAGGTATGGATAGCAAAAATACTATTATTCTATTATAACAGAATCTTCAGGCTGGAGCTCGGCCAATCAGGAGATGTGCTCTGCTAGAAGTGAGTGTTTACTTATAAGGTGGGCGGTTAGATGTGTGTTAGTTAGAAGGTGGGCGATTAGATGTGTGTGTTATAAAGTGGGAGGTTAGATGTGTGTTATAAGGTGGGCAATTAGTTGTGTGTGTTATAAGGTGGGTGATTAGATGTGTGTTAGTTATAAGGTGGGTAATTAGATGTGTATGTTATAAGGTGGGTGATTAGATGTGTGTTAGTTATAAGGTGGGCGATTGGATGTTTGTGTTATAAGGTGGGCGTTTAGATGTGTGTTAGTTATAAGGTTGGTGATTAGATGTGTGTGTTATAAAGTGGTGGTTAGATGTGTGTTAGTTATAAGGTGGGTGATTAGATGTGTGTGTTATAAGGTGGGTGATTAGATGTGTGTTAGTTATAAGGTAGGGGATTAGATGTGTGTTCGTTATAAGGTGGATGATTAGATGTGTGTTAGTTATAAGGTTGGGGATTAGATGTGTGTTAGTTATTAGGTGGGTGATTAGATGTGTGTGTTATAAGGTGGGTGATTAGATGTGTGTTAGCTATAAGGTAGGGGATTAGATGTGTGTTCGTTATAAGGTGGATAATTAGATGTGTGTTAGTTATAAGGTGGGTGATTAGATGTGTGTTAGTTATAAGGTTGGTAATTAGATGTGTGTGTTAGAAAAGTGGGTATTAATGGTGTGTTAGTATAAGGTGGAGTGATTAGATGTGTGTGTTAGAAAGTGGGTGATTAGATGTGTGTGTTATTTATAAGGTAGGGGATTAGATGTGTGTTAATTAAAAGGTGAGTGATTAGATGTGTGTTAGTTATAAGGTGGGTGATTAGATGTGTGTTAGTTATAAGGTGGGTGATTACATGTGTGTTAGTTATAAGGTGGGAAATTAGATGTGTGTGTTAGAAAGTGGGTGATTAGATCTGTGTGTTAATTATAAGGTGGCTAATTAGATGTGTGTTATAAGGTAGGGGATTAGATGTGTGTTAATTATAAGGTGAGTGACTAGATGTGTGTTAGTTATAAGGTGGGTAATTAGATGTGTGTGTTAGAAAGTGGGTGATTAGATGTGTGTGTTAGTTATAAGGTGGATGATTAGATGTGTGTTATAAGGTAGGGGATTAGATATGTGTTAATTATAAGGTGAGTGGTTACATGTGTGTTAGTTATTAGGCGGGTGATTAGATGTGTGTATTATAAGGTGGGTTATTAGATGTGTGTTAGTTATATGGTGGGTGATTAGATGTGTGTATTATAAGGATGGGTGATTAGATGTGTGTTAGTTATCTGGTGGGTGATTAGATGTGTGTTAGTTATAAGGTGGGTGATTAGATGTGTGTTAGTTATAAGGTGGGTGATTAGATGTGTGTATTATAAGGATGGGTGATTAGATATGTGTTAGTTATAAGGTGGGTGATTAGATGTGTGTTAGTTATTAGGCGGGTGATTAGATGTGTGTTAGTTATAAGGTGGGTAATGAGATGCGTGTTAGTTATAAAGGGGTGATTAGATGTTGTTAGTTATAAGGGGGTGATTAGATGTGTGTGTTAGTTATAAGGTGGGTGATTAGATGTGTGTATTATAAGGATGGGTGATTAGATGTGTGTTATTTATCTGGTGGGTGATAGATGTGTGTTAGGTTATAAGGTGGGTGTTAGTTATAAGGTGGGTAATGAGATGCGTGTTAGTTATAAAGTGGGTGATTAGATGTGTGTTAGTTATAAGGTGGGTGATTAGATGTGTGTTAGTTATAAGTGGGTGATTAGTAGGGATGGCTGGTTCGCGGATCCGAACCCTGGTCCGCCGCGGATTTATCCCGTTCGCGGATTTTTCCGGATTTTCCGCCTTCCGAACTTCAGATTCGCGAATTTTTCGTATTTTCGGAAATTTTCGAAATTACGAGTTTTCACGTATTTTCGGGAATTTTCGAAATTACGAGTTTTCATGTAATTTTCGAAAAATATGTATTTTCGAAAATACAAGAAATCCTCATAATTTCCAAATATTATCGAAAATACGTATGTATGGAATTAAGAGAAATCCTTATATTTTCGAAAATTTGCGAAAATACATGTTTTACTGTTTTCGAAATTACGAAAAATCCACGAATCGGAAGTTCGGAAGGCGGAAAATCCGGAAAAATCCGCCGTTCGCGAACGGGATAAATCCACGGCGGATCCGGGTTCGGATCCGCGAACCGGCCATCCCTAGTGATTAGATGTGTGTTAGTTATAAGGTGGGTGATTAGATGCGTGTTAGTTATAAGGTGGGTGATTAGATGCGTGTTAGTTATAAGGTGGGTGATTAGATGCGTGTTAGTTATAAGGTGGGTGATTAGATGTGTGTTAGTTATAAGGTGGGTGATTAGATGTGTGTATTATAAGGTGGGTGATTAGATGTGTGTATTATAAGGTGGGTGATTAGATGTGTGTTAGTTATAAGGTGGGTGATTAGATGTGTGTGTTAGTTATTAGGTGGGTGATTAGATGTGTGTTAATTATATTATCATGACATCCCCATGATAAATATTGTTTATTTAATCCCCATGATAAAGATTGTTTATTTAATGTTAGTTTACAGTAGATTTATAATGATAATCTCCCCTATAGTATAATGCAGATATAGTGCAACAAGGACACATTTCCCCTGCATTCCCCCTGCACTGTCAGTGGAAAGGGAAATCATAGTAGCTGTTTCTAGTGGGAACATTTTACAGTTGCACCAGTTCCCATCAGAGTGAAAGCTGTCCTCCATTTCTTTGCAGGTAGGAAGAAACTTAATCCAAAGTTTGTTTTAATAAATATATTGGTGGATCAGCTCCATCTTATTGCTTTTGTGTTTACTGATAAGATAAATGGAATGATTCTACAGAACAGCCTAGATAATTATGGTCAGTTGCTGTAATAGAAAACTACATGGCAGATCCCACACGCAAGTTTTTCCTGTATAGAGATATATGGTTTACACTGATATTGCTGCATTATATTTGTACTGTATTTTGCCCAGTGTGTATTTTAAGTAATCTAATACAGTGTAATGTTATTTTATGGTAAATAAGAACATTTTACAGTTGCACCAGTTCCCATCAGAGTGAAAGCTGTCCTCCATTTCTTTGCAGATTTATTGATCTTCATTAAACAATCTGATTACCCCCACCTTCTTGCACTTTTGAAGTTATTTGGCAAATGTGTGCAACAAATTTGGCGCCCAACGTGGGGCAGAGTGAATAGGATAAAGGGGATCAGAGGAATCTGTGCAGGTGAAGGATAGCTGCTTGATTACCAAGATGGAGTGTTTGCAGGAAGGAATCAGTAGATCTCTAACAGAGCTGACAGTTGAGCATCTGACTAAGATCTGCCACTTTGTCAAAGCAACAGAACGGAGTATGGTGAGAGGCAAAACTCAATGCCATTTTAGGAGAGTAATCGAAGATGTTCTGGATGAATTGACAGAGACTGAAGAGGACGAGACTGTCATGTTGTTTCTAGAAAAAACAAAGCAATTCATCTCTGAATTACAACAAAATGTTGCAGCAGACAGCAGTAAGGAATCCCAAACTGAATTGGAAAGTTTAAAGGGACAGTATAGCCTTATGCAAGAACAGTTTCAAGAAACAGCCAGATTGATGGAGGAGCATATTAAAGAGCTTACCATTAAAAATAGAGAGTCCACAGGAAACCCCGTGCAAATTGAATTGGCAACGACAGTTAAAACACCACATATAAAGATTTTGCCAAATTTGCCATACGAAAAGATTTTAAGATCTCTGGTCAAATTGGTGACAAGGGACAGAAAGAAAAACTGACCTATACCAACCTCATGCACCAGATTGACGAAGTTCTACAAAAAGGATATTCTGAATCAGAGATTGTAGAAGCTGTAGTCAAAGCTATAAGTCCAGGATTAGGTCTGAGAGGCATGCTAGAAATGAAAAATGAACTCACAGTAGTGCAATTAAAAATTATTTTAGAGAATGCTTCTGATTTGTACCAACAGCTGATCAACATCTCACAAGATGGTAAAGAATCTCCTCAGAATTTTCTGTTTCGAGCAATTGAATTGAAATACAGACTTTTGTTTGTATCTCAGGGAGCAGGTACTGATGAGCGATTTGGAGCTGAACCCGTACAAAAAAATTTCTTCAGGTCAGTGGGGACAGGACTAATAAGTGACTGCATAAAGTTCCATTTAAAGCAATATTTAGATGACCCGTCCATTTCTGGTGAGCTACTCATAGAAAAAATGAATGAAGCAGCTAATATAGAGATGGAGAGGGAACTAAAACAAAAGAAATGCCAATCCAAGTTGGTAAAACTAAGTGAGTGTCAAGCAAATGCATTATGTTGTCCTCCAAAGTTAGCACCTGTGGTCAGTCCAACTTCAGCAGGGCCATTGACCCAGACAGATACTTGTAACCAGACAGACAAGCAGTTCCAGAAAAAAATATTGATCTTAAGAAAACAATACTGCAGATGCAGAAAGAAATGGTAGAACTTAAACCACGTTTACTTCACTCTGCAGATCAAAAGCAAATCAAGTATATAAAAGATCCTTAGACACATGAGGAACCAGACGGAAGGCCTGTGAACATTGTGCAAAAATAGATCAAGAAATACCATGCAACCATTGTTTCAAATGTGGTCAGCCAGGCCATTTAGCAAAAGGATGCAGAGTGAAGCAACAGAATCAGGGAAAAGGCCAAGGGTTGCTGTCAAGGGACAGACTGTAACCTGGAGCACTACAGAGTACCAAATCTCTCCATTGCCTGATATTAAGAAAATCTGTAAAATAGAACAATCTACAACAAGAAGCTCTGTAATAGACAGCTTGTGCTCCAATCGATCGAAAAAGGTACACGGTTCTACTTCTCAGCATCTATCTAGAAAACCTAAATTACTGGATCTCATTGGAGAAAGATGCCTTGTGAGTTGCAAGATAGACAACATTCCTGTTCTAGCCCTATAGGACACAGGGTCACAGGTTAGTTTAGTCAATGAATGCTGGAGACAGAAAGTTCTTTCACATAGAGCACTCAGATCACTGGAAGAATTGTTAGGCCCTGGTGTACTATGTGGACAAGCAGCAAATAAAACAGATATCCCATTTAGTGGATGGATTGAAGTAACTTTCCAGTTAGCCTGCAACAGCAACCACATGAAGCAATTGTTGGTGCCAGTTATAGTGGCAGAAGACTCTAAGGTTGCTGATCAACCAATCATTGGCTATAATGTCATTCAAGAATTATTTAAAGATTTACCAGAAGGCGGAAGGGGTTCTAATGCTGACATTGTGGAAGCTTTATCAACTGCTATGTCAGTGTCATCAAGCTCTTAATTCAATCAATCCAATCTAATTGTGCAGAGTCCATCAACCCCATGGTTAAGACTACACCAAGAAGCCAAAGAATACCCTGCAAATACAGTTATCAATATCAGGTGCCAAGTCCATACAAAGCACTTAGTGGAAAATCAGGGAGTACTGTTTATACCGGATAAGCCTTGTAAATTGCCCAATGGATTGTGTATCAACGAGATATTAGTAACTACACATAAGGGTCAATTCTCCAAGTTAAAGATACCAGTTTGGAACTCAAGTAAGCAAGACATCATACTTCCAGGTAAAAGAAATCTTGGACATATTGAACAGATTAAGACGGCACACCTCGCTCCATTAAAGATGACACAAGTACAGAAGGTCCCTGTCTCTACGATAGGTCAGCAAGGTTGTTTCTCTCCACTGGAACAAGAGCACCATATGAATGATAGTCCGAGTGAGACATATTCCACCAGTGTGCCCTGTAACAAAGAATCATGGGATCCACCAGTATCTCTAGAGCATTTGACCAAGGAACGACAACAAATTGTAAGACAAATGCTGAGAGAGAATTGCAAGGCCTTTGCAAAGGATGGCTCAGATGTTGGATGCATCCCTTCTTTACAGCTACAGATTAGACTAAAAGATAATACACCAATTAGAAAGTGTTATTCATCAGTCCCAAAGCCACTTCACAAAGAAGTAAAAGAGTATCTGCAGGACTTGCTAAACCGTGGCTGGATTGCAAAGTCAAAGTCTTCATACTCTTCACCTATTGTGTGTGTAAGAAAAAAGGATGGTATCTTGAGACTGTGCTGTGACTACAGAGAGCTGAATCAGAAATCTATTCCTGATCGACATCCGATTCCAAGAATTCAGGACATGCTCGATAGTTTAGGGGGAAGTTTGTGGTTCTCTGTGCTAGACGAAGGTAAAGCCTATCATCAAGGTTTTATTGAAGAATCCAGTCGACCTTTAACAGCCTTTATCACACCCTGGGGTTTGTATGAATGGATCCATATGCCATTTGGCCTCCGTTCTGCCCCATCAGAATTCCAGAGAAGTATGGAATCATGTTTAACAGGACTGAGAGATGAGATTTGTCAGCCTTATCTAGCAAATAGCAAATCATAGCAAATCATTCTTTGACCATGTAGAACATGTACGGTTAGTACTCCATCGCTACCAACAACATGGAGTTAAGCTAACAGCAAAAAAATGTGAACTGTTCAAAGACCAAGTTAGATTCTTAGGTAAAATTATATTGAAAGATGGATATTTTATGGATCCAGCAGAGATTGCCCCTGTACTTGCACTGAAAGATAATAGACCAAAGACTGTTAGAGAACTCGGAAAACTGTTGGGATTTATTTCTTATTATCGTCAATATATTCCGAATTTCTCCAAAATTGCTAAACCTTTGTATGATTTAGTGTCCACACCCTCAGATGTTGGTGTTCCATGTTCCAAGAAGGCAAGAATACAACCAAAATATCGGTTGAAACAACAAGGCCAGGTTCCATCCTATCATCCAATCGAATGGACTGATAAGCATCAAACAACTTTAAGCCAGTTGATTGAAACATTGACTTGTCCACCAGTTATGGGTTATCAAGACTTTTCTAAACCCTTTGTCCTCCATTGTGATGCTTCTCAAAATGGCTTAGGTGCTCCACTTTATCAAGAACAAGATGGAAAAGAGTGATTTCTTATGGATCTAGGACTCTTGCACCAGCTGAAAAGAACTATCACATGCACTCAGGGAAATTAGAGTTTCTCGCTATGAAATGGGCAATCTGTCAAAGATTTTGAGATTACTTATATTATTGTCTATCATTTGTAGTATATACTGACAACAACTCTTTAACATATACGTTGCCATACAGTTTGAGGGTATAGTTCATTGTGTTGTACAGAACATTCTGCCATGCAGAATAAGGATATTATAGCACAGTGTTTCTCTTATAGCACAGTGTCTATCTCCTGAGGACCTTCTAGCAACCTCTTGGGGACCCCTGCTTGCAAAACACTGGTTTACAGTTCCTGTAAATTTCTTTTTAATTAGGCTTGGGTACATTTACCAACTACTGATACCATTTTTTAAAGTTTAATAAAACTAATATATTAGCCTATTATAGGACACAATCTGGCTCACTTACCCAGAGCTGCTGGGAAGTTACATGGAGTTAAATTCGTGCTAACAATTCCCTATCGGTTACACCGATTTAGTGCGACTTTAACTCCATATTAGTGCCGGCTGTGTTGACTATAACAGAGCAATATGAAAATTTGCAATCCTTTTCCTGATGTTTGTGAACTCTTTGTCAAACGAAACAGGAAGAATTCACTAGCACAATTCCTTGGGCTTTTTCCAGCTTTTCATTAATACACATCATCTGATACTGAGTCACAGAACATACTGTAATAATTCAAGTGTAACACTCATGAATGCCTATAGAGCACAGATCACTGATTTTCTTTTTTTCTAGAACCAACCGAATCAACATATAACATCCAACAGGGAGTCTGAGTAAACAAATAAAACAGAAAAAGATAAATCCAAAGAACTGAAAAGAAAATGAAAGGAAATAAAATGTCAAGGCAAAAGCGTACACCCAGACAGCACCCCAGAGACTACTGCAGTCATACAAACAACCATACTATTCTGATTAATAAACCATGTCGTAATATCAAATCCATGTCATCAATTTATTTTGCTTTATTGACCTAAGCACTCCAATTGGATGGCACAAAATAGACAAACATGGATTTTCTGTTTATTGAAAGGATTTGATGAGGCAAGTCTACCCCAGTAAATAATTAAGTGAACATAGTACTATTTGATTATGAAAAGGAATAATTATTAAAAATCAAGGTTGTTTTTTTTTTTAATAACTTTTTGCTTTTAGATGTTAAAGGTTCTATTTATGAAATTGGTACGTACATGCAATGAGTCACAGATTTGGTTGCAATTTGGTTTGTTTGCAAATGAAAGTTTCTGGATGAGGATCAATCCCATGAATACTGTATCTATGCAAGATAAACATACCCACCTTATGCCAAGTACACACGTCCGATTTGAGGGATTGACGAACTAAACCCAAGCAAATGCATACACACGTACGGTTATCATATGAAACGGACGTTTGTCGTGTGTGCAAATTTTGAGTATTCTCTTTGTTAGGTTTTTTGCCTTTTGCTGTACCCTTTCTAGACTGCAAAATATAGTTTGGTGAAACTTTATTTTCAATGCTGTGTCATTGTTTCTTTATAAAGAAACATGTTTATGAACACTCAAATTGTATCAAACTTTGCCACTCTGATGTTGATATGCTTACATTTACCCATCTAAATCCAATCACACAAGTTTCCCCACTATAGGTATTACATGTGCAGGTATTACTGCCTTTCTTTGGGGAAAGTGTGTGACCCACTGGCCCATCTACAAACCCTGCAAATCTTCCTCAGGCATGATACAATACTGAATCTTATAAAGCACTGTATTTTATACATACTAGAACAAAGACTTTCTGACATTACATAGATGTTATCTTTTGCACCCATGCCTGATTGGCAATGGCTGTCATAAATAAATAAACTTGGAAAACTGTATAACAGCATTCTAAACAAGAGAATCATTACTTTCCTCACACAACATAACATTCTCAGTAAAAGCCAAGCTGGGTTCTTACCAAACCATCGTACCACTGATCACATCTATACTTTGCACAGCCTCATAAATCATCATGTCCACAACACAAGGAATGGGAAAATATTTGCCTGCTTTGTGGATTTTCAAAAGGCGTTTGATGCAGTTTGGCACCCAGGCCTATTCCTAAAACTTCGGGAGAGTGGAATAGGTGGAAAAACATATGATGTCATCAAGAGCCTTTATACTGGTAATAAATGCAGTGTAAAAGTGAATGGGAAAAGAACTTCATACTTCCTGCAAGGTCGGGGAGTCAGACAAGGATGTAGCCTGAGTCCAACTCTCTTTAACATCTACATCAACCAACTGGCAGCAGCTCTAGAAACCTCATCAGCACCAGGACTTACTCTACATGACACCAATGTAAAGTTCCTGCTCTACTCAGATGACCTCTTACTGCTATCACCAACAGAGAGTGGCCTACAAGATAGTCTAACCATCCTGGAGAAATTCAGCGCAACCTGGGCACTTCCCATAAATCCAAATAAAACGAAAAATTATGATGTTCCAGAAGAAAAACAAAAAATTAACACAATTCATTCACTTTGAATAACGAGATACTCAGCAGAACAGAGAAATATACTTATCTCGGCCTGGAGATCAACCATTCTGGGAGCTTTAGGGCAGCTATAGAGACTTTGAAAGCAAAAGCCAGCCGAACCTTCTATGCAATAAGAAAACAACTGTATCACCTCAAACCACCAGTAAAAGTCTGGCTTAAAATCTTTGACAGTGTCATTTCCCCAATCTTACTCTATGGCAGTGAAGTATGGGGCCCTGTCTCCTATTCAGACCAATCAAAATGGGAATCTGGCCCACCAGAAATACTCCATCTCGAATTCTGTAAGCACCTCCTCCAGGTCCATCGCAGTACATCAAACAGCGCTTACCGGGCTGAGCTTGGCAGATTCCCATTACTGCTTGAGATGCAAAAAAGGGCCCTATCATTCTGGGTTCAAGAACAGTAGCCCCAACTCTTACCATTATAAAGCCTCAATACACAACAAAGACCAGGAAAAGCCATGTGCACTGAAACAACTCATCAGCTCCCTACTAACATCAAACCCACACTCACAGAACCTGTCTAAACCTCAAATCACAGCCGCCATAACCAAGAGCCAATTGGATTACGTGGATGAATGGAAGAAAGAAATAAAAAAGTCCCAGAAACTAACTATATACCAGGCACTGGACAGAGACTACAAACTGGCCCCCTACCTGGAGAATATCACAAACCCTAAAGAGAGACAAGTCCTGAGTCTCTACAGATTGAGGGCACACAGCCTAGAAATAGAATCTGGCCGACACAGACAGACATATAAACCAAGAGAGAACAGAATGTGCCAGCACTGTGACCAGGGAACCTTAGAAGATGAAACCCACTTCCTTCTACACTGCCCCAAATACAAAACAATACGGGACCCCCATTTCAAGATGCTGTCGGACTTTATCCCAGACTTCAACTGCTTAGATGGAGAGAGAAAACTCTATATCCTGCTGGGAGAGGATGAAGCCACAGTAAATATTGGGGCACACTATGTAGCGGAATGTCACAGACTGAGAGGAGCATAAATGAACTCAATGTCCAAGGATTACTTGCCCAATTATCCCTTTATCCTTCCCAAATCGACTAAAACCCAATATACCCTTTATAGTACTGTCCATATATTAATTATCCATTGATACCCATGTCCCCCTACCGTGAACCTCTAATACTAACATGTTTTATTATTTTATTATTTTTTGTTTGCTTTGGCAATGTCAAAATGTAAATTGATCCTGCCAATAAAGCTCTTTTTGATTTTATTTGATTTGATTTGATAAAACAGTAAATACACATTCAATGATCACAGGCAGTAATAAAAGAATTAGCAAGGGTTATTAACCCCTGAATTCTTTTATTACTGCCTGTGATTATTGAATGTGTATTTACTGTTTTATTTACGACAGCCATTGCCAATCAGGCATGGGTGCAAAAGATAACATCTGTGTAATGTCAGAAAGTCTTTGTTCTAGTATGTATAAAATACAGTGCTTTGTAAGATTCAGTATTGTATCATGCCTGAGGAAGAAGCCTAGTGCTTCGAAAGCTTGCATTTCAATCATTATAGTTAGCCAATAAAAGGTATTACTTTATATCCAAGATAGTTTATATTATGTTATTCTACATATTCTCTTACATTTTGAAAAATCAGTTAAATTTATACCCCTTGCTATTCCTTGCTGTTGACATTAGTGAGCTGATATTTCAGATTCTGTAATGGTCTTTATTCTTTCTAGAAAGCACATTCACAGTAAAGGTGGCCATACACATGAAAAACAGATCACATCGCTGGGCTGGACAATAATGGTCTCTATTAGGGGTCCTGCACACAGGAAGTCAGTATTTCAGAAGCATTTATTTATACACAGACACAATGCTGATTAGGCAGGTTTAGGCCATTAGGATGGAAAAATACTGCTCTTTTTCTTAAAAGTTTATGTATTTGCATTGAACCTCCCCTTTAATCTTTATTTTTACAATTTGCATTATATTTGCACCATATAGGGGAAAGCAGGCCAAAGGTTAACACTTCACAAGGCAACCCAGGGGGTTGGCACTAATATTCATTGATTAATTTGGGACATATGGCTGGATTGCTTCCACAAATTCGGTAAAATCCTTGAAATTTCGAAAATCTGTGCAATCTAGTCCATCTCTACTTACTGTATGTCAGGGACAACTGCATGTGCCATCCTGTCCAATACTGACAATTATACTCACCTGATCTCTGATCCACACTTGAAGAGTACCAAGGGTGAGGACCTAAACTGCTAGGTCCACACCCTGGGTACTCTTCAAGTGTGGAAGGAGAGGAGTGAGGGGAAGGTAAGTATAATTGTCCGTTAAACAAACTAGGCCACATGCAAAAAGCTAATTCCTGGCACCTTGTTTGGCATTGCCCAGTGGGTGGAGGTGATTGCATTTATAAGGGACAATCTGTATCCTCTCAGAACTGAAAAATGCATAATTGGTCTGGTACATGAAGAACCAACATACATGTCCATTTTACCAGCACTCACCTCTCTGGGGTTAAATAGGTGCAGGCTCGGTATATTCACCTTCTGCATTCCATCCAATTCATAAAAGAGCAACACTCTTAAAACATCCACTTTTTATTAGTTGCTTTTAAAATACATTACATTTTCTGCCACTACACATGGCTTCCTTAGCAATTTGTCAGAACATAAATTGCAATGTTTCCAATCACCTTGACCCTTTGTCAAGCCAACTCTTGCTGTTCTTTTGTGAATTGACCAGGATTGTCCAATTCAAAACTCCCTCTCAGCCAATAAATACCTTATATGTATGCCCCCCAAACTAACATTGACACCAAATCAATGGCAATTTGTTTCAAAAGCTGTCAACATTGCTGTCATTCCCTCCCATATTGTGATGTTTTATGAATGAGTGAATTCTACATTGGTTGGTGTCTATCAATGTAGATTTCATCCCTACATAGACACTTTATAATTGTCTGCCCCTATATCTTGTCACAAACAAAATCGAGGTTTTTCTCATCTGCTCCTTCTGTGGTTATTTAATATTGCGTTCTCCCCTCTAATTAAAATTGTCACAAAACGTTGTCACAATGGCGAAACGGTAAACTGGTTAGAGTGACTTTTAAATATATTATCTACGATGTGGCTTTCTTATCCCAAATATGTTTGTGTTTATTCTTTTACTGCAGTGCAAGATCTTGGACACAGATTGATATGTTTTATATACCAAGAGAACTTAGTGTCGCACATTTACTGCTCCTATGTCTCTGTATTCAGCAGACAGATTTTTTAATGCTCCCCTGTTCTCAGCCGTCATCTTTTCAATGTATTTATAGAAAGTTTTCAAGACGATATAACTTGTTAGGTAGCTTGCAAACTCACTTACTGTTTTACAAGATTTGTTGCAGTGTTTATAGATTCTAAATGATTATTCTGTCCCTCCTGACTTTCTAGACCTTAAATGCTCCTTTCTTTCCATTTTCCTGCCTTACATCTGGGTTAGAGTAAATAGGATTTTTTTCCCCTTGGTCTTTATTTTTATTAAAACTATGTCGGTTTAAATTTTTAAAAAAAAGTTTATTTGCTTTGGTCTTAAATTACAGTAGGTACTGAAGCAGAACCAGAAGCGGAGGATCAGATCTGCATTAACTTTACATTATATTATTTTATTTTATGATCTTCCCAGTACAATTTTCCATGTAATTTAACTTCCTCCATTGTAGATCCAGATTGCTGTCTCTGAATGAGCATTGTACGTTAGATATATCCGTCATTGTTTTAATTACCTACTCTTCACATATTTTAGTTTATCAGGTAAGATGCAACTTCTTGCTTTACAGTGCAAATCAAATTCTTTTCTAGTAAGGAATATTTAAATGCAAAGCAATCATACTCCACAGCAGGCATGTTAATGTGTATGTGGCAAGGAATAACAGATGGCTGTGACAGGATATTGACTTTGAAAAAGGGTCTGAGTATGATTTAAAAAACCTTTAAATTCCCAACTGCAACACACCACAGAGAAAGATTAAAAAGGCAACAATATTCTTTATAAAAATGAATTTTGGATATACAGGCAGACAGACAGAGAACCACTTTAGTATTAAATAAGTTAAGTCTATGTGCCATTGTATAGTAAAATAACTTGTGATGGAATTTGTTACTGTGAATCAATGTCCTTCACACTTGGTGTGTTTTTGTCTCGGCCTGTGATCAGGTCTTTGGTTATTTCCGGCGGCACTTGGGTCTCTGGTACATGTGTGAGGTCTTCTGCTATGGCGTTTTTTTAGGTGCATGTGGGGATGTCTCTGTGCTCTCTCTCAGCTAGTGCTGCTTTTAGGAGCATGGCTGGGAGGTGCAGTTGTGGTTTGCCAATTACTTTCGATCTCATCTATTCCTGCCATTTTATTGGTTCTTATTTCTGCCTGTTTTTGACTACAATCTTTGCAGCCTGAACTGAACTTTTCCTGAATCCTGACTTCACTTCCGACTCTCCCTAGGTACCTGCCTATGACCTTTCTCTTTTTTTTTTACTCCATGTCTTCACCTCCGGTACATAGTATTGTGACTGTTTCTTCAGGTTATGTCGTCAAAACAGAATTTTTAACACATAATAACTTTCACACTATTGGTGTATTATTGCTGCGTGCTTTTTAATTGTGTTGCTTGTTGCAGTTTTGTGTGATAACACACTATTAAAGTCCATACGGAAGAGAAAAAAACACAATTTTATAAAAAACATGCAGTTGTATGTGTTACTTAAAGGACAACAATATCAAAAAAATAACATTACCCCCATTACATGTCCACACTTCCAGCAGCTGAAATCACTTACTCACATTTACAGCTGTGCTGCCCTCCCTTAGATATCACACAGAAAAGATGAGTGGTAAAAGCCCGCCTCCTAGATGGCCCAGAGCCATGGTTAACATAACACTTGTCATTGGCTGGTGGGAATGTATGTTACAACCTCTCTTCTCCTCCTCTGCCATTCAAAAAAACTTGAACTGCTCGGTTGCTAGGATGTACAGCCTAGATAATCAAGCTGATCAAGGGTGGGTGGAGGAGTGTTTATTGCATGCTAGCTTTGAGTGACAGTTACAGGCAGACAGAATTGTTACGTCCCCTTCACAGTATGGCTAATTGAAGGCAGAGAGAGGCTCGAAATCAGGAAAAAAATGTATGGGGAAGGATGCATACCTTTACTCTTTTGAAAACAGTTTAATAAAAATAAATGCATTGAGGCAATACAGTTATACTTTAACCGGAAAAAGCACTAAAAACGCACTGCATATAAAGGCACTACAAATTGCATTTTATTGCATACAATCACACTTAATTATAGCCGCCAGGAGATATAACAATGTCAAAAGGCAAAACTATTAATGTTTCATATATCCATATAATTGTAATGATTTCCTGTATAAACTGTATCTAATTACTTATAAACAGTCATTCAAACAGCCAAATCTGCCCTTCAAAGGAGCAAGGCACTGTCAAAATTGACATATAATCAAAATCTTGTCTATCAGACCAAGAACTGTGCACATTGGCTAAGCCCATACCCAGACATTTGTGAAGATCACTTTATTACATACAGTATTGCTAGTGCCTGTTTGCCGAACAGAACTGAAGACAGCTCAGAAAAGATTAATGGGTTTCAGATCAGTTTAAAAGAGAAGTCAAGGTTTAACCGACTGCTGTCTGTTACTTAATTATACTGGAAATACACACTAAAGTTGCCTTTTAACCCTTTCCCTGCCACAGATCGTATATTCACGATCTGTGCAGAGAATGCTTTAACTGCCACAGATCGTGAATATACGATCTGTGGCTTCCCCCCTCCAAAAAATTTTTTCCCCCCTGCTAGGGCCGATCGGGGGGCAGCATTCAACTGCCCCCCTAGTCCCCTCGATCCCCCCTCGGTTTCGTCCAAATCCGAGGGGGGGATCAGGAGATATCCTACATTGAAGTTTTCCCTACCTTGAAGCTGCCGGTCCGGAGGAGGAAGCTGAATGGGAGACCCCGGTGACATCACAGAACTTCCTCCTTCACCGGGGTCTTCCCATATGGAGGTACACTGCTGCCCCCGGTGGTCCAGTGGAGGTACTGCAGCATGATCTATGGAGATCATGCTGCAGTCCCTAAGTATAGAAAAAGCTGTCAAGCTAACAGCTTTTCTATACATTTTGTGAATGGAACTCAAAGTTCCATTCACAAATAGGATTTTTTCTAAGTCTTTGCTACTTAGCGAAGACTTAGAAAAAAAATGGGGACAGAGATCAAAATTTGGTGATCACTTCTGATCACCAAATTATTGATCTTTGCCAATGAATGAAAAATCACTTCCTGGAAAATGATTTCCGGGAAGTGATTTTTCTGATCGGATTTCGAATTGGAAAACGGGCATTTATGCCCGTATTCCAAGTTCGGTATCATTCCCTAAGATGATCTGATGATCATCTTTGGGAATGATCGGGGAAAAAATGGGGAAATACACACAAAAAAATTCTTAAAGTGATACACACACCCTTTTTTTTTTTTTACCCTAAAACTATAAATTAGAAAAAAAGTTGTCTTCTCCAAGCTCCCCAATGTCCCCAGTGTTATCGGTAAAGTAAACGCGGATACTTACTTGTACGATTTCAAGGGAAACTAAGCCTATTTTTTTAGAACGAAATTTTGCAGAGGTACCGAATAAAGACCGTATTGAATTTTTAGGATCAGTAAAGTGTGCAAAAACGTGTGTGACTCTCCATACTAACCGATTTCACTAAAATACCACTAAAAGGGGGAGAGTGTGTGTGTGGGGGGTGGGTTGTGGCGTTTTTAAAAATTTTTCTTGTAACTGCACTTCTAAATGCGTCCCATTTGAGCTAGTTGGTGGCCTCGTCTCTGTTTGCACCCACGCAAATGGCACACCGTTTGATTCAGGACATGTGGGAGATTGCTATTTAGTGGGTTTTTTTGCTTGTCAAGTGGGTTTAGGTAGGATTTCAACCCTTGAATCATCTTATTTTATTTTTCACAAAATCTCGTAAAAACACAGAGTTCTTTGGATCGCTGGGTCTGGAATTCTTCATGCATGTATGAAAGCATGGCACCGTAACGTAGCTGAAGGTGTGTAGATTCCAAAAATATATAGTTTGTGGGGGGAATTTCCATGTTTCGGGACTGTTTCCTTAGAAAAAGGGTAAGCTGTTCAAATTACAGAGCACTTTGATTTTTTCTTGTAATTGCATTTGTGCATGCGTCCCATTTGAGCTAGTTGGTGGCCACGTCTCTGTGTGCATCCACGCATATGGCATACCGTTTGATTCAGAACATGTGGGAGATTGATATTTAGTGGGGGGTTTTATTTGTGGGGGGCATTTCAAAGTTTTGGGGCTGTTTGAAATTACAGAGCACTTTGATATTTTTCTTGTAATTACACTGGTGCATGCGTCCCATTTGAGCTAGTTGGTGGTCACGCCCCTGTGTGCATCCACGCATATGGCATACCGTTTGATTCAGGGCATTTGGAAGATTGATAATTGACAAGTTTTTTTTACATGACATGGAAATTTGCCATGATTTTTAACTTTGAATTGTATTTTTATAAATTTTTCCTGAAAATCTGGTAAGAAAGCGAAATTGTACACAAAACTGCACCCACACCATTGGTGGTATGCATAAAAGAATCACACCATTGTGTAGCTGAAGGTGTGTAGAGTCCAAGAATATATAGTTTTGGGGGGTATTTCTAATATAGAGGGGTGTTTAGTCTGACAAATCTGAAAAGTTGCTGTAATTGGGCCACTGTTCATTGGCTCACTTTGTGGCTAGTTGATTCCACGTCTGCGTGTGGAACCATACATAGGGCATACCGTTTGATTCAGGACATTTGGGAGATTGATATTTGGTAATTTTTTTTTACATTACTTGGGATTTTGGCATGATTTCTACCTTTGAGAGTGTTTTTTTTCAAATTTTTTAGAAAATCTGCTAAAACTGTGAACTTCTACGAAGAACTGCGCCCACACCATTGATGGTACGAATGAACAAACTACAGAATTTCGTAGATAAAGGTGTGTGGATTCGAGAAATATATGGTTTGTGGGGGTTGTTTTGTGGGGAAAAATTGCAGACTGTTCAAATTCAGATTTGACTGATAGTTTTGCTGTGTTCTAGCCATTGTTGCTTGTTTCACTTTGTGTCTTTGGCTTCCACGTCCACGTGTGTAACCACCATATGCCATACCGTTTGATTCAGGACATTTGGGAGATTGATATTTAGTAGCTTTTTTTTACATTCCATGGGGTTTTGGCATGATTTCTACCTTTTTGAGTGTTTTTTGTTCATTTTTTCAGACAAATGCGAATTTCTACGAAGAACTGCGCCCACACCATTCATGGTATGATGAAAACTACAGCGTTACGTAGCTGAAGGTATGTAGATTCTGAGAATATATAGTTTTGTGGGGGTATTTCCAAGTTAGAGGGGTTTCAGTTTGAAAAATCTGGGAAAATGCTGTTATTGGCTCACTGCGCATTGTTTTACATTTGGACTAGTCGCTTCCACGTCCTTGTGTGTACCACACCTATGGCATACCATTTGATTCAGGACATTTAGGAGATTGATATTTGGTAGATTTTTTTTTACATTACATGGGGTTTTGGTGTGATTTTGAACTTTGAAATGTATTTTTCTCTATTTTTCCAGAAAATTGTGTAGAAATGCGAAATTCTATGAAGAACTGCGCCCACACCATTGATGGTATGAATGAACGAACTACAGTGCTACATAGCTGAAGGTGTTTAGATTTCAGGAATATATAGTTTGTGGGGGTATTTCTGAGTTATCAGGGTGTTTTGTGGAAAAACTGCAGACTGTCCAAATTCGAAGTTGCTAAATATTTTCGCTGTTTCTCAACCATCATACATTGTCTCCATCGTGGCTTTTCGCTTCCACGTCCGCATGTGTACCACACATATGGCATACCGTTTGATTCAGGACATTTGGGAGATTGATATTTAGTAACTTTTTTTTACATCCCGTCAGTTTTGGCATGATTTTCCTACCTTTTGAAGTTGTTTTTTGTTCATTTTTTTCAGAAAAGTGCGAACTTCTACGAAGAACTGCGCCCACACCATTGATGGTATGAATGAAAACTACAGTGCTACATAGCTGAAGGTGTTTAGATTTCAGGAATATATAGTTTGTGGGGTTATTTCTGAGTTACGGGGGTGTTTTTGTGGAAAAAACTGCAGACTGTCCAAATTCGGAGTTGGCTAAATATTTTCGCTGTTTCTGAGCCATCGTGCATTGTCTCACTTTGTGGCTTTTCGCTTCCACGTCCACATGTGTAACCACACATATGGCATACCGTTTGATTAAGGACATTGGGAGATTGATATTTAGTAACTTTTTTTTATTCCATGAGGTTTTGGCATGATTTTTACCTTTGAAGTTTTTTTATGTTCTTTTTTCAGACAAATGCGAACTTCTACAAAGAACTGCGCCCACACCATTGATGTATGAATGAACAAACTACAGCGTTACATAGCTGAAGGTGTGTAGATTTCAGGAATATATAGTTTGTGGGGGTTATTTCTAAGTTACGGGGGTGTTTTGTGGAAAACTGCAGACTGTCCAAATCGGAGTTGGCTAAATATTTTCGCCGTTTCTGAGCCCATCGTGCATTGTCTCACTTTGTGGCTTTTCGCTTCCACGTCTGCGTGTGTTACCACACATATGGCATACCGTTTGATTCAGGACATTTGGGAGATTGATATTAGTACTTTTTTTTACATTCCATGGGGTTTTGGCATGATTTCGACCTTTTTGAACGCTGTTTGATGTTCATTTTTTTTGAAAATCTGGTAAAGTGCAAATTTCTACGAAGAACTGCGCCCACACCATTGATGATAGAATGAACAACTACGGCGTTACATAGCTGAGTGGTATAGATTTCAGGGTATATATTTTGTGGGGGTATTTTTGAGTTGGGGGGGTGTTTCGTGAAAAACTGCAGACTGTTCAATACAACTGGCTATTTTTTTTTTGCTGCTACTGACATTTGGCACTGGTCACGCTCTGGGTTAGTGGTAGCCATGTCTCTGGGTACCCCATGAATGTGGCATACCGTTTTATTCGGGAGGGGTTAGGCTTTCATATTTGAGATGCGTTTGAACTTTCCTCCACAGTTTTTAGCTGAAATTCGCATTTGATTTTGTCTCTGATTTACAGTTGAGAAAAAAAAGGAAAATGTGAGAAAGTAACTTACAATTTGACGAAGAGCTGCGTCCGGGTACCTGCATTTTGATCGAAACTAACCTCACTCGTAAAATCCTGCGAGTGTGTAGTTTCTAAAAATATCTCACTTGTGGGGATAGTTTAGATAATTTGTAGATATTCTATGTTAACTGTTAGTAGTGGTTCACATTTTTTTGGTGTAATATTCTAGGAGGTGCAGTTTTAGTTTGGGGGTCTCCTGTACAGGAAAAGTCGGGTACCTACATATATCTGGTATCGTGTACTCGGAGTATCTGAGCTTTTAGAAACAGTAAAATTTTTGTGCGTAACCTTAAGATAACTATAAGTAAAAATGGGAAAAATCCATGAAAATTTGCAAATTTTTCATTTTTTTTACATATTTTACCCATAATTCCAGTAAATTTCCAGAAAGTTACAAAATTCTGTTCCCATGTTAAAGTACACTTGGTGCTGAAAAAAACAATGTATAATATTCCTGATTTACTGCAAGGTTTCCTACTGTAAAATTAGTCTAAAGCGATTAAGGCAAAATCCTGAAAATTCTTCTGGCAGTTAACGCAAAAAAATGAAAATCTCCTGGCAGTGAAAGGGTTAATACTGTGCATCAATAAAAGTCAATGAAGCGGGCCTATCAACCTAATTTAAAATTATTCTGCGTTTGCTTACTTAATCGATTAACACAAACATGAAACGGTGCTACATGCTCCTGAGTAACTAAGTGACTAATTACCATTAATGCATTTTGAGGGCTGGATTTATCGTTAGGCACAGGCCTGGGCGTCTGTGGTTGCAGGGGCGCCTCTAAGCTCTGTTTCTTTTAATCTCCCACTGCTGACAATTTATTTCATTTATAAAGTACAGTGGTACAATTAATATTTTGAGCAGTTCATGTTTTTTGAAGTGAAAGTTTTGGGTGTGATCTGTGTTGTGGGGTGGGGTTAAGGGTGCAAGGCTTTGTGCCTAAATTTCCTTAGATGTAAATCTGTCTCTGTGTATATGAGAAAGGAAGCCCTAACCCTAACTTGCTTGATTCATTAATTATTAATGGGTATCTTCACTGGGGAAAATTAAGTTGTGGTTGTTCTGTTTTTATGAAGAGTGGGAGTAAAGGCTATATGTCTTACCTCCAGTTCTTTAATAAAACCTGAAGGACCGGGAACACATACCAGTCTCGCACCCTCTGCTGTGCTTCTGATGGGGTCCTGAAGGAGTTCCTACTGTACATGCATGCGCATACAGTAGGAACTCCATGGGACATGTTAAAAGAACAGCGGATGAGCATTATACTGGTAAGTTTCCTATTGCTTGGGTTATAGCATGTCTAGCAATTCACAAGTAAAGTTTAAATAAAGAATGTATATAGAGGCTGATTTATATTGTTTCAGTGAAAGTAACAAAATACTCTAATGAGCCCTTAGCTTGTGGAGAGAGAAAGGCAATTCCTTGTCAATCCAAATTAAAATTTTCTCTTCGCGCTTCGCCACTACCAAATATTATAAGCTTCCAAACTCTGCACACTTTCGATATCTGCAAATACACCAAACTCTCAAGTGCACTCCCCACCCCCAAACTACAATCTCCAAACACCCTATCATAGGTATTATATGCACACAAGGTATCAAGAATCATCTCAAAAATATACACCCATCTAACTACAGTTAAGTCAGCCCCAACCCTGGACATAATTAAATAAAATGTTCTCCCATCTCGGAACCCCTCAGAAGAACAATGGTCAGATCTCTACAATCCCACACAAGGGTCTCCCCCGCGGCCAACAACAAACTACTACAGTTCAAAATTCTCCACCACAGACATACACCCAAAACAAATGAGACATATGAGCAGTTCCTACACCTCTATGTGCCCCAAATGCCACCAATTAATGCAGGCTTTATACACCTTATATGGGAATGTCCCAAAGTAGCTCAATTCTGGATGGAAGTCCTGCAATTTTTAAAAGAATTGACACCGCACCCCATCCGACCCACACCAGAAATATGTCTGTTTGGTCTGACGGAAGATGTACATGGTCTAGTTATGAATTAAACTTATAAATCAACCCTATTCTTGAGCACGCAAAACAATCATCCTACGGATGTCAACTAAAGCCCCCAAACTCAAACGTGGATCGACTGGTCAACACTGATCTCCCCTATCTTAAACTCACATATAAATACAGGACTGCCCAATAATTCCAGAAAAATCAACCCAAACACTGAACTGAACACCAACTACAACACCCACTCTAGGAGCTGACGACCAAGGGGCAATCCACTATTATATATAAGCTGTGGCGGGGCCCGAGACGGGCGGCGACGTTAGGCGGACGATACTTAACAGGTAACTCCTATGAACAGGTAGACAATATCCTGATGGCTATACTTTGTTAAATGTAAATAGTTTTCTTTATGTTACTACAGACTCCTGTAAATCTTAACCAATCACAGAAATTCTGTAATATATCCAATGTATGTACCTATGTATATTGTATCAATGGGTAAATACTGTTATCTATATGCAATGCACAATGATTGTTTTCACTAATAAACGTGTTTAAAAAAAAAAACTGATAAAACACAAAACCAGGGGTTAATACCATATATGTACTGCATGATCCTTAAACTCTGGTCTGCTTGGCTCTAATACCCAAAAAAAGGAGGAGTTTAAAGACCATTAAAGGACATATTTTGGAAAGTAACATTCCATGGCTGCACAAAGCTCTATTAATATGTGTGCTGCGAGCAGGTTTTGCATATTCTACCAGTCTTGGGGTATGAGGAGGCTGGGCTGTGAGGTCACTGTGTGGGTGAAGAGTGAGTGTAACGGGGCAGAGCTTCTGGCTGGTATTTGGATGGGATTTCACCCTAACTGCGGGACACGGGAATTTTGTCCCTGCAGTAGGTACATCCCATTCAAATTGGAGGCCTCGCAACCCGGGGTGTAATACAGATGGGTTAAAAAATTGTCCAACTTGGTAAGAGACATAACTTCCATAGGTACAGCCCCGTGACCAGAGATGGTTAAGTTCATATTGGGACCAAGGCCCCACTACTTTACATTGAATTGTAGATAATCCTGCTCTGTCTGTGACTTCATGGGTCCCAATAATACTGTAGGTGCACAGCATCTTACACAGCAAAAACCTCAGGGATCACTGTAGATGCCGTTCGATATCCCCATTCTAGGTTTTGTGTGGTGGGGGCAATGATTCCCAGTTACAGAAACCCCCAGGGCTATTTTTAGGCACAGGCTATATAGCAACGTACTATGGTGCCTATGTTTAACCAGGCACCCAGTGTTTTCCCTAACCCTCCCTGTCAGCTTTTAGTTGCTGTGGTAGAACTGCTCTCCTTGTTTCTGCTGTATTTTGTAACATTGTAGTGAGTAGAAACCTGAACTCAGCTCCCTCTACTTGGAAACAATGTTACAAATGAACTGGAGGTGAAGGGGGGGGTGAGGATGAGCTCAGTTAATAGTACTGAGGAGAACGTTTGTAAAATGCCAGGTAAAAGCTGTGACTTTATAACAGTGCTTGTGGACTTATAACAGTGACCCAGTGACTACAGCCATGAGATCCCTATCCCTCCCTCTTTCTTCTCTCTCCTTCCACCCAACTCTCCAATTAGAACTTAGAGTAGGTGAGATGTGAACAATTCGACGGAGGAGACATGAAAGGCGGTACATACTGTATATTTGGTCAATCCTAGCAGCTGAAAGGGTTAGAGGTAATACTCTGCTGGCACTGATAGCATTAATGGCAATACCTGGGAAAGTGCTGGCACAGGGTTAATTGCAATACTCAGGGAAATTTTTAGTAGGAAAGTCTGCTGGCTTTGAAGTTTAATGGTATACTCTGCTGGCACTGAAAGTGTTAATGGCAATATCTTGGGGGTTGGGCCACACTACTGCACTGCGCTTTACGCGTGTTGGATTGCGATCTCATCACGCTAGGGCACCAAGATGGCTAGAAATGGCCCTGGTAACCCCTGTCTGTATTATGGTTTTTTAAGGGTATGTCACCCCCAAAACTTTATTTTACCCACTACTCTCCCCCGCTGTACCATTTAAAAAATCCTTACCTTACATCTCTGACCTTATGTTCTGCTGCAATGTCTGTCAAATTCCAGGAAACTGAAGTGTAGTGGGGACTTCCTGACCAAATGTCTCTGCCTCCTCCTGTAAAAACTTTTTGCCATAATGTTCTCTTCCCTTCTGCCCTACCCAACTGCCGTGTTAGTTCTGTAATAAACGTTACCCAATCATACTTGCATCCTTCCCTTCGATTCCGCAGATGTCTTCTTAGCGACAGCCGCATCTGTGATTGCTGGCCGGCAACCCCGGTTGGGTTGGGGGAGGGAGCCCACACTACAGAAAAGGGTTTGTATCTGGGGAGGGAGACAAAACGGAGAGGAAAGGGGGGAGGGAGAGAGGGGGGGAGGGAAGGGGGGAAGGGCTGCCGTGCCATGGCAAACATTTCCCAGAGAGAGACAGAGACAGAGCAGAATGGGACACAGGCAGCTCCTGCTGTTCGTTTTTTGGGACTTTGGAGGGACATTGTAGGGCAGCCATTTGGAGCAGGGATGTAAGGTAAGGATTTTACTACACTACACATGGGGCCAGTAGTGGGTTTAAAATATAGTTTTGGGGTGGACATGTCCTTTACAATAGTACTTAAACATAGACAACACAAACAGATAATATCATTCTCTAGAAACATACAACAAGATAATTAATACATCTTAAGGGTCACTATACTCACTCAAAACAACTTTTCATTATCTGAAACTACAATTGAGAGAAGTAAAACGGTGGGTACTCACATATTTATCTGTGCTTGCTTTTTATTAAGATTAACATTTAGTGAGTGCTCCTAATTGCCCCACCCTCCCTTACTCACTGCCTTCATGTAGAGGCTGCGACACTTATAAGTTCTGCACATCCTCACTATAGACCCTGCTCTGCTTACAAATCTCCCCTCCTCCCCCTGCCTTCTTGCTTCTTTCTCCTGCTGAATACTCTTAATTGTTGCAGAAAATGTACTGCCAGGCAGCCAAGATTCTAGTGAGAGGTCAGACATAGGACACATATTATAATATCTGCTTCTGGAGTGAGAGGTCTTTACCTGTAAATGCTGTGATTTCAATAAAATTTTTGAAAATTCGATTTTTTAGAGTGTAGATACCCTTAAATTAAATCTTAACTTAAGAGAGAAACACCACATAGACAAGTGATAACATGCTATGAAATTCACAGGACTGGCTTTTTGACCTATGGCGTGATTTAACACTATTTGTCCAATAATGACCTTTTCTACAACAACCCCAAATAATAACTGATGCATGACCCTGAGTGAACCATGTACTATATAAGCACAGAGATTAATTTAGAAATTTGTCTAATATCCCAGGAATATATGAAATGATATATGGTCCCTCATAAGAAATATAAGTGTCTCTATGTCACCTATACTTTGCCAAGATACAGAAGCATGGTTGGAAATATGATATAGTCTGAACATCCAATAAAATTAACAAAACTAATTTTGAAATGCACCACATAAGGCTGAACAATAGTTAACTAACTAACACCAATTACTGACAATACGGAATTAACTTAAACTATATAACACCTTCACATAACAAACACCCACTACTGGTTAAACTAACCAAATATCCTACTTACATACCTTATACAATATTTCCTTAGAAATCTAAAATAAACTGAGGATATATACTATGTATGTCATAAATATCTGTTTGATTTAATGCTCAAACTAGGATGGGCTATGTAGTAAATGCCCAATACCTTCACAACGCAGAACTACAGTCCATGAAATGATACTATTGTATGTTTTACACTAGGGTTTATCCTCTAAAACTGAAGAGCTTAATGCCTGAGATGCACATACTAAAATCTAAACAAAACTTTAGGTTAGGTTAAGGATTTACATATATGTATTAAACCAACTGAGGATATTACTATGTATGTCATAATATCTGCATTTGATTAAGATGTCACACTCCAATGCATACAAATAGTTAATTAAAAGACTTTTAAAAAAGCCTTTCTCAATGTACAATTGAATATGCTTGATGTATCATGACTCATGACACATTGAGATGACCGAAACTCACTAGTTTTGTTCGTTTCTGATTCCCGGATATTGGGAAAATCCCGACAATCCGAAAATCTGAAACTGGAACAAATTTATATAAATGGATTTTAAATCAACTAATTAATTAGAGGATCTTTTTGATTACTGGAGATCACTCAATCCACTTGAAAAGGACTTCATACTTTCAAAATCTCGAGACTAGACGTGATAATTACAGAGAAATGGCTTCTACAAGATGGCTTTTACAAGAAGCCATTAAAGCTAAAATATGCACTATTTTAGCCCATGCACCGATGTTTACAGAATTTACAGAAGAAAATAGTTTCCCATCCCTAAAAATCGGGAAACTAAGCCCTTTTCTAATGAGCTCACATAGTTTTAAAGATAAAATATAGAAACATACTTATCGAATTTATGAGGGCCGGTTCATTAAAATTGCAGAAGATCTTAAAAAACAAAGATCTTCAGAAGAACCAAGATATGTAATCAAATTCGAACACAAGAAGACATACATAAAACAAATCCAACCTCTTCTATTATAAAATGCTCCAATCCCTAAAACTTAAATTGCACCAACAACACACTATTTTTTGATATTTTTTATGTAGAATGAATGCCTCCTACTATGCACAAGGCCTAGACTAGTAAGATACTAGCAAACAAATTTAAAAGCAAAATGGCCAAAGCCAAAATTTCTTATATAACAGATCACAATCAGGGCAAATATAAATCCCAAACATATAGCAGACCAATTTCCCAAATACTATGCCTTTTTATATAAATGAAGATACTTCACTACACACACCATCCTACAACCCCAGAAATCAATACTTTTAGATACTTTCAAAAGGAAATAACAACTTCCCAACTAAAGGTATCAGTCATCTATTAAAAAAAACGGAAATCCTAAATTCTATCCAAGAACTCCCTAAAAATAAATCACCTGGACAAGACAATTTTAAATTAATATTATAAACATATGTGGATATTCTAACACCCTACAGTACCAAGAAATTTCATCAACCTAGCAGTTGAACAACTCATTACCAGAGGAAATGACCACAGCAATAATTGTCCCAATCCTCAAACAAGACATAGAACTTTCTATAACACATCGAAACATCCGAAATGCTTTCCTGTGCACCCTACTCGTCACTACAGTTTCCAAACACTACCATTGCACTGCCCGACCTCGCTTCATTACTCACCCCCTTCATCTATACCCCTGCCACACACTGTCTATCCCCTTCATCGGTTAGTCCCTTTACTTTCCCCCTAACAGCTTCACACTGCTATAACAGAACTTATCTCTCCTATCTCACCACCTGCCCCCCTGACCCCATTCCCTCTCATCTCATTCCCCATCTCTCCTCTTCCTTAATACTAGCCCTAACCTCTCTCTTTAACTTGTCCCTATGAACTGGTATTTTTTCCTCCTTGTTTAAACATGCTGTGTATCCCCTATAATTAAAAAACCCTCCCTGGACACATCCGCTCTTTCCAGCTAACGGTGCTCTTCTTCCTTTTGCTTCCAAGCTATTGGAAAAACATGTCTATGCTGACCTGCTTGTAACCTGTCTGCTAACTCCTTCTTTGACTACCACCAGTCAGGCTTCTGCCCTAAACCTCCATGGAAATTGGCATCACTAAAGTGACCAACGATCTACTTAGTGCTAATCTAAGGTCACTACCTTTTCTTATCTCCTTGATCTGTCCTCAGCTTCTGATACTGTTGATCACCCTCTACTTCTTCAGATCCTGGCCTCCTTGGGTATCCAGGACACTGCACTTTCTTGGCTATCTTGCTATCTCTTGGTAGGGTGTTTTACACTCTGGAATTAGCTCCACCCATCACCCCCTCCCTGTGGGGGGCAAGGCTAATACTCTGCCCTCTCTTTTCTTCTCATCTACACCATTGGCCTTGGATGACCATTTCATTTGGATTCCAGTATCACTTGTATGCGGATACCCAAATTTAAATCTCTACCCCAGATCTCCCTACACTAACATCCCAGGTTCCCGACTGCCTTAGTGCCATCTCTGACTTCATGTCCTCCCGCTTCCTCAAACTAAACATCCTTTCCCCACCCTCACGATCTGTTCCCCTCCCTAGTCTTACTATTAAAATTAACACACCTATATCCCCTTTTCCTCATGTCCGCTGCCTGGGAATAACATTAGATTCAGATCTTTCCTTCAAACCCCATGTCAATTCGTTTGCCAACTCCTGTCAGCTCGAACTCAAGAACATCTCCCGCATTTGTCCGTACCTCTCGAAAGAAGCTACAAAAATCCTAGTCCATGCCCTATATATTTCCCGGCTAGACTACTGCAACACGCTCCTGTGTGGTTTACCAAACAACCAACTGGCACCACTTCAATTTATCCTCAACTCTGCTACCCGGCTCATTCATACTTTTTTTGGACACCGAGAAGGCTTTTGATAGACTGAATTGGACGTTTCTGTCCTGTTCTGCTGTAATTTGTAACATGTAGAGAGCCTGAACTTAGCTACCTCTACTTGGAAACAATGTTGCAAGACATTCCAGAAGACATCACCAGCGTGCTCTTCAGAATGTGGTATAAGTAATGCGATGGATGGTAGCAAAAACCATGTTTTGTTTCAGCACAGCAGCAGTGATGAAAGATGGGAGATATTGATGTGGTGAGAAATGTCTATGCAGATGACATTACACCAGCTCAATTTGAGGCACTATTTGGAGAAACCGATGATGAGGAATCTGACTTTAAAGGATTTTAAATGTGTTTTATGTTACATTGATGTTCAAGCCAGTGAACTTTGTGCCCCCAGTTAAAATATTTACGGTACCATTACACTACTCTACCCTACCATAGTTACCACGGGTACCGGTTATGAGATGTTCCTACATACGGTAGTTTTGTGACTTTACATTATGCTGCTTAGTGCATATTCTTCTGAAGTGAAGTACTAATGAACAAGTTGTTTTTATTTAAAATAATACTTTAATGGACCTATTTATTCATGTTCATTTTCTAATCTTTTTTTACTAATTACAGGTTTGCATTAGTGTTCATAATTTTTACTAGCTTTTTCAGGTAAAATGGTACCTTGCTTTATACTTGGGTTGGTTTATGCTCGAGTTTATACAGTAATCAACCCCTGAACTGCTCTGAAAATTGTAGCATATATCCAACTAACTTTTTTAAAAAAAAAAGTTTATTATGACACTTCAGTTCGAATACATTATGTTGTTCATATCTAGATAGAAAGTAGTTTTGAAATATATTATCTTGTGGTATTGATATGAAACATTAATGTTTGCAATAACGAACCAATGTATATTATTACAGCATTTGCATTGCATTCTTGATTGTATTTCGTTCAGTATGTAAATAGAAATAACTAAACATCCCTGTCTGCTTATTTTATTCAATCATGTGTTGTTTGTTTATCTATATCCAGCATTGTTTGTAATTGTCTGTTAGTGTTGTGGTTAGTGGTGAGAGGCAGGCATCACCCGAGGGTGTAGGGGTAAATCCATGATCTGAGAGGGGACTGGTGGAGCTATTTTTAGCTATTAGGTTGGTTAGAATACTATGTTATTTTGGGGGGGTGGTGTTTTATTAGTTGAGAGTGTAGCTGGAGAGGATTGCCACGGTGCCCAATTTTATTGTATTTCGAGGATTCTGTCTGTGTTGTATAAGTGATTTTATGGATGGCAAGTCTTTATTTACCGGTCTAGCCATTTTTGTATAGTAGGTAGGTCTGGTGACAGCCATCAGAGCACATACCTTTTCTGGCGTAGAATAGTATTTGGTTGAGCAGAATATTTTGATATTTGGGCCAAAGTTCTTCATCTATAGGCCTAGAACACAAATTTCTGGTTTGCAGGTCAATGGGTTTTTTGCAGTTATGGCTAATAAATTTAATAACTGATTTCCAATATTGCTGTAAATGTGGGCAGGCCCATATGAGATCCAAAATTCATCATTCTGTGTGTTTGACATTTTGGGCATAATTTTTTGTTGTGATATCAAATGTCTTAATTGCTTGAGGTTAAGTAGTTGATTAATAATATAAATTTGATTAGTCTGTTTAGTGCTGCTGAAGAGACTTTATTATGGCTGGTTAGTAGCATATCTGCTGTTTCAGTATCTGCCATATCTATGTATGGTCTCCACTTCAATTAATTTATTAATGCTTGGTTGGGTATGAGTCTGTATGAGTGTTTTGTATTTGCAGAGTTAGACCCTTTCTATAAGTTGGAGTATAGCATGTATTGGGTAAGTATCTATTGTTATAGGAGCGTCTTGAAATATGATCCATAGACAGTGTTTAATTTAAAATATCGAAACAAAAAGGATCTTGATAGTTCATACTGGTCTTTTAGTTACTCAGATATTTTTATCTGGTTATTTTCAGTAGATATGACCAAAGGTATAGATTCCGTATTTCTTCCATACATCTGCTTCATGGAATAAGGTGTGGGTATGCATATTTTGTCAAAATGTATTAGTTTGTTTGTTGTCTCCAAATCTTGGCACCCTGGTTGTGTATCACTGTTCCTCCTCCAATCACGTGTTTTATGGAATCTCCCATATATGGGAGTATGAGCTTTTTAGGTAGCATTGCACATATAATCTGATTGGGTCTGTTGGTCATCCTCGGCCAGCCAGCAACGTATTTGAGCTTGCCAGCTAGGTAGTATATTTGAAAGTTCGGGAATCCGAGACCTCCGATGTCTTTTGAGGCTTGTAGTTGTTGCAACTTTACCCTAGCTCTTTTTTGTCCCCATAGGAAGGATACTAGTAAGCCATTTATAGTAGAGAAGAATCTATGGGGTATGTAACACATTGAGTGTTGTAGTAATATACAGAGTTATTCAATAAAAGTTTAAATAAAATAATAAATCGTTTAAAATGGTGCTAATTTTGCCCCAACCAATCAGATATTAGCTTTCAAATGTTAAATAAGATCTGATTGGTTGGGGCAAAATTAGCACCATTTAAACGATAAGAACTTTTATTGAATCTCCCTGATAGTTTTTTGGGTACAAGAAATATTTTAATAACGTTAATTTTCCCTATCAGGTTGAGTGGTAGTACTTTCCAGTGTTGAAGTTTGTCCTTAATGAACTTGATCAGAGGGGATATATTAAGATTGTGGAATTCTGATGGTGATTTTGTAATCAATATGCCTAAAAATTTAAAAGATGTAACAATTGGGATATTGTATGGTATTTGCGTTTGTTCTACAGCGTTTTTATCTTATGGGCATATGTAAGATTTTTCCCAGTTTATATATAGGCCCGATTTTGGTCCAAAGGTTTGGATTGTGGCTAATATAAGATTATATCGTTGGCATAAGCAAGTTTCAGGCTTTGTATGACTGGGTGGGCTTTAATTTTAAGGGCTAGTAGGTCAAGTCAAGTCAATAAGTGTGTGACAGGGGGCATCCCTGTTTAGTGCCTTGTTGTAGTTCAAAAGGCTCAGAAGTGACCCCATGTATTGTTAATCCAGCTGTAGGAGTGCTATATAGAAGCTGTATCCATGATATATACTGTAGGTTGGTCCAATTCCATATCTCTCGGCACTGATGCCTTGCAGTGCTGAGTGTCCTGAGTTCGAATCCACCTTTGGACACATCTGCAAGGCTTGCGTGGGTTTTCTCCGGGCACTCCGGTTTACCCCACAATCATAAAGACATACAGATAGGTTGTTTGTGTCAATAAATGTTTCTAGATTGTAAGCTTTTCGGGGCAGGGCCTGATGTAATGTATACATGTAATTGTAGAGCACTATGGAAGATGTTGGCACTATATAAATCCACAATAATAATAATTGTGTTCAGGTGGTTTACCAGGTTTAAGTAGTACTATTATATTGGCTTCTCTTAATGACGTAGGAAGGTGGCCTATGTTAAATGCTGTGTTGTACATATCTAGAAAGGCTTTAGTTAGTAGTTCCTCATATTTTTTGTATATCTCTATTAGTGGGCCGTCTAGTCCTGAGGCTTTACCCATTTGGAGTTGTTCATATTGTATATCAATAGAGGCTTTGGGCCTTGATTGATCCTTTTTGCAGTTTTTGATGTGTTTGGTCATTTTCTGTCATTGTGTAAGCCAGAATAGATGTATTTTACAACATTATATATATATATATATATATATATAATTATATATATATATAATATATATCAAATATATATAGTAGAGTCTATTTCAAGTGCAGAAATACAAACCGTCCCTTAGGGTTACATTCAGTTTGAATTATTTTGTATCTGACATTTTCTTATTAATGTTGATACCCCTCTGGAGTAGATTGAGTGGCAACTGTGGGAAGCCAATCCATAGCTTCTGTAGATATCTAGTATCTTGGGTGAGGAAGTCCTTTTTGTGGACTTCCCAGGCACCTAACATTCCAAGGCAGAAATTTAAGCTGGGTATTCATTATGTTTGGTTGTAGTGGATAAAATGACATATAAGGCAGTTAAACAGAGGGGGTTCTGGGCAAACCCCATCTTACCAAGTTTATATACAACATTGGAATTTTGCATTTAAGACAGAGAGATATAAACCATTAATTGTTAACCAATAATAATAGGAAAAGAGGGGGGGAAAGAAAGGTAAAAGTGAAACAAAACTTTTTGTCAGGGGTTACATTTGTCCCCCTGAATGAGGCAAGGGGTTAGTGGGCAGCACGGTAGCTCAGTTACACTGATGCCTGCAGCGCTGAGGTCTTAGTTCAATTCCACCCTTGGACACATCAGCAAGGAGTTTGTATGATCTCTCCGTGCTTGCATGGGTTTCCTCCGGGCCCTTCCGTTTTCCCCCACAATCATAAGGACATAGTGATAGGTTGTATGGGTCATACATGTACTCTTCAGGGCAGGGCCTGATGTGAATGTATACATGTAATTGTAAAGCACTACGGAAGATTTTAGCGCTATATAAATCCACAATAATAATAATAATAGTGGGGGGAGAGGCTCATTTCCCTTTAGTATTGTTAGTGATATAGCAGTTTAATATTTATGATTTACTGTAATCAGTGGTGCTTAATATTGAGGGGTTAAAGTCTTTAATCTATGCGTTGCTGAGCGTTGTGGGAAGGAATTCTTATGGGGTTTTAGTGACTATCTTTGTCACTGGTTGTCCACATATATTCTTATTGGGTGTTAATAGTTGTGGACTATTTTAGAAACACAGTTAGGTCACTGCTGTCCCAGATATAGTGATTACATAATATCTTGCTCTTATTTACTTGTAGTATTATTCAACAAGTATATATATATATACACCACATACTGTACGTTAGATTTGTCAAATTACCAATGAAAATCCAGGTTTGTTGACAAACAAAAGATCAGCAAAAAAGGACCATTGGAAGATGGTCTGTACTTTTTCCTGCCTGTTACTTCATCCTTTTGTCATGTTTTGTAGGTTTGATCCCATTCTGGTGAGATGCCCTAATGAAGTGATAACTAGATAAGGATAACAAATAAGGTTATTCATGATGATATTGGAGAAATTTTTAATTTGGATTGACAAGGAATTGCCTTTTCTCTCTCCCACAAAGCTAATGGCCATTAGAGTATTTTGTTACTTTCACTGAAACAATATAAATCAGCCTCTATAAATACTTTTCTTTATTTAAACTTTACTTGTGAATTGCTAGACATGCTATAACCCAAGCATAGGAACTTACCCAGTATAATGCTCATCCGCTGTTCTTTTAACATGTCCCATGGAGTTCCTACTGTATGCGCATGCATGTACAGTAGGAACTCCTTCAGGACCCATCAGAAGCACAGCAGAGGGTGCGAGACTGAGTATGTTTGTTCCCGGCTCCTTCAGGTTTTATTAAAGAACTGGAGGTAAGACATATAGCCTTTACCTCCCACTCTTCAATAAACAGAACAACCACAACTTAATTTTCCCCAGTGAAGATACCCATTAATAATTAATGAATCAAGCAGTTAGGGTTAGGGCTTCCTTTCTCATATACACAGAGACAGATTTACATCTAAGGAACCTTTAGGCACAAAAGCCTTGCACCCTTAACCCCACCCCACAACACAGATCACACCCAAAACTTTCACTTCAAAAAACATGAACTGCTCAAAATATTAATTGTACCACTGTACTTTATAAATGAAATAAATTGTCAGCAGTGGGAATTAAAAAGAAACAGAGCTTTAGAGGCGCCCCTGCAACCACAGACGCCCCTAGGCCTGTGCCTAACGATAAATCCAGCCCTCAAAATGCATTAATGGTAATTAGTCACTTAGTTACTCAGAGCATGTAGCACCGTTTCCATGTTTGTGTTAAATCGATTAAGTAAGCAAACGCAGAATAATTTTAAATTAGTGTTGATAGGCCCTGCTTCATTTGACTTTTATTGATGCACAGTATAACCCTTTCACTGCCAGAGATTTTCATTTTTTTTTGGTGCGTAACCAGAAGAATTTTCAGGATTTTGCCCTTAATCGCTTTAGACTAATTTTACGTAGGAAACCTTGCAGTAAATCAGGAATATTATACATTGTTTTTTTCAGCACAAAGTGTACTTTAACATGGTAACAGAATTTTGTAACTTTTCTGGAAATTTACTGGAATTATGGTAAAATAAAAGAAAAATGAAAAATTTGCAAATTTTCATGGATTTTTCCCATTTTTACTTATAGTTATCTTGGTTACGCACAAAAATCTTACTGTTTCTAAAAGCTCAATACTCCCGAGTACAACGATACCAGATATATGTAGGTACCCGACTTTTCCTGTACAGGAGACCCCCCAAACTAAACTGCACCTCCTAGAATATTACACCAAATAATAAAATGTGTAACCACTACTAACAGTTAACATAGAATATCTACCAAATTATCTAAACTATCCCCACAAGTGAGATATTTTTAGAAACTACACACCTCGCAGGATTTTACGAGTGAGGTTAGTTTCATCAAAATGCGTACCCGGACGCAGCTCTTCGTCAATTGTAAGTTACTTTCTCACATTTTCCTTTTTTTCCTCAACTGTAAAATCAGAGACAATCAAATGCGAATTTCAGCTAAAAACTGTGGAGGAAAGTTCAAACGCATCTCAAATATGAAAGCCAACCCCTCCCGAATAAAACGGTATGCCACATTCATGGGTGTACCCAGAAACATGGCTACCAACTAACCAGAGCGTGACCAGTGCCAAATGTCAGTAGCAGCAAAAAAAATTAGCCAGTTTTGTATTTGAACAGTCTGCAGTTTTTCCACGAAACACCCCCCCAACTCAAAATACCCCCCACAAACTATATACTCCTGAAATCTATACACCTTCAGCTATGTAACGCCGTAGTTCGTTCATTCATATCATCAATGGTGTGGGCGCAGTTCTTCGTAGAAATTTGCACTTTTACCAGATTTTCAAAAAAATGAACATCAACAGCGTTCAAAAAGGTCGAAATCATCCAAAACCCCATGGAATGTAAAAAAAAGTTACTAATATCAATCTCCCAAATGTCCTGAATCAAACTGTACCATATGTGTGGTAACACACGCAGACGTGGAAGCGAAAAGCCACAAGTGAGACAATGCACGATGGCTCAGAAACGCGAAAATATTTAGCCAACTCCGAATTTGGACAGTCTGCTTTTTCCACAAAACACCCCCGTAACTTAGAAATAACCCCCACAAACTATATATTCCTGAAATCTACACACCTTCAGCTATGTAACGCTGTAGTTTGTTCATTCATACCATCAATGGTGTGGGCGCAGTTCTTTGTAAGTTTCGCATTTGTCTAAAACGAACATAAAACAACTTCAAAAGGTAAAAATCATGCCAAAACCTCATGGAATCTAAAAAAAAGTTACTAAATATCAATCTCCCAAATGTCCTGATCAAACGGTATGCCATATGTGTGGTTACACATGTGGACGTGGAAGCGAAAAGCCACAAAGTGAGACAATGCACGATGGCTCAGAAACAGCGAAAATATTTAGCCAACCCGATTTGGACAGTCTGCAGTTTTTTCCAAAAACACCCCCGTAACTCAGAAATAACCCCCACAAACTATATATTCCTGAAATCTAAACACCTTCACTATGTAGCACTGTAGTTCGTTCATTCATACCATCAATGGTGTGGGCGCAGTTCTTCGTAGAAGTTCGCACTTTTCTGAAAAAATGAACAAAAAACAACTTCAAAAGGTAGAAATCATGCCAAAACCTGACGGAATGTAAAAAAAAGTTACTAAATATCAATCTCCCAAATGTCCTGAATCAAACGGTATGCCATATGTGTGGTTCCACATGCGGACGTGAGCGAAAAGCCACGATGTGAGACATGTATGATGGTTGAGAAACAGCGAAAATATTTAGCCAACTCCGAATTTGGACAGTCTGCAGTTTTTTCCACAAAACACCCTGATAACTCAGAAATACCCCCCACAAACTATATATTCCTGAAATCTAAACACCTTCAGCTATGTAGCACTGTAGTTCGTTCATTCATACCATCAATGGTGTGGGCGCAGTTCTTCATAGAATTCGCATTTCCAACAATTTTCTGGAAAAATAGAGAAAAATACATTTCAAAGTTCAAAAATCACACCAAACCCCATGTAATGTAAAAAAAACTTACCAAATATCAATCTCCTAAATCCTAAATCAAATGGTATGCCATATGTGTGGTTACACACACGACGTGGAAGCGACTAGTCAAAATGTAAAACAATGCGCATGAGCCAATAACAGCATTTTCCCAGATTTTTCAAACTGAACACCCCTCTAACTTGGAAATACCCCCACAAAACTATATATTCTCAGAACTACATACCTTCAGCACGTAACGCTGTAGTTTTTCATTCATACCATGAAGGGTGTGGGCGCGTTTTCGTAGAAATTCGCATTTGTCTGAAAAAATGAACAAAAACAACTTCAAAAGGTAGAAATCATGCCAAACCCCATGGAATGTAAAAAAAGCTACTAAATATCAATCTCCACATGTCCTGATCAAACGGTATGCCATATGTGTGGTTACACACGTGGACGTGGAAGCCAAAGACACAAAGTGAAACAATGCACAATGGCTCAGAAACAGCAAAAATATTCAAGTAATTGCATTTGTGCATGCGTCCCATTTGAGCTAGTTGGTGGCCACATCTCTGTGTACATCCACGCATATGGCATACCGTTTGACTCAGAACATGTGGGAGATTGATATTTAGTTGGGGGTTTTATTTGTGGGGGGCATTTCAAAGTTTTGGGGCTGTTTGAAATTACAGAGCACTTTGATATTTTTCTTGTAATTACACTGGTGCATGCGTCCCATTTGAGCTAGTTGGTGGTCACGCCCCTGTGTGCATCCACGCATATGGCATACCGTTTGATTCAGGGCATTTGGAAGATTGATAATTGACAAGTTTTTTTTACATGACATGGAAATTTGCCATGATTTTTAACTTTGAATTGTATTTTTATAAATTTTTCCTGAAAATCTGGTAAGAAAGCGAAATTGTACACAAAACTGCACCCACACCATTGGTGGTATGCATAAAAGAATCACACCATTGTGTAGCTGAAGGTGTGTAGAGTCCAAGAATATATAGTTTTGGGGGGTATTTCTAATATAGAGGGGTGTTTAGTCTGACAAATCTGAAAAGTTGCTGTAATTGGGCCACTGTTCATTGGCTCACTTTGTGGCTAGTTGATTCCACGTCTGCGTGTGGAACCATACATAGGGCATACCGTTTGATTCAGGACATTTGGGAGATTGATATTTGGTATTTACATTACTTGGGATTTTGGCATGATTTCTACCTTTGAGAGTGTTTTTTTTCAAATTTTTTAGAAAATCTGCTAAAACTGTGAACTTCTACGAAGAACTGCGCCCACACCATTGATGGTACGACTGAACAAACTACAGAATTTCGTAGATAAAGGTGTGTGGATTCGAGAAATATATGTTTTGTGGGGGTTGTTTAGTGGGGAAAAATTGCAGACTGTTCAAATTCAGATTTGACTGAATATTTTTGCTGTTTCTGAGCCATTGTGCATTGTTTCACTTTGTGTCTTTTGGCTTCCACGTCCACGTGTGTAACCACACATATGGCATACCGTTTGATTCAGGACATTTGGGAGATTGATATTTAGTAGCTTTTTTTTACATTCCATGGGGTTTTGGCATGATTTCTACCTTTTGAAGTTGTTTTTGTTCATTTTTTCAGACAAATGCGAATTTCTACGAAGAACTGCGCCCACACCATTCATGGTATGAATGAACAAACTACAGCGTTACGTAGCTGAAGGTATGTAGATTCTGAGAATATATAGTTTTGCGGGGGTATTTCCAAGTTAGAGGGGTGTTCAGTTTGAAAAATCTGGGAAAATGCTGTTATTGGCTCACTGCGCATTGTTTTACATTTTGACTAGTCGCTTCCACGTCCGTGTGTGTAACCACACATATGGCATACCATTTGATTCAGGACATTTAGGAGATTGATATTTGGTAAGTTTTTTTTTACATTACATGGGGTTTTGGTGTGATTTTGTAACTTTGAAATGTATTTTTCTCTATTTTTCCAGAAAATTGTGTAGAAATGCGAAATTCTATGAAGAACTGCGCCCACACCATTGATGGTATGAATGAACGAACTACAGTGCTACATAGCTGAAGGTGTTTAGATTTCAGGAATATATAGTTTGTGGGGGGTATTTCTGAGTTATCAGGGTGTTTTGTGGAAAAAACTGCAGACTGTCCAAATTCGGAGTTGGCTAAATATTTTCGCTGTTTCTCAACCATCATGCATTGTCTCACATCGTGGCTTTTCGCTTCCACGTCCGCATGTGTAACCACACATATGGCATACCGTTTGATTCAGGACATTTGGGAGATTGATATTTAGTAACTTTTTTTTACATTCCGTCAGGTTTTGGCATGATTTCTACCTTTTGAAGTTGTTTTTTGTTCATTTTTTCAGAAAAGTGCGAACTTCTACGAAGAACTGCGCCCACACCATTGATGGTATGAATGAACGAACAAACGTTTTTTACAGCGTTACATAGCTGAAGGTGTGTAGATTTCAGGAATATATAGTTGTGTGGGGTTATTCTAAGTTACGGGGTGTTTTGTGGAAAAACTGCAGACTGTCCAAATTCGGAGTTGGCTAAATATTTTCGTGTTCTGAGCCATCGTGCATTGTCTCACTTGTGGCTTTTCGCTTCCACGTCCGGTGTGTAACCACACATATGGCAGTTACAGGTTTGGATAGGACATTTGGGAGATTGATATTTAGTAGCTTTTTTTTACATTCCATGGGGTTTTGGCATGATTTCTACCTTTTGAAGTTGTTTTTGTTCATTTTTTCAGACAAATGCGAATTTCTACGAAGAACTGCGCCCACACCATTCATGGTATGAATGAAAAAACTACAGCGTTACGTAGCTGAAGGTATGTAGATTCTGAGAATATATAGTTTTGTGGGGGTATTTCCAAGTTAGAGGGGTGTTCAGTTTGAAAAATCTGGGAAAATGCTGTTATTGGCTCACTGCGCATTGTTTTACATTTTGACTAGTCGCTTCCACGTCCGTGTGTGTAACCACACATATGGCATACCATTTGATTCAGGACATTTAGGAGATTGATATTTGGTAAGTTTTTTTTACATTACATGGGGTTTTGGTGTGATTTTGTAACTTTGAAATGTATTTTTCTCTATTTTTCCAGAAAATTGTGTAGAAATGCGAAATTCTATGAAGAACTGCGCCCACACCATTGATGGTATGAATGAACGAACTACAGTGCTACATAGCTGAAGGTGTTTAGATTTCAGGAATATATAGTTTGTGGGGGGTATTTCTGAGTTATCAGGGTGTTTTGTGGAAAAAACTGCAGACTGTCCAAATTCGGAGTTGGCTAAATATTTTCGCTGTTTCTCAACCATCATACATTGTCTCACATCGTGGCTTTTCGCTTCCACGTCCGCATGTGTAACCACACATATGGCATACCGTTTGATTCAGGACATTTGGGAGATTGATATTTAGTAACTTTTTTTTACATTCCGTCAGGTTTTGGCATGATTTCTACCTTTTGAAGTTGTTTTTTGTTCATTTTTTCAGAAAAGTGCGAACTTCTACGAAGAACTGCGCCCACACCATTGATGGTATGAATGAACGAACTACAGTGCTACATAGCTGAAGGTGTTTAGATTTCAGGAATATATAGTTTGTGGGGGTTATTTCTGAGTTACGGGGGTGTTTTGTGGAAAAAACTGCAGACTGTCCAAATTCGGAGTTGGCTAAATATTTTCGCTGTTTCTGAGCCATCGTGCATTGTCTCACTTTGTGGCTTTTCGCTTCCACGTCCACATGTGTAACCACACATATGGCATACCGTTTGATTCAGGACATTTGGGAGATTGATATTTAGTAACTTTTTTTTAGATTCCATGAGGTTTTGGCATGATTTTTACCTTTTGAAGTTGTTTTATGTTCGTTTTTTCAGACAAATGCGAACTTCTACAAAGAACTGCGCCCACACCATTGATGGTATGAATGAACAAACTACAGCGTTACATAGCTGAAGGTGTGTAGATTTCAGGAATATATAGTTTGTGGGGGTTATTTCTAAGTTACGGGGGTGTTTTGTGGAAAAACTGCAGACTGTCCAAATTCGGAGTTGGCTAAATATTTTCGCCGTTTCTGAGCCATCGTGCATTGTCTCACTTTGTGGCTTTTCGCTTCCACGTCTGCGTGTGTTACCACACATATGGCATACCGTTTGATTCAGGACATTTGGGAGATTGATATTTAGTAACTTTTTTTTACATTCCATGGGGTTTTGGCATGATTTCGACCTTTTTGAACGCTGTTTGATGTTCATTTTTTTTGAAAATCTGGTAAAAGTGCAAATTTCTACGAAGAACTGCGCCCACACCATTGATGATATGAATGAACGAACTACGGCGTTACATAGCTGAAGGTGTATAGATTTCAGGAGTATATAGTTTGTGGGGGGTATTTTTGAGTTGGGGGGGTGTTTCGTGGAAAAACTGCAGACTGTTCAAATACAAAACTGGCTAATTTTTTTTTGCTGCTACTGACATTTGGCACTGGTCACGCTCTGGGTTAGTTGGTAGCCATGTCTCTGGGTACACCCATGAATGTGGCATACCGTTTTATTCGGGAGGGGTTAGGCTTTCATATTTGAGATGCGTTTGAACTTTCCTCCACAGTTTTTAGCTGAAATTCGCATTTGATTTTGTCTCTGATTTTACAGTTGAGGAAAAAAAGGAAAATGTGAGAAAGTAACTTACAATTTGACGAAGAGCTGCGTCCGGGTACCTGCATTTTGATCGAAACTAACCTCACTCGTAAAATCCTGCGAGTGTGTAGTTTCTAAAAATATCTCACTTGTGGGGATAGTTTAGATAATTTGGTAGATATTCTATGTTAACTGTTAGTAGTGGTTACACATTTTAATTTGGTGTAATATTCTAGGAGGTGCAGTTTTAGTTTGGGGGGTCTCCTGTACAGGAAAAGTCGGGTACCTACATATATCTGGTATCGTTGTACTCGGGAGTATCTGAGCTTTTAGAAACAGTAAGATTTTTGTGCGTAACCTTAAGATAACTATAAGTAAAAATGGGAAAAATCCATGAAAATTTGCAAATTTTTCATTTTTTTTACATATTTTACCCATAATTCCAGTAAAATTTCCAGAAAAGTTACAAAATTCTGTTACCATGTTAAAGTACACTTTGTGCTGAAAAAAACAATGTATAATATTCCTGATTTACTGCAAGGTTTCCTACTGTAAAATTAGTCTAAAGCGATTAAGGGCAAAATCCTGAAAATTCTTCTGGCAGTTAACGCAAAAAAAAATGAAAATCTCCTGGCAGTGAAAGGGTTAATACTGTGCATCAATAAAAGTCAAATGAAGCAGGGCCTATCAACACTAATTTAAAATTATTCTGCGTTTGCTTACTTAATCGATTTAACACAAACATGGAAACGGTGCTACATGCTCCTGAGTAACTAAGTGACTAATTACCATTAATGCATTTTGAGGGCTGGATTTATCGTTAGGCACAGGCCTAGGGGCGTCTGTGGTTGCAGGGGCGCCTCTAAAGCTCTGTTTCTTTTTAATCTCCCACTGCTGACAATTTATTTCATTTATAAAGTACAGTGGTACAATTAATATTTTGAGCAGTTCATGTTTTTTGAAGTGAAAGTTTTGGGTGTGATCTGTGTTGTGGGGTGGGGTTAAGGGTGCAAGGCTTTTGTGCCTAAAGGTTCCTTAGATGTAAATCTGTCTCTGTGTATATGAGAAAGGAAGCCCTAACCCTAACTTGCTTGATTCATTAATTATTAATGGGTATCTTCACTGGGGAAAATTAAGTTGTGGTTGTTCTGTTTTATTGAAGAGTGGGAGGTAAAGGCTATATGTCTTACCTCCAGTTCTTTAATAAAACCTGAAGGAGCCGGGAACAAACATACTCAGTCTCGCACCCCTCTGCTGTGCTTCTGATGGGTCCTGAAGGAGTTCCTACTGTACATGCATGCGCATACAGTAGGAACTCCATGGGACATGTTAAAAGAACAGCGGATGAGCATTATACTGGGTAAGTTCCTATTGCTTGGGTTATAGCATGTCTAGCAATTCACAAGTAAAGTTTAAATAAAGAAATGTATTATATAGAGGCTGATTTATATTGTTTCAGTGAAAGTAACAAAATACTCTAATGAGCCATTAGCTTTGTGGAGAGAGAAAAGGCAATTCCTTGTCAATCCAAATTAAAAATTTCTCCAATATCATCATGAATAACCTTATTTGTTATCCTTATCTAGTTATCACTTCATTAGGGCATCTCACCAGAATGGGATCAAACCTACAAAACATGACAAAAGGATAGAAGTAACAGGCAGGAAAAAGTACAGACCATCTTCCAATGGTCCTTTTTTGCTGATCTTTTGTTTGTCAACAAACCTGGATTTTCATTGGTAATTTGACAAATCTAACGTACAGTATGTGTGTATATATATATATACTTGTTGAATAATAACTACAAGTAAATAAGAGCTAAGATATTATGTAATCACTATATCTGGGACAGCAGTGACCTAACTGTGTTTCTAAAATAGTCCACAACTATTAACACCCAATAAGAATATATGTGGACCAACCAGTGACAAAGATAGTCACTAAAACCCCATAAGATATTCCTTCCCACAACGCTCAGCAACGCATAGATTAAAGACTTTAACCCCTCAATATTAAGCACCACTGATTACAGTAAATCATAAAAATATTAAACTGCTATATCACTAACAATACTAAAGGGAAATGAGCCTCTCCCCCCACTATTATTATTATTATTGTGGATTTATATAGCGCTAACATCTTCCGTAGTGCTTTACAATTACATGTATACATTCACATCAGGCCCTGCCCTGAAGAGTACATGTATGACCCATACAACCTATCACTATGTCCTTATGATTGTGGGGGAAACCGGAAGGGCCCGGAGGAAACCCATGCAAGCACGGAGAGATCATACAAACTCCTTGCTGATGTGTCCAAGGGTGGAATTGAACTCAAGACCTCAGCGCTGCAAGGCATCAGTGCTAACTGAGCTACCGTGCTGCCCACTAACCCCTTGCCTCATTCAGGGGGACAAATGTAACCCCTGACAAAAAGTTATTGTTTCACTTTTACCTTTCTTTCCCCCCCTCTTTTTCCTATTATTATTGGTTAACAATTAATGGTTTATATCCTCTCTGTCTTAAATGCAAAATTCCAATGTTGTATATAAACTTGGTAAGATGGGTGTTTGCCCAGAACCCCCCTCTGTTTAACTGCCTTATATGTCATTTTTATCCACTACAACCAAAACATAATGACTACCCAGCTTAAATTTCTGCCTTGGAATGTTAGGTGCCTGGGAAGTCCACAAAAAAGGACTTCCTCACCCAAGATACTAGATATCTACAGAAGCTATGGATTGGCTTCCCACAGTTGCCACTCAATCTACTCCAGAGGGGTATCAACATTACTTAAGAAAATGCTCAGATACAAAATAATTCAAACTGAATGTAACCCTAAGGGACGGTTTGTATTTACTGCACTTGAAATAGACTCTATACTATATATATTTGTATATATATATATATATATATATATATATATATATATAATGTTGTAAAATACATCTATTCTGGCTTACACAACTGACAGAAAATGACCAAACACATCAAAAACTGCAAAAGAGATCAATCAAGGCCCAATGCCTCTATTGATATACAATATGAACAACTCCAAATGGGTAAAGCCTCAGGACTAGACGGCCCACTAATAGAGATATACAAAAAATATGAGGAACTACTAACTAAAGCCTTTCTAGATATGTACAACACAGCATTTAACATAGGCCACCTTCCTACGTCATTAAGAGAAGCCAATATAATAGTACTACTTAAACCTGGTAAACCACCTGAACACAATTATTATTATTGTGGATTTATATAGTGCCAACATCTTCCATAGTGCTCTACAATTACATGTATACATTCACATCAGGCCCTGCCCCGAAAAGCTTACAATCTAGAAACATTTATTTGACACAAACAACCTATCTGTATGTCTTTATGATTGTGGGGTAAACCGGAGTGCCCGGAGAAAACCCACGCAAGCCTTGCAGATGTGTCCAAAGGTGGATTCGAACTCAGGACCTCAGCACTGCAAGGCATCAGTGCCGAGAGATATGGAATTGGACCAACCTACAGTATATATCATGGATACAGCTTCTATATAGCACTCCTACAGCTGGATTAACAATACATGGGGTCACTTCTGAGCCTTTTGAACTACAACAAGGCACTAAACAGGGATGCCCCCTGTCACCACTTCTATTTGCATTGACTTGACCTACTAGCCCTTAAAATTAAAGCCCACCCAGTCATACAAGGCCTGAAACTTGGCTTTATGCCAACGATATAATCTTATATATAGCCACAATCCAAACCTTTGGACCAAAATCGGGCCTATATATAAACTGGGAAAAATCTTACATATGCCCATAAGATAAAAACGCTGTAGAACAAACGCAAATACCATACAATATCCCAATTGTTACATCTTTTAAATTTTTAGGCATATTGATTACAAAATCACCATCAGAATTCCACAATCTTAATATATCCCCTCTGATCAAGTTCATTAAGGACAAACTTCAACACTGGAAAGTACTACCACTCAACCTGATAGGGAAAATTAACGTTATTAAAATATTTCTTGTACCCAAAATACTATCAGGGAGATTCAATAAAAGTTCTTATCGTTTAAAATGGTGCTAATTTTGCCCCAACCAATCAGATCTTATTTAACATTTGAAAGCTAATATCTGATTGGTTGGGGCAAAATTAGCACCATTTTAAACGATTTTATTTATTTTATTTAAACTTTTATTGAATAACTCTGTATATATACTACAACACTCAATGTGTTACATACCCCATAGATTCTTCTCTACTATAAATGGCTTACTAGTATCCTTCCTATGGGGACAAAAAAGAGCTAGGGTAAAGTTGCAACAACTACAAGCCTCAAAAGACATCGGAGGTCTCGGATTCCCGAACTTTCAAATATACTACCTAGCTGGCAAGCTCAAATACGTTGCTGGCTGGCCGAGGATGACCAACAGACCCAATCAGATTATATGTTGCAATGCTACCTAAAAAGCTCATACCTCCCATATATGGGAGATTCCATAAAACACGTGATTGGAGGAGGAACAGTGATACACAACCAGGGTGCCAAGATTTGGAGACAAACAAACAAACTAATACATTTTGACAAAATTATGCATACCCACACCTTATTCCATGAAGCAGATGTATGGAAGAAATACGGAATCTATACCTTTGGTCATATCTACTGAAAATAACCAGATAAAAATATCTGAGTAACTAAAAGACCAGTATGAACTATCAAGATCCTTTTTGTTTCGATATTTTTAAATTAAACACTGTCTATGGATCATATTTCAAGACGCTCCTATAACAATAGATACTTACCCAATACATGCTATACTCCAACTTATAGAAAGGGTCTAATCTCTGCAATATACAAAACACTCATACAGACTCATACCCAACCAAGCATTAATAAATTAATTGATAAGTGGAGACCATACATAGATATGGCAGATACTGAAACAGCAGATATGCTACTAACCAGCCATAATAAAGTCTCTTCAGCAGCACTAAACAGACTAATCAAATTTTATATTATTAATCAAGCCTACTTAACCCTCAAGCAATTAAGACACATTTGATTATCACAACAAAAATTATGCCCAAAATGTCAAACACAGAATGATGAATTTTGGCATCTCATATGGGCCTGCCCACATTTACAGCAATATTGGAAATCAGTTATTAAATTTATTAGCTCATAACTGCAAATACCCATTGACCTGCAACCAGAAATTTGTGTTCTAGGCCTCATAGATGAAGAACTTTGGCCCAAATATCAAAATATTCTGCTCAACCAAATACTATTCTACGCCAGAAAAGGTATTGTGCTCTGATGGCTGTCACCAGACCTACCTACTATACAACAATGGCTAGACCTGGTAAATAAAGACTTGCCATTCCATAAAATCACTTATCAACACAGACAGAATCCCTCGAAATACAATAAAATTTGGGCACCGTGGCAATCCTCTCCAGCTACACTCTCAACTAATTAAACACCACCCCCCTAAAATAACATAGTCATTCTAACCAACCTAATAGCTAAAAATAGCTACCACCAGTCCCCTCTCAGATCATGGATTTACCCCTACACCCTCTGGGTGATGCCTGCCTCTCACCACTAACCACAACACTAACAGACATTAATATACAAACAATGCTGGATAATAGATAAACAAACAACACATGATTGAATAAAATAAGCAGACAGGGACTGTTTAGTTATTTTCAATATTTACATACTGAACGAAATACAATCAAGATATGCAATGCAAATGCTGTAATAATATACATTGGTTCGTTATTGCAAACATTAATGTTTCATATCAATCACACAATGATAATATATTTCAAAACTACTTTCTATCTAGATATGAAACAACATAATGTATTCGAACTGAAGTGTCATAATAAACTTTTTTTTTTTAAAAAAGTTAGTTGGATATATGCTACAATTTTCAGAGCAGTTCAGGGCGTTGATTACTGTATAAACTCGAGCATAAACCAACCCAAGTATAAAGCAAGGTACCTATTTTTACCTGAAAAAGCTAGTAAAAATTATTGAACACTAATGCAAACCTGTAATTAGTAAAAATGATTAGAAAATGAACATGAATAAATAGGTCCATTAAAGTATTTATTTTAAATAAAAACAACTTGTTCATTAGTTACTTCACTTCAGAAGAATATGCACTAAGCAGCATAATGTAAAGTCACAAAACTACCGTATGTAGGAACATCTACATAACCGGTACCCGTGGTAACTATGGTAGGGTAGAGTAGTGTAATGGTACCGTAAATATTTTAACTGGGGGACACAAAGTTCACTGGCTTGAACATCAATGTAACATAAAACACATTTAAAATCCTTTAAAGTCAGATTCCTCATCATCGGTTTCTCCAAATAGTGCCTCAAATTGAGCTGGTGTAATGTCATCTGCATAGACATTATCCTCACCATCATCAATATCTCCATCATCTTCATCACTGCTGCTGTGCTGAAACAAAACATGGTTTTTGCTACCATCCATCGCATTACTTATACCACATTTCTGAAGAGCACGCTTGGTGATGTCTTCTGGAATGTCTTGCAACATTGTTTCCAAGTAGAGGTAGCTAAGTTCAGGCTCTCTACAATGTTACAAATTACAGCAGAACAGGACAGAAACGTCCAATTCAGTCTATCAAAAGCCTTCTCGGTGTCCAAAAAAAGTATGAATGAGCCGGGTAGCAGAGTTGAGGATAAATTGAAGTGGTGCCAGTTGGTTGTTTGGTAAACCACACAGGAGCGTGTTGCAGTAGTCTAGCCGGGAAATATATAGGGCATGGACTAGGATTTTTGTAGCTTCTTTCGAGAGGTACGGACAAATGCGGGAGATGTTCTTGAGTTCGAGCTGACAGGAGTTGGCAAACGAATTGACATGGGGTTTGAAGGAAAGATCTGAATCTAATGTTATTCCCAGGCAGCGGACATGAGGAAAAGGGGATATAGGTGTGTTAATTTTAATAGTAAGACTAGGGAGGGGAACAGATCGTGAGGGTGGGGAAAGGATGTTTAGTTTGAGGAAGCGGGAGGACATGAAGTCAGAGATGGCACTAAGGCAGTCGGGAACCTGGGATGTTAGTGTAGGGAGATCTGGGGTAGAGATTTAAATTTGGGTATCATCCGCATACAAGTGATACTGGAATCCAAATGAACTGAGTCATCCAAGGCCATAGGTGTAGATGAAGAAAAGAAGAGGGCAGAGTATTAAGCCTTGCCCCCCACAGGGAGGGGGTGATGGGTGGAGCTAATTCCAGAGTGTAAAACACCCTACCAAAGAGATAGCAAGATAGCCAAGAAAGTGCAGTGTCCTGGATACCCAAGGAGGCCAGGATCTGAAGAAGTAGAGGGTGATCAACAGTATCAGAAGCTGAGGACAGATCAAGGAGAATAAGAAAAGAGTAGTGACCCTTAGATTTAGCACTAAGTAGATCGTTGGTCACTTTAGTGATGCCAATTTCCATGGAGTGTTTAGGGCAGAAGCCTGACTGGTGGTAGTCAAAGAAGGAGTTAGCAGACAGGTGACAAGCCAGGTCAGCATAGACATGTTTTTCCAATAGCTTGGAAGCAAAAGGAAGAAGAGACACCGTTAGCTGGAAAGAGCGGATGTGTCCAGGGAGGGTTTTTTAATTATAGGGGATACCACAGCATGTTTAAACAAGGAGGAAAAAATACCAGTTCATAGGGACAAGTTAAAGAGAGAGGTTAGGGCTAGTATTAAGGAAGAGGAGAGATGGGGAATGAGATGAGAGGGAATGGGGTCGAGGGGGCAGGTGGTGAGATAGGAGAGATAAGTTCTGTTATAGCAGTGAAGCTTGTTAGGGGGAAAGTAAAGGGACTAACCGATGAAGGAGGGATAGACAGTGTAGTGGCAGGGGTATAGATGAAGGGGGTGAGTAATGAAGCGAGGTCGGGCAGTGCAATGGTAGTGTTTGGAAACTGTAGTGACGAGCTAGGGTGCACAGGAAAAGCATTTCGGATGTTTTCGATTGTTGTTATAGAAAGTTCTATGTCTTGTTTGAGGATTGGGACAATTATTGCTTGTGTCATTTCCTCTGGTAATGACTGTTGTTCAACTGCTAGGTTGAAATCTTCTTGTAGATACTGTAGGGTGTTAGAATATCCACATATGTTTATAATATTAATTTATAAATCTGTCTTGTCCAGGTGATTTATTTTTAGGGAGTTCTTGGATAGAATTTAGGATTTCCGTTTTTTTTAATTAGATGACTGATACCTTTTAGTTGGGAAGTTGTTATTTCCTTTTGAAAGTATCTAAAAATGTATTGATTTCTGGGGTTGTAGGATGGTGTAGTGAAGTATCTTCATTTATATAACAAGGCATAGTATTTGGGAAATTGGTCTGCTATATGTTTGGGATTATATATTTGCCCTGATTGTGATCTGTTATATAAGAAATTTTGGCTTTGGCCATTTTGCTTTTAAATTTGTTTGCTAGTATCTTACTAGCTCTAGGGCCTTGTGCATAGTAGGAGGCATTCATTCTACATAAAAAATATCAAAATAATAGATGTTGTGTTGGTGCAATTTAAGTTTTAGGGATTGGAGCATTTTATAATTAGAAGAGGTTGGATTTTGTTTATGTATGTCTTCTTGTGTTCGAATTTGATTACATATCTTGGTTCTTTCTGAAGATCTTTGTTTTTTAAGATCTTCTGCAATTTTAATGAACCGGCCTCTCATAAAATTCGATAAGTATGTTTCTAATTTTATCTTTAAACTATTGTGAGCTCATTAGAAAAGGGCTTAGTTTCCCGATTTTTAGGGATGGGAAACTATTTTCTTCTGTAAATTCTGTAAACATCGGTGCATGGTCTAAAATAGTGCATATTTTAGCTTTAATGGCTTCTTGTAAAAGCCATCTTGTAGAAGCCATTTCTCTGTAATTATCACGTCTAGTCTCGAGATTTTGAAAGTATGAAGTCCTTTTCAAGTGGATTGAGTGATCTCCAGATATCAAAAAGATCCTCTAATTTAATTAGTTGATTTAAAATCCATTTATATCAAATTTGTTCCAGTTTCAGATTTTCGGATTGTCGGGATTTTCCCAATATCCGGGAATCAGAAAACGAACAAAACTAGTGAGTTTCGGTCATCTCAATGTGTCATGAGTCATGATTACATCAAGCATATTCAATTGTACATTGAGAAAGGCTTTTTTAAAAGTCTTTTAATTAACTATTTGTATGCATTGGAGTGTGACATCTTAATCAAATGCAGATATTTATGACATACATAGTATATATCCTCAGTTGGTTTAATACATATATGTAAATCCTTAACCTAACCTAAAGTTTTGTTTTAGATTTTAGTATGTGCATCTCAGGCATTAAGCTCTTCAGTTTTAGAGGATAAACCCTAGTGTAAAACATACAATAGTATCATTTCATGTACTGTATGTTCTGCGTTGTGAAGGTATTGGGCATTTACTACATAGCCCATCCTAGTTTGAGCATTAAATCAAACAGATATTTATGACATACATAGTATATATCCTCAGTTTATTTTAGATTTCTAAGGAAATATTGTATAAGGTATGTAAGTAGGATATTTGGTTAGTTATAACCAGTAGTGGGGTATTTGTTATGGTAAAGTTGTTATATAGTTTAAGTTAATTCCGTATTGTCAGTATATTGGTGTTAGTTAGTTAACTATTGTTCAGCCTTATGTGTGCATTTCAAAATTAGTTTTGTTAATTTTTATTGGATGTTCAGACTATATCATATTTCCAACCATGCTTCTGTATCTTGGCAAAGTTATAGGTGACATAGAGCACCTTATATATTCTTATGAGGGACCATATATCTCATTTCATATATTCCTGGGATATTAGACAAATTTCTAAATTAATCTCCTGTGCTTATATAGTACATGGTTCACTCAGGGTCATGCATCAGTTATATTTTGGGCTTGTTGTTAGAAAAGGTCATTATTGGACAAATAGTGTTAAATCACGCCATAGGTCAAAAAGCCAGTCCTGTGAATTTCATAGCATGTTATCACTTGCTCTATGTGGTGTTTTCTCTCTTAAGTTAAGATTTAATTTAAGGGTATCTACACTCTAAAAAATCGAATTTTCAAAAATTTTATTTGAAATCACAGCATTTACAGGTAAAGACCTCTCACTCCAGAAGCAGATATTATAATATGTGTCCTATGTCTGACCTCTCACTAGAATCTTTGGCTGCCTGGCAGTACATTTTCTGCAACAATTAAGAGTATCAGCAGAGAAAAGAAGGCAGGGGGAGGGAGGGGAGATTTGTAAGCAGAGCAGGGTCTATAGTGAGGATGTGCAGAACTTATAAGTGTCGCAGCCTCTACATGAAGGCAGTGAGTAAGGGAGGGTGGGGCAATTAGGAGCACTCACTAAATGTTAATACTTTAATAACAAAGCAAGCACAGATAAATATGTGAGTACCACCGTTTTACTTCTCTCAAATTGTAGTTTCAGATAATGTAAAGTTGTTTGAGTGAGTATAGTGACCCCTTAAGATGTATTAATTATCTTGTTGTATGTTTCTTAGAGAATGATATTATCTGTTTGTGTTGTCTATGTTTAAGTACTATTGTAAAGGACATGTCCACCCCAAAACTATATTTTAACCCACTACTGGCCCCACTGTGTAGTGTAGTAAAATCCTTACCTTACATCCCTGCTCCAAATGGCTGCCCTACAATGTCCCTCCAAAGTCCCAAAAAACGAACAGCAGGAGCCTGCCTGTGTCCCATTCTGCCTCTGTCTCCTGTCTCTCCTCTGGGAAATGTTTGCCATGCGCACGGCAGCCCTTCCCCCCCTCTCCCTCCCCCCCTCTCTCCCTCCCCCCTTTCCTCTCCCGTTTTGCTCTCCCTCCCCCTAGATACAAACCCCTTTTCTGTAGTGTAGGGCTCCCTCCCCCAACCCCAACCGGGGTTGCCGGCCAGCCAATCACAGATGCGGCTGTCAGCTAAGAAGACATCTGCGGAATCGAAGGGAAGGATGCAAGTATGATTGGGTAACGTTTATTACAGAACTAACACGGCAGTTGGGTAGGGCAGGGAAGAAGAACATTATGGCAAAAAGTTTTTACAGGAGGAGGCAGAGACATTTGGTCAGGAAGTCCCCTACTACACTTCAGTTTCCTGGACTTTGGACAGACATTGCAGCAGAACCATAAGGATCAGAGATGTAAGGTAAGGATTTTTTAAATGGTACAGCGGGGAGAGTAGTGGGTAAAATTAAAGTTTTGGGGGTGGACATACCCTTAAAAAAACCTAATACAGACAGGGGTTACCAGGGCCATTTCTAGCCATCTTGGTGCCCTAGCGTGATGAGATCGCAATCCAATCACGCGTAAAAGCGCAGTAGTGTGGCCCAACCCCCAAGATTATTGCCATTAACACTTTCAGTGCCAGCAGAGTATTACCATTAACCCTTCAAAGCCAGCAGACTTTCCTACTAAAAATTTCCCTGAGTATTGCAATTAACCCTTCAGTGCCAGCACTTTCCCAGAGTATTGCCATTAATGCTATCAGTGCCAGCAGAGTATTACCTCTAACCCTTTCAGCTGCTAGGATTGACCAAATATACAGTATGTACCTGCTTTCCATGTCTCCTCCGTCGAATTGTTCACTCCTCACCTACTCTAAGTTCTAATTGGAGAGTTGGGTGGAAGGAAGAAAGAGGGAGGGATAGGGATCTCATGGCTGCTAGTCACTGGGTCACTGTTATAAAGTCCACAAGCACTGTTATAAAGTCCACAGCTTTTACCTGGCATTTTACAACCGTTCTCCTCAGTACTATTAACTGAGCTCATCCTCACCCCTCCTTCCTTCACCTCCAGTTCATTTGTAACATTGTTTCCAAGTAGAGGGAGCTGAGTTCAGGTTTCTACTCACTACAATGTTACAAATTACAGCAGAACAAGGAGAGCAGTTCTACCACAGCAACTAAAAGCTGACAGGGAGGTGTTAGGGAAAACACTGGGTGCCCTGGTTAAACATAGGCACCATAGTACGTTGCTTATATAGCCTGTGCCTAAAAATAGCCCTGGGGGTTTCTGTAACTGGGAATCATTGCCCCCACACACACAAACCTAGAATGGGGATATCGACACGGCATCTACAGTGATTCCCTGAGGTTTTTGCTGTAAGATGCTGTGCACCTACAGTATTATTTGGGACCCATGAAGTCACAGACAGAGCAGGATTATCTACAATTCAATGTAACGTAGTGGTGCCTTGGTCCCAATATGAACTTAATCCATCTCTGGTCACGGGGGCTGTACCTATGGAAGTTATGTCTCTTACCAAGTTGGACAATTTTTTAACCCATCTGTATTACACCCAGGGTTGCGAGGCATCCCAATTTGAATGGGATTGTACCTACTGCAGGGACAAAATTCCCGTGTCCCGCAGTTAGGGCTGAAATCCCATCCAAATACCAGCCCTGAAAGCTCTGCCCCGTTACACTCACTCTTCACCCACACAGTGACCTCACAGCCCAGCCTCCTCATACCCCAAGACTGGTAGAATATGGCAACCCTGCTCGCAGCACACATATTAATAGAGCTTTGTGCAGCCATGGAATGTTACTTTCCAAAATATGTCCTTTCAATGGTCTTTAAACTCCTCCTTTCTTTTGGGTATTAGAGCCAAGCAGACCAGAGTTTAAGGATCATGCAGTACATTATGGTATTAACCCCTGGTTTTGTGTTTTATCAGTTTTTTTTTTTAAACACGTTTTATTAGTGAAACCAATCATTGTTGCATTGCATATAGATAACAGTATTTACCCATTGATACAAATATACATAGGTTACATACATTGGATATATTACAGAATTTCTGTGATTGGTTAAGATTTACAGGAGTCTGTAGTAACATAAAGAAAACTATTTACATTTAACAAAGTATAGCCATCAGGATATTTGTCTACCTGTTCATAGGAGTTACCTGTTAAGTATCGTCCGCCTCACGTCGCCCGCCCGTCTCGGGCCCCGCCCACAGCTTATATATAATAGTGGATTGCCCCTTGGTCGTCAGCTCCTAGAGTGGGTGTTGTAGTTGGTGTTCAGTTCAGTGTGTTGGTTGATTTTTCTGGAATTTATTTGGGCAGTTCCTGTATTTATATGTGAGTTTAAGATAGGGGAGATCAGTGTTGACCAGTCCGATCCACGTTTTGAGTTTGGGGGCTTTAGTTGACATCCGTAGGATGATTGTTTTGCGTGCATAGAATAGGGTTGATTGAATAAAGTTTAATTCATAACTAGACCATGTATCATCTTCCGTCAGACCAAACAGACATATTTCTGGTGTGGGTCGGATGGGGTGCGGTGTCAATTCTTTTAAAAATTGCAGGACTTCCATCCAGAATTGAGCTACTTTGGGACATTCCCATATAAGGTGTATAAAGCCTGCATCTAATTGGTGGCATTTGGGGCACATAGGTGTAGGAACTGCTCATATGTCTCATTTGTTTTGGTGTATAGTATGCCTGGTGGAGAATTTTGAACTGTAGTAGTTTGTTGTTGGCCGCCGGGGAGACCATTGTGTGGGCATTGTAGAGATCTGACCATTGTTCTTCTGAGGGGTTCCCGAGATGGGGAGACCATTTTTATTTAATTATGTCCAGGGTTGGGGCTGACTTAACTGTAGTTAGATGGGTGTATATTTTTGAGATGATTCCTCTGATACCTTGTGTGCATATAATACCTATGATAGGGTGTTTGGAGATTGTAGTTTGGGGTGTGGGGAAGGTGACCTTGAGAGTGTGGTGTATTTGCAGATATCGAAAGTGTGCAGAGTTTGGAAGCTTATAATATTTGTAGGTCGGCGAATAGTATTATTTCATGTTTTGGAATAGATTGCGGTGTGGATTCCCCAGTCTTTCTATTGTTTTTGGCCTGGAAGGGAGTGGAGTCCAGGTAATAACTTGTTGCCCACAATGGGCGTGTGTTCCGCATATCCTTGAAACTTTAGGAGTCATTGGTGAGAATCCAAATTCTAGCAGATGTTTATGTAGCACAGTGCTGTACCTATTAGGTGTATTTTGGGGAAGCTAAATATGCCAAGAATGGACCAGTTAGTATGCTGTCATTAAATCGGATATTTGAAAGTTTGGAAGGGCTAATCCACCCATTGATTTGGGGGTTTGTAGAGTTGATATTTTAATTCTTGATCTTTGTAGTTCCAGATGAAGGATAGGATGAGACTGTTGAGTTTTGTGAAAAATGATTTTGGAATATAGTTTAGACTGTGTTTGGTCATGTACCAAATTCCGAGGTATTTCAATTCCGAGGTATTTAAAGTGTTGTGGTCTTGGGATGGATGTGGGGGTGGAGAGTCTATGTGATGGGATATTATCTAGTGGGTATAAGGCCGATTTACTCCAGTTAATTAGCAGCCAGAATATCTTCCAAATTCGGTAATTAGGTTAAAAACTATGGGAAGGAAATGGCTTGGATTGCCAATATAGAGGATTAAGTCATCTGCATAGAGACCTAGCTTTTCTTCCAGTTGGTTTACTTTAAATCTTCTATAGTGTTGTTGTTGCGGATCGCTATAGCCAGTGGTTCTATTGCTAGTGAGAAAAGATATAGGGAGAGAGGGCAGCCTGTCTGGTTCCTCTCTGTAATGGGAAGGCCGAGGATATTGGGCCGTTAATAAGCAGTTGTGCTGTTGGGTTGGTGTATAGAAGTTGAACCATTTGATAAAACGTTGTCCTATACCATATTTTTTGAGGGTTTCCCACAGGAATGGCCACTCAACCGAGTCAAACACTTTTTGGGCGTCGAGTGAGAGCATTATACGCTCTCCTGTGTTGTCGTGATTGATTTGCGTTTGGATAAGGGTTCGGCGGATATTGATTGTTGTTAATTTAGTAGGCATGAAGCCAGTTTGGTCGGGGTGAATAATATTGGATATAACTGATTTGAGGCGTTGGGAAAGGATCTTAGCTAATATTTTATAGTCGGAGGTTAATAGTGATATCGGTCTGTAGGAGGCACATTCCTGTGGGTTTTTGCCTGGTTTTGGGAGCATAACTATAGTAGTTTTACTACTATTAGTGGTTTTAGTGGTTATTAGGTTATTAGGAATTAGTGGTATATGATTCGTTGAGCATATTTAGAATTTGGGGGGCAAGATGTTCTGAGTATCTTTTGTACAGCTAATCGGAAGGCCTCCGGGCCTGGGGTCTTACCGTTGGCCATTTCAGTAATAGCTGAAAGAATTTCAGTGTGGTAATCGGAGCATCCAGTGCTGCTTTTGTGAATTGTGGTTAAGGTGGGGTATGGGGGTATTGCAGTTGATCTAGATATTGTTTTATTTCTTGTTGTGTACTGTCTAGCCGAGATACATAGAGGTGGGCATAGTAGTCTTTGAAGGTGGATAGGATTTGGGGGTGATATGTACTTGGGTCTAGTTCGGGGTTAGAATGCTGGTAATATTGTTGGATTGGGTGTGGTCTTTGACCAAGAAGGACAGTAGTTTTGCAGATTGGCCACCGTTCATAATGTAGTTTTGTTTGATAAAGAACTGTTTACGATTTGCTTTTTCGGTTTGTTGATTATTGTATTTCCTTTGTTGGTGTAGCCACAAGTTTTGATTGGCCGGGGTTGGGTTAATTACATATTCCTTCTCTGCCCGGGTTAACAGGTTGGCTGTTGTTGTGAGGAGTGTTTGATAAAGGAGATAGTAGTCTGGAGTCGGCCTCTAAGGTAGGCTTTGAGTGTCTCCCACAGTGTTGTGGGGTTGGTATTGTTTGAGTTAAAAAGGAAGAATTCTTATAGTTGTTCAGGTATCCGATCTGGTGTTGGGAATTGTGAGAGCCAGAAGGGGTTAAATTTCCATGGTGTTTGTGAGGCGTTTGTGTTTGGAAGGACCATTTGGAAGAAAATCAGAGAGTGGTCAGAGATACCCCGTGGTAGATGGGCTATGTGTGAAATGAGAGGGGCGGTCTTTTTTGACGTAAAGATATAGTCTATTCTGGAGAGGGAGTTGTGGGTTGGTGAGTGACAGGTGAATTCTTTTGTGTTGGGATATCTTTGTCTCCAAGCATCTATCCAGTCCCATGTGTGGATAAGTGAGGCTAGGGGGGATTTATTAGTGTATTTGTGGTTAGGTTGACTTCCGTTTATATATAGGCGGTCTTTTAGTGGACATAGGGTCATATTGAAATCTCCCATACATACAAAATACGCATCTGGGAATCGTATAATAAGGGGGGCTATTGTTTTCATGACGTGTGGTCCGGGGGTTGTATATGCCTAGTATAACTACTGGTTAGCAACAAATACGAACCTGCCATATGGGTCAGTTTTGACAAATAAGATCTTATAGCATAGTGATTTCCGAAAGAGGATAGACTCTCCTTTGGAGTAGGTCGAACACACGCTGTGTGCAGCCCACCCGACCCACGGTTTTTGGACATATCTGGTGGTGGACTGGATTAGGTGAGTTTCTTGTAGACAGATTACATCTGGTGTGTGTCTGTTTATTAAATTAAATACCTGTGTACGTTTATCGGAGTGGCCAAGACCTCTTATATTCCAGGAGAGTATTTTGAGGGACTTCGATTGGTCACCCATTATCTAGATTGTGGTAAGTTGGGTGTAGGTTGGCGAAGGGTACGGGTCCCAGGTGGGCGGGGCAGAGCAACGGAGAACCTGAAATACATATTTAGCAGATACATATGGTAGACAGTTATTAATAGTATAGTATAACAGTAAATTGAAAAAAGGCAAAACAAACATTAATTAACATAATTGTGGACCTTGGGGTCCAACTACTAACTGCCACCATGGGGTGGTTACCGCCCGGTTGTGGACCACTAGGGGGGAACTGAGTTTTTCCGTTTCTAAACTTTAACGTTAGTTGACGTTTCGGGGAGGAGTCTCCAGGTCATTTTGGTAATTGTTTTGGGCTAATTACAGGGAGAGTTGTCTAGGGTGGTATTTTGGGAGAAGGGTTAATTATATCCAAATTCTTGTGGTATATATATACACCTTAACAAGGGATAATACTTATTAGTTCGCCGTACACAAAGTGAGGTGGGTTTTACAGTATGTGGTAGTCGATTACCTAACCCTCCCACCTACGTATGTTCGTCCATCTTACATTGATTAAATTTAGATCCATCCGAGGGCTAGCCTGGGGTGGTAACAACACATAGAAATATGAATCGTTATTCATATCTATTGGGGCTATTTCTGGGTCGCGCGGCCGCACCACAGAAGGGGCAAGTTCCAGCCACACCACGGGGGGTAAGCAGGGAGGCATATAGATGGGCCAGTAAAGGCGTTATTATCATGGGTTAGGGTCTTGGTACATCTTATCATAATATAGAGTATAGACTTTAGTTAGTAGGTAGAGGGTATATACCCATCCCCTAACCAGGGCAGCCACACAGCCCAGGAGAGTATATCAGGGACACCCCGTCCCACCCCCCAGATATCATTAGACATTGGACACCAATAGCCGGGTGACACAGCATATATTGTTGAGTGGTAATTGGGAGTATGGTAAGTTTTACAGTGTGGGGTATTTAAATATCCATCTCTCCCGTTCACGCAGAGCCATCTGTATTAGAGTTAGTTTGGGAGTGTAGATAAAATGCCCCAGGTTAATAGTACAGTCTGAATGTGTTTGAAGTAGCCACGTGCAGCTGCCGGCAAAGTTGTGGAGCGAGTGATTACAGTTTAAAGGGATAATTTATAGCTCCACGCGTAGGGGGGGAGCCGGGGGGGACAGCCACCCAGAAGGATAGTAGGGTCTGCTTTTGAGGTATACAAGGGGGAGACATCATCTAGGAGTTCAAACTCTATCAACCAGAAAATATTTGCATTACATAGTATACATGTCATTGGGAAAATATTAACTATTACAATATATTGCGTACCTATATTGTTCGACATTTTTAGCATTGCTCACACAGTTTAATCTGTCTATCACATCCATAGAGGGTCAAACTGTTTTTTCCAGTGGGGGGTAGGAAATTGTGGTTCGGGTTATCCAGGGTTTGGAGGCTTTTCATGCAGTTTGTGGTGAATTCGAAAGTTAGAGGTAGTGATACTATGGGCGGAGTATATTTGTCGTTGTCTACATTTGTCTGTGGTTTTGGTAGGGTATATATCATTCACTAGCGTTTTAATAATTGCAGAGCCGGGTAATAGTAGAACGGGTTTTACAGTTTGGGGCATGTGGGAGCCCAACCCTCCTATTCATATATATTTACCGGCACTGCAGCTAGTTCAGCTTCGCGGTGCACAGAGATAATCTGCGATCACTTGAACATATAGCTGTTCAGGACTGCCAAACCTGACTGCCGGCGGTGCTCCTGGGGTGAGGAGTAGCATTTTGGGGGGGTAGATTAGCGTTATAAAGAGAGAGAGGTGACGACAGGGAGAGGTGGCTGTCAGGTACCAAAACATAGTCAGTGGCTAAAATATGGGTGAGAAGGGGAGCACCCCGCAACCAGGTTCAGCATTGAATTTAGAGACATTCACATTATATAGTATACATATAGTTAATTGTAGGTTGGCAAATATAGTAATACATTCCACATTTATACCATCCACCGTTCCCAATGTTACCCACACCATCCAGGATCATCGACCCCTTCCACAGATATTAGATCGTTCTTTGGTGGTGAGTGAGATTAGCAGATTGATTTATCCAAAGTCTGGATCCACCTGTGTAGTTAGCTTCTATATTTTCAGATGTAGCTGCAAAAGTGTGTTACAGTATACTGAGTGGTTTCTTTTCCGGTTTACAAACATCCAAGGGGAGGGGGGTTCCAAGTTAATGGTAGTGTAATGTTGGGAAGATACATTCGGACATTGTCCACTTTTGTCCATGGCTTTGATGGTGTGGGGATAAGTCTGAGGGGTATTGGGTTCAGGTTCAGGTGCAAAGGGGGCAACCTGGGGCGAGTGTTGTTCATTATTGCCTAGACATTTGAGGTCTGTTGGACAGCCATATAATTTAAGCTATTGGGATAAATAATGTGTTTGCCTGAGGCAGGGGTGTGATTGACTGGGGGAATAGTACCTTTGGATGAGCTTCTGGGTGTTGCTGTTTTGACTGGAACTAATCTTGATGCGGTGAGCCCATGTGGTGATCGAGCCACTCTGTTACATCTACTGGGTTGTCGAAAAGCTTTGCAGTTCCAGCGTGTTGAACGTGGAGGCGTGCTGGGTACATCATCGAATAGGGTAGATTCAGCGAGAGCAGCCGTGGTTTAACTGCTTGAAAGGTCGCTCGCTTTTTTTGTATTTTGCTTGAGTTGCCGATATTGATGTCTTCCTTGGTTCTCGCAAGCCGAAGTATGGTGTCCCAGTCTTTTGCATTCAATAATTGCATTATCATGGGCCTGGAACCAGGCGTTAGCGGCCTTATAGGGACTCGATGTGCCCTCTCTACTGTGAAAACTGGAGAGAAGCTGGAGGCTCCAAAAATCTCTCGCAGCCAGGTGTACAGGTAGGTCTCTGGGTCATGTCCCTCACTGCCTTCTGGGATTCCGATTAGTCTTACATTCTGTTGTCGGGACCTATTTTCCAGGTCCTCTGCCCAAGCTTGCTGTGCTTTGAATTGTTGCCTGAGGGAGGTTAACTCGTCGGCCAGTGGTCGGGTTTGGTCCTCCACCAGTGGTCGGGTTTGGTCCTCTAAATCTCGAACCCTCTGTCTCATCCTGGAGCAGGAGACTTACATCCACCTTGACCTCCTCAATCAGGACCGTCAATGCAGCTTTGGAGTCCTGGATTGCCGCCAGGATTTGGGCTGATGTTGGGTCCGGGGGAGGTGTTGCAGTGGGTGATTCTTCCATCAGGGGGCAAGGGGACGGTTGAGGAGACTCGGGGGCAGCCACGTGGTCCACCCGCGAGGAGGCCGGGGTAGCAGTTTATACATTTATATCATATGAATCATATGAATTTCATTTTTAACTAATTTTAAATTGTTTGATTGTCTGTTATAAGAATTGCCCGCACACTGTTCCCTTACAGCCATCAGCTGTTTGGGTAGAATGCAGCCAGAGAATGCTGGGGTTTTTAGTTTGCAACAGCTGGAAGACAGTGGAACATACCTGGTATACATGCACTTAAATATGGAGCATGATCACCTGATAGACATTATTTAAAAAAAATAACGTGTTTTACCAAGGACAAATAAATGAATGAAGATGACAAGATGAGTTAAGTTTTTTGTTTTTAATGTTTTAAAAATGTTTAAATATTGTGTAGAACTAAATTGATCTATAGGAAGGCAAAAAACCCATCAAAACTGTGGCCAATTTAGTCTTGATAGGAAAAAATTCCTTCCTGACCCCCAAAAAACCTGGTAATCGGCTAAATCCATGTTAATCATTGGTAGTATAACTTAAATAGGGATGAGGGAGAGGAGGAGATCAGTGATAGAGATGGGGAAAGTAGAGTAGTGGGGGAGAAAGATGGAGAGTCTGAGAGACAGAGATAGTGAGGTAAAGGAAGAGTTATGAGTAATAGAGAAGAAAGTAAGAGAAAGAAGAAAAAAAGATAAGGATTAAAATCAAAGCAAGGAGAGGAGGACAGAGCGACAGGGAGACAGGAAGGTAAAGGGATAGTGGGGGATGAGAAGCGAGAGATAGAGAGAAGGAAGGAAACCAGAAGAGGGGTAGCAGACAGGGAGTTAATAAGACAGAGAGGGAGAGAATTAGAAAAAAGTAGAAGTTAAATAGGGACAAGAGAGAGGAGGAGATGGAGAGAGACACAGAGAGAAAAAAGTTGGGAAAATAGAAAAATAGATAATTAAAATCAGAGCAAGCAAGGGCAGGAGAACAGTGGGATAGGGACAGAGAGGGAAAGGGGACGTGAGAAGGTACCAAGGAGACAGGAAAGTAGAGGGGAGATGAGAAGAGAGGGATGGAGTGAGGGTAGTAGATGGAGAGAGGAGGAGAATTGGAGATAAGGAAAGGGGAAGGAAACCATGAACCAATCACAAGGGGAGGATGAGGGTAAAGAAGGGAGATGAGGAGATTAGTAGTAAAGATGGAGAGAGCCAGAGAGTGTGGAAAAGAAAGAGTAATAAGAAATAAATAGAAAAGTCAGAGAATGGGGAAAACATGATAAGCATTGAAATCAGAGCAAGGAAGAATAGTAGAGGAGGGCAGAGTGACAGGGAAGAACAGTGGGAAAGGGACAGACAGTGATATGGGAAGAGGAAAGGGTACCAAAGGAGACAGAGAAGAAAGGAAACCAGAAAAGGGGTAGCAGACAGAGAGAAAAGATAAGAATTAGAAAGAAGACACACAAACAGAAATACATAAAGGATGCTCTGCAACATTGATGTTATAGTAGAAGGGTTTTATATGGTGACTCCAGATGGCTCTTCCATGATGTTCCTTTCGGTCCCTTCTCCATGCCCAGTGACAGGGGATCTCTTCCATTATCTATAGAAATACAAGAAAGAATTTCATTCTGTTGCATTTACCTTTTCTATCCATCTGAACATTTTTCTGCTGATATAACGCAAACAACAAAGTTGTCTTATTTGACTTTGTGGCAGTGAGGATACAATGCAATTTAATATTTGAATTGATATGACATGTTTCAGCTTGGCCCTAAGATGTAGGCAATTGTATGCAATTTTGATCTGTCCTATATCCAGATATGGAGGGTTGAGCTAAGAACATAACATGTTACACACCTCTAAACTTGATTTATTTATTAACATAACATATTTCGGACACGTGGTCCTTTATCAACATTAAAGTACCACGTGTCCAAAATATGTTTTGTGAATAAAGCAAGTTTAAAGACATCCTTAAGAGTCTTCTATTACTGGAACTGCTTATATTTCATTATTTAGCTTATTGATACGATTGAGACAGATAGCAAGAACCAGGAGGATTGGAAGGTAAAGGGGCTCTCTATTACATGTTACACACCTCATCTCACCGGGACTTCTTAACACAGGCATTGAAGTCCATCCGGGCCCACAGATGGTTGTGGGTGTTTTTCAGTTTTTGTCTCCTCTTTGGGTTGTCCTTGCTGCCCAGGACCCACCGGTAAATGATGTTCTCCAGAGACGATTCTTCCTCCATGTCGTTAGCTAGAAGGCTGAAATTTACAAAACTACATTACAACTCATTTTAAATAATATTAATATATGTTACATTTTATAGAGTACAGCTCCTTGTATGTGATCTGTCTAGTTACAGAAGAGCAAAGAAATTCCTTTGGGTGCACTCGGCTTTTGTTAATTTTGCACGTAAGATGTACTCATAAATCATGGAAAGGAGATACTGAAAAGAAAAACAGAGGAATATGTAATGACCGGATTCTCATCTCTAAATATTCACATTAAAGCTTGGAGGTTAAGTCACACCATTGGTCGGCACCTAACCACTTCCCTTACCTTATCCGATACTCGGTGGCATGAGTCCCTTTCTACACAGCTCTTGATGAATGGGTCTTCTACAAGAAAATGAAAACAATGAAGCAGTGAACTTTAACCATAAAGGGTATCTGCAGTGGTTAAAACCACTTTTTGCTATTTACTTTTAATGAAGAACGGGAGGTTAAGGAGCTGTGTCTTACAATACCTCCCATTCTTCAATAAAAGGTTCAAGAGTCAGGAATGAAGTTAAGAAACTTACCCGGTCTCTCACTCCTCTGCCGAGTCCTCTGACAGGTCCCAATGGACAATTCTATGCACATAGCGTACTACAGTAAATGTTTTGGGACCTGTTAGAGGACACAGAGGAGCGAGAGACCAGGTAAGTTTCTTAACTTCATTCCCGGCTCCTGAATGTTTTATTGAAGAACGGGAAGTAAGACACCGCTCCTTTACCTCCTGTTTTTCAATAAAAGAGAATAGCAAAAAGTGGTTTCACCACTGGATAAACCCTTTAAATTATTATTATTAAGTTTATTTTAATTATTAGGAAATGTACTTACCTAGGAGCTGATAAAAGTTGCAGGTGTCACATATAACAGATCTGGGGATAGAAAACAGGGTTACATTTTCCTATGATTGATGAAAAAAAGTTCTTAGAATTACAAATATGAGACTCCATCCATGTTTATGTGCAGAAAACTGGCCATAGGGTTTTAAACCCTCAATCTCACAAAAATGCAAATGTATTTCCATCTACGTCTGGCTGGTATTAATAGGTCCCTACCTGTCCTCGCGCCATGCCTTGCACCATCTCTTCTTTGGGGGCAGCGAATGCGGTGATGTGGCTTCTTCACGGCGTTGTTTCTGTAGCTGATGTCTGAAATTAAAACATTACATTAATTACATTTCTGAACCTGAATTGGCAGATTTTTATCAGATAAAGGAATTCTCTAGAACCACAGACTTCAAACATTTACACAAATGGTTATCCTCCTAAATCCAAAACAAATCAATTTAAGAATTAAAAATGAATAGTTAGAAATTTATAATTAAAAAAAAAACTGGAGCAGAGTAAAAAAAGCCACCACAATTAATAATATAAAGACATATATATATATATTTATTTATTACACACAAAAATTGTAAGAATCGGATTTAAAAACATACCTTGAGAAACCCTCCTTAAATGGGTGTCTATCAGGGTAATTCAATAATAGTTCTTATCGTTAAAAATGGTGCTAATTTTGCCCCAACCAATCAGATGTTATGTAACATTTGAAAGCAAAGATCTGATTGGTTCGGGCAAAATTAGCACCATTTTTAACGATAATAACTTATATTGAATAACCCCTTATATTTCTAATTACTTTTCAATATATAAAGTGGATAATAGGTCCCTCTAATGACAGTATCACCTATATATACAGAAAATAAATTACCAGTCCTAGAGTCTGCAAAATCAATAGATTAATAATAATCAATTAATAAATAAATCTGGATATATATAGTAGAGTTTCAATACAAGTTTTTATAGTTAAAAATAGTGTGAATTTTGCCCCAACCATCAGTGTTAGTTTTCAAATGTTAAAAAGGAGCTGACTGGTTGGGGCAAAATTAATACATTTTTAACAATAAGAACTGTTATTGAATCTCCCTTATAGTTCTTAAAAACAGTAATCTATCTAAATCACCATTAGTATAGAAACATGCAGGGAGATTCAATAAAAGTTCTTATTGTTTAAAATGGTGCTAATTTGGCCCCAACCAATCAGATGTTAGCTTTCAAATGTTAAATAAGATCTGATTGGTTGGGGCAAAATTAGCACCATTTTAAACATTAAGAACTTTTATTGAATAACCCTGAAGATGAACTAAAAATGGAGTAAAGAATATAATAATCATATATAGCGAAATGAAACAGTTAATAAAGGAATCAGATTGTAAAAGTTACATTTAGCAAGTTAAATTAAACTAGGAGAGAAGGAAGCCTTGCAGGATGGTTAGATTAGTTCCACTTAACATAAGCGCATTGGGTCCAACAGCAGTAGTGCTGATCTAGTTTAACTGACATTGACTGTGATCATTTAATACAGGGAATAAAACATAAACCCAATTCTATAGGGCGAGGTCCGCAATATTGTTATATAGATCTCTATACCATCACTAGTCTGAATAGGAACAAACTGAAATGTTTCTGTTACCTGCTTCCCTTATTGGTTTGGGTCCTGGAGTGTTTTTATGGTTGGGTAAATGGATTAGGAAGGGACATATTTCCAACTACAAAACTACAACTGTCAAAACTGTTAAATCTAAAACAACCATTAAAACGCTACAGTGCAGACAATAGACCCCCCCCCCCCAAAAAAAAAAAACAAACTACAACACATTTCTATTCACTTACCCACTGGCCATGGTCTCCTTCAAGCCTAAATAAGATTGAAAGAAAAATAGGGGAGGGGAAAGGGGGGTAGGAGGAGGTAGATAGGGCTGTATGTATATATATATATATATATATATGTATGTATGAATGCGTATGTGTGTATATGAATAAGCTGTATATGTAGGTATAAATAGGTTTTAAATGTATATAAATATAAATGTAATGTTATATAAGTGTAAAATAAGCTAAAAAGTCGCCAAATAAATCGATATTGAATCTCAAATCTGCAGTAAATCACTGAGCTGCTAATCCACTCTCAACTCTCTCCAATAGCTAAGCACCAGTGAAAATGACAGTTGGGATTTATTCATAATGGCAGTTATTTATTTGTATGTTGCTGATTTCATTGGTTTGCCATCAACCAATGAGCTCTTGCATTTAATTAAATATCTAAGAAGGAAATAGGCCATATTTAGTGAATAACGCACCCCACATTGTAAAATAGGAAGGATATCAGAAGCCACCAAGGTGTTTCATAGCAAAAAAAAAAATTACAGACACCTTTTGTCGATTGTAAATAAACTTAACCCAGCTAGCTAGGCTTCATTTAAAGCATTCTCACATATTTATATATTTGATTTATTCCTACATGCATGGGTTCTGCATGTACACATGTATGTGGGCAGTTAACACACCACTTGTGTAACAGTGCAGTGCAAACCAAGCTAGTCTAGTGACTGAGTTAATAGTGCAAAAGAGTAATCCAGACTCAGGGCTAGGCCACAATAGCATGCTAGAGTTGGTCAATTGGTCTGGCCACACTAGGGGGGAGAAGCAATAAATTTCACAATTGCAACCTAACAGCACTTGTTCTCGCGATGTATTAACCACTTTGCGACTGTTAATACATTGTGAAAATACAAGCATTAAGTTGCAACCTTTTGCGCAGCTTTAAAGACAATAGAAAAGGCGTTAATTTTCGCAAAATTTATTGCATCGCTTGCGCAGTGCAAAGTAAAAAAATTGCGACATTGCGCAGGCAGTGCAAAACCCTCGCTAACACATTAATACATTAGTTAGTGTAAGTTTAGCGCTTATTTTTTGCTAGCGCGGGATATTGCATCTCCCTGCAAGTGTGATGTGCTGCGATCACCATTTTTTTGCTTAGAATGCGATTACAGCAAAGCAGATGGTAACACTAGGTGAAATGCACGTGCACATTTCCTGCATCTCTTAGTGTGGACACTGTTTCCAGTTTCCAGTGATTAAGACTTTCCATACACTTGTCTGTCATTACAGCCGACTTGACATTTCAAAAGACAAATGCGAATTAGCGTTAATGTTTTATAGACAGGGCCGTTTTTAGGCATAGGCAACCTAGGCAAAATGCCAGGGCGCCTATGTTAGACCAGAATGCCCAGTGTTCCCCTAGCATCTCCCTGTCAGCTTTTACTTGCTGTGTTAGAACTGCTCTCCTTGTTTCATGTATCCCACCCCTCCCGGATTGTCCGGGAGTCTCCCTCATTCTGGGGTGGTCTCCCACACTCCCGCGAGACCACCTCAGACTCCCGGACTTGAGAGGAGACTTGAGTCTCCTCCCAAGCCATGCCTACTTTCTAAGGTCACGCCCCAGAAATGCCCCTAACATCCGCCTCCCACCACCTTAGAACACTGGGCACACCCACTGTGATGTCATGCCCCAACCCATGTGACATCACACCACTGCACCACGCCCCCTTTTCCCACCCTGCCCGGAAGCCTGAAGGGGCAGGATGGGATGTCTGTTATTCTGCTGTAATTTGTAACACATTTATTACAGAGCCTGAACCCCACACACTCTTTTTACCAACAAATGTTACAAATGAACTGAAGGTGAAGGAAGGAGGGGGGAGGATGAGCTCAGCTAATAGTACTGAGGTGAACAGTTATAAAATGCCAGGTAAAAGCTGCTGCAGACTTTATAACAGTGGCCCCTGTGACTAGCAGCCATGAGATCCCTATCCCAGCCTCTTTCTTCCTTCCACCCAACTCTCCAATTAGAACTTAGAGTAGGTGAGGAGACTTGGAAAGTAGGTACGTACTGTATATCATGTCAATGCAGGCAGCTGAAATGAAGGTAATACCCTACTGGCACTGAAAGTCTTAATACCAATATCCTGGAAAAGTGCTGGCATTGAAGTATGGCAATACTCTGAGAACGTTCTGGTACTAAATTATTAGTAGGAAATTCTGCTAGGTTAATAGTAATACTCTGGAAAAGTGCTGGCATTGAAGAGTTAATGGTAATACTCTTGAAAAGTGCTGGCACTGAAATTAATAATAAGAAAGTCTGCTAGCACAGAATGGTTAATGGTAATAATCTGCTGGTATTGAAAGTGGTAATCACAATATTCTGGGGAAGTCTGCTGGTACTGAAGGGTTAATGTCAATACTCTGTGAAAGTGCTGGCACTGAAAGTGGTGAGTCCAATACTCTTGAAGGCCTAGTTTTTCAACCCATTTAAAAGTGTCTGTGTGTCAAGTATTTTACCAGTCTATGTGTGAATTATTTTATCAGTGGTCATGTGCTAATAATTTTTACCATTCTCTGTGTGTCATTTAACCAGTGTCTGGCTGTGTGCAAAATGAAAATTTGCCCCAGTGTCTGTCTGTATGCAGTGCCAACCATTTACAAGTGTCTGCATGCCAAGCAGTCTGTGTGCCAACTATTTTACCAGTGGTCATGTACTAAGTATATTTATCATTCTAGAAGTAGAGTAGAGTAGATGCGGTGTGGATTTGGGTTTTGTGGTGGTGTGTGTGTGTGTGTGTGGGGGGGGGGGGGATCACCTATTTTTTCACCAGGGCCCATAGGTCTGTAACAACGCCACTGCTACTCACAAACTACAAGAGTTAAAGTTCAAGATAGCTGTCTGTATTTCTATTCATTGGAAACCATGAACCAATCACAAGGGGAGGATGAGGGTAAAGAAGGGAGATGAGGAGATTAGTAGTAAAGATGGAGTGAGGCAGAGAGTGAGGAAAAGGAAGAGAACGGGGAAAACATGATAAGCATTGAAATCAGAGCAAGGAAGAGAACGGGGAAAACATGATAAGCATTGAAATCAGAGCAAGGAAGAATAGTAGAGGAGGGCAGAGCGACAGGGAAGAACAGTGGGAAAGGGACAGACAGTGATATGGGAAGAGGAAAGGGTACTAAAGGAGACAGAAGAAAGGAAACCAGAAAAGGGGTAGCAGACAGGGAGATAAGATAAGAATTAGAAAGAAGACACACAAACAGAAAGACGTAAAGGACACTCTGCAACATTGATGTTATAGTAGAAGGGTTTTACCGTATATACTCGAATATAAATCGATCCAAGTATAAGTCGAGGTACCTATTTTTACCTAAAAATGAGTAAAAACTGATTGACTCGAGTATAAGTCGAGGGTAGAAAATATGACCACTACTGCCTTCTGATTCTGTATTGTTTTGAGGGTTTAGTTGCCCTTTAAATAGACAGCAGAATTTAAATTTAGTAATCCCATACAATAATAGTCAAATCCAGTCTGGCTATTACTGTATGGGACTACTGTATGGGAATTCTGATGTCCATTTAAAGGGCAACTAAAGCCTCAAAACAATTTAACAATAGGTACATCCTCCTGATTCATTATTGTTTTCAGACATTAGTTGCCCTTTAAATTAACAGTAATCCCTAGTTCCTTGGCACTCCAGATGTTTGGAAACTACAACTCCCAGCATGCTTTAGTTGATGGGAGTTGTAGTTTACAAACATCTGCAGTGGAACTGCACACACTGAACCTTCTGTTTACAACCCCAAAACCAACTATCCTGTCCCTGACCAAAATGCCCGCGCTTACTCTCCCCCCAACCCCCACAAATATTTTCCTGCACCCATCTTCTTACATAGCACTGGTTCAATTGTTCACCCTGTCACTACCTCTTCCCACCATTTTCATGCAGCCTTACCACTTTTTCCAGGTGCAGCGGGGAAAGCTCACTGTTTTTGGTATGGTAATAGAGTACCGAGCCCAGTTGCAGGTGAGTCCGGGCCTCAATGCGCTGAGGGGGTTTGAACTGGCTGAACGTCTGAAAGTGCTCTTCAAAACCTAGCAGCTCCCAGCTCCAAATACCAGGAATCAGAGACCTCAGCCTGCGGAGATACTACCGCCACAGTCGTCATCACTAACTTGAAAGGAGGAATCCGGCTGCTGAATCCACTGATAGGTGCATCCACTGACATCACTACTCGGCGCCGGTAGGTGATAAAGGCAGCGAGTAGTGGCGTCAGTGGATGCGACAGTCAGTGGATGCGGCAGCTGGACTCCTCCTTTCAAGTTAGTGACTGACCCGAGTATAAGTCGAGGTTCAGTTTTCAGGCTGTTTTTACAGCCTGAAAACCTTGACTTATACTCGAGTATATACGGTATATGATGACTCCAGATGGCTCTTCCATGATGTTCCTTTCGGTCCCTTCTCCACGCTCAGTGACAGGGGATCTCTTCCATTATCTATAGAAATACAAGAAAGAATTACATTCTGTTGCATTTACCTTTTCTATCCATGTGAACATTTTTCTGCTGATATAACACAAACAACAAAGTTGCCTTATTTGACTTTGTGGCAGTGAGGATACAATGAAATTTAATATTTGAATTGATATGACATGTTTCAGCTTGGCTCTAAGATGTAGGCAATTGTATGCAATTATGATCTGTCCTATATCCAGATATGGAGGATTGAGCTAAGAACATAACATGTTACACACCTCTAAACTTGATTTATTTATTAACATAACATATTTCGGACACGTGGTCCTTTATCAACATTAAAGTACCACATGTCCGAAATATGTTTTGTGAATAAAGCAAGTTTAAAGACATCCTTGGGAGTCTTCTATTACTGGAACTGCTTATATTTAATTATTTAGCTTATTGATACGATTGAGACAGATAGCAAGAACCAGGAGGATTGGAAGGTAAAGGGGCTCTCTATTACATGTTACACACCTCATCTCACCGGGACTTCTTAACACAGGCATTGAAGTCCATCTGGGCCCACAGATGGTTGTGGGTGTTTCTCAGTTTTTGTCTCCTCTTTGGGTTGTCCTTGCTGCCCAGGGCCCACCGGTAAATGATGTTCTCCAGAGACGATTCTTCCTCCATGTCGTTAGCTAGAAGGCTGAAATTTACAAAACTACATTACAACTCATTTTAAATAATATTATTATATGTTACATTTTATAGAGTACAGCTCCTTGTATGTGATCTGTCTAGTTACAGAAGAGCAAAGAAATTCCTTTGGGTTACTCGGCTTTTGTTAATTTTGCACGTAAGATGTACTCATAAATCATGGAAAGGAGATTCTGAAAAGAAAAACAGAGGAATATGTGATGACCGGTTTCTCATCTCTAAATATTCACATTAAAGCTTATCCGATACTCGGTGGCATGAGTCCCTTTATACACAGCTCTTGATGAATGGGTCTTCAACAAGAAAATGAAAACAATGAAGCAGTGAACTTTAACCATAAAGGGTATCTGCAGTGGTTAAAACCACTTTTTGCTATTTACTTTTAATGAAGAACGGGAGGTTAAGGAGCTGTGTCTTACAGTACCTCCCATTCTTCAATAAAAGGTTCAAGAGTCAGGAATGAAGTTAAGAAACTTACCCGGTCTCTCACTCCTCTGCCGAGTCCTCTGACAGGTCCCGATAGACTATTCTATGCACATAGCGTACTACAGTAAGTGTTTTGGGACCTGTCAGAGGACACAGAGGAGCGAGAGACCAGGTAAGTTTCTTAACTTCATTCCCGGCTCCTGAATGTTTTATTGAAGAACGGGAGGTAAGACACCGCTCCTTTACCTCCTGTTTTTCAATAAAAGAGAATAGCAAAAAGTGATTTTAACCACTGGATAAACCCTTTAAATTATATTAAGTTTATTTTAATTATTAGGAAATGTACTTACCTAGGAGTCGATAAAAGTTGCAGGTGTCACATATAACAGATCTGGGGATAGAAAACAGGGTTACATTTTCCTATGATTGATGAAAAAAAGTTCTTAGAATTACAAATATGAGACTCCATCCATGTTTATGTGCAGAAAACTGGCCATAGGGTTTCAAACCCTCAATCTCAGTACAGAGAAGGGCTATAATAAATCAGTTTATACTTCATATCACACAAAAATGCAAATGTATTTCCACCTACGTCTGGCTGGTATTAGTAGGTCCCTACCTGTCCTCGCGCCATGCCTTGCACCATCTCTTCTTTGGGGGCAGCGGATGCAGTGACGTGTCTTCTTCACGGCATCATTTCTGTGGCTGATGTCTGAAATGAAAATATTACATTAATTACATTTCTGAACCTGAATTGTCAGATTTTTATCAGATAAAGAAATTCTCTAGAACCACAGACTTTAAACATTTATAGACTTGAGTCTCCTCCCAAGCCACGCCTACTTTCTAAGGTGATGCCCCAGGAATGCCCCTAACCCCTCCCTAACCCCACCTCCCACCACCTTAGAACACTGGGCACACCCACTAAGAACTTTTATTGAATAACCCTGAAGATGAACTAAAAATGGAGTAAAGAATATAATAATCATATATAGCGAAATGAAACAGTTAATAAAGGAATCAGATTGTAAAAGTTACATTTAGCAAGTTAAATTAAACTAGGGGAGAAGGAAGCCTTGCAGGATGGTTAGATTAGTTCCACTTAACATAAGCGCATTGGTTCCAACAGCAGTAGTGCTGATCTAGTTTAACTGACATTGACTGTGATCATTTAATACAGGGAATAAAACATAAACCCAATTCTATAGGGCGAGGTCCGCAATATTGTTATATAGATCTCTATACCATCACTAGTCTGAATAGGAACAAATGGAAATGTTTCTGTTATCTGCTTCCCTTATTGGTTTGGGTCCTGGAGTGTTTTTATGGTTGGGTAAATGGATTAGGAAGGGACATTAGATATTTCCAACTACAAAACTACAACTGTCAAAACTGTTAAATCTAAAACAACCATTAAAACGCTACAGTGCAGACAATATGAATTCGTATGTGTGTATATGAATAAGTTGTATATGTAGGTATAAATAGGTTTTAAATGTATATAAATATAAATGTAATGTTATATAAGTGTAAAATAAGCTAAAAAGTTGCCAAATAAATCGATATCGAATCTCAAATCTGCAGTAAATCACTGAGCTGCTAATCCACTCTCAACTCTCTCCAATAGCTAAGCACCAGTGAAAATGACAGTTGGGATTTATTCATAATGGCAGTTATTTATTTGTATGTTGCTGATTTCATTGGTTTGCCATCACCAATGAGCTATTGCATTTAATTAAATATCTAAGAAGGAAATGGGCCATATTTAGTGAATAACGCACCCCACATTGTAAAATAGGAAGGATATCAGAAGCCACCAAGGTGTTTCATAGCAAAAAAAAAATTACAGACACCTTTTGTCGATTGTAAATAAACTTAACCCAGCTAGCTAGGCTTCATTTAAAGCATTCTCACATATTTATATATTTGATTTATTCCTACATGCATGGGTTCTGCATGTACACATGTATGTGGGCAGTTAACACACCACTTGTGTAACAGTGCAGTGCAAACCAAGCTAGTCTAGTGACTGAGTTAATAGTGCAAAAGAGTAATCCAGACTCAGGGCTAGGCCACAATAGCATGCTAGAGTTGGTCAATTGGTCTGGCCACACTAGGGGGGAGAAGCAATAAATTTCACAATTGCAACCTAACAGCACTTGTTCTCGCGATGTATTAACCACTTTGCTACTGCTAATACATTGTGAAAATACAAGCATTAAGTTGCAACCTTTTGCGCGGCTTTAAAGACAATAGAAAAGGCGCTTGCGCTGTGCAAAGTAAAAAAATTGCGACATTGCGCAGGCAGTGCAAAACCCTCGCTAACACATTAATACATTAGTTAGCGTAAGTTTAGTGCTTATTTTTTGCTAGCGCGGGATATTGCATCTCCCTGCAAGTGTGATGTGCTGCGATCACCATTTTTTTGCTTAGAATGCGATTACAGCAAAGCAGATGGTAACACTAAGTGAAATGCACGTGCACATTTCCTGCATCTCTTAGTGTGGACACTGTTTCCATTTTCCAGTGATTAAGACTTTCCATACACTTGTCTGTCATTACAGCCGATTTGACATTTCAAAAGACAAATGCGAATTAGCGTTAATGTTTTATAGACAGGGCCGTTTTTAGGCATAGGCAACCTAGGCAAAATGCCAGGGCGCCTATGTTAGACCAGAACACCTAAACAACTGCTCTCCTTGTTTCAGGTATCCCACCCCTCCAGGATCGTCCGGGAGTCTCCCTCATTCTGGGGTGGTCTCCCACACTCCCTGGAGACCACCCCAGACTCCCGGGTTTGAGAGGAGACTTGAGTCTCCTCCCCAGCCACTCCTACTTTCTAAGGTCATGCCCCGGAACGCCCCTAACCCCTCCCTAACCCCGCCTCCTACCACCTTAGAACCAGGGCCGTCTCTAGACTTTTTGGCACCTGAAAAAAATTCCAAAAGCTGCCCCCCCTGCCACCGGAAGAGGTGGGGTTTTACAATTGGAATTGGGTGATGCTTTGTCCGTAAGTGGGGTGTGGCTAGTCCAGAGATGGGAGGGGCTTTATACACATGACTGGTAAATAATGCCCACAATGACTGGTAAATGATGCCCACAGTGACTAGTATTCAATGCCCACAGTGAATGGTAAATGATGCCCAACATTGATTTTTGATCTGCAGGGCTGACAAACATTGATTTTGATCAAATGAATTGCCAGTCAGAGGGAGAAGTCATAGCTGCATTCTGTTGTGCAATGAAAGTCATGGCTTCCCCTGCTATGTAAAGTGACAGTACATTCCGATAATGTGTGTTTTTTTTACAAATGGCATCTGGGCCCCAGACACATGAAAAAATCATGTGCCACAGGCTGCCTCCCTACAGGGTGCTGCTCTGTAATGTGGTTCACCTTGCCTCATTAGAGACGGCGGCCCTGCTTAGAACACTGGGCACACCCACGGTGATGTCATGCCCCGCCCCATGTGACATCACACCCCTGCACCACGCCCCCTTTTCCCACCCTGCCCGGAAGCCTGAAGGGGCAGGATGGGATGTCTGTTGTTCTGCTGTAATTTGTAATGTTGTATTTTTTACATAGCCTGAACCCCACACACTCTATTTACCAACAAATGTTACAAATGAACTGATGGTGAAGGAAGGAGGGGGGAGGATGAGCTCAGCTAATAGTACTGAGGAGAACAGTTGTAAAATGCCAGGTAAAAGCTGCTGCAGACTTTATAACAGTGGCCCATGTCTAGCAGCAATGAGATCCCCGTCCCTGCATATTTCTTCCTTCCACCCAACTCTCCAATTAGAACTTAGAGTAGGTGAGGAGACATGGAAAGTAGGTACATACTATATATCATGTCAATTCTGGCAGCTGGAATGAAGGTAATACCCTGCTGGCACTGAAAGTGTTAATACCAATATCCTGGGAAAGTGCTGGCATTGAAGGGTTAATGGCAATACTCTGAGAGCATTCTGGCACTAAATTATTAGTAGGAAATTCTGCTGGCACTGAAAGAGTTAATGGTAAAACTCTTGAAAATTGCTGGCACTGAAATTAATAATAAGAAAGTCTGCTAGCACTGAATGGTTAATGATAATAATCTGCTGGCATTGAAAGTAGTAATCACAGTATTCTGGGGAAGTCTGCTGGTACTGAAGGGTTAATGTCAATACTCTGGGAAAGTCCTGGCACTGAAAGTGTTGAGTCCAATACTCTTGAAGCACTAGGCCACACTACTGCGAATTTAAGCGCGATGGGATTGCGATCTGAGCAGGCTAGGGCACCAAGATGGTTAGAAATGGCCCCTCTAATAGAGAAGCGGTTCTTACCTGTGATGTTACCACAACATTCCCTGGCTGGCTACATTGGTTTAAGAGTTACAAATCTGTGTATTAACATGTAAAAGGTTTGTGATCAAAGATAACCACCTACACAAGATCTATGCCCCAAGAGAAAACCTCAGCACTAAGAGGTAAATCTGATTATTATTCTATATTATGATACCCCCTCTCTGAGGTTGAAATTATTAACGCTTTGTTCCAACCTATATATTTTATCTTTGAGCGGGAAATAGACTTTCTGAGGTTTTTTATACTCAAAATGCGCTTTAAGGATTGAGTAACAAGTGTTAAGGAAACCAGGTAAATTTATACCCGATACACAGAACTCTACACTTAATAAACATTGAATTCCAAAGAGACAGAAACCCTCCATAGTTTGAAGGATAACTATACTCTAAAATTAACTTTAATGGCCCAAGTACTTTTCATTTTAACTTTTTTTTTAAACTTTATACACACAATAGTTTTCCTTGAAGCCATATTAAGTGCAGATAAAGTTGGAGCCATTTTGGTCATCCACATACATTGCAATGGACCATAAAATACTCCAGCCCTCTTTGCAATGTGTTATAAAGATCCTACTTACAACATTAAAGGAAACTGATCACATGATTATTGAAGCACATATTAATGTTCTAATCAATGAAAATGTCTATACATTTCTGTCAGACATTCTAGCTTGCTAAATCTTTAAACCCTAAACAATCCTCCTGAAATGGCTATCAGTAGAATCTGTGTCACAGCCAATGTCTATTTCCGTTGATGGGGTTTTGCAACCACTGGTAAAACAATATTAAGACCTGTTTATGTGGCACCATGAATCTCCATACAAGACTAAGGGATTTAGGTAGAGTAGAAAATGACATACTTAGTATGAGTTATTTAGAGTTTGTACACTTTCTATTCCAAATTCTGAAGGGTTAATGGCTAAAGAAAAGGCATTACTGGATACAATTCTTAACAAGAAAGGGAACGCTTAAGTATAAACTTTGAATTTAGCTTGAAAGACTTCATTTTGGAAGGGAATGTGTGTTTGTGCTGCAGATTTTAAAACTCAATAATGACAATGATGAGGAAATAGTTTTTTTACTTTAAATATGGCTGTAACATGAATGAATGTGTAGGTTAGCTGGGGGATGAAAAAAAATAACTTTTTGATTATCGGTCAAAATTTGTTTTTTCACTATAGTTACCCTTAAAGTATGCTGCCACGGAAATGGAAGGGTAAGGCAGTTGGTGTGTGTACCAGGGTCAGGTTGGGGGGTTAAAAAACAAACAGGGAGATTCAATAAAAGTTCTTATCGTTTAAAATGGTGCTAATTTTTGCCCAACCAATCATGTTAGCTTTCAAATGTTAAATAAAATCTGATTGGTTGGGCCAAAATTTGCACCATTTTAAATGATAAGAACTTTTATTGAATCTCCCTGAAAGTTTTTTAATTATTGATCAAATTTTTTTTTTACTATAGTTACGCTTTAAGTACAGTAATTGTGTTATTTTGCCTGTAAATCATTAAGTAAGAACTTAACTTGGAAACTACTGCAAACATTCCCCTTGAGATAACTATCTAGGACTGTTACTTCCACTGAACAACATTAAAAAAACACTTTTTTGTAAATGAACAAAACTGCTTTAGCCTCTGGCTGGTTATTCATGTTAAGTGAAGTAAAAGGGAAAATGTATGTATGTGAGGTAAGACTAGCATTTAGATTTAAACACTTAAAATCATGCAATTAAAGAAGACATATCACAGATAAATGTATTCTGACATTCCTTTTAGATTGAAGAAAATCTTTTACAGGCACTGAGAATATACTGCCACGAGTATATTCTATACATATTCTATATTATGCCACAATCAATAATAACAAACAGATTCTGCTGGCACCATGTTTATTTATAGACCAATTATGCTGTATCTCCCACCCTCCATTTAGATACCATTTATGGTTTACCTTTGTCTTACCTCTAGAAGTTCCGATCAATGGCACGCTGTTCCATGCTTTCTCCTTCTAGTCCACAAGCTAACCATATTGGTGAAGCTCTGGGCGAGAAGATGGATCAGGGAACATTGCGCCACCTATTGTAGAGGTAAGTACAGGGCATAGAAGCTAAACCCATGGGTGAGGACCTGGCAGTTTAGGTCCCCACCCTGGGTTCTTATATGTTAGGGGGTTGCAAAGGACACTATAGTTGTCCTCTAAAAGCAAGTGATTTCGACAAAATAAAATGTGAATCTATGCCTTTGAAATATGAACAATATACATTTGACCATATATAAAAGTTTCTATGAGAAAATGCATTCCCTTGTTTAGTGCAAAACAGGCAGTTTGAGTGGGGCCTCGACCCTATATTATTAAGACTAATGCATTTTAGCAAGAATGTAAAAATAACTAGAAAAATCCTAATTGGATACCCCATACTGGAGTACAAGACACTTGATACAGCCTGAACTGTCAGTACTATAACCCTTCACTAGTGCTGGTTACAAAGAAACAAATGTTATCAAATAACTGTGAGAATGATTTTTAAAACCTTACTGCTTTATTTCTTTAAACATTTAATTTACATGTGGAAAGTGAGTGCAATTCTATTTAAATAATGAATGTCGTCTTAAGCCATCTGTGTTATTCTGTAGACCATCCAGTCTTGCATCCTGCCACTTCTGAAATCACTGATGTTGTTTTTGCTGATATAAAATGATCTGTTATCCAAGATCCATTTGTAATTTTTTGCTGGCAGGAGATCCCATTTAACGCAAAAGCTGCAGATGTATTTATTTTCATTTTGTAGTTAAAAGCATAGTTTTAACCTTTTTCATATTTAATTCATTTTTTGCGGCCTGGACCATACTTAACGAGGTCATATGTTGCTGACAGGCTAATACCTGCCTTATTTTGTAATTAAATAGCATACTGTGAATTAGAAAAAAACAGGCGGAGATGCTAATTAGCTTTGCTATATTTTGCTCCTCTCTACATTTATCCATACAACTCAAGCCTTCTGCTAAAGGCAGCATCTAATTCACAACGGTAGTCAAGTGTGTGGCCTAGAGAGCTCTTCAGAGACAGCTGCTCATCACTCAAACCTTGTAAATTTCCATATTTCATATGCACTAAAGTAATTGGATATGATCATCAAGGCTTAAATATACACGAGGACCATTTTTGTTAATAGATAACCTACCTTGGTAAGAATGGACCAAGAGGACTGCTGGGCCTTTAACAATACTTAGGATAATCCTGTACAGATAGCCTATGCATGTGACTCTACAGTTCAATTAGTACTCTGCTTCTAAGACCCAGCTTTGGACCTGAAAAAAGTACACACAGTATATGGAAGGAATGTGGATATTTTAGTTTAATTGTTTTTTTCCCCTTTTACCATGCAGCAGCCCTGTAGTTCTGCTAAATTAAGAATATATGGAACAACTAAACAAGCCAAACTATGCACACACTGGTACACACACACACACACACACACACACACACACACAAAATAATAATTTACATTTAAAAATAAATATTGCTGGTGTCTTGATTATTGATTAGAGCTAAAGGAAACTGTCAAGTTTCGTTCTGGCAGCAGTTCCACAATTCTACAAATCCATTTCAAACCCAATTAAAGGGAAAGATTTTTATTCAAATTTTCGACTTCAACTGGAAATCTCAAATTTTGACCGCATGATTGAGTTTTCAATTTTGATTTTCACATTTTTTCAACTTTAGAAATTTTCCAAAATTCAGTTGGATCCATGGATTTTAGAAACGGCCAATTCTGAAATGAAACCTGGTTCACTTCAAAACCAGGACTCATCTCTAGTCTTGATGTACAACCTATATAGTAAAAAAATTAAATAAATGTAATTTAAAAACTGCCTGGTAATTATTACAGCAACCAGTCCAACACACTGTCCTACAGCCATACACCACAAACTCCTTAGTATCCCTAAGGGAACAATTCAATTACATTTAGCTATGGTGTTTATTAATAGACATCCATGTACAACCATGTAGGGCAATCCTTTGCATTTATAGTAAATTCCCATGTTCACTGGAACACATTCCCATGATATTTCCCAGCATTCTATGTGACTGGTGTATAATAAGAAATAGCCTTTCATAACACAGCACATTGATTGCACAATTTTTCCTCCTAGTGAAGCAAACTTGAATTATTTCATCCATCTCTACTAATATTGGTAATTTGGAGTGTTCTCTCATTCCACTAACCTTGGTCTATCTATCCAGTGATTTCTCTGAGCATAAATAGATTATTCCAAAGTATATAGTGTCCATTATGGTCTCACCCTTGACTCAGCCCTAGGGGGGGGGGGGGCAAGACAGTTGCTCAGTAGAGATGCTCAGCATGTAGTAAGAAAGAAAATGTGTTAAAGGTAATATAGTTGAACATAGAATATGTATTATAACAACAAAGGAATCCTTAAACTTTAAACCATTCTTTTCAGAGTTAATAAATTGAGTGTTTTTGCCCCTAGTTCTCTGTGAAATCCTCCTCCTTTCAGTTTGTGGCTGATTTGTCCAATATAGATGGCAATCCTTCATTAGTGGCATTAGTTTGGGGCATTTCTACCATTATGAAATTAAATAAGTTAGGGACTGTATAAGGCATTATAGCTCACCTTGTTCATATGCAAATATGGAATGGAGACTGTTGGGTAATTTCCATGTTTTCATGATAGGTCTTAGGAATCACTTATTAAGAGGGTTTAACAACTTTCCACAAGTTAAATGCAAAACCAGAGAGCCAGCTACAGACCGGTTTTGGCTTTATATAGCTATCATCAGTGTAACATAGGCCTCTGGTTTTACTCTTGATTTACTCATATGCAAATAAGGAATGGAGACTTCTGGGTAATTTTAATGTTACCATGGAAGCCCATAGGAAACTCTACACCTACTAAACGGAGCTTCTCTGGTTTTTCATTTAGCTTGTGGAATGCTGTTAAAGCTTCTTGGTGGGTTAAGCGTTTCCTAAGGGCCACCATGGAAACATGGAAATTACATAATTACATCTATATTCCTTATTTCCCATTATGGACACTGCATTAAAAATCTCCAATTCCTGCTCAAAGTAGTTGAAGCCACAATAATTACATTATTTGACAATAAAAAACAATGGTTTTAATCACAATATGGGATTCCTTCATCATTATTCTTGGTCCATATATTTTATCACACCATGCCTCATCCCTATTTTCTCTCTCCTTTCTGTTCTCTTTCTTCATCCCCCTTCCTTTTCTGCAGACTAAAGCCGCATAGAATCCGGAATCCTTCCCTTTTCTTCACGATTCTCCTGTTATTTTTATATTTGCATATACAGTAATGGGAGTCTGATTTTGAGAGTAAGAATTTTGAAAACACAATCATTGCCCTTATTTATTTCAGGCTTACTTAGAAGTGGGATTACAATTTCATTCACTTTCAGCTTTCGGTGTAGTATGTCCTTGGCTGAATATTTCTGCTTTGCAGAGTTTATTCCTACTGTGGCTGGGTTCCGCTGCTTAGGCTGACAGGAGCTTTATTTATAACCTTCCTAATTTTTCCTGCATGTGCTTAGGCAGGATTCTTGGTACTAGGAATACAGTGCATGACATTAATCAGGTCTGCATACAACTAGATTGACCTTAGGATGAATGCCTATCCTTGCAATAGATAACTCCTAAGAGAACCAAAATTTGGCAAGTCATTGACTTCACCAGCAAAGTTTCTAGTTTTATTACCTCTAGACTTGTTTTCCAATTTAAGGTGCCCATACACATGCACAAATTCAATGCAGATTTCATCACAATCTGATTGTGAATTTCCTTATCTGCATATACACAGGAACGGTTGTTCTGTATATTCTTTATACAGAATTATTTTTTTTTGCCCATTCACAGGGTGATCCTATTGGCCCCCGTACTGTAGTAAAGAGAGCAGATAATGATCCAATGGAAAGTTTTTTTTCTGCAGGAATCGTTAGCAATGCCAATGGCTGTAGTTTGTCTGGCTAGTTTGCGGTAAAAATCCTTAAAGGACAACTCCACCCTCATAAGAACATCTTTTACAGAGAATGGCCTCTTTAAAATATGTTGATATATCATATCATAGTTTTTCCTATAAATTCATTACTATATGCCTGCTATGCTTCTGGATGCCTCATGGAAACTGAGCAATTTAGAAACCTGTACTGAGCCTGTACTGAGCCTGGGCATGCTCAGAAGAGGCAGACAGGGGATTAACAGTCAGTCATTGGCTGTGATGTCAACTGTCAAATCCATAACTGACAGTTGGTAACTGGAAGGACCAGAAAGCAGAAACAGGGGAAACAGGACATTGTGCAGGATTTCAGGTTAGACTTATATATTTCAGATTTTAAACTATTACCGTTTAGGGTTTTGGGGGGTGATTTACCTGTATGTAAGTTTTCATTTTTGGGCTGAACTTGTCCTTTAAGCATCCTGACTAATGGTGGGTGTACACGGGCACAACAAATGGCAAATCTGATGGGATTTGCTGACTATAATGCATATGTGTTGGTTCTTATTTGCTACTTACATGTTCATAAATGCAACTTACTAGAGAAGTATCTTACAATGTATAGGTGTTTTGGGAGGAAAAGATATCACATTAAATAACAAAATGTAGGTACAGTATAGATCTTTAAGATGTATTTGTCTTTTACCTTTATCTCTCCTTTAATTTCATCAAGCTCTAAAAAGATTTTGGGCCATATTTGTAAACCTGCAGTGTCTGAGATTTCCGTTATCGCCGGCCTGTTTTTAGCCGTAACAACATTTTACGAGCAGTATAATGTATAATGAACAGTGGCACTATTTTACAACCATGGTTTTTATAAAGGACCACATAGTAAAATACCTCTAAGTATTACAAATGGCTGATACCGCTAGGTCCTAAAATACCGCACGGTATCAGTATTTTATGATGCGGTTGGTATTTTCACTGTGACCCTAAAATAAAATAGATTTGTGATGCAGTCGTTAAATACTACGTTGAATCATATTTTTTTATTTCACAATATTGCACTATTTAATACGCCCTTTTAATTTTATAGTTTATTTGTAAAGTACCGTGACATACAGTAAGGGAAAGAAAACAATACAACAAACTAAACAATTAAAAAGGAAACTCCTGGTTGCACTGTATATTTACAGAACATTGTGGCATTAGGGCATAAACACTGTCAAGTAATTGACACATGTTTGGATAGTGTTTTATGTGAGATATACATTTTATACATAATAGGCCCGTTGTAGTAGCAATACTAGTTGCCAGGCGACAAAGGTTGTGTAACAGTTATCAGCTACACAGTATTTAACCGGCTAGGTCAATAATTTTGTGATGTCACAAGAAATGCTGGCTACCATATTTTTCAATGGGTAGTGCTCCCCCCACACTGCAGACCAAAGGTGGGAACCTTGTGTGTAGCTTTGTGCTCTTTACCTAGACTGAGTATGGATATGAAGATAAGCAGCAAAATAAGATAATTTTATACAAAATATTCTTTAAATAAACTATTTCATTAATAAACCAGTGGTATATCTACATGGGAACAGTTTTCTAGTTACAGTATATTATCTTATTATTTCCCACAAAAAAGAACGATGTTTAATATTTGCAAAATCTATGTCTATGTTATTATTTCTATTGCTCCTCTGTTCCAGATCCGCACTGACCAGAAGGAAAATGCCCAGCAAACATGACAATTGCTTTTTGGTTTCAAAGCCATCAGCTCTCTCTGTAACCTTTCACTTTCCATGTGACATGAATTAATCACTAAGTGGTTAGTGACATTCCAGTGATAGGATAGCCTAAAGAGAACATTACTGTGTTTGGTCATTGTGCCAGCCATCATAGTACTCCATGTCCCTAATGGTACAGGTGGGGGTTGTGACTAACAGTATAGTTCCAAAGCTTTAAATACAGTATTTATTAATAGAAGACTGCTTACAGTGGAAGTAAAGTTATTGATGGTTCAGGCTAACATGTCCTTGTTTTATCAGCACTTTTCTTTAATCTAAGAAAATGTTTTCTGTCCAACAGAAGGTTGAAAAGCTTTAAACGCAATAAAAAAAAAACTAGGTATTAATTAACCTTTCCTAATCTAGCAAAATATTATTCAGCTAAAGTAAGGGTCGTGTATAAAATAACTAGAGATGGGATCCTACTGATTTCAGGACTTCAGAACAAATTTTTAAAGATTTTCGAATGTACAGAGCTATTTTCGCTAATTTTCAATAATATCTTCAAACGTTTGAAAATTCTTGAAAATATGATCGGAGACCACTTTGGAGTTTCCGATCGTATTTTCAAAAATCGAATGTTAGATGCTATTTTCGTAATTTTCAAAATATCTTTGAACATTCGAAAATCTTCGAAAATACGTTCGGAAACTCAAAAGTGGTCTCTGATCGGATTTTCGCAGAGTTTCGAACGTTCAAAGATATTTTCAAAAATTATCGAAAATAGCCCAGTACATTCAAAAAATCTTTGAAAATTCTTTCCGTTTTCAGATCTTCGAGATTTTCCCGAGATCCGGGAATCCAAAAATGGAACTAAACTATGTAGTTTCGGCCATCTCTAAAAACAACACTGTCCATACACTGCCCAGATATTAGACCAATTAGACGTTAACTTATATTCAAGACTATTCCTGCCATGTTTCCCAGCCTGGACAACATCATGTCAATACCAAAAGAATTGGGTAAGGTGGATGTGGGAATGTCATGGGAATTTCAGCATTTTGAAAACATAAAATGGTGACCCACTGGAAAAAGATATCATATTCCTGTCATATTTTAATATATAATATTTAATTATAATTTATAAAATACAAGCATTTTAAATCCTAGGACATAGATATATAGATAGAAAAACACAAGATTGGAGGTGACTTTTTATAAAAATATAATATATTATTATAAGAAAATAAGAGGTGAGTTATCTCTTATTATATACAAGATATGCTTTGTTTTCGGTGGATTCTGTATGTCCCTCTAGTTTCCCTTTGTTCCCAGTCACGTACTGTATGGCTTCTTTTCGGTTTTTTTCTCAGTGTGGCTTCTAAATGTTTTTGGTTAACAGCATATTGTAATCGTCACATCTGATTCTACACACATTTCTTAGCCTCACATTGAAAGCAACATAATGATTAAGAGTCACAACCCCTATATATTAGACGTCAAAACCCATTGTTACTAAGCTGTCAAAGCAGTTATATTCATTGACATTTTTTCCTCTTCTTTACCTTACCTTCCTCTTACAATGCATAAAGCAGACACGCTTGGATTGCATCAATCACTACAGGCTATCTATGGCAGATAAACATTAATGCATTCAGCATTTGAGCATGGAGAAATTTTCAAGCACACTCATATTAGAGAAAATGCCGTATATGAGAGAGAACTACAGTAAAAACAAGCTTTGAGGTTTTTTTTACTTTATATGAGTAGCCCATTCACTTAATCTTCCTTAAGTTTTTGATTTTCTTTATATTTGAAAGGATGTCATTTAGAGGTGGCAAATGCTGTATTCTCCTTTAACAAGCAATATAAATGGCGGCAGACCAATGACTTCTGAATTTTTATAATTGATGGGAAATATTAAAGTGGTTTTAATTTTTTAGAGATTTTTTGATTATTAAATACCTCTCTTAGCCTTTGAATAAAATACCAATATAAAAGTAATGAACAGTGCTAACAATATTTTATGGTGACCCTCTGTAAACAAATAAAGAAGGAAATAGCATATTAACTTAAAGGGTAACTGTGCTCTCAAATTCTTCCAAACTAGTAAGAATTATATAAAAAGCCTTTCATCATACCTTCAAAGTAAAACCTAAATCACATATCTAGATAAAAGTTATTGCTGGAAAGGTTTAGCAATATTACTTCCTGCTTGAACACTTCCTGTTTTCAGCCATGTGACCATCTTATAGTCATGTGACCAGCCTCAGCCTGCATTAATAGGCTCCCCTTCTCAACTGTCAATCCCCCCCCCCCCCCCAGGTACTTCATGATTTCCCCAGCATTAAATCTTAACTGAGCATGCTTCTCCCCCGGGGCAGACAGGTCGGGCAGAGGTCAGGTGATGTCACTTAACCTACTGGAAGCAGGAAGTTTGAACATTCACCCCAATGTAATTTCTCACAGGCTCCAGCCAGAGGTGTGATTGTCGGCTCAATTGAAAAGAAATACTGCAGGCTTCTTTTTAACCCTAACTTGTTTTTAGACCACAGATGCCCCTTAATGTACATGATTCTGGGACCTGGGAAATGGTCTGGGGAACATGTACAAACATCCAGGACTTGAAACAAAGTCACTTCCTTCACACGCTCGCTACTTTCGAGCTTCCGCATTAGACAGTCGATAAATATTCTGAAAATTTTGAAAATTTCTTCATTATTATACAAGAGGAATGATGCCCAGCATGATATGATAATGATTCCTTATTGCATACCTCTAAAAAAGGGTTTTAAAAAGTCTTTAAAGGTAAAGTTGAGTGTAAAATATTATTTTTAAAATTCTTAGTTTATATTATGCATAGCTAATTATTCTAAATATTCTCATCCATTTTAAAAAATCAGCTAAGGGGTGTTTATCGAAACTGCCCAGGGTAAGGTGTCAAAACAGAATTGTATATGGCAGACAGTTGGTGTCAACCTCTATTCAGGCAGGTTTGTTTTTTTCATTTTCACATAAATAGCCTCTTTGACACCTCTCTTGAACCTGTCATGTTCCTTTGCCAAGATGTTGACATAACAATCTTCAAAGGTATGCCCTTCTTTCTTAATGAGGAATTGCCTGAATAGAGGTGTGTGTGTGGGGGGGGTTCTGACATGTAAAATGCTGTTTTGACACCTTACCCTTTGCAGTTTCGATAACACCCCTTAGACGCAATGCATCCACCCCATGCATTCAGAAGGTCCCTAACACCTGGCTGTCATATGCTTATTGGGACTTTCAAGGGTACTTATATTGCCAACAGATTCTTGTACAAATCATTCTGAATTGAGAAAGCCAGTAGGATGACTAGCGAAACGTCTTCAAGAACTAAACTTTAAGTCCAGTTGATCTAACTAAATTCAAAACATGTATGGGAGATTGTACAATTATGATCATGATTGTAAAAACATGATTGCGATCATAACTGTACAGTTGCAAACATAATTACACGATCATGATCATAATTGTATGACCACAATTGCTGCAAGCAGACCTAGACAGATTATCAAAATGGTTAACAGAATAGCAGATGAGATTCAATATTGATAAATGTAAGGTGATGCATTTTGGGTTTAACAATCCTTGTGCCACCTACAAAATAACAAACTCTGTGTTAAGTGAATTTAATGGAAAAAGATTTAGGGGTTCTGGTAGACAGACTTATTTGTAGCAAACATTGCCAGGCAGCAATGGCTAGAGCTAGCAAGATATTGTCTTGTATAAAGAGGGGAATAGATTCAAGAAAGAAAAATATTATTCTCTTTAAAAGTCACTGGTAAGGTCTCATTTGGAATATGCGGTGTAGTTTTGGAATCCCATATACAAAAGGGACATCTTGGAAATGGAAGCAGTTCAGAGAAGGGCAACTAAAATAGTGGAATGGAAGTGCTTGACTATGCAGGCAGATTAGACAAGTTTGGGCTGTTTACATTGGGGAAACAAAGTTTGCATGGGGATATGATCACTTCATACAAATATATTAATGGGCCATAAAGTAAACTCTCTGGTGTATAGTTCACTAATAGGTCATATCAGAGGACAAGTGGACATCCTTTAAGATTAGAAGAAAAGAAGTTTCATCTTCAGGTTAGGAAAGGTTTCTTTACAGTGAGAACGGTGAAACTGTGGAACTGTCTTCCAGCAGATTTGGTAATGGCAAGTACATTGAATAGCTTTGAAAGTGGGCTAGATAAATTTCTAAAACTAAAAAATATTTAGAATGACTGGTATTAATACATATACTGTAGTTGATCCAGGAATACTTTCAAATTGCCCCCCCTTTCAGCCTGTTTTTTTTTTTTTTGTTTTTGCCTTCCTCTGGATCAACTATTAGGTAGGGTTAAAAAGGAGGGTGGAAAGGTTGATCTTGATGTACACTTGTCTTTATTCAACCTCAATTACTATGTATGTTACTATGTTACAGTCACCGTAATGCACAAAAAGCAATACCGTGCATTTAGAAATACGACTCTTTGAACCATTAGTGGTTTGTATGTTTGTCTATTTTTCAAATTATACTCTCATACTAAAATGAAATACTGTCCATAATTTATTTATTTTGAAAAGTTCTGTGTATTTTTTTTTCTGCTTCATTAATCTTTTTTTAGCTTTTTAAGCCTACAGCATTCTAAAACAAAATATTTACCAAACACTTGTTCCATTTTTAAATCACATGACTGCAAAAAGGTAGATATGCTCACATTAACCATAAAATACGCCCCCTTAAAAGAACCAAAACATTTCCCATAAATTTATATTAAATTTAGTTACTACACAGATCCATTTGCCCTGCACAAACAAATATAGATATTAAACCCCTTTATTCAGATACAGCTTCAGTCTAGCTGTCCAATCTTCTCTAGATATTTTGTCCATTATGGGAATAAACAGCTACATTTCAACTACTTTTGGGTCTTCAGCAATTTAGTTTACACAGATGTAATTTTTCTTTCCACGTTTCTTAAGCTGTCATCCTGCTAAAGTTACGGCAACTTTTTCTGATTCCATAGGGGGATTTATTCCCAGGTAAACACCAACATATCTTCTACAGCCATGGGATTTGAAAAATGAACTTGTGGTCAGAAAATCCTCTGCTTTGTTATAGAATGCTACAGGCTAGTGGAGATAAGAAAAGTTAATGAAGCAGAAAAAAACAAATCCACACAACCTTCAAAATAAATAATTTTATCAAAAACTCACTACTTTTTATTGGTCACCTTGTATGTTGTTGCAAAATTAACTGAATTATATTATATGTAGAGATGTACTTTGGGTTCTAATAGAACCCAGTTTTGATTCGAATCCGGCTGTTTCGAAGTCCCAACGAAACTTTCAGAACTTTTTTCGAAACTCGAATTTTCAGAGTTTTCGATTTTTATATCGTAAATTCGATATTTATCGTAATCGAAAGTAGATGAATATCGAAATCGAAAGTAGATGATTATCGAAAATGAAATCGAAAACGCAATAATCATCGAATTTATGGAAATGACTCTGCCACATGACCTAAATTCACCAACCACAGTAGTGCCAACCCCCTGGGTATGAAAGGAAACCTTTCAGACACCATTTTGTCAGTGTGTTGGAGAGTTTAGTTGGAGAGCTGATAGTGTTGGAGTTTGGAGAGATTTTTTCGTTTTTTGAGCGAACTTGAGCTTTGATTGTGTGGATTTCAGTGTGGTGGGTTAACACTTGCTGTTATCCCCCCCTGTGTTCACACATTGATAAAACCAAAAGTCCTTTTAAGGACTTCTGTGAAACCAAAAGTCCTTTTAAGGACTACTGTGAAACTAAAAGTCCTTTTAAGAACTAACCCATCCTTTTAAGTCCTTTGGACAATTTTCCGTGAGTCCTTTTAGAGGGCTTTGTGTGTTTTATTTCTCTCTGTCTGTATTAGTGTATACAGTATACAGTATATATACATACAGATATATAGGGAGAGCAAAAAGTGGGGAGATGGTGGTACCACCATGTATTGGTGATATACCAGTCCCCACCACCTCCTCCTCATCTGGTGAGTCCTCTTGGAGAGGCCTGTTCCCCCCTAGAGCCTATTCTTCCTGCCAGGTGAGAAGGTGCCATGCAGTTTTGCAGCTTCTGTGCCTTGGTCATAGGAGCCACACTGGGCCAGAGTTGCTGGCAGCACTGCAAGGGCAAGCTCAGAGGTGGCTGACCCCCCGCCACCTCTCAGTAGGCAAGGTCGTGTGTGACAATGCCACTAATATCATCTCTGCCCTTCGCTTGGGCAAAGTCACACACGTTCCTTGCCTGGCCCATGTTCTCAACCTGGTTGTCCAGCGGTTCCTTAGCAAGTACCCTGGCCTGCAGGATGTACTGAGGCATGCTAGGAGGGTGTAGAGCCACTTCAGACGGTCATACACTGCAGCAGCTCGTCTGTCAGAGTTCCAGCAGCAGCACTAGCTGCCGCAGAACCGCTTGATATGCGACACCCCCAACCGCTGGAACTCTAGTCTCATGATGATGCTGAGGCTGCTCCAGCAAAGGCGAGCCATCATGGACTATTTGTACCATTACAGTACAAGATCAGGCTCTGGGGACCTGGGTTTCCTGTTACCCAGGCAGTGGCGGCTGCTTAAGGATGCTTGTCGTGTTCTTGCGCCTTTTGAGGAGGCCACCAGGATGGTAAGCCGTGATGATGCCGTCATCTCGGATACCATCCCTCTGGTGTTCCTCCTCGAGCACACGCTACGCGGCATCCTTGACAGGGCACTAGCCGCAGAGCAGCAGCTACGTGACGAGGAGGATGACGATACCGTGGCTCTTTCTGAGCCCAGGGATCATGGTACAGAGCAGCCGTCTGATGAGGAGGAGGAGGATTTTGTTGACCTGGAACCAGTGGAAATGGGGAGTTTTTCTAGGGGTACACTTCCACCCTCCCAAGTACCACATGTCATCCGTGGTTGGGGAGAGGTTGAATCTGACACTGTAGTCCTCAGTGGCACAGAGGACATGGGGTCCTCTGAGGCAGGCAATTTGCGTCAGATGTGCTCCTTTATGTTGCAATGCCTGCGCATGGACCCCTGGATTAAGGCCATCAAGGAGAAGGAGCATTACTGGGTGGCCACCCTTGTAGATCCCCGCTACAAGGGTAAAATGTCTGAGTTCATCCCAGCATCTCAGAGGGAAGGGAGAATGCAGAACTATGAGGCGTTGCTGTTGCGTCACCTCTGTTCTGCCTTCCCAAGTGCTAGCAGGCCGACAGCACCTGATGTTGGGGATGCACAGGGCTCACGTCCCCCTGTGCCTGAGAGGAGGAGCAGTACTGGAGGCGGTCTTGCAGCCAACTTCCGACTATTCTTCCAGCCGCAGTTGCCAGGACCATCTACTGGCAGCTCCAACAGGCAATACCTCAGTCGCCAGGTCACTGACTACATCGGATCCAGGGCCGGTGTAGACTCATCAGAGACTGAGGATCCACTGGACTATTGGGTGGCGAGGCTTGATATCTGGCCGGAGTTGGCACAGTATGCCATTGAGGTCCTGTCCTGCCCGGCATCAAGTGTCCTTTCGGAGAGGACCTTCAGTGCAGCAGGGGGTGTTGTTACGGAGAGGAGGACTCGTCTCTCTACTGAGAATGTGGACCGTCTGACATTCATTAAGATGAATGAGGCTTGGATCACATCTCAGTACATCATCCCTGTTGCTGATGTCTGTGACTGAAGGCCTGTTGCCCCTTGCTACCCATACTGCTCCTTCCCACTACCTCAATGTTCACCTTGAGGCCTAGCTAATGCCAACTCAGCTGGCAAGTGGTTAATTTTTCTATTTGGTAGGGTCATGTATGGTCCTACCTCGCTCTACCTCATTTAAGCTGTGTAACGGCTAATTTTTCCAGTGTAGGGTCAGTTATGTGTGGCTCTATTATCAGGGCTGACTAAGCTATACTAAAGCTAATCTTTCATGGTCACTAAGTTAAGAACAGCTGCTCTGTGGCTAATGTTTCTTACCTGTGGGTTCACTTACTGCCTGGCCCATGCCAAATGTTTACACCCTGGTGTTTCACCTGTTTTGACCATTGTGTACAACTGCAACAGCTACTCTGTGGCTAATGTTGGTACCTGTGGGTCAACCCTGCTGGCCCATGCCAATGTTTACACCCTTGTGGTGTCACCTGTTTTGACCATTGTGTACAGTGCACCAGCTACTCTGTGGCTAATGTTTCTTACCTGTGGGTCAATCGCCTGGCCCATGCCAAATGTTTACACCCCTGTGGTGTCACCCGTTTTGACCATTCTGACAGCTGCACCAGCTACTCTGTGGCTAATGTTTATACCTGTGGGTCAACCCTGCCTGGCCATGCCAAATGTTTACACCCTTGTGGTGTCACCTGTTTTGACATTGGTACAGCTGCACCAGCTACTGTGGCTAATGTTTCTTACTGTGGGTCAATCCTGCCTGGCCCATGCCAAATGTTTACACCCTTGTGGTGTCACCTGTTTTGACCATTCTGTACAGCTGCACCAGCTACTCTGTGGCTAATGTTTGTACCTGTGGGTCAACCCTGCTTGGCCCATGCCAAATGTTTACACCCTTGTGGTGTCACCCTGTTTTGACCATTGTGTACAGCTGCACCAGCTACTCTGTGCTAATGTTTCTTACCTGTGGTTCAATCCTGCCTGGCCCATGCCAAATGTTACACCCTTGTGGTGTCACCCGTTTTGACCATTCTGTACAGCTCACCAGCTACTCTGTGGCTAATGTTTGTACCTGTGGGTCAACCCTGCCTGGCCCATGCCAAATGTTTACACCCTGTGGTGTCACCTGTTTTGACCATTGTGTACAGCTGCACCAGCTACTCTGTGGCTAATGTTTCTTACCTGTGGGTCAATCCTGCCTGGCCCATGCCAAATGTTTACACCCTTGTGGTGTCACCCGTTTTGACCATTCTGTACAGCTGCACCAGCTACTCTGTGGCTAATGTTTCTTACCTGTGGGTCACCCTGCCTGGCCATGCCAAATGTTTACACCCTTTGTTGTCACCTGTTTTGACCATTGTGTACAGCTAGCCACCGCTCTCTGTGGCTAATGTTTCTTACCTGTGGGTCAATCCTGCCTGGCCCATGCCAAATGTTTACACCCTTGTGGTGTCACCTGTTTTGACTAACTAACTATAGTGGTCCAGCTCCTGTACTACAGTGTGCCTGGGATGGTATAATTTGTGTGCAGTAAATTATAAAGACAACATTTAAAGGTAGAAAAAAGAATATATATTATTAGTATATATATAATATGTATGTATGTATGCATATAAAAAACTATTTACAAAAAAAAAAAAATTTCTTTTTATAAACGCAATGTCCCGCTGCAGCCTCCTAATGTTGCGGGCCATACCCTCTATGGCCCTCTCCATACAGGCCATACGGCCATCATCGTGCATCGTGGATGGTGTTGGTGCTGGTGGCGATGCAGGGGATGGGCCGGGCTCCTGTGCTACCATTTCTGTAAGATTATACAAAAAAATAACATATATTAATATGACGGTAGAAACAGCTTTGCCGCACTTTTTAATGCTTTTTAACACTTTATATAACAATCAGGGTAGGCCACACTAACTCGTTTTTTACGTGTTTACGCACTCAATTTCACTCGCGATTTTAAATACCATGGAAATCACAGGAATGCACAAATTTTTGTGATTTCCGAAGCACGTGCGATTGCATATGCCTGTCCATTTTGGTAACACATGCGATCACCATTTTTTTTGCACAATTGCTTGCGTTAATATTGAAATTGCGTGTGCAAATACGAGACAATGCACCGGAATTGCGTGCACGCTTCAGTGCGTTGCAGTGTGGCCTCAGCCTCAAGGTCGAAAAAAAATGCTAAAACTGTGATACATGCCTTGTGGTGGTGCCGGAGGCTGAAGAGGCGAAGGAGGAGGAGTGGGTGGCGTGGACCCTTCAGTCTCTGTATCGTCCTCTTCTGTAAGATTATAAAAAAAATAAAATCAATTACTGTGACGGTGGCGACAGCTTTGCTGGGCTTTTTAATGCTCCACCAGTTTATTCATTAACAATAATTAATATTTAGGGTGAGGCCACACTGCAACGCACAGGAATCGCGCACCAAATTGTGCGCGCGATTCTTGTGCGTTTTGCGTTCGCGTTTGGCGCATGCGTTTTCGCCTTTTTGCATTATGGAAATGCATGCGTTAACGCACCAAAATCAGTGAACGCATGCATTACCAAAACGCGAACGGACGCGCAACCGCATGTGCATTGGAAATCGCTGGAATTTTCGCATTCCCGCGAATGAGGGGAGGTAAGTAAGAGTTTGGGGGGCTTTTGGAAAATAAAATATATGCGGTTGGGGCTGCCAGACATGGGGGAACATCATATTAAAAACAATTTTTAAGGGTGGACATGCCCTTTAATATATTTGTTTTACTCATCCCTTTAAAATCACAGGGGACAGAAGAAGACTTTCTAGAAATTACTTATTGCATAAAAAAACATAAAAACGCTCTTTGCTGGAGAACCCAACATATCCTGCAATAATATAAATGTAGGAATTCAGAATAAAATACTTCTAATGAAACGTATATATGATACATAATCCCTACCTCTAATACATGAAGAAACAGAGATTTCAAGTGATAAAGAGTAAATATAAACAGATACATAGAGTTAAGTAATCCCAGTAAACGTAAGGTGCATTAATAGCGTCACTTAGAGAGGTAATACTTATGGATTAAAGAATTTATGGAGTATCTCGGTCCTTTATACAGGGTCTAGTTTTCTCACAGGAAATCCACGCAGGAGCACTTCGCCTCATGGCTTAGTTGGCAGTGTGTGACAGGCCCACAATGAACTGTAAAAAGCTCAACCCTCCAAAAATTTATCATTTCTGAAGCTAGTTACAGATCTGCAACCATTCTCTGTCCTTTCTGCTACTTATGGACACCTTGTGGCTAGCTTTAGAAAGGATAAAGAAGTTTGGGGGTTGGGCTTATGATGCAGCTGATGATACAAGTGGGCATGCTCCAATCTGAGACTTGGGAGCAGAAAAGTTGTGCTGGTGATGTCACAGCTCATTTTAAAAGGTAATTCCAACCTCTTATATTCCAAAAGATTACTACCAAAATCCCAGATGCGTTTAACCCTTACTTTCATCCGATGATCACACAATGAATTATAATGATCCCTTGCCAGAAGTACCTCCTCCTCTGCTTCTCCTGTGGGCCTGTTGCAATCTGGTTATGAGCGCGCTCAGGAGCAGTGGGACAGTAATCGCTCGATCAATAATTGCGGCCATGACTGACAGTCATTACCCAGAATAGGAAAGAAGATCGGCAACGGATCCTTGTTCTGTAAGTACTAATAACTCATTGTGGTTTCGGATGAAGATAAAAGTAAAATGCATCTGGGGTGTGGGGGGTAATCTTTTGAAGTATACAACCCTTTTCTGAGTCTAGAATTACCCTTTAAAGGTAGGAGTGTGCTCTTTTTAATAAAGACCACAGTTCTCCTTTAGGATTTTCTGATCATTTTGTAAATTTTTTCTGTTGTGTCAAGAAAATTTGTTTAGAGTAAACAGAGAGGAAAATAGAGTTTATTCATCTTCTCAGTGACCACTATAACTGAATGATTCCCATTTATTGGGCCAGTTTTCTAATTATTGTTTGCGTTTTTAAAGATGGACAAAAGTGTTGGGTTATATTTTATCGATAATTTTGGGAATTTATCACGAGGAAGAGGAAACCATATTATTAAAAAAAAAACACCCATTTCTAACAGCATAAGTATTGTTTTGGTAGCTAAGAAATGGGGAACATTTGCCAATAAGAATAAAGCCATTTGGCTAAAATTTGGTGGAAAACAAATAGAAACTTAATGTCAACCATCTGTGTTTAGCAAATATTCCATATGTTCTGATTTTAGTTTTACAAAATAGATTACAAGCCTTATAATTTTTACATGACTTTTGAGTGTCCCTTGTTCTATATATCTAAAATGCCTTTTCATTCTTTCCAGTTTAAATATTTCACTAGAAAAGCCTAAAGATCTTTTACTGGACAGGGAGAAAAGGGATACCCCTCTGCTAAGAGCTTCTCTATTTGTCTCTGGTTGATAGAAATTAAGTTTACCAGTACCAGTGGTACCAGTACCAGTATGGTACATTCTGGTAAAGGAACTGGAGGACTTGTTGTCTTTGTGCAGCTTGATCTTTGCAGAGGTAGCACAGATTATGAAATATGTATCACTCTTGACAGTTTGAGCTTTGCCTTTGATATAGTTTCTCCGCATATGTAGGGATGTAAAAAAAGTTAGCCCTTCTTTAAACACATACATTTCCTTGATGTATATATCTTCTGCAGATTTGTTTTCCATTTGTGGCTTTGGCATTTTTTTAACCCCCTCCTGTTAAGCACAGTACATTGATACAAGTATTATCCATCTAATTTCATATTAGATTGGAGTGTTTGTGTAGCTATTTATTGTTAGGCCCCAATAAACTTGGATGCAAAGCTCAGTCAAAACATAATTACTCAAAGACAGCTACAAGCTAATACAAATTGTTTAATCAAAGACTATTTACTAATTAGTATTTTATTGATGATAATTCTATTCAAATTCTATTCAAATGTATTAAAAAGGTGAAAAAATACACAAGATTCCTGACTGTCCAGCCTAAATTTCATTCATATGCCCAATAGACTGGATAGAGCTCACACTTTATATTTGCTGAACAAACAGCATGAAAGCCAATAAATAAATGTAGCCACAAATTGAATAAATTAGTACCGTATATACTCGAGTATAAGCCGACTCGAGTATAAGCCGAGGGTTACCAATTTTTGCCTCCAAAATTAGAAACCATGATTGACCGAGTATAAGCCGAGGTATACAGTAACCTAATACCTTTCACTGTAGATGTTTGGAAACTACAACTCCCAGCATGCTTGGTTGCTGGGAGTTGTAGTTTCCAACCACCTATAGTGGAAAGGTATTGGGGTTACTGTATGGCATACTGTCCCCCACCCTAATACCTTTCCATGTAGATGTTTTTTAAAACTGTGTACAAAGGGAAAATCCTGTCATCTTTCTAATGCCATATCCATTTCCTTAGGTTATGAGAGAACTGCACTGTTTATAGCTCTCATTCTGACACAGTTTAAAAGTGTACTGTATCTGGCATACTGTCCCCCCAGCCCTCCCCCCAGTAACCCCCAGCCCTCCCCCCACCCCCCCCCAGCTCACTTACCGTACCTGGTCTTCAGTCTTCCTCTCTCTGCAATCCAGAAGCAGCCGCGAGTCCGGCCTGCAGTTCCCATTACTGCTTTGCGGCTGCGAGATGACTTCATCCCGCCAGCATGTGTGATGACGTCATCGCGCAACCGTGAAGAACTACTGAGGAACTGCCGGCCGGACTCGCGGCTGCCTCTGGATTGAAGGTAAGTTCCTTGTGACTTGAGTGTAAGCCGAGTCAAGGTTTTTAGGTTAATTTTTAAACCTAAAAACCTCGGCTTATACTCGAGTATATACGGTAAGTAATGATGTGACCTATGATAAATTATTGTTTTGCTTGATGGAATAAACCGAGTTTATATTTCTGGTATTCTGGAATTGTTTATTTTTACTTTAAAATACAAATACATTTTCTTTAAGTTTTAACATATAAATTAAAGGTCATCTGTACTGAAAAAATATGCTTCTTTTAAATTGTCCATTATGGGAATCTATCATTTTGATTATTCCTTATTGACAGACTACTGATCAGTTTAACCATTTGGGAATGAATATGGAAGGGTAATATTGTAGCCTGGCAAGTTGTGCAGAACATATGGGGCCATATTTGTCGATACCGCTTGCTGTCTGTAATGTATGACAGCAGCCGTAAACTGAACATTTGTTAATTAAGAAGTTCAGTCCTAGAATAGCATGCGGTAGTAAACTATGGTATTCTATGGAAATAGTAAATCTATGATGCCATTATTATTATTTTTAGATCTTTATTGTTAATTTCTGATAACGTTCATAAATAAATGATTGTTAAACCGATTGTTAAAGCCCCGGTATCACTAAACAGCTATACCGCACATTTATAAATATGTCCATGATTTACCAAACTGTCTAATTACTCAGATCAATTGATTTTGCCAAGAAATAGGTTGGCTTATCAGTTGGATCTAAAGCTACAGTATGGCCAATCACCTCCCAGTCTGATTTAAAAATCAGATGGGCTGATCTATTGGGACACATGGTTGACTTGTGTATGCCCAGCCTAACACAGTTATTAGTTTTCAGCTTGTTCACACAAGAATAATTCTAATTAGTTGCTGCATCCCTGCTGACCAATGTGTAATTGTCATGCAGGGCATTATGGTACTGAAAAAATGTTAAATTCAGAAAACCCAAAATTTAGCTGCAAAACCTTCACAGCAACCCTTGGAAAGATCTTTTTATTTTTGTAAGATGGAAAAAAAGATCCAAAAGATTATAAACAACTGGATCTATGCAACCTGCAAAGAAAAACCATCATGCTAACTTATTTACCACAGGTAAGCAACTTTACAAGGCTAGCTCATAGCCGACATTAAAGTCATGAAATATCCAATCACAAGTTTCCCAGAGCCACAACTGCAATGATTAATAAATGTGGCTGAATGTGTGCCTAGGGGGCTGTAGGCTTGTAACACACAGATATCTTAACATCATGTACACATCCAAGAAGAAGCTGCAGTAGGCTAGCAATACTACAAACCATTGTAAAAGTAGCAGTGTTCTTTACATGTCTATAGCAGCGCTAATGAGGCAAATTGTTACTTCCTTGCACAATCCTGAGAATGGCAGATCTCAACACTTCCCAGTTTGTTGACCAGCTCCGACCAGCACCCCCCAGGCTGGTGGCACAAGTGGGACATTTGCAAGCAGTGTTCCCAAATGCAGGCAAAAATAGACCAGAAACAGAAGCAGACCTCTGCCATTGTGTATCAGTATTAGTGTTACACACACTAAAGATCATTGAAAGATGACAGACTAGATCTGCAAGATCCTGTCTGTCATGTTTCAAAGATCTGCATACACACAGTCCCGAGCGTTCTCCCCATGAACATCATAGGGAGAACACTCTGCACTGTGTTTTCCCTCCGGCCGCAGCCAACTCCTCAATAGGGAAAATTTCGGTCTTTCCCGAACAAGTGTTCGGCCAACCCGATCATTCAGCGGCCACACGCTCATTCAGAAAACGAAGGTACACACACTAGCGATCCGATGGTATCGGGGCATTATTATTACTGTGTGTACCTAGCTTTAGGTGCCATTCTTTAAACAACAAACGACAGATGTACACAGTTGGATTTATCTGACCTTTTCTTAAATGTGACTATTTACCATTATTACCAAGAGTACATAACGTACTATGGGCATATAGATAGTGATTGTGGCTTCAGTAAAGAAAATCTTTATTTCCCATTACACAGCCAAATATTTTATAGTGCATTGAAAGGATTACATAAAATATTGACTACTAAATGAAGGAATGAAGTTAAATGCTGCTGCAGACTTCCAATGCCAAAAATAAAATGACAGTGAAACAACTTAGAAAGGATCACTGCATACGCTCACTTAATTACAATGTATTCCTAAAGGTATAGTTTCTCTTTAATCATAAAACTGATACGATTGTGCCTGGTATGCTGCTAATCAAACCATGCTTCTGGGAACACATCACCGCTGAGAGCTCTTTGTCTACTCCCCCACCCTAGTAAAATAAAAAGAAAATCAATGTAGATGACTGCTTTATATAGGAAAAGAATTATATGTGAACATTGGAAGTGTTGCTATAGCAACTCCTGGTACCAGTAAATAGAGTTATAGATGAAAGACGCCTCTTGATCAATTTTGCAACATGGCAATGTTACTAAAATATATTATCTGCTAATGCACGTATAGAAATAATTTATTAATCTTCTTAAAGGGCATGAAAAATGATATACAGGAAAATCAACCCCCAAAATCCATAACTATAATAATTAGAAAGCTGACTGATGTAGGGATAATCTGTAATGCAATTAAATTATTCTCTTTGCCTTTCTAGGGGAATAGCATTCAGTCATTGGCTATGATGTAACTGTTACATCCATGACTGACAGCTGCCAACTGTAAGAATCAGGAAACAGAATGAGAGGTATCAGACAGCATTTCAGGTTAGTCTTACATCTCTCAGATTTCCAACAAGTTTGGGGTTTGGAGGGTGATTTACATACATACACTTTTTCATTTGAGGGGAAAACTTTGCCTTTAAAGATCCTAAAATATTCTTCAATTCCCAACTGGAAGATAGCTTTAACTTCTACCTCTGAAATCATCTTTAATAGGGCAGGTTTATGAGACTTCCTGATTCCTGCTGCAACCTTCATTCCTAGAGAGTAAGAGATGATTCTCAGTCTTGTTTACAAAGAGGTCTCAGTTAGGTCAGCCAGTAGTTACTTATAGCTTTGCTTTATTTACAGGTGATAGACACAGCTCTGTTAGCAATTAAAGAATTGAGGTAAGGTTGCTTACCGGTATATTTCTTTTATTATTTAGTTATCCTTTAAATACTTACAATTTTACAATTATTAGATTGTTTTGGCAATTTCTTATGTGCAGATTTTGTTCTAAGTAAGTGCACTAAAGGAAACGAAAACTTATAGCATACGTGCTCCCCCCATTAATTATTAGATGTCTCCCATGTGCTGTGTACACTTTCTGCTCATGACTTGTAGGGATGGCCGGTTCGCGGATCCGAACCCGGATCCGCCGCGGATTTATCCGGTTCGCGAACGGCGGATTTTTCCAGATTTTCCGCCTTCCGAACTTCTGATTCGCGAATTTTTCATATTTTCGAAAATTTTTGAAATTACGAGTTTTCACGTAATTTTGCGAATTTTCGAAAACACGAGAAAACACGTAATTTCGAAAATTTTTGAAATTTTCGAATTTTCGGATTTTTTCGAAAATTTGTGGATCCTTGAGCGGACCGGATTTTGCGAAGTTCGGACATCTCTAATGACTTGCTGTCATAAAATGAAAATGAGAATCATCATTACAATGAAAACTTTTTTTTAAACTGGCTCCTAAGCAATGCAAGGTTCAGGTAATGCTTCATTTATAAATTTAGTTTATTTCTGAGAAAGATTACTGAAAAACATTACAGGACGCATGCGGCTACCAGAAACAACCTAAACTGCTTTATACACTTGTGACCTGCATCTTGGCCTTACTGGTAGTGAACTGGTTTGATCAAGCCTTCAATTTATTTGACGTTTTCAAGAATAAACTTGAATTGCATTTCCTCCTCAGACCCTGCTCTTTAATGTAGATGGGGCTGATGGTACAGAATGGGAACTGGGGCATGTGCTGTAATCTCATTTCCCAATGTAGTAGCATTGGCTATAAACCTCAGTAATACACTTACAAAGGCAGCATTAAAATGAAAGCATTTAAAACAATTCTGCCCCTTTTACCTGCTCAATATCACATAAGACACACCAAGAAGTTGATGTCTAGTATTAAAAGCAGATAAAGAATTAGCCACCATGTTACTGCATTTTACCACCCATGTTGATCTGCATTCTTACAGACTTCTATACTCAGTGTGAATTATAGTCATTAAATCACAACAAATGCCATAGGACAACAAAACAATCTGTATTATAAAGGTCAAATAACCCATTTTAGTTATAAAACACAGGCCGTACAGCACATAAAGTACCTCTGCTTTGCAATTCAACTGTTTAGCAGATGTACGTTCCTCATTAACTATAATGGTTTCTTATTTACCAAATTAATATTTTACATAACAATTAAAAAACATTTCCTTTATATTAAATTGCTTCTTTAGTCTTCAGGATGCATAATAATTGGATGACATTACAGTTATCGCACAGTGTTGCAAATCTTGTATTTTTATTGCCTTTGGATAACTATTTTGCTTTCATTTACGTAGTTTATTGCTATGCACACACACAGACACACACACAGGCACACATGCGCGCACACACACACACACAAAGTCGCTGTGCTAGAACAAATATTAATGTCATTATTTTATTCCTGGTTTCACATAATTAAGCTTGTTTTCACTTGCCTGGCAGTTCAATTCTGCCTTTTTAATGGAACACATATCTCTCAAATGCACATTTCCCATTAGCAGAAAGAGTCTTAATTGCAGATATTATTCACTAGACTATCATAGGCTTATAATAAAAACAATTATAGAAGTTTACTTGTTTATAATATATATACATATAATATATATGTATATACACACAGTTAAACTTCATTTTCATTTTCAGTGATGTCAAGGAATGGGCTGTAACACCAGAGCAAACACATTAGGAGAAATATTAGGGACACTACAGATATCCATTATGTTTTAGTTATCCGTGCTGATGGAGCTTCAGTGTAGGTGGTCATCCTGTAAGAAACCTGGAGGGACATTACTGACGGTTCCTTCCGCTAGCCCAATTGGTGAGTTCATTGATTGTGGACGTCATCACGTGCAAGTGAGCTGGATCGTGAGTGGATCGTGAGTAACATCAGTCTTCTGACAGTCCCCCGTCCTCCTTCTTTATTTAAAATCGTTTTATTGGTGTTATTATGCAGAGAAAATAAGACATTTTGACACCAGCATATAGAAAGAGTATTGGATACAATCAGTAAAATTATACATTTGCAATTATAAGGTCTGCATAATTGTATTTAAACAGTTGTCTCTGTATTAACAGTAAAAACAAAAACATTATAACAATAACTATGTCTTTAGTATTATTTATAGATGGATGCAGTAAACATATTTTATATACTCGTCTTAGCCTTTATTTAAACACCAGTGTATTTTAATGAATTTAATAAACTCTGCTGTAATTTGGTGTAGTAAAACCACTCGGGTGAGGGAAAAGAAGGGGAAAACGAGAAAGGGGAGGCCAGAGAGCGTCCTGAGAGATAACCTTAAATTATATATATTTACACACTGCTATGAAATGCATTTCAAACCTGACATTTTTCACCTCAAAGGAGATAGCTAGTGGTGGTGGCTATACTGGAGTACCATGGTTCCCATATCTTGGCGTATTTCCTTCGGCATTTCCTGTTTTGTAGATTATTCTCTGAAATGAGAGGTCTTTATTAACCATTTCCAGCCACAATTTGATGGTCGGGACTTCCGAGGCCATCCATTTGAGCACAATGCATTTGCCAGCATAAAAAAGAATGTGGTTGAGAAGTATGTGCTGATATTTGGACCACATTTCACTGTCTATTATACCCAACACACAGATCTCTGGACTAGTAGGAACTAGGGATGGCCGGTTCGCGGATCCGCCGCGGATTTATCCCGGTCGCGAACGGCTGGGTTTTTCAGGATTTTCCGCCTTCCGAACGAAGCGGATTTCTCGTATTTTCGAAAATTTTAGAAATTACGAGATTTCTCGTATTTTCGTCAATACGTATTTTAGAAAATTTTCAAAATTATGAGGATGTATCTTATTTTCATAAATACATATTTTAGAAAATTTTCAAAATTACAAGGATTACTCGTATTTTCGAAAAATCCATTTTTCGAAAATTTTCGAAATTACGAGAAATCTCGTAATTTTGAGAATATTTTTCATTTTAACGGGTCCGCTCGCGGATTTTCGAATTTTCTCGAAAATTCGCGGATCCTTGAGCGGACCGGATTTTGCGAAGTTCGGACATCTCTAGTAGGAACCTATAGTCCCAGATATAAATAGAGTTATTTGCTCCCAGTAGATTTGAAGTGATTGGCAGGACCATATCATGTGCCAGAAATCCGCTCCTGGTGTCCTTCACTTTGGGCATAAGTCATTTCGTGATTGGTGGATATGTTTAAGGCTTTTTGGAGTAAGGTATGCCCGGTGAATGATATATATCTGTATTAATTTGTTCTGTGCAGCTGGGGAGGCTGTGATATGGCTTTGAAGTAGTAAATCTGTATCCTCTAGGTCCAGTTCAGGCAGAAAGGTTTTCCATTTGTTTATTGTGGTAGTTATTTCGCCAATTGTATTGAATTGTATTAGGGTTTGATACAATCTAGAGGTTAGTCCCTTCCTTTCGGGGGTTTTGGATTGCCGAGTTGAGTGGTGAGTTTGGGGTACACTGTTGATTTTGAGAATTAGGCGTGCAAACAATGTCTTAGCTGCAGGTATCTGTATTGGAATGATGATGGGAGCATCATTCTTAGCTGCATCCAAAACATTAATATTAAAAACAGGGGGGTGTTTTTAATGTTTGTTGGAATGGGGCTGAAAGGGTGCAATATTTTCTATTATTATAATGGGCTTAATAAAATTACAATTTTTAATGTTATTATGGTGTCAGTGTGCCCAGATGTGTCCATACTTTTTGTTTCTTTTAAAAAAGCAATGGAATCCTACTTTAACAGATGTCACAGTCTCTGCTCACATTGTATAGATGGGCTTGTTTGAAAATTGTTAATGCTTTCTGTCAGTGAACATAGTGAAATATTTTATGGTAATGGATTGTTTATGAAAATGTTATAAAAATCCACGGCCAAAAAGTTTTTGGTAATGTTAACATATCTTAATCTCAAGCTTATTTAAACCATTAAAATAAAGAGAAATATGCCTTCAATTCCCCTTTGTTTTGGGTGATTTCCCACATAATCCCACATAAAATTCTCTGTTTATCTAAAATGTTTCTACTACCATTCTCTTTCCATCTAATGGATCCTTGTAGACTTCAGTGGGGGTGTTTCTGCCAATTAGAAGCTTCCTACATAAACATTTTCCTACTTTTCCTGCATCAATTAAACATAAAAACAAAGGGAAAGTTTAAGTATAAACTTTGAATTTAGCTTGAAAGGCTACATTTTGGAAGGGAATGTGTTTGTTTGTTTGTGCTGCAGATTTTAAAACTCAATAATGCCAATGATGAGGACATTGTTGTTTTTTACTTACCCTTTAAAGATGGCTGACACATGAATGAATGGATAGCTGAATTGGTGTGTGTACCTGTGTCAGGTTGGAAGTTACAAAAAAACCTTTTGATTATTGATCAAAATTAGTTTTTTGACTATAGTTATCCTTTAAGTATGTCTGCAACAGAAATTGAAGGGTAGATCAGTAGGTGGAAGTACCTGTCAGGTTGGGGGTTTAAAAAAACAAACATTTTTGATTATTGGTCATAATTAGTTTTTTTTTTACTTAAGTTACCCTTTAAGTATGGCTGCCATGAAAGTGGAAATGTAGATCAGTAGGTGGGAGTACCTGTGTCAGGTTGGGGGTTTAAAAAAACAAACTTTTTTGATTATTTGTCAAAATTGTTTTTTGACTATAGTTACCCTTTAGATATGGCTGTCATGGAAATGGCAGAGTAGGTCAGGGGGTCAGGTTGGAAATGACCATGATGTTTGGGGGTGTGGCCGTGACAGCAATATATGAGGGCATGGTCACATTCCAGGAGGCTCTGCTTTAAATTTCTTAGCATGACAACTGCAAATGTGGTTCATATCACTGATAGCAACACAGTCTTTCCAGGATTAATATTTCAAACCTTCCAGGAGCAAGTTATGAGGTCTTATGGACCATTAGTGCATGGACACACTGCACCGCACACGCGATTGCGTGTGCACTTCCCGTGCATTCAAGCATGCGAATGTGTATCGCAAATGGAAAGGCAATTGCATGCGTTACTGCGATTGCAATGTTAGCAAAAAATTGCATGCGCAAATGCAACAAATTGCGCTAGTGTGGCCTTGCCCTAAGGGAAATGTATGGTTCCCTCTGTTATTAGAAGCTGTTGTTCTGCGTATGCAGCTCTCTGAGTTGTGTAGCCATACATTAAGCTGTTGTTGTGTCACTGAAGTGGACTCTGTGTCTGTGTTGTTGAAGTCGGGCAGCACACAGAGCCCAGGCCCTTCATCTGAGTTACTGAATTGGGGAATCACACTCTGCAAGTGACGTGTAGATAGTAGATTGATAGTTTTTTGACTATAGTTACCCTTTAATTATGGCTTCCATGGGAATGGAAAGGTAGGTCAGTAGGTGGGTGTAACTGTGTCTGTGTGGGGCATTGGTTGTATCAGCTTTTATGTTTATGACCATGAAACAAACTGTTTTGATCCTATGACCCCTAAACCTCAAAATATCCACATTTGAGGATTGTTACCATTATTGTCTATGGGAAAAAATGTCCCGATAAGGCTGTAATGTCCCATATCTAGACAATAGCACAATTCTCCTATATGACACGCACGTCTGTACCGAATTTCCAGGGAGATTCAATAAAAGTTCTTATCGTCTAAAATGGTGCTAATTTGGCCCCAACCAATCAGATCTTAATTTAACATTTTTAAGATAACATCTGATTGGTAGGGGCAAAATTAGCACCATTTTTAATGATAAGAACTTTTATTGAATTTCCCTGATTATGTTTCTAGCTCAAAAACTGTGGGAGGAGATACAGTCCAAAAAAGTGGAAGAATAAAACAGAAAAAGTAGAAAGAACAGTAATTTGGCTCTTCAAGCCAAATTAATGAAAGTCTCATTGGCAATCGTAGATGGATTCTTTCCTTTTATAGAGTCAAGCAGAGAAACAAAGGGCCTATTTTACCCATGCATGCTGCTCAAATATAAGGAGTTAAACTCGCGCTAACCGATATTGAATAGTTTAACTAGTTTAATAGAGTTTAACTAGGCCCAATGTTGTTTTATATAGTTTTGCTGTATATTAATTCTATTCTAAGCTATGCTGTGTTGTATAAATTATCAGCATTAAATGCTAGAGATGGCTGAACTTCCTGAAGTTCGGTTCATTTCTGAACTTCTAAACTTCAGTAAAAGTTCGGATGTCCAGAAACGAACCCATTAAAAGTCAATGGGAGGAAATAGTTTGAAAAGTTTGGATTTAATACAAATAAAATATAAATGATAACTTACTGTAAATGGCTTTGGTACCTGGGAAATGGTCTGGGAACCAAAAGGCATTTAAACACTTCATTCCCCCCCACCCCCATCGGCAATTGTTGGGTTTCCGCATCCTACATTCAAGGGTTTTGGGCAATTTGAGGGTTACATTAGAGGGAAAATCAAATGATACTTTCGAGGGTTATTGAAAATCGAACATTACATCCGAGGGTTACTGATTTCAAGGATTATCGATTTAGAACGCTACATTCGAAGGTTACCGAAATCACCCACTACATTCGAGGGTTACCGAAATCGGCCGCTACATTCGAGGTATACCGAAAAACGAGCGATACATTCAAAGGTTACCGAATCTGACAGTTACATTCGAAGGGGTTATGGATTTGAGAATTCGATAATGATTGAATTTTTTGATAATTATTGAAAATAAGTCTGTGAGTTCGGAAAACCCGAACTAGTTTGGGTAGTTTGATCCATCACTTTTGAACACTTGTTATGCTTGATGATTGCATAAGCGCTAATGCATAATGTTTTCTATTTCTGATTCTACCCAGATAAACAAGAAACTAGCCCTGGGACTCAATCTCCTAACTAGGTTCCTTATAAAAAAAAATCTTAATAATGCTGGTGTCTTTCATGTGTCCCTTATGTTTAAATACCAATAATGCAAGCAACTTTGTTTTTAAGATGTGTCAGTATTAGCAGATGCCTGGAGCGGGTACCTGCCCCTTTAAGATAGGGAGGAAGGTACCGATAAATAGCAGAACCAGGCCACCTGATGTGAAGCCTATGAGTAAGAGCTCTGTGCAGCTCAAAACGCATAAGGTGGCTTGCGTAGATGTTTAATAAATTCCATGAGGAGAATTGTGCACTGAAAAGCTCTAACTTTGGATCACTGCAAATAGCAAATTAGTTGCATTTATTACTTGCAGGGTACATGCAGGGCCACATTTTGTGCCTACAGGCACAAAAATATACATGATTCCTTGGCCCCACCCTCAACACAGGCCATAGTCATTTTTATTTAAAGGCTTCTATGTCCACCCCTAAATTCAAATTTTAATATTCTGCTCCCCCATGTCCCCCAGCCCCAACCGCATATTTTTTTTTCAGAAAGCCCCAAAATCTTACTTACCTCCCCTCGATCCTCCGCCGCATGCCGGCCCTCTGCTTGCGAGATGCAAGCAGAGGGGCGGGACCGGCAGTCGCGTCTGTGATTGGCTGAGCGGCAGCCAATCACGGACGCGGCTGCCGGTCATTCAGTGCAGCGAGGAGGAAAGGGAGAGGTAAGTAAGGGTTTGGGGAGCTTTTTTAAAAAAAAACATGCGGTTGGGGCTGGGGGACATGGGGGAGCAGAAATAAGGGGGTTTAATGCTAGGGGGAGGGATAGTAGAACGGGAGGGAGAGGGGGGAGAGGGAGGGGGAGGGAGGGGGGAGAAGGGCTGCAGCAGCATGGCAGGAATCTCCGGGAGGCCAGGTAGCAGGCAGTTGCCTATATGGACCTGCTAGCCTCCTGGTGGTCAGTTTTTGGAATTTGGGGGGGGACTACGGGAACCAGATGGAGTTGGGATGTGAGGTAAGGATTAAACTACACTACATGGTGGGGCAGTAGTTGGGGGGATTATAGTTTTGGGGTGGACATGCCCTTAAAGGGTATATCCACCCCCCCCAAACTAAATTTTGATATGTTGCAGGGAATTGCTATAAACCTGCAACCGCGCCTGTTATTAGCTAAGGCATCGTGCCTTAGCCAATACAGGAGTGGATGCGGGTCGAGCTCCTCCTGCTTGACTTAGTTAAGCAGAAGGCAGAGGGGGAATGAAGGCTGGTTGGTAGGTTGGTATATTTGGGGACAGCTGTGAGTGCTATAAACCTCGTGAGGTCGAGGTTTATAGCAATTCCCTGCAACATATCAAAATTTAGTTTGGGGGTGGACATACCCGTTAAAAATATAGATTACTTTTGCAACCACAGGTGCCCCTAGGCCTGTGCCTACTGTGCCTAATGGTAAATCCACCCACATTTGTATGGTGTTTCTCCTCACACACCAGTACTTGAAACTCTTGTGTTGCTGTATGCTCCATACTGTTAACCACAGAACAGGAATGTTCAATAGTTCAAACTAAATGATGAAGAACACACACACATATATTTATAAGTTAACTTTATTGTGACGTATGTGCACAACATTTCAGTGTTACCTCCTTCTTCAGATGCATCATATCTGTTATAGGCTACAAACTTACAGTTGCTCCCCTCACTTCTGCGTAATAAACAAATAGGTGCAGCACTGCAGACATGGCTGATGTTGGCTCCCTTGTTGAATTATTCGGAAGTCAGTATTTTCTAAAGGTGCAAAAGGGAACAAGAAAGTTAAGGAGACTAGTTTGTTGCCTTAAAATGTATTTATTCTTTATTATCCAGGAGTAGACAAAACCTGTTTGACACAGTGAATTGTGCACCACATTCCGAATGCTACTGAGGAACCTGCTTAGCCTTTCACACCAATATCCTTTTGATTAGGCCCATAAGACCGTATACTGTATTGCCGCATATTGTATGTCACCAAAGCATTAACATCTAAATATTCCCCTGGTATTTAAATGATGCATTTTGCTAAAGCACTAAAATAATTACAGTATGACAAAACTAAAAGTCCAGTTGATCTAACTGAATACAACAGATAAGGAATTATATGGTTCTGTTCACTGTGTTTCTGACATATGGAACTTTATGTAGAATGTACTTTGTGTTTGATATTAATTTAAAAAGGTCTAGACAAATTATTATAATAAAACTTAAAAAGCATGCTTGACTATGTTTTCTCTTTAGGAGAAAGACATATTTATGTTCAGCATCATTAAATCTGTCATATATCACATCATTAGGTAAACCACTTTTGTTAATGAGACAATGATAAACAACCGTCAGTATTAGATTAGTTGTTCATATTTGTCATTTTTACTTTTTTCTTACCTATTTTATTCATATTATATGAATATATTATATGGCAGTTTTGTTAACCTGCAGCAACTAAAAAGATTTTATCAGATGTTTTCTAAATTTTGTAGACCAGTAAAAAGGTAACATGCGATTGGTTGATGCAGATTAAGAGTAGGGATGGCCGGTTCGCGGATCCGAACCCGGATCCGCCGCGGATTTATCCCGTTCGCGAACGGCGGATTTTTTCGGATTTTCCGCCTTCCGAACTTCCGATTCGCGGATTTTTCGTATTTTCGAAAATTTTCTAAATTACGAGTTTTCACGTATTTTCGAAAATACGGGAAAACACGTATTTTCAAAAATACAAGGATTTCTCTTAATTCCATACATACGTATTTTCGAAATTACGAGGATTACTTGTATTTTCGAAAATACATATTTCGAAAATACCTGAAACTCGTAATTTCGAAAATTCCCGGAAATACGTGAAAACTCGTAATTTAGAAAATTTTCGAAAATACGAAAAATCTCGTTATTTCAAGGGTATTTTTAATTTTAACGGGTCCGCTCACGGATTTTCAAATTTTCGAATTTTTTCGAAAATTCACGGATCCTCGAGCGGACCGGATTTTGCGAAGTTCGGACATCTCTAATTAAGAGCACAGGCAAAAATGTGCGCCTAATATCATATAAGCTCCCACGTTTCTATATATGGCTTCTTGCTACGATTAACTACCTGTTCTTTGTTTATGGCTGACAAGGTTCTACTTTTGACTCATTTCACTTGTTGTTGACCTGGCCTGTCTAAAGATTAAAAAACAAAAAACTTCTGCTTAGAAGCTTTTCACCATATAGAGTATTAGATACATATTATTCATCTTCTATAACTATGTGGGGTTAAATGAAATTTAATAAAAGAAAATAGAAAATGCATTAAAAATATTTGGGATTTACTTGTATAAATGCAATAACTGAAGAGAAGATAATGAGTAAAATAAAAGTAGATGCAGATTAGAAAGAGAACATATATCTCTTTTTCAAACAACATTTAGGTCAGTGTTTATATAAATGAATAGTCTGGAAATATTGGGGGTTATTCAATAAAAGTTCTTATTGTTTAAAATGGTGCTAATTTTGCCCCAACCAATCAGATGTTAGCTTTCAAATGTTACATAAGTTCTGATTGGTTGGGGGCAAAATTAGCACCATTTTAAATAACGTTTTTTATATCTTTGATGAGCCATACTGAACAGTTGCAGAATGTGGTATTTTGCAGTGGTAAAATTCAGTTGCAGATAGAAAATAGCAGTACTTTGCAACCAAGGAACGTCATCAAAATTAATCAATATCTCTCCTTTAAAAATATTGCTGTATGCGAAATTTTAATGAGATTTGTATTGTGTGGTGAAAAGAAGTGTAAACAGAGTTCCAACTGAATGTTTTGGGGGTTTTTTTTGCAGTTTTTGAATGATTTGTGTAATTGTTTTGCTGTTATCCAATCTCAGATGTAAAATTCCCCCTGGTTGCTGTGTAATCTTAGCAACTAGAAAACAGATTCAAATTGTTTTTTAAAAGATAATTTACTATGGCTTTAACTTGCCTTTATAGTTTGGCCTTTTTGAGACATCACCCAGTCTGTTATTTTAATAACTGCAGGGAGACATGATAGAGAAATGATAGATCCTATGATAGATACAGCCTTCTCTCAGAAAAACACTATAGATGAAGCAGGGATAAGGGTCCCATCATAGTTTTGCTGGCAGGGTAGGGCAGTGATACCTAGTGATAACACTGAATAACTGTACTGTTTCTTGAGTTTAATTCAACAGTATTGAAAATATAAAAACTTATATTTGACAATAATATGGGAGGTCGAATTGGGCCTCCCTACCTCCTATTCCATTCTTTTTTTTAATCTTTAAAAGTAAGCCATTGCAATAGCCAAGTCAAACCCGCTTCCAACTTGGAACTGACGTTTCCATAGTTCCAACAAAATTCTTGTTTTTTTGGATTATGGAACTTTCTCGGGAATTACAAATTTTTTTACATTTTAAATAAATGAGAAATAGTGATTATACAAGGCCAATTTTGAGAAATAGCAAATATACAGGGCCAATTTAAAAAGTTGTTCCAACTTAACTTTTTTTTGTGGTTTTTGAATGATTTTTGTAATTGTTTTGCTGTTATCCAATCTCAGGTGTAAAATTCCCTCTGGTTGCTGTGTAATCTCAGCAACTAGAAAACATTCAATTTTTTTTTACATTTCTAATATGACTTTGCCTTTATAGTCTGGCCTTTTAAAGACATCACCCAGTCATTTTAATAACTGCAGGGGTATAACTACCAAGAGTGGCCAGGGGAGCCACATCTTATTTTTCCTATTATAGATACATTCTCCTCCACAAAAAAACACTTTAGATTGTGGAATCATCATAAGGGGTTGGACAGGCAGCCACTCAGAGATTGGCTGAGACTCAGCCAATTACTGAGTGGCTGCCGGTTAGTATACTGTTATTAGAATCTATGGACTTGTGACTATTTTAAAGCCATGTATAAACTAATGTATTATTTAAATATATTACAGCCAGATAGACAAATTCGTACTTTATAATAAAAATTGCTTTTTAAGGTGAGAATAAATTGCAATTGCAAATATGAATATTTGTTCTTTTGTAAGTTCAGTATTAACATTAACTATTTTATTTTTTTAAATCTATGAATATATAAATACAAAAAAGCTTTGTATTAAACACATAAAACCATTAACTTTATTGTCGGTCTATAAATACATTTAATGACGTTAGATGAAGACAATTATATCACAAATTTTTTTTTTTCTTTTTTAAAATATGATTAATGTTACCTTATCTTAATGGACTGATATGCATTTGAATAGAAAATCCAGCACAAATAAATTATTATATTAGAATTTAGAATTAAGATTAGAAATATATTTTGATAAGATTTATTTGTATTTGAATTGCTTCAGTGACTGAAAAATCACTGCAATATCCTTTTGAGGTTTGTTTCACACAGTTATGTTAGTGATAAAAGTCACCGTCTCGCCTAATTGGCAAAGTATCTGACTCCTTGCTGTCACATGCTGATTGAGTCGCCTTCCAGGGTATTTATTGCTAAAATATTTCTGTGCAAGTTATTCTGAATCGAGAAACCCAGTTAGATGACTAGTGAACAGTCTACATGAACTAAACTTCAAGTCCATTTAATATAACTGAATGCCACAGACACACTACACTAGAAAAAAACGTAAATTTTCTGGATGGAGATACCCTATAAATAAATCTATTTTTTCTAATAAGCAATTAACAATTACAATTAACAATTGGTGAAAGTTAAAAACTCTGTAGGTGCTGAACTGACACTTCCTGTGCCTGGTTGGGTTATACAATTACACAGTTTTTGCCTGAAAATACACCACTAACAACACTGGTCAAACTAGAAAATGTTCCATTTATTTATATAGTGGATAATGCACCCCCAACTGTAAATTATAAGCATAATAGAAGTCACAGAGGAGTTCTGTGACCATATAAAAGCACAAGGCCGCAGGCCGAGTACATTTTATACAGGGTACGGAACTCCAACGTGACTTCTAATATCCCTTTTATTTACATTTTGGGGTGCATTATTATAACCTACCCCTTTGTGGCTTCTGCTTTCCTTCTCCTGGAACTGTAAGATTATAAGGCTATAATCTTACAGTTCCTCCCATAGAAATCCACTACAGGGGTAGGTTATAAATAAGTCTAAACATTGCAGTTAGGGAGACGACTTTAAAAGTCCTCCATAGAACATAGGTTTCTGAAAGAGGTGGCTGAACTCACAGATTTGCAAATTTTCTAAAAAAAAGACAATGGGAGTTTAAAATTCAAAAAAATCTAAAATTAAAGTCTATATATATCAATAGTAACCTACTGTAAATGGCTCAGGGACCGGGAAAATGGTCTGGAGAACACGTATCATTGCCCACAATCTTTACCGGAAACTTCATGTGCTTATTGTTTTGGCATTCTGCAAAGTCTTTTCAAGATTTCTAGAAATTTTTAACATTTTTGATTTTGTAAATTAAAAATTTCTAGAAATTTACCAAATTTTCATAAATAGTTCCATGGCTAATAAAAATCCAAGAAAAGTCCAAAATCTGCAAAGTCCGGGTTCTGGCGGATCCAGGAAATCCGCTTTGGAAAAGGGTTCATGTCCATCTCTAGTTACTGTCTATCTCCACTGAATTTACCCCCAGGTCTCTCCCATGCTACTGCAAATGTGGAACAATTGGCTTCTTTGTGCACATTTGGTGGAATTGCCCAGAGACACAATCCCTATGGTCCCATGTATTTAATTTGCTTTCTGAAATCTTGTCATAAGAGATTTATCCAGACCCTACAAAATCCTTCAAAGGCAGTAACGTGGATGTGTTAGATAGACAAAATAATGGTTACAATACTTGATGCTTACTACTGAAATCCATATAGGGGCACAATGGAGGAAATCATCCTTGTCTATGGAGGCAGTAATACATATGTAGGATGTCAGGCATGATCTGTGAAAAAATATTCCACACATTACAAGACTATGTATTTGATAAAACCTGGTATTCATGGTACCCAAGTCATTAAGCATATCACATATACTTTGTACTTATAACTTACGAGAGATAAAATAAAATATAAGATCTATGGTTTAACAGTAGAAAACTAAAATTGACTCTCAAAACTACATAAAAAGTAGAGATGGGATCTGGGTCCGACTCAGACCCGGATCCGGCATGGAACCCCTTGGTTACGAAACAGAAGGATTGTTCGGATTTCGGGACTATGGACCACATTTTCGATTTTTAGCGAGCGTTCAAGCTATTTTTGAAATTTCTCAAAAAAGAATATTCACTTGAAAAAACCATGTAGTTTGCTACACCTGGGGATGCCAGTAAGAGTCTCCCTGATATGTTGTGTGTTCTACTACAGCATTTAATAAATATATAAAGTTAATCACTAATAGAGTGTTTCTGCCTTGTTATTTGTATTTAACTAGCATTTTACAGTCAGGCTGCACAGCATTAGTTGAGCAGCTTGTCTTGTACTATGAAAGCAGAGAATGGGGAGCGATAAATTAATACCAAACGTAGACTATTTAAAAGTGTTTATTAAAATAAAATGCAAAGAGTGGGTAACACTCACAGTCACTGAGCACACCACTCCTCTTAGGATCATCCTGCTGCAGACTGTACTGCAATTCAGTCCAGAAAATGTGCAAAATCCAGACTGTTGAAAATTTGCAAAAACTTTTACTCACCCATTTGTGAAAAACCTCTAGGGCAACGTTTCAGGTGGACCTTCACCTTGTTAAAATTCCAAAAGTATAATGGAGAAATAATAGCTACTTATTACTTATTTTCTGAAAGAAACCATAATGTTTTCTTACATAAGGAGTTAATTTAGAGCAGCCAATTTCAAATGTACCAAAATTATTTAAAGGGCATCTCTACCCTGCAGGAAAACCTTTTATATAATGTAGAGCATTCCTGCCCACCCCCAACCGCTGTGTCACTACACAATAGGAAGGCACGCTCTGCAACAAGCGTGCCTTCCTATTGGCCTCGTCGCCGACGGGAAGGAGGGGGCGGAGCCTACCAGAGCAGCGTTGCTGTAAGACGCTGCTGTAGGTTACGCGAACCCAGGGGTGAGGACCTTGCGGTTCAGGTCCTCACCCTGGGTAAAAGCTACTGCACAAAGATGTGGAGCGGAGGGAAGGTGAGTATAATTGTCCTTTAATGCTGGGGAAATCAGGAAGTACTTGGGGGGAAAAAACGACAGTTGAGAAGGGAAGCCTATTAATGCAGGCAAAGGCTGGTCACATGGCTAAAAACAGGAAGCGTTCAAACAGGAAGTTACATTGCTGAACCTTCCCAGCAATAACTTCTCACCAGAATGTTTGCAAAGTTGATAAGTTTCACATGATTGTTTCCCTTGTTGCTGCAAAAATACTTTCTGTTCTCCTATCTTTAAATTATGAAAAAGCATTTTAACAAATACATTGGAAATGGAATTGTAGTACATATTTGGACTTGCCTACAGAGAGGATCAGTTACTTGTCTCCAATTCTGTTTGAATTCTTAATATAGTTGCATTATACATTGATTCTGATTATATTTTCTTCAAAAATTAAAATAGTACAACTAAATAGTTTAGAATATAAGTGTGCATTATTTGCCGATTCTGAATTTCTTTGTGAGTCCCATTGATCTCCCTATTAAATATTCATTTTTTACTTTACCTTAAAGGGCTTATCCACCCCCAAAACTAAAATTTAACCCACTACTGGCCCCACTGTGTAGTGACACAGCGGTTGGGGGTGGGCAGGGATGCTCTACATTATATAAAAGGTTTTCCTGCAGGGTAGAGATGCCCTTTAAATAATTTTGGTACATTTGAAATTGGCTGCTCTAAATTAACTCCTTATGTAAGAAAACATTATGGTTTCTATCAGAAAATAAGTAATTCAAACATCATACCAATAAATCTATCCATAACAAAATAAAATATCACAACAGTCTAAAAGATTCTTTTCTATAATGTTCTGAAAAAGGTAGGCTCATTTGACCATTTATATTGCAACACAAATTGTATTTGAAATGCCAATCCAGAGTTGATTGAATAGACTTATTTTGAAATAAAGTACATACCTTAAGTACTAATCATAGGCTGTCCAAGCATGTTTTTTTTTTGGTAGATTCAATCACTTTGATTACATCTACAAAGAACCTGAATGCCCTCAGATAACAAAAACCAATGAATTTACAGCAGTTTATCTGTAGAAAGCATAATCAAGCAAGTGGTAAAATGTTTGCCAATCAAAAAAATGGAGTGGGATCAGAGGAGGACAACCCTGGGTCATTTTTTTCTGCTCTAATTTGGCTGCTCCAACCTCCACCTTCAGCAATGTTGTGTACAGTGAGATTCTTTCATATGCCCTTTCATTTTCATATACCAACTTAATATATATACAGTAAATAACTTCCCAATCAGAAATCAGGGGTAATTGTTTTGCATATTAGCCTGTGTATCGCATTTGTTTTAAAGTTACACATAGTAGATTGTAAGAATAAACCTTATTAATATAAAACATTCTTTATTTGGGACTTCACTCATTTACAGTAAATCTGAGAAAAAAACCTGAAATCTGAGATCTCCTAAATGTTAGTCTGTCTATAAGCTAAAGCTAAATCCAAATGTTATCTACCAAATTAGCATGGTAAACGTTACTAAGCACTCATCATCGGCATCACAATCGTTCAGAAATGCCCCAAAATTTCCCTCGCCCGCAGCCATCTCCCCCTCTACTTAAAGTATAGGGAATTGGCTACAGCTGAGTTAAATTTGCAGTCTTGAGCGTTCTTTCTATGCTTTACATAGCTTGAATGCTCGGGACTGTGTGTAGAGGGATCTGTAGAAAATGATAGACTGGATCTTGCAGATTCTGTTTGTCGTTTTCTAGAGATTTTTAATGATTGTACCCAGCATTATGTACTAAACACTGTTTACTATTTGTAAATTAGATTATACACTCCAAAGCAATTTCTGGTAGCTGGTTTGGTCACATGATATACTAAAATGTAGAGTTTTTTGGGGGGCCAAGGAACATAAAGCTGGGTACACACCATACAATAATTTGGCCCGACCGACCGGCATTTCAGTGTTTCGGTCAGTCGGGCCAAATTATTGTATGGCTGCTCCGACCGATCGATGACCATTCCTTTGTCCGAATCGGACGAAAGCGAAATCGGATGGGTCGGAAAACCATGACTGATTGTGTGGTCCGCATGATCAGTCACGGCTAACTGTCTGACCCGGCTGCTTTTGCCACGATCAACAGTCCTCCTGGCTGACTGGTCGGAAGCCTCGAATGGTTGGTCAGGAGGAAAGATTATAACATGTGTACCTAGCTTAAAGGATGTAAAATCAAGTTATGTTCATTTGGAAGCTGCAGCTTTAAAAATACTGTTGCCATATATTTTTTTTACCTATGCCCCTCCAGAGCCTACCTTTGTGCCTTAGAAGTTGCTGACTAGGGATGGCCGGTTCACGGATCCGAACCAGGATCCGCTGCGGATTTATCACGTTCGTGAACGGTGGATTTTTCCGGATTTTCCACCTCTGGTATTTTCGAAAATACGTATTTTCAAAAATTTTCGAAATTACGAGGATTTTTTTCATTTTAATGGGTCCGCTCGCGGATTTTTGAATTTTCACGAAAATTCGCGGATCCTCGAGCGGACCGGATTTTGCGAAGTTCGGACATCTCTATTGCTGACATCTTGTTACTGGTTTGCTGAATGTTAAGCTCCGCTCCCCTGAGATTTCCTCTGCTTTCTACTGCTTGAGCCTCAAACAGTAATGCTTGTGAGTTCCATGCACACGCAGGTGTACGGAACTCACAGACATAACAGTTTGAGGCTCAAGCAGGAGAGTGCACGGAACTCACAGGCATTACTGTTTGAGGCTCAGGCAGGAGAGTGCACGGAACTCACAGGCATTACTATTTGAGGCTCAAGCAGGAGAAAGCAGAGGAAATCTCAGAGGGGCGGAGCTTAACATTCAGCAAACCAGTAACAAGATGTCAGCAACTTTCAAGGCGCAAAGCTAGGCTCTGGAGGGGCACAGGGGAAAAAAAAATATGACAACAGTATTTTTAAAGTTGCAGCTTCCAAATTAACATAACTTGATTTTACAGTGCACTTATCCTTTAAGATCACAAGAAATATACAGTATATATAAGTTTACATAAATGCTCAAATAGCTTATTGTAACATTTTTAACATTTAAGATTTTATATGAAATGGATTTCTTTATAATAAATTACAGTAAATTCCCATAGATTCAACTCAATCAATCAATGATCACCAAATATTAAATGACACATTTCTGGTTCATTTACTTTTATACTTAATTTAAATTCCCAACTTAATGTTTGAGAAGCAGAAAACACATTTAGGTTCAAATATTTCCAGTACCAGGATGTGTGATGGCGGATTTACATAAAGGAGAAAAAAAGCCTGCGTTAAGCTGTGTACACACCATGCAATATTTTGGCCCGATCGACTGATGGTTCAGTGTATTGGTTGATCTGACCGAAATAACTGTGTGGTATTTCGGACCCGTTTATTCAAATGGGTCTGTGTGGACTGGGTTATTTTAAAGACTTGTGTATAGGAATTATTTGGCTTGGGCTTTAGACTGTTGAAATCTATTAAACTAGTTCAGCCTTCAGGCTATCTTCAGGGAGATTTAAAAAGGTCCAATGATTGCCTGGCAACAGTTTACACTGTGCCATTATATTCTCCACCTGTCTAGGTTAAATTGTACGTTATATATTTCTCAACATCAAATAGGAGTGAACCTCATTGATTGCTTTAAAAATGTGTGTGCTATTGACTAATTAATCAAGAGGAGGGCAGCATTTAGTCAGAATGTAATGGCACAAGGGTCTTTGTGTTTTTAATAGATTACTACTTAAGCGTACTTGTTTTTTGTGAAGATACTGTACTGCTGTACATAATGCAAATCATTTTTTCTACTTGAGCTGTATTGATAGGTGGTGACAGAAACTTCCTATTTTCTTTGCCTGAGCTCTAGTGATAAAAGTGGCAGCAACAATCTTTGATTTGCATAACTTTTAAGAAAATAAAATAAGTGTGTTTGTACATATATGCAGCATATTTACTGAATGCCAAATCTCCATTACTGCATTCAGTTAATTCACACATGGATCTATATACAGTAAAGTATATGGACACGTGTCAACTTCACTTTTCAAGTGTATTTTCTACAATAAACCCATATTGTCCTTAGCCAATGTCATTAGATATGGATAAAGGTTCTAATAATAATAATATTTGGTTAAGGATTCTGAATCTTAATATTATTTTAGTGAAAAATGCATTAAAAAAAGATAATTTACACATATCTCAACTAGAGATGGCCGAAGCTGTTAAGTTTTGTTCCGTTTTCAGATCTACAGATCTTGGTAAAGTCCCGAAGATCCGAAAATGGAACATGCTTTCGGGAGTTTTCGGCTATTTTCGATAATCCTCAAAAATATCTAAGAACGTTCGAAAAGCTTTGAAAAATTCAATTGGAAACTACTTTCAAGTTTCCAATTGTATTTTCGAGGATTATTGAACGTTCAAGGGTATTTTTGAGGATTATCGAAAATGGGATCCGAATTCTCGAAATCCAAATCTGTCCGGTTCTGGGATGGAGTGGTTCCGTGTCGGATCCGGGTGCAAGGCGGATTTGGATCCCATCCATTTCAACGTAATGTGTCATGGAGGATCTAAAGAGTTTATTGAACATATAAAGTTGTGTCCACAATAACTCTTTCGTGTAAATTTATTTTTATGAATTGGTTTGTAAATGAGCAATTATTAGAAGTAGAAACTTGTGTTATAAGATGGGCTCACTATGATTACCAAACCCTCTTTGTCTTAGAGCACAGGATCCGGGCTGGCAAATAATATCTGCTTGTTTGATTGGCTTTGAGATAGCTGTGAAATCACAGGCTCCAGAAACTTAATTATAGAAAAATAGATCAAAATAATGTAAATAGTAAAGAGTATCTATACTAGTTGACATGATGGACTGTGAATCCATCTCAAAATTGATTGTTACTACATTATCTCACTAAGATGATCAAATGTAAACATTCTGTGTAAACATTCTTCCACATCTGTGGAATATATTCAGAGACATTATCGCAAGCTGTTTTCATAATAACTTGTCTAGTTCAATAATTAGCAAAAAAAGGAAAGAAAATAGGTTTGCCTTTATACCAAGACTGTGAAATAAGACATGTGTCTAGTAGGTATGGGTATCCCTAGATAGCAGTGCAGTTCAAATGCTCCAGGCTTTTCTCTTCACTAGAATCATATTACAGTAGCTAACATTGGGATATTTCATTTACACTTTAGTCAGTATTGGTGGTTCATAACTTTGTTTGTTTTAACTTTATGAGCTTTTCAAAATGAAAAGTAGACATTTGTTAAAATGCATGTCTATACAATGATATGTGATGATTCGTACAATAACCAATACGTGCACTGTAATTTAAAGAATATGTCCCCCACAAAATGAGCATTTGCTGTAGTGTAGGCACCCCCCTCTCAACCCTAACCGCATAGTTTAAACACCGAAAAAGTCCCCTGAAACTTATTTACCAGACTGGGTTCCCTCAGCTTCAAACTTTAATGCAGGGGTCCCAGGGAAGGGGCAGATATATTTTACACACAGTAGGGCTCCTACTCTTCAGTTTCCTGGACTTTGACCAGACACTGCAGGACAACCATTTAGAGCAGAGGAGAAAGGTAAGGATTTTTTAACACTACACCGTAGGACCAGCAGTGGGTTAAAAGCCCTTTAAGCTCTTTTACTTTACATAGTAACATAGAGAGTGGTGGTCAATGGAGATACATCTATGCGGGCTAAGTTCTAAGTGGAGTGCCTCAGGGTTCCATACTGCATCCACTTCTTTTTAATCTGTTTATAAATGACTTAGAAGGGGGCATTGAGAGCAAGGTCTTTGCTGATGACACTAAACTATGCAGAGCTTTAGAAACTTTAAATGATGTGCAATTGCTGCAAGCTGACCTAGATAGATTATCAAAATGGGCAGCAGGATGGCAGATGAGATTCAATGTTGATAAATGTAAGGTGATGCATTTGGGGTTTAACAATCCTGGTGCCACCTACACAATAAGTCTGTGTTAAGTGAATCTCAACTGGAAAAAGATTTGGGGGTTCTGGTAGATAACAGACTTAGCTGTAGCAAACAATGCCAGACAGCAACAGCTAGAGCTAGCAAGATATTGTCTTGTATAAAGGGGGGAATAGATTAAAGGGAAAAATACATTATTCACCCTCTTTACAAAGCACTGGTAATGAATCATTTGGAATATGTAGTGCAGTTTTGGAAAAGGAAGCAGTTCAGAGAAGGGCAACTAAAACAATAAAGAGAATGGAGGGGCTTGACTATACAGCCAGATTAGACATGTTAGGGCTGTTTACATTAGAGAAGCGACATTTGCGTGGGGATATGATCACTTTATACAAATATATTGATGAGCCATACAGTAAATTCTCTGGTGCAGGTTTATTTACAGTGAGAATGGTGAAACTGTGGAACTGTCTTCCAGCAGATGTGGTAATGTCAAGTTCATTGAATAGCTTTAAAATTGTGTTTCTAAAACTAAAAAATATTGGGAATTACTGGAATTAATACAGATACTTTTTTGCCTTCCTCTGGATCAACTGTTAGGTAGGGTTAAAAGGAGGGTGAAAAGGTTGGACTTGATGGACGTATGTCTTTATTCAACCTCTATTACTACTTACTATGTTACTAGAGATGCTCAAAACCTGCCAGTTCTGTTCTTTTTTCGGTTTTTGAAAAATTCCAAAATTCTGATTAAATTTAAGGTATAAATAGCAATATTATGTTAGTGACTCTGGGACCTGGGAAATGGTCTGTGGAATACATACAAGCTTACTAAAAAACTTTAATTTTTTTTTTCATGTTCTGGCTAATTTTGAGGTTTTGCGTGGATATTCGAGGGATCACAAATTCATTACACTGGCCACACGTTACACGAGGGCTTCCAAATTTGAAATTGAGGGTTTTTCATTGCCTGTCAAGAATCACGATCCCCTTGCCAGTGTAACATTTTGCTGAAGCACACATTCTCATAGAGCAGCTGGTAATGGCAACATTGTATCTTCTACTTCAGTGATGATTACCAAGGTCAACAGTGAAGTAAAAGATACAATGTTGCTATTACCGGCAGCTCTGGGAGGGAAAAGGGAGAATGCTTTAAAGGTTATGTATACACTAAAAAAAAATTGAATCTGAACTGTAGATCCTGAGAAATTATCATTTGAATTTATAGCATTTACAGGGAAAGTTGTGACAGAAACAAGTTGTGTGGTATTTACGAATAAGTTTGCTTGCAATACCTTTTGAGATTGCCTGAAGTCATCAGGTACCTTATACTATATTTGGAACTACTATTGAGATAATGGGAACAGGACACCAAGGCATACCTGTGACATCCACTTGAGGAATACTGAAACCCCCAACTTATGTGCTATCCTTTAATAGTTCCTTACATGGTTAAAGAAAATTTAACATAATACAGAAATATTATTTTGCAAACACTGAGTCTGGCTGGTTCTTTGATTGATTTTATTCTAAAGCGTAAAGTTCTTTTGTTTCTTGGTCGCTGCAATAGACAGATAATCATATCATAAGAGATGTAGGGTTGCAGATGCTTACTAATCATTTTACATTTTTATAAATTATGTTTAGTTGATATTATTCTGTAGCTGATGATAAATACAGAAGAATACAACCTAAATACAATTCAATTTTATTTTCATCTTTAAAAATCTTAAAATAATGTTCTGAATCTTTTTAACTTTATGCTTCTTCAGTATAAGATGCTGACACACATTAAACCCTGTAAAGTAAACACAAAACAAACCAACTGCTGCGCTAGAATAAGTGTAATGGGGGAAACATGGGGCTGATTCTTGCCCAATCCTGGCATCCAACTGACATGTTACAGAACATTTTATCAATTGGCAACTCGTCTGGGAGCACCAGAGGATTTTTTAACATGCAGTGACAGAGGAATAAGCTATGTTTTACACCTGCTCTGTATAAGCCAGATGTAGAATTTCTGAGAACAGGATGTACATTTTTTAAAAAAATTTTTCAGGTTTAAAAAAAAAAAATCTAGCCTTCGGTTCCTATGAGTTAGCAGGTTGTACATGGGAAACATGTCAGTTTATTACTGGTAGGGATCAGACTGCAATTTCACATTTCATACTCATCAAGTTGTCTGGGAGCACCAGACGATATATTTATCTAATAGCTTAAGGGATATTGCTTTTATCCTTTATCCTTTGATTTACAGATAAACTAAAAATTTAACCTATTTAAATACTTCTTACTTCATGATCAGGCAATTGAAGAGTTTGTGCAAGCTTCATTTGAGGGTTACTGAACGATACTTTCTAGGTTTACCGAAAGTCAAGGGCTACATTTGAGGGTTAGCGAACGATACATTCTAGGGTAAGCGAAAATGAACAGTACATTCGAGGGTTATCGAAAACAAACCATGCATTCTAGGGTTACCGAAAATCGAAGGCGAAATTTGAGGTTTAGCGAACAATAGATTCTATGGTTAGCAAAAACGAACCATACATTCGAGGGTTACCGAAAACTAACCATACATTCGAGGGTTACCGAACGATACAATCTAGGGTTAGCGAATGGTTTGTAAATTTTGTAATTATCGAATTTTCAATAATTATCGAAAATACAGTGACGAGTTTGGAAAACCGAACTAGTTAGAAACCGAACTAGTTCAAATAGTTCGAGTTCGTCCGAACTCATAAAGTTCGGCCCAAACTTGGGTTCGGGTCCCAAACCTTGAGTTCATATGACTTTAGCACAGCATAAAAAGTAGGGTTGGACATATCTTAAAATATACATATATATTGGTTTTATTTTTAAATCAGAAAAGTTTAGAGTTGCCCAATGTTTTTAAATGAATTGGAATAAGAGTCTAAAATCAAAGTGACTTTTGAATATGAGCTATGTGAGAAGAGAGAGGACAAACTGACTAACTTCCATTATCTAGATAGGATTTGGCCTCATGCAGTATATTTCAATGGAAAACTTTATTAGTAAAATAGCTTATCCATTTCCCACTTTCAGTCACATTGCAGGTATTTTCAATGCCTAGAGTCTTGGAGATAAAAGAACTCACAGAAAATTAAAACAATAATCCATCACAAATCCCTGCTTTACTGTTTCTGCTACAGATATATTGCTTCCAGGTTGCTTCGGGTTATTTAAAATTACAGCATAGTTCCCATACAAAGAAATACTCAGCTTATTCTCAGTGGGATGCAATTACAGATATGTGAAAAGTTCAGATAAGTTTGAGAACAGAGAATTGCAGTTCTCTATCCAAATGTGTCAGCAGAGGACAATACTACTTTACATCTGGGACTCTATTGTTACGATAAATTTGTATGGGAATAGATATTAAGGGGAAATAATAATAAAGAAATCCTGTATTCCTGGAAAATTACATTCAGCTAGCTTTGGACAGAGGGTGGAGATATACTGTATAGCAAAACAGTGTTGCAGTGAAAAAAAATTATTCCATTTCTGAACACTTTGTATATCTGTAAAAATCAGTTTAATCACCTTTATTCAATTAAAAGATTTCTCTAAAAAATACAAACATGAAAGTATGAATGTATGTACAGTATGCAGAAAAATACACTCCATCCATATGTTTATGGATTTAGCCATCAGCTATAGATTCAATTCTGATAAATATTTCTATTTTATTGGTATATTTCAATGCTCTGTTGCATTTTTGGAATTTGTTACAGTGTCTTTTTTGGGCTCTTCAAATTAACATTTACACTTATCAGTCATGTTATTTTTTCTTCGTTTTATTACTCCATTGAATAAAGTAATTTTTTTTCAAAATACACATAAAGAACGGTATTTATAAATGGTCAATATCTGTATTTTCCAAAATTGTTTCTTTATTATGAACCAATAATATGAGATTGCCGAACTCCCTAAAAATCTGTTCTGCTTGCTGATTCGTGAATTTTTTAAAAGATCCACAAGCGGACTAATTGTCAATGAGAGTTAAAAATTCTGAAAGTTCCGCCTAAAATGAAGGTATAAAAAGCAATGGTAACTTATTGTAAATGGCTCAGGATCCTGGGAAATGGTCTGGGAAACACATATCAATGCCCAAAATGTTTCCAGAAACTTCATGCGCATCCTGTTTGACATTTCACATAGTATTTTTATGTTTTAGTATTTTAAATTGTTGATTTGTAAATTCGAAATTCCTAAAAATATTGACATTTTTTGATTTTTGAATTAGAAAATTCTTGATAGTTGGATAATTATCGAAAACAGTTCAGAAAAATCCCAAAAAGTCACTTCAGAACCTGGTTCGGGTCCATCTCTAAATGTGAATATTTGCTGTATTTTTCTACTGTACTGGTAAATTTTAGCCACCTGAAATTTGTGTGTGTTATCGGCCATTGTACAATGCAGTTGTAAAATAACTGTGTTCGTGAAGAAATGCCTTTTAAAAAAAATCACGCAATGTGTTTTTAATTCCCAGCTTTATACTGTAAAGCTGGGAATTCTATCGCAAAATTATAACATTAATTCTTATGTATGTAGCAGAAAAACAAAAATTATGGCCTTGTTTATCCTTTTCAAGGTATAAATATGGCCCTGTGTTTAACCTATACAAGGTATAAATATGGCCCTGTGTTTAACCTATACAAGGTATAAATATGGCCCTGTGTTTATCCTAAACAAGGTATAAATATGGCCCTGTGTTTATCCTATTCAAAGCATAAATTTGTCCCTGTGTTTATTCTATTCAATGTTTATGTATGGCCCTGTGTTTATCCTATTCAAGGCATAAATTTGGCCGTGTTTATCCTATAAAAGGTATAAATATGGTCCTGTATTTATCCTATACAAGGTATAAATATGGCCCTGTGTTTATCCTATACAAGGTATAAATATGGCCCTGTGTTTATCCTATACAAGGTATAAATATGGCCCTGTGTTTAACCTATACAAGGTAAAAATATGGCCCTGTGTTTATCCTATACAAGGTATAAATATGGCCCCGTGTTTAACCTATCCAAGGTATAAATATGGCCCTGTGTTTATCCTATTCAAGGCATAAATTTGTCCCTGTGTTTATTCTATTCAATGTTTATGTATGGCCCTGTGTTTATCCTATTCAAGGCATAAATTTGGCCGTGTTTATCCTATAAAAGGTATAAATATGGTCCTGTATTTATCCTATACATATCCTATCCTGTATTTATCCTATACAAGGTATAAAAATTGCCCTGTGTTTATCCTATACATGTATATGTATCCTATACAAGGATAAATATGGCCCTGTGTTTAACCTATCCAATGTATAAATATGGCCCTGTGTTTAACCTATCCAAGGTATAAATATGGCCCTGTGTTTATCCTATACAAGGTATAAATATGGCCCTGTGTTTAACTTATACAAGGTAAAAATATGGCCCTGTGTTTATCCTATACAAGGTATAAATATGGCCCTGTGTTTATCCTATACAAGGTATAAATATGGCCCTGTGTTTAACCTATCCAATGTATAAATATGGCCCTGTGTTTAACCCATACAAGGTATAAATATGGCCCTGTGTTTAACCTATCCAAGGTATAAATATGGCCCTGTGTTTATCCTATTCAAGGCATAAATTTGTCCCTGTGTTTATTCTATTCAATGTTTATGTATGGCCCTGTGTTTATCCTATTCAAGGCATAAATTTGGCCGTGTTTATCCTATAAAAGGTATAAATATGGTCCTGTATTTATCCTATACATATCCTATCCTGTATTTATCCTATACAAGGTATAAAAATTGCCCTGTGTTTATCCTATACATGTATATGTATCCTATACAAGGATAAATATGGCCCTGTGTTTAACCTATCCAATGTATAAATATGGCCCTGTGTTTAACCTATCCAAGGTATAAATATGGCCCTGTGTTTATCCTATACAAGGTATAAATATGGCCCTGTGTTTAAAAAATACACTCCATCCATATGTTTATGGATTTAGCCATCAGCTATAGATTCAATTCTGATAAATATTCTATTTTATTGGTATATTTCAATGCTCTGTTGCATTTTTGGAATTTGTTACAGTGTCTTTTTTGGGCTCTCAAATTAACATTTACACTTATCAGTCATGTTATTTTTTCTTCGTTTTATTACTCCAATGAAAGTAATTTTTTTCAAAATACACATAAAGAACGGTATTTATAAATGGTCAATATTGTATTTTCCAAAATTGTTTTTTATTATGAACCAATAATTGAGATTGCCGAACTCCCTAAAAATCTGTTCTGCTTGCTGATTTGAATTTTTTAAAGATCCACAAGGGACTATTGTCAATGAGAGTTAAAAATTCTGAAAGTTCGCCTAAAATGAAGGTATAAAAAGCAATGGTAACTTATGTAAATGGCTCAGGATCCTGGGAAATGGTCTGGGAAACACATATCAATGCCCAAAATGTTTCCAGAAACTTCATGCGCATCCTGTTTGACCTTTCCACAGTATTTTTTATGTTTTAGTATTTTAAATTGTTGATTTGTAAATTCGAAATTCCTAAAAATATTGACTTTTTTGATTTTTGAATTAGAAAATTCTTGATAGTTGGATAATTATCGAAAACAGTTCAGAAAAATCCCAAAAGTCACTTCAGAACCTGGTTCGGGTCATCTCTAAATGTGAATATTTGCTGTATTTTCACTGTACTGGTAAATTTTAGCCACTGAAATTGTGTGTGTGATCGGCCATTGTACAATGCAGTTGTAAAATAACTGGTGCGTGAAGAAATGCCTTTTAAAAAAAATCACGCAATGTGTTTTTAATTCCCAGCTTTATACTGTAAAGCTGGGAACTATCGCAAAATATAACATTAATTCTTATGTATGTAGCAGAAACAAAAATTATGGCCTTGTTTATCCTTTTCAAGGTATAAATATGGCCCGTGTTTAACCTATACAAGGTATAAATATGGCCCTTGTTTAACCTTACAGGTATAAATATGGCCCTGTGTTTATCCTAAACCAGGTATAATATGGCCCTGTGTTTATCCTATCAAAGCATAAATTTGTCCCTGGGTTTATTCTATTCAATGTTTATGTATGGCCCTGTGTTTATCCTATTCAAGGCATAAATTTGGCCGTGTTTATCCTTAAAAGGTATAAATATGGTCCTATATTTATCCTATACAAGGTATAAATATGGCCCTGGGTTTAACCTATCCAAGGTATAAATATGGCCCTGTGTTTATCCTATACAAGGTATAAATATGGCCCTGTGTTAACCTATACAAGGTAAAAATATGGCCCTGTGTTTACTCATACAAGGTATAAATATGGCCCGTGTTTAACCTATCCAAGGTATAAATATGGCCCTGTGTTTATCCTATTCAAGGCATAAATTTGTCCTGTGTTTATTCTATCAATGTTTATGTATGGCCCTGTGTTTATCCTATTCAAGGCATAAATTTGGCCGTGTTTATCCTTAAAAGGTATAAATATGGTCCGTATTTATCCTATACATATCCTATCCTGTATTTATCCTATACAAGGTATAAAAATTGCCCTGTGTTTATCCTATACATGTATATGTATCATACAAGGATAAATATGGCCCTGTGTTTAACCTATCCAATGTATAAATAGGCCCTGTGTTAACCTATCCAAGGTATAATATGGCCCTGTGTTTATCCTATACAGTATAAATATGGCCCTGTGTTTAACTTATACAAGGTAAAAATATGGCCCTGTGTTTATCCTATACAAGGTATAAATATGGCCCTGTGTTTATCCATACAAGGTATAAATATGGCCCTGTGTTTAACCTATCCAAGTATAATGGCCCTGTGTAACCCATACAAGGTATAAATATGGCCCTGTGTTTAACCTATCCAAGGTATAAATATGGCCCTGTGTTTATCCTATTCAAGGCATAAATTTGTCCCTGTGTTTATTCTATTCAATGTTTATGTATGGCCTGTGTTTATCCTATTCAAGGCAAAATTTGGTGTTTATCCTATAAAAGGTATAAATATGGTCCTGTATTTATCTATACAAGGTATAAAAATGGCCCTGTGTTTATCCTATACAAGGTATAAATATGGCCCTGTGTTTATCCTATTGAACCTATGGTGAATAAACCTGCACATACTGTATCTTAGTGAAAATCGAATACTGGAGAGCGGACCGCTCCGTACTAGGATTCAGTAGTTGCGGATATGTGTTTCATAACGTGCCTTTATTGTGAACACATATATTCATATACAAAAAGCTGGTGCTATAGATAAATACATACGAGGTGCAACACAGATGTCAATCTTACGCGTTTCACGGACAGCTCTCCCTTACCAGTCTCTGATGAAGCGGCCATGCAGCCGTGAAACGTGTAAGACTGACATCTGTGTTGCAGCTCGTATGTATTTATCTATAGCACCGGCTTTTTGTATATGATAAAGGCACGTTATGAAACACATATCCGCAACAACTGAATCCTAGTACGGAGCGGTACGCTCTCCAGTATTCGATTTTCATTGTGGTATTGTGAGACTTGCTGTAGTCTGTTTTCGGGAGAGAGGTGACTTGCACGCTGGATCACAGTACTCAGCGGATAAGACACGGGGCATATGGTGAGCGATCCTGCCCTGAACCTCGGTACGTTACTTTTATCCTGAGAACTGTGGTTTTGTAATCTTCCTACCTTTATTTATTACGTTGCAACTTTGCCATGTGTATAGCTGACTTACTGTTGAATTTGGCCAAAGAAAAAACACCTGAAAAAATGGCACCAGAAATGGAAACTTATTTTTTCCTGAATCTATATTGCAAAAACTAGTAAACACAACTACTTTCTTTATTTTTTAAATCTAAAAAAACGAAACCTACGGTATTGTTTCTAGGTCCTTCTTGTGCCTATTTTTCCTGATGTAAGGTTGCTTCGGCATTGTAGTCTGCTTAGCTCTGCCCTCAAGACTTCCTGGTTCTCCTTTTTCTGCAGTCCGAAAAAGCCATGTCCGTTTGGTCCGTGCGCGAGCGTGACATCAGTAAAGATAAGCTCAGGAGGGACCTAGGAAAAAAAAGGGAAAAAGATTTTTTAAAGCTGCTGCTTCCAACTAAACTTAAGTTGGGTTTACAGCATACTTATCCTTTAATTTAGTTTCAAATCGACAGCCACCAATACGTATGCTAAATGAGCTTCAAACACAGTAATTTAATCAACTACAGAACAAAAGAAATCCACATAAATATCATGAAAACCCTATTCAATTCAATAAAATGGACTTAATAAATTGAGCTTATCTTACATTAAAAACAGTTTCCTTAAAAGGGATGGTAGCAGAGAACATAACACTCTGTATTATAAATAGGCTTTTGCAAACATGTTTGGGATTAAAAAAGGAATAATAAAAAAAAAATCTCAAAATATATTTCAATCTCCTGTTAGGAATAAATAATAGAATAGTTATACAGTGTTAAGCCCCCAAGCTTCTGCTTGTGGGCTTAACAAACATTAAGCTGTTCTTATCCAAAACATAAACTGAAACCAAGAGCTAGTTGTGGATCATGCTGCTATAAATATTGAAGAAATTAATTAATGATCTGGTCACAGAAAAGGCCCAAGTAGAGGTGAAACTTGTCTAGAGTGTTACAAGGCAGGGGTGAGTTATCTGTCTTTTTCTCCTTAAAAACCCATTAGAGGTGGACAATGTTTTGCCTACTTCCACTAATAAAGTTTGGGTAGTAGAGATGTTAAAAATCAACGAGTTTTGTTCCGTTTTCGGATTTTAGAAATTTAGAAAAAATCAGAAAATCCCAAAACGGACCCATAGAAATCAGTGGAAAGAATAAAATAATATAATAATAGTAAAATAATGGTATTAAATGCATAATAACTAAGGTACCTGGGAAATAGTCCAGGAAAACAGTACAAATCCCCCTAACGCAAAAAGACACGAACTTTCGGTACAGGCAAGCTATTTTGGAGTTTCCAGTCATCTTTTGAGGGTTACTGAACATTCGAGGCTACTTTTGGTAACTATCGAAAGTAGCCTTGTAAATTTGGTAACTCTTAAGTACAAACGGAAATTTGAAAGTAGTTTCAGATCGTACTTTCAAAAGTAGTTTCTATAACCCTCGAAAGTAAGTCTGTACTTTTTAAGAATTATCGAAAACAAGTTCCAGTGTAACTTTTTGATTTCAGAACCGGAGGCTTATGTTGGATTCGGATCGGATCCCATCTCTAGTGGGTTGGATAGTTTGCGTCAGGATTAGAGATGTCCGAACTTCGAAAAATCCGGTCCGCGCGAGGATCCGCGGATTTTCGAAAAAATCCGAAAATTTGAAAATCCGCGAGCGGACCCGTTAAAACGTATTAAAATGAAAGTTCGGCAAAATCCGCATTAAAAGTGGTCTAAATAGCCTTGGTAACGTACACTTAACCACTCAGGGACCTGGGTAATGGCCTTAGAAGCACGTATAAATGCCAACAATACCTAAAAAGTACAGAGGATTCCCGTAAAAACGAAGATTTCCATAAAAAAACGAGGCTTTCTGTAACTATGATAGCTGCCATTGGCTAATTTGGATCATGTGGTTTGCTCCGTCTTGAAAATTTACACGAATTACTCGTAATACTCGTAATTACGTGAATCCTCGTAATTACGAGGATCTTCGGTTTTTCCGGATCCCGTAAGTACCGTAGGTCCTCGTAATTACGGAGATACTCGTATTTTCGAAAATTTTCGTAAAAAAAAGAAATCCGAAGTTCGGAAGTCCGGAAAGTCCGGAATAATCCGCCGTTCGCGGACGGGAGAAATCCGCGGCGGATCCGGGTTCGGGTCCGCGAACCGGCCATCTCTAGTCAGGATGGCTTGTTTATCCCTCTATACTCTTTTATATTTTTAACATGCATAATATTTATCGATTAGGACTCCCTAGTGCAGTACATTTCTGGACAAGGCAGCGAGTTCCTGCATTTAAACTCATTTTCCCTAGGGCACAATAACACTTTTATGCCTAATGGGAAATCCAGCACAATAGCTAAAATGTAAGTAAACCTGAATGAATTCTATCATTTTTAACTAGCAGAAAGTTGGACCTCTCATCTCTGACATTGTTTTCTCTGACATTGTTTTTACATTGTAAAAATAAAATGAATCTGTAATTCTTATGGTTTATGATTACCTCAAATCTGCAACCCTTTTTCTTAGTGATCAACAGCTGGTTTTGTGACTGCCATCACAAATCAAGGCAGGTAGTTTTTTGATTTCTATGGGAGGGAGACTATAGCCATACTGAGTTACGTAAACCCCTATGTCTGCTACGTTGGAATTATATTTGGTGAAGCATCAAGCCTAGTGCACCTCCACCCGTGCCATTGCAAGTCAGTGGTAAGCTGACAGTTTGCACTTACACCCAATCACAATTGATTGGGTGTAAACACAAGTGCAAACACAAACATGTGGATAAAAGAATTAAAGTACAGGGTTTCCTAATCAAATGTATGGCTACATGAGTGTTTGTAAGCTATGTTTAAATTACAGAATATTGGGGTATTTTGTTCCTGCTCTATTCACAACACAGTAGCTTGCAAACATCAGAAGGCTACAGGTTGGATATGATTTCTGGAGCCCCTTCTCTCTACTGAATTACGATTAGTTATCCGATTATTTAATGACAGAAGATTCAGCCAGTAGTCACTTGACAGTTTTTAGAAGGGGCAGAAAGGGAAATAACTCACCAAGCATGTGCAACAAAAGTATGAATATAATTCTTGTGGAGGTCCTCATTCATACAGGTCATGGTATATCTGTTTTATTCAGATCAACTTTAGTTCTTTAAGGCGTTTGGCTAGTCATCCGACTGGCTTTTTCAATTCAAAATGACTTTTCGAGGGTTTTGAGGGTACAACCCCCTTCATCAGGCTTCACCTCCCTTCAGTCTGTTTTTATTATGTTTTACCTTAGAGAGCACCACAGTACTACAGCGTTCCAAGTATTTATATTAGAGTTGTGCGCCTATCCATTATATTCATATCTTAAAGTTTAGTTCTTGAAGACGTTTCGCTAGTCATCCGACTGGCTTTCTCAATTCAGAATAACTTGCACAAGAATTTGTTGGCAATTATGTACCCTGGAATGTCCCAATTAGCATATCACAGCCAGGTGTTAAGGACATTATGAATGCAAGGCGTGATTGCATTGTGGCTGAGAGTGATTGCATTGTGGCTGAGCGTTCCTATAACACCTCTTGGCCACAATGCAATCACACCTTGCACGGCACACTTGAAAACGCTAACAGGAGACCTACACATGTTTCACCCTATGTCACATCCACCATGGGATTCGTAAGGGTCACACTGTGTCATCAGAACGAGAGTATTAATTTAATAATAATTTAATTATTAATATTAATGTAATATATGTCTATAAAATATTGTAAATAATATAGTCCTAATGGCACATTTAAGCCTGTGTGCTGGAAGAAGGGGAACACATAATATCCTTTTGAGTGTTTGACATCACAGGGGGCATGAGAGCATAAAAGAGTCTCATTCTAATGGCTCTGTGTGACTCTAGCAAAGCCCATGACGGATGTGATGTAGGGCTAAACAAGTGTTGGTGTCCTGTTAGCGTTTTCAAATGTTCGGGGAAGGAGGTGGATTAGGTGATGGGACACAGCAGTGTAAGATTCAGAAGATTTAACTTGTGAGGCGGTGACCTGGAAGCAAGCGGATAGAGACATACTTTGTAACACCAGTATGTCCGTCCGTGGGAACGGGTAACGTATGATAACAATCCTTAGGATTTGGCTTCTCATGCTAAGCTCCGTGAATGGATTGTCACTTTGCAACAAAATATGCAAAAATTTCCAAGACACACTCTGGTTAGAACGCTGCAGAAAAGCGAAAATTACAGAATTAAATGGATAATTTATCCAAAATGCTGCCGTTTTGAGAAATTAAATGATACAGCGATAAGGAGAAATGAACTTAGATTTTACCTATTCTAGCAAGTTGCGTTTACTTACATGAAGGCTCCCATGTTGTCTTCAAACAGCCATGTTGAGAGCAAGGTCTCTCTGTTTGCTGATGACACTAAACTATGCAGAACTTCAAATGATGTGCAAGTGCTGCAAGCAGACCTAGATAGATTATCAAAATGGGCAGTAGAATGGCAGATGAGATTTAATGTTGATAAATGTAAGGTGATGCATTTGGGATTTAATAATCCCTGTGCCACCTACACCATAAATAACTCTGTGTTAAGTGCATCTGCAATGGAAAAAGATTTGGGGGTTCTGGTAGATAACAGACTTAGCTATAGCAAACAATGCCAGGTAGCAACGGCTAGAGCTAGCAAAATACTGTCTTGTATAAAGAGGGGAATGGATTCAAGAGAGAAAGATATTATTCTCCCTCTTTACAAGGCACTGGTAAGGCCTCATTTGGAATATGCAGTGCAGTTTTGGAATCCCATATACAAAAGGGACATCTTGGAAATGGAAGCAGTTCAGAGAAGGGCAACTAAATTAATAAGGGGAATGGACATTTTATATCCTAGATTCTTTAAAAGGTGGCTGTAAATAACATTGCAATGAATACCACGAGGCAAATGTTGTATACAATATGTACTTTACTTAGTTTCTATTTTTACCATTTTGTATATACAACAATATTGTATGTTTTATACTATTATACCGAATTGGCACCACAATAAATAAATTTGGTTAAAATAAATAAATAAATAAGGGGAATGGAGAGACTTAAATATTCAGGCAGATTTGACAAGTTAGGGCTGTTTACATTGGAGAAGCGACGTTTGCGTGGGGATATGATAATCTTATACAAATATATTAATGGGCCATACAATGAAATCTCTGGTGCATTGTTTACTAATAGGTCATATCAGAGGACTCGTGGACATCCTTTAAGGTTGAAGAAAAGAAGTTTCATCTTCAGGTTAGGAAAAGTTTCTTTACAGTGAGAACGGTGAAACTGTGGGACTGTCTTCCAACAGATGTGGTAATGGCAAGTTCATTAAATAGCTTTAAAAAAGGCCTGGATACGTTTCTAAAACTAAAAAATATTGAGAATTACTGGTATTAATACATATACATCTGGTTGATCCAGGGATACTTTCCGATTGCCGTTTGGAGTCAGGAAGGAAGTCCCCCCCCCCCTTTTTTTTTTTTGCTGTTTTTTTTTTTGCCTTCCTCTGGATCAACTGTTAGGTAGGGTTAAAAAAAAAAAGAAAAAAAAGAGGGCGAATATGTTGGAATTGATGTCTTTATTCAACCTCAATTACTATGTAACTATGTAACTATGTGAGCATATACACCTATTGGCCACATCCCTGACCACAGTATTGACTGTCTCTATGCACAAAGTATTTTTTATACAAATGTCTACACACCAATGTGAAAGCCGCTGCAGTTTATTTCCCAGCCAACATGAGTGGCACAAAGAACAGACTAGGAAAAGATAAGATTGTACTGATTTTTTATTGGGATAGTGGACTAATGATTTTATTTTAGAAAGACAGAGTACATGAGAATGCAGGTTTAAATCCCAACTCCCCCCCCTGAAATTTTAATATTCTGTTTATTACATTCATGCTGGCTAAGAAATACATTGAAAGATTACTTTCTTTTGTATGAAAAGCAAAAGAATATATGATTGTCAGGAACAGTAGTGTTGAAATATGTTTGCAAAAACACTATATTAAAATCTCAGTTCTGTGTTAGAGAGAGGCGAGATCTTGTTCTGTTGTGCACTAGAAATGTACACTTAGATTTCCACCAAAACAAAGAGGTGGATTATGGGAACTGACACCTGGTACCCAGAGGTTAATCTTTATAAATCATCCAGCAAACACAGCAAAGTGAGATATAGAAATGGCCTTGAACGTTCGATAAGCCTCAAAAATACGATCGGAGACTACTTTCAAGTTTGATAATTGTAGAAAATAGGCTCCGAAGCCCCGTAATCAGGACGATCCAGACGGAACATTTGGATTTCGGAACCTGAGGGGTTCCGTGTTGGATCCGGGTCCGAGTCAGACCTGGATCCCATCTCTAGTGAGATATAGCATGTTGCACTGTTTTTTGTGAATGTGCTCTGTCTATTAGGACAACTTTGTCTGGCAGCTTTAGTTAAGTTTTCATATATAGTGTCAGTTCAGACTTATTTAAAGTTAAATATAATTTAAATATATAATATTAATAAACCTATATTATGGTCAATTTCTATTACAGTGTACAATGCAAAGTGTAGTAATTATACAGTTGTTCCATTCCCAAGTGTGCCTCATCGTGAAAAAGTTGGAAATTCCCTTGATTACAATAGCTGTACATGAATCATAAACTCATTTTTTTCTGTCCTCAGTGGTAGACTTTTTATCTCATAAAGAAAGTTTCAGACATAGTATACATTTTTGAGTGGCAATATTGCCTTACAGATTAAACAATGAGAATGGAAACACAGCTGTTTAGACTTCCCTTCATCTGTTCAGTGTCAAGCAGGTTTCATTGGTTTATTCAGGGGAGTATACAAAATGGTATGTATATATATCACATTGCTTAAGGCTGAGTAATAGAACTTTGCCAAAGTGCAAAGGAGAATTGTAGGTTAGTAATTCAGGAGTATATGTGGAAACTGAGCACTGCTTTAAAGCATGTAACAGACAGCAGTTGAAATATTACGATTACCTAGTTACATTTATCTGTGTGTAGACATTTGTTTAAGAAATATTTAAATGGGATTTTAACTTTCCAATTAAAAAATATCAATGTTCTGGTTAATTACCATATAAGTCTTGTTCTAGGTTGAGTACTTTTTATATAAAGCAAAACAAACCCAGATGTACGTACTTTAACCTCAAAACATTTATTAAAAATGATACAACCTTCCTACAGCTACACCACACATGCTTTTATATAGACTTTGATGTACAGTAAATACAATCCTACAACTGGGATCTAAAGTTCCAATCTGACTAGTCACTGCCCAAAGTATGTAAAGTCGGATTTTACATTACTGTATTTCCTCTGAAGGGATATCGTTTAAAATCAGATAATGAAGAGATGGATATAAATCTAAATGTGGCTGATTCAACCATGATTCACACACTTGCTCTGGGCAAATTACTCAGAAGAGATTTACCAGAGGCGGGAATCTCACCCGCACGTTGGTATTAAAAGATTTTTAAATATTTTTTAGTAAAGGCTTAAATACAGAGGCGTAACTACCGTTGCACGGGGGGCAGTCAATAGTAGGGCCCGCCACAAGACCAAGATCTATTCCTGAATAATATGGTATAATAGGGTTTAGCATATAATAAAGGTGTGGCAACCAGATACAAAGCAATGTTCCATCTCATTTAATATTGGATGCACGCGTAAATTAGATGGAACAATATATCCAACTTTTCAGGTACAGTGTTTAGCATATAATATTATGGGTCATATTTAGTGCTATTTTCCCAGGTTTCGTAATTCCAGACTTCACTACAAATTTTTTACATTTTTTTACCGTATTTATATAAAGGAGCATTTTCATATTATTTAAAGGTGAAATTAGTCAAAATTAATTTGTTGATTGAAAAATCTTGCAAAAATAGTCTTATACCAAAGGGCAATTTTAGCAGGGGCAAACCTGACCCCCTTCCCCAATCTGATCTTGCGTACGAATGAAACATATGCGCGATCAGCTGTTTAAAAGACTCTTTGCGGAAATTCGGGTCCGGTCTTTTAAACAGCTGATCGCGCATATGTTTCATTCATACGCGTGACCAGCTGTTTAAAACAGCTGACTGCGGAATAGAACTTGGATTGGGGAAGGGGGTCAGGGGCCCAGCCTCCATTCTTGGGGTGGGGGCTGCAGGTACGCCCCTGCTTAAATATGTGTTTGACTCATTACACCTTTTGTCAAAAAATTGCCCTTTGGTACGCGTGCATCCAATAATAAATGAGAAGGAACATTGCTTTGTATCTGGTTGCCACACCTTTATTATATGCTAAACCCTATTATACTGTTCCTTGGACAGTGTCTTGTTAAAGCACCTGAATTTTTATTTGCTTTTTATTATATATTGGTTATTTAGTTTCCCTTTTTCACAATATCACAATTTCACAAGCTGGGGATTTTAAAGGAACACTATATCGATTATTTTATAAAAATCCTGTAGAAGATAATCTCATTGTTAAAGCTGGAAGAGAGCTGTCACAGATAACATCCTTGCAGTGGTAGACAGCTCCTCTAACTAACACTATCCCCCTTACCATCATAAAGTCTATCAGGCTCATATACCCAGAGCCACTATAGCTCTGGGTAAATGCTCCTTTCGCTATTTAATATCACGTTTGCAAATCTGCTAGCGCTTTAATCCTGCGCTAAAACTAGCGCAAACCCGATATTGAATTCACGAGAGTCAGATGTGCATAACCCGCGCATCTAGAGATGGATTTACACCTCTGGAGACTGTAGGCCCAAGAGCCTGATGCCCTTAGCCCCACCCCTAAACACAGACCACACCCTAAACCACACCAGTTTCTCTTTTGGGGGGAAGAAAATAGACTATAAAAGGGTTGAATTGGTGAGAGGAGATTGACAGCCCTCCAACCTCAGCCGCCCCTAGGTGTGTGGCAAATCCGGCCCTGCGCGCATCAGACACTAATATGGATTTAAAGTCACGCTAACTGGTATTAAACCGGTTAGTGCGACTTAAACTCCATATATTTGCCCAACGAGTCTGGGTAAATGACCCTGTATATGTGACGAAGGTGCACATGTGGACTAAGGGCAGACAAGCAGGAGAACTATCAGCGTTGCATGAGTGCTATCTTTGACAACTCCCAGAGATGTAATATAAGTTCTTATCGTTAATAATGGTGCTAATTCCCTCCCTAACCAATCAGATGTTATTTACCATTTGAAAGCTAACATCTGATTGGTTGGGGCAAAATTTGCAGAATTCTAAACGAAAAGAACTTTTATTACATCTCCCTGGTATGTGTGGTAGGAATATTCTCCCCTACTTCCGATAAAAAAATATAAACATATTTTTTAAGATACGCTATAGTTTAAACAAATTATTGGTGAGTTCAGCTGTTGTTTTTTTAGATTTGTATTTCATATTTATTCAATAGTATTGTTTATCCTAGGTGCTCCCCCCCAAACCACCCCCGAGTTAATTCCCTATGGAATCTAGTGTACCTGTGCCCTGCTGTTCTTTACAGTTCTGTGACTACCATAAATGTTTACTTTGCTTTTATTGTCACATTAACATATGTCAAACTACATACACACACACAAATATATATACAGTGTATACTCTATGTGTATGGGGGGGAATAATTAGCTTGATTCAGTGAGCACACGCATAAATACATCTTATAAACCATAAGCAAAGTACATAGAGTGCATCACATATTGCACATTAATCACTGAATTGTCACTCTTGTTTATTACACTTAGTGACAGCAAACAAACTTATGAGCTTGGTACATTTAATAGAAATAATGCCCCAAGCTTAACGATACACACATCGTTTATAACCACTGACAGGCCTTACGTATAAATTCTAAGGACATGCAAACATTTCTAGAATGTTCATGTTCACAAAGGAATCTTGGTTACAAAACAGAAAAAAAATTATTTTGGGAAATAAAATCAGATGGTGTGATGTTATGCCCTACATTATTAAAACACACATAGAAATGAATTGTTTAGTTATTTGCCATTTGCCTTCTCCATGGTTCAGCCAATTCCCCATCAGCATAATGGCAATGCTCTTGCCACCAGTAAAAGAGTTAAGAAATGCCATCTTATGCAAAAACAACCCAGTTAAATATGTTCCAATTTGGGTTGTGGACCACTGAGACCATCCAATATTGCACAGTCATAAATCACTATAAACAAAGGTAAGTACAGGAGTTAGAAACTAAACTCAGACAGTGTCGGACTAGCCTACTGGGTTACAGGGGAAACCCCCAGTGGGCCAACAGTCCCATCACCAATCAAAACAGAGAACATTGTTAAAATTTAGATACTGAGACAAAAGAAAATAAATTGCGTATACACCAGGTTGGAAAAACCCACTTACCTGTTACATATGGCAGCATTGGTTTTTAGTTATTCGGCTGGTGGGCAGATTCTTTTTTTTGCAAAAATGTATGCTGAAAGGATGATATAAAAATGTCCCTTAGTATTGGGAAATGTTTTAAGTTTTATTATTAAGTTACTCAGATACCTAATCTCATGAAAATTGCAATGGTAATTTAAAAACACATAAGCAAGGACAAGCTTGTGTATTTTTACAAAAATGTTGCCTTTCTATGGTATCTCAGGGCCGCATGACATGAGGTATGCCCCTGCACACAAGGGTGGCCCAGGCCAATCTAGCATTGGTTTTTTCACTCATTGGGGTGATAGCGCCCAATATTATCAGTAGGTTGTCTTAAAGAAGGGGCTTCTGCTTCAGAAATTTAAATTATACTATTTGTCACCTAATTACATTTGAAAAGAGAATCCAGTTCACCAAACTGAATACCAAAGACATACTATGACCTGAATGAATGAGAACCTTCACAAGCATTTGAAGAGTGAGTTCCTGTCAACAGGAATGCACCATTACCGTAATTGATTACATTACCTGCAGTCGTTTTATGTTAAAATCAACACGTTCTGTTCATTGATAAAGTGTATTTGTTTCTAGGGTTATAAAAACAAGAAAAAGCAATTATACAGTTATTAATTATAGAGCCGTAATAGAATAACAAGCAACATTGTATATTTTAGAACAATATTTCAGCTAAACCTGTTATATTGATATGGATTCTCATTTTACTACAAATTCTCTATATACAGTAGTTAAAGGACAATTATACTAACCAGAAGCGAGGTGGAGGTGAGTATAATTGTCCTTTAAAGGAATAGTTTACTTCCAAAGTAAAGAATTCCTTTAATTTATTGATTGAAGCCCTAGGATCTGGGAACAAAGATTCAATAAACTTACCTTTTGCACGATCTACAGTGGCTACAGTGCACAGTGAAATCTCCATCCTCTTCTTTGTTCTGTACAGCTATAGGTTTAAGTTTATAAGTTTATAAGTTTATAAGTTTATAAGTTTCTTAAATCTTTGTTCCTGGATCCTGAACTATTGATTTAAGAATGGGAGGTAAGGCATAGCTCCTTAACCTCCCAGACTTCAATCAATACATTAAAGGAATACTTCACTTTGGGAGTGAACCATTCCTTTAAATAGTTTACCATCAATAGTACTATATTGGAGACTCCTACCCTTTTTTATATAGTCAGGGTATAAATATATATAATAAAGATAATAGGGACCAACTAATGCTCACTTAGAAGTGATTGTGTGCCCCTGCCCTGAATCCTTCGCTTTTACTCTGCTCGATCAAGATGCACTTGTACGTTATCGCTTCTATGCACACTCCTTGCTAAACATGGAAAACAAATAAGTAAGACACTCACCGCTCCCAAGGGGGGACTGACCCCGGATCCTTCTCTGAATCCGTAGTATCACTGAAATAGTAGAGGGAAAGTCCGCCGCCTCTTCGGGGTAGGTATTAAGTAACTGAACTCGCTAAAATTTCAATAAATCACCGATATTTATTAGACTTCCATGGCTATCATACAGGTAAAAACAAGCACCCACCTAACGTGTTTCAAGTAACTTCCTTTTAACACAGTGATCAAAGCTCCAGTGCCCAAATTCTAGAGGGTGGTTAACCCTTGCAGATTTAATTAAAATCAAACATTTATAATAACAGTAAGTACAAAACGTGTACAACAGTACAACATCCATGACACTCTTATGTATATTTGTTAACCTTGTATGATTATAGGGTGCTGGGAAACACAGCAAGGGAAATAATTCTTATGGGGAAAATATTACATGCTTACATTTAATTGGATTATTAATGTACAAAATGATATGGTTCAGTTCACAAAACAGGAGATATCTCCTACTGAGTTTAAACCTTTGGGTATCATTGTACCCTTTGGGTATCCTTTTGATTTCTAAATTCTGCCTTAAGTTAACAAACTATCCATATGTAAGGGGATTGTAATGTAGGGGATAAAATAGAAATTTCCTTCTACTTTAAATAGTTTAACCAAACATATATATGGTGACAGCCACCTTCAGATATACTGTAGATCAGTAAACATGCTAGACAAAATAAAAGACCACTTGGAACTAGTACCAGGTTCAAATAGAATTTTACAAGTTTGAATGAACTTGGACGTTTTGGACTTTTTGAACTTAGGGGGATTTTCGAATTTTCCAATTTATAGAATTTGGTGAATCGATCCAGCCACATGTCCCAAATTCAGCACTCAGCTGTTTTTACCAGTTATAACCCCCTGGGTATAAAAGGCAGCTCGACCTTTTGAACTGTTACACTTTTGCCCACTTTCCCTTGCAAGATTCTCACTGAGGGAGAGAATCCAATGTGGTGTGGTATGTCCAGAGGGGCCAAGCATGCCTCACTCTTAAACAATGCTGGCAAACTACAGTGAACCCATTCTCATGATGCTGATGTTATAAAGTTTTACCCTTTGCCCACTTTCCCCTATAAAATAAAAAATATAAAGATAAAAGGGGAAGTTCAGTGCAAATACATATACTTTTTTTTAAGCCTAATGACCTTAACCTGCTCATTCAGCATTTTGCCTGTGTATAAATAAATGCTTCTGAAATACTGACTTCCTTGCAGTATCCCTAATATAGACCGTTATGTTCTTGCCCTTGACCCAGCGCCTGGGTTGATTCAGTGGCTCAGTAGAGATCTGAACATGTTTGACCCACCCTACAGCCAATCAGTAGAAATCACAGTTAGGAACATTCCAAGTTAGTGTCCATTCTGGGAAGAAGATGGACTGTTTCAGAACCTGAAATGTCAGATCACTAATGTCAACAGCAGGGAATAGCAAGGGGTATAAATTTTATCTGATTTTTCAAAATGGAAAAGAATATGTGGAATAACTAAGTATAGCTGTTGTATTCAGTTACATCAACTGGACTTAAGTTCTTGCTAGTCATCCAACTGGCTTTCTCAGTTCAGAAAAACTTGTACAAGAATCTGTTGGCAATAAATACCCTGGAAGGTCCCAGCAGCAAGGTGTTATGGACCTCCTGAATTCTAGGTGTTGATTGCATTGTGACTAAGAGGTATTATTAAAATTGCCCAGGTTAAGGTGTCAAAACAGTATTGTACATGACAATGTATACACACACACACACACACACAAACACAGGCTTGTTTTCTTTATTTTGACATAAATGGCCTTTCTGACACTTCTCTTGATCCAATCCTGTTCCTTTGCCTAGATGTTGACATTACAATCTTCAAAGGTATGTCCTTTATCCTTAAGATGCAGGTACACAGCTGACCTGAGGAATTTGCTCTTCTGTGCTGGGCCATACGTTGATGCAGTTGCTGTTTGGTCTCCCCCACATACAAACCAGATCACTCTTCACTGCACTGCACTGTGTATATGATGTCACGTTTTGTGTTTCGATATTGGGTCTTTCAGATGCTGCCTCAGTGTGTTGTTTGAAGAAGACAGGGATATGGTGTTTGACAAAGGCCCAGTCCAGATATCCACAAGTTTTAAGGGGTTCTGGTTACACCAAGCTTGTGATTTAAAGGGGTGGTGGTAACATCACATACTGGTTTGTGTGGGTTGGTTTTCTGTAAACCTCTACTTCCAGTTTACCATTTTCCCTGACTTCTACTAAGCAGTCCAAGAAAGCCAGTGTGTTGTTTTGTACCTCTTCCCTTGTGAGCATTGATGTGTTTTGTGAAGGCTTGTACTTCTTTCTGGTGGATTTTAACCCAGGTGTCATCCACATATCTGAACCAGTGGCTGGGTGCAATGCTCTTAAAGTACATCCAAAAGACCCCAATACCGAAACACAAGAAGAGTGACATCATATACGCAGTGCAGTGCTCTGATTTTTATGTGGGGGAGACCAAACAGCAGCTGCACCAACCTGTGGCACAGAGAAGAAAAGCAAAGGTGTGTTTGTGTGTGTGTTTGTGTATGGGGGGGGAGTTTGGGGTGTTGACACCATTTGTCTGCCATGTACAATGCTGTTTTGACACCTTACCCTGGGTAGTTTCAATAACACCTCGTAGCCACAATGCAATCAACACTTTGCATTCAGAAGGTCTCTAACACCTGGCTGTTACATGCTGATTGAAACCTTCCAGGGTATTTATTTAAACAGATTCTTGTACAAGTCATTCTGAATTTAAAGACTGTTCTGCATTGAGAAGACAACAGATAAACCATGACCTAGATTACACATGTCAAACTCAAGGCCCGCAGGCTGAATCTGGCCCAACTAGCTGTTTTTTGTGGCCTCCAGGGACTGTATAGCATCCAAGACTTACTACACTGCTATCTATTGGTGCAGTCCCAAGCATCGGCATAACTATATATCTGCGTGCTAGATCACATGCTCTTTTACTAAGATATGGGTGATCGGCTGTTTAAAAACTTTAATGTGCCATAGGCAGTGGTCCCAGTTCAAAAGTGTGCGTCATACCTTTTCCATGCTGAGACCCAGCACTAGGCAAAAGCGTGACAGAAACCCAACCCTGTGTCTGCTAAGTAACCTAATAAAAGAATTTGTCCCACCACTTAGCTTGTCTTTTTGATTTTGGCCCCTTATGTGATTGAGTTTGACACCCCTGACCTAGATAATTGAGAACCTTTATAAAGAGATAACTAAGTAAACATATCGGAAGTTCAGCCATCTCTATTCCTAACTGTTTCAATACTGCTCACTGCAGTAAGCGCCTCTGACTATCATTATACAATTTATTTTCTATTTGTGGACAATAATACCTATACTGTAATACCTAATAATAAAATTATTCAGACCTAAACACTTTTTGCTTAATTATAGCGGAGGGTAAAGTTGTTTATCTCACTGTTATCTCACTAGTTTCGTTCTATATTCTGATTCCCGTATCTCGGGAAAATCCCAAAGATTTGAAAATCCGAAACATGAATGAAAATTGCTTCAAATGTTCGAAAATTCTCAAAAATATGATCGGAGACCGTTTTCAAGTTTCTATCGCATTTTCGAGGATTTCCGAATGTTTGATGCTACTTTCGAAAATTATCGAAAATAGCTCCGTACATTCGAAAATTGTCGAAAATGCGCTCCGAAATCCCGAAATCTGGACAATCCATTCAGATTTCAGGACTTCGGAGCACATTTTCGATTGAGATGGCCGAAACTCACTAGTTTCTTTCTGTTTTCTGATTACCGGATCTCGGAAAATTACGAAGATTCGAAAATCTGAAATCTGAACAAAAATAACCTTGAACGTTCGAAAATTCTCGAACATTCAAAAATTCTCAAAAATACGATCGGAGACCATATTCAAATTTCCAATCGTATCTTCGAGGATTTCCGGACGATTGAGGCTATTTTCGAAAAAACTATCGAAAATAGCTCTGTATGTTTGAAAATTATCGAAAATGCGCTCCGAAGTCTTGTGTCGTATGTGGGTTTGTGTTGGACCCGGATCCCATCCCTATTTCTAATGCATAAAAAAAATCCAGAATTGCAAATCTTTCATTAGGTAATCCAGTCACTTCCTTGTGTTTAATCTGAGGTGTAATAAACTTTTTGATCAAGGATTGTGCAATTATAATAGGAAAATGTATTGTTTGATAGGTTACACAGTGTAACATAACCCTGGATACTCATAGAAAGAATCAGCCAAGAATTTCCATCAGAAGATCTGTTACTTATAAACTAAGCAGTTTCCAATATTCACTTTGGCTCATGTTCAAAGGTTCCATAAGGAGACTGGAATTAATATTTGTTAATTTTTGAATATTGTGACATGGTTTAAGCGTGTAGTAGACATTGTAATTAATAGGTGCACGTTTTCCTATCATAAACTTGTTGGAAGCAATGTATTCCAGCAGTAGGAAAATATTTCTACCCACCCAGAAATGATTCAATGCATTAATCATTGCACTAGGCCATCACATAAGCAGCTTCCTTGCCGTAAATGATTCTGTCAGTAACTCTTACTGAAAAACAGAGGTCTTTTACCCCCTTGAGGATTGCACTATTCATTGCTTTTTTATCCAAGCAATGTTCAAGGTGAAATACAAAGACTTTGAAAGTGTTTTATCAGCAAGTTGTAATTTAAATTAGTTATTAAAGGATTTAGATTAACCCCTTCACCACAAGGACAACAGTTTTTCATTCAAAATATCCAAAATAATGAGGCTGTAAGCAGCTTTTTTAAGCTGGATTTTAAGGAAAATATTTGTAATAACACACAGAATCACCAAACTAAAGACAAAAGAAATGTACCAAGTAACAGCACCTGCTGTAACTAAAAACAGGAAGAAATAATGAGATATAATAAAGAATAATAATATAATAAAGAATAAAGAGATTATACCTGTGTTCTTCAGTGAGAGGTGATGGAAGCCTCATATGTATGCGTGGAGGTTATGCGTTGTAAATGTTGTGGGAAGATGCAATAAAAGGTGTTTTGGGCTAAATAAGTGTAAACCCCACACTACCTTTTTTCACCATTTTCCATTAATGGTGCCAGGTATCTGATGCAATAATGTAAACATTATATTACAAGCCAGCTTTCTGCTGATCTGCTGTTTGTGTCCAACCCTTATTACTTTGCTATAAATACAAAGAGAGAAAGAGAGACAGACATTTGAAGTCATCTTAGACCTGCAGGTGAAGAGGAACAGTGAAAAATGTATAAGATATAAGAGAAAAAGCATAGAAGAAGGAAAACAAAGACGACAATGCGGAGGAAGACAAAGACGACAATGCAGTCAGTAAAATTTAAACAAAATGGAAATATTGGTAAAAGGGTAAAACAGAAAGAGAAATAAGGGAACATGATGGGGATGAGTCAAGAGAAAAAAGATAAACTGGAAGAAGGGAAGCAGAGTGTGAATGAGAGAAGGGAAATCAGGAACAGAGTAAGAATGGAAGAAAGGAAAAGGAAAGAGAAAGTAAAAATGATAACACATTGGAAATAGAAAAAATAAAAGAAATACGATTGGCAGAATGAAAAAAGGGGGGGAAAGGGAAAAGGGGAAGGGGGGGGGGGGGCAGAGGATTAAAGGGTATCTGTGGTCTCCATAGAAGTGCCCTCTATTGAAAAGAACTCTCTTATACCTATGGACACCTTAGGGATAGGGAAATATTTTCAGTCTTGTGGTAGCTTTAGAAATGATAAAGAAGTTTGGGGTGGGGCTTATGATGCAGCTAATGAAACGAGAGGGCATTCTCAAATTTGAGACTTTGGAGCAGGCCAGTGGTGCTGGTGATGTCACAGCTCACAGTGCTAGCAGGGACAAACACTATTTATAATGCTCTAACTTTGCATAGATTGCAACTAAAAGCATGATCCTCGAGTTGTTTTAAAGGTAGGAATGCACTCTTTTTATTAAAGGCCTCTTGCATGTAAATCCACGGTTATCTTTTAAGATAAGGGAAATAATGTGGGGGATGGGAGAAGAGAAAGGGAAAACAGATTGGAAATGGGTCAATGGAAAACGAATAGCAACCAGAGAAGGAAAAATAAGATCAGAAGTGGGAGATTGGGCTCCAAAACAGAACTGGGAGAATGGGGATGTGGAACATAATGGAAATGGGTTAAAGCAATCAGGCTGGGAATAGGTAAAAGGCGAACGTAATAGAAAGAGGGGGGGAAAGGGAAAGAAAAGGCAGAATGTATAGAAGGAAATGAACATGGGGTAAAGAGCATAAGAGGGGAATGGGGGACAAGGGAACAGAATGGGAAATGTAGGTAAGAGTAACTAGTTGAGTAAAGCACCCCTTGTTTCTGTAATAATGTGACACTCCAGAGAAGTAATGTTTATAGTAAGACTGATAGTGTGCTTTTGAGAAAAGACTGCATTGTATAGATTTTTTTTTAAAATCTATTCTACATTATATCCTTATGGACAAATTAAAATATTACATCGGGGTAATAAGGATTGGTTTATGATTAGATCAACATGAATTGGCAACTCTATCTATAAAACCCCTATTTAATGATTTTGAGCTACAGTGAAATAATCAATTTGTTGAATACATTAGTTAAATGATAAACAGTTTTTCATGTTTCCAGATACAACTCCCAGATTTTATTTGTGTAACTCTCTACTGGAATCCGTGGGAATGGAATATTGTATTTGCCAAGCAAATCTGTAATAGAAGTACAGAATATGTGTGCCTCCCACAGAAAGGAATAGGTATCTACAATCAAAACCCCTGGTTTTTGATTGTAGATGTTGGTACTAGCAAACCCCTGATTCTTAAAAGAATTTTAAATCCTCTGGTGCTCCCCAGTAAACTACTTCCACTGTTCATCACATGGGCAGCAGATAATATTCAGTAGAGATGTTCAAAACTGATGAGTTTTGTTCCATTTTTGGAATTTTTTCGGAAAGTTCGAATTCGGACCAATTCAAGTCTAAGGGAGAGTGATACTTCGAAAAATACGAGGGATTTACAGCTAAACTAACAATGGTAACTTACTGTAAATGGCTTTGGCACCTGGGAAATGGTCTGGGGAACATGTCACTGTCACCAAAACTTCTTAAAACACTTCCTGAAGTCAGGCAATTGTCGGGTTTTGCACAAGCTACATTCAATGATCCATTTGAGGATTATCGAATGAACGAATAAACCTTCATATGTTAGTTAGCGATTAGTACATTCGAGGATTATCGAACGAACCTACATATGTTAGCGAACCGATTATCGAACGAACGACCCTTCCAGGGTTAACGAACGGTACATTATCAAAAGAACGACCCTTCCAGGGTTAACGAACGGTACATTATCAAACGAATGATCCTTCCTGGGTTAGCGAATGGTACATTCCAGGGTTAGTTCGGATTGGACTATATGTTATTATATGGTTATTATATGATTAGGTTATTATATGGTTATTATATGGTTATAATAACCATATAATAACCTAGTAATATAATAACCATAAAATAACCTAGTCATATAGTAACCATATAATAGCCTAGTCATATAATAACCATATAATAACCTAGTTATATAATAACCATATAATAATCTAGTATATAATAACCATATAATAACCTAGTCATATAATAACCTTATAATAACCATAAAATAACCTAGTCATATAATAACCATATAATAACCTAGTCATATAATAACATATAATAACCTAGTAATATAATAACCATATAATAACCTAGAAATATAATAACCAGGTTATTAAATATTACTAGGTTATTATATGGTTATTATTTTTACTAGATTATTATATGGTTATTATATTACTAGGGTTAGCAAATGGTACATTCGAGGATTATCGAACAAACGAATGAAGGAATGATCCTTCCTGGCTTAGCGAACGGTACATTCAAAGATTATCGAACAAAGGAACGAACGATCCTTCCTAGGCTTAGCAAACGGTACATTCGAGGATTATCGAACGAACGATCCTTCCTAGTACATTCAAGGGTTAGCGAAAACGAATGGTACATTTGAGGGTTAGCGAACGGCCTGTAAATTCATTAATTATCAAATTTTCGATAATTATCGAAAACTTCGGGTTTTGTGAAATCCGAGAGTTCCGAAAGTTCAAAACCCTCAGATTCAATTCGAAACTGAGTTTTATTTGAACCCACAGTACATCTCTAATATACAGTAAGTGTAAACACACGGTAAGTTCCCCACACACAGTTAGTGCCACATGTTTTAATACACAACATGTGTCCCACATACTTTTAATACACAGTAAGTGTCCCACATAGAAAGTGTAAATACCCAGTCATTGCCACCAATACAGAGTTTCCATATACAGTAAGCCCCAATACACTGTGTTCACATACATTAATATCCCAATAGAATGTCCATATACAGTTACCCCCAATATAGAGTCTCCACATACAGTAAGCCCCCCAATACAGTGCCCATATACATCAAGCCTCTCAATACAGTGTCCATATACATTAAGCCTCTGAATACAGTGTTCATATACAGTAAGCTCCCAATACAGTGCCCATATACATTAAGCTTCCCCAATATAGTGTTCATATACATTATGCCCCCAATATAATATCCATATACATTAAGCCCCCCAATACAGTGTCCATATACAGTAAGCCCCAATAAAAAGTCCATATACAGTAAGCCCCCAATAAAATATCCATATACATTAAGCCCCCCAATAAAGAATGTCCATATACAGTTATATCCTCTCCCAACCTCCCCAATACAAAGATAATGCTAACATAACTGGGTTGTGCTTCTGTTCCTTGTACTTACAACACAGTAAAGTTCAGGCAGGCAGAGTTCATCTCCATTCCACAGAGCAGGCCAATAAGTAAAGCTCACATTTCCTGTCACTTGCGAGTAACTAACAGGAAGATTCAATAAAAGTTCTTTTCATTAAAAATGGTGCTAATTTTGCACCAACCAATCAGAACTTATTTAACATTTGAAAGCTAACATCTGATTGGTTGGGGAAAAATTAGCACCATATTTAGCGATAAAAACTTTTATTGAATCTCCCCGTAAGTGCAGTAATTTGCAGTTAATATTTGCAGAGTATCAGGGTTATTCAATAATAGTTCTTATCGTTAGAATTCATGCTAATTTTTCCACAGCTTTCAAATGTTAAATAATATCTGATTGGGGCAAAATTAGCACCATTTTTAGCAATAAGAACTTTTATTGAATCTCCCTGTTAGTATTGCAAGTAGAAAAAGAAATGTCACTCTGTTAGTTATAGCCAATCATTGTGTAATGGGCAGCACCTCAGCGCGAGCAAATGCGTCCTGTGTCTGTGCATATTTATAGCTGTCTTTTAGCCCAAAATACGCCAGACTTTTATATATTACAATAATAACCATTGTCTATTATCCTCTAGTATGATGGAACCCAAGCATACAGTAGATTTCTCGTGCTCTTTTGTATTTTCCTTATTGAAAATGTGGGGTTTAACATGTTTAGATTTCATAAAATATGATCAGACAGTATAACGTTTTATGTGAAAAGGTTTGTTATGCAACAACGATCAAGTAAGGGCAAAATGCTACTATCATTATTATTATTATTATCTAAGAATCTAGACCTTTTTACCCACTACACAACAAATCAGTTAATTTGACTGGCAGGTTATACAACCAATTGTGGAAAATTTTACTATAACTTAGTTATGGCTGCAATACAAGAAAAGTTCATAGTTCAGTGATGTTGTTCTGAGGCTAAGATGTGTTTTAATAGCTTTTCTCAGACACATTACATATAGTGCATTTCAAAGTATAGTACTCTTTGTTCTGTGTGAAATGTCTGTGTTTTTTCTTTCTTACAATGTTTTTTAAACATATCATTTCTATCTTAACTATTTGTGAAAATGTCAAAGGGGAACTAAAGTCTCCGGACAACATTCTCCCAGAGCACATTCACAAAGATACAACAAGCTGTGCCTCACCTCTACATTAGCTGTGGCTATGGATCCCCTAGATTTAAAGCTAACAGGAATCTTAGGATAAGACCACCGGTACATGATGGGCATTGTTCTGTAGATCCGATGTTACATGGGAGTTTACTATATATCTGCTCTTGATTAGAATCTCTACTGTCTGAGACATGGAATGTATGAAACAGATCATATTGTATCATTAGAACACTGTTAAACGGAACTCGCTGATGTCATACTTGTTGCTAAGCATTTTAATTTAAAGCTATATGTTGTAAACTCTTAAAGTGAACATGTTTGTAATCTTATATTTTCTAAAATGTTCTCCTCATTTAGCCACATCACTATTTACTGCTGCAAACCCGTCTACACATTGCTTCTGAGAATACAGTACATCTCCTTCTTTTCTAACAAAAACCTTTGAATCAAAGCCAAAATGTTTACATTTTTCACAGAGCTGATGTATTCATAAACATGTAAAGCAGATACATGTCAGGGATAAAAGTATTAGCAAGCTTTTGTTGAAAGACATTAGGAGATTGGTCAGATTTATACACAAAGTAATATACTGGGCTTGGTTGTCATTTTCTAAAGCTGAATGCATACAGTACTGTACTTGTTTTCATTTTCTGTATAAAGTGCAAATTTTGCATCAATAATGTTAAAATTCGAATGTCATCATATTTACATAAACTTTAATCTCTGGTTTTAAGTTCAACATATAGAGGGAGTTGTTTCCCTTTAAGGTTATTTTGAGATGTTGTTATCTACATATAAACCTTTTCCCTGTAAGCAATAGAAGAGAAAAATATATGCAGGTAAGAAGTCGATGGTTAAAATCTTTCGACGAAACATCTCCCAAAAATTGGCACCGTTGGTTGGTTGTGATGTTAATAGTTACAGCCTTGATTGACTGCATGGAGGGAGGAGCCAGTTTAATCTGCTAAATACATCTAATAAAGTGCAGAATATATCAGTTGGGTTGGAGATGGCCGGTTCGATGTTTGATCTGCTGTAATGTCTACTGCCTGCTGTAATGTCTACAATCCGCTGTAATCCGCCAAAGTGGTTCTTATCTGCAGATGTTCTTGTGATGTTCCTCACCCCGATAATGATTTATGATCAATGTTACACCTGTAGCATCAGTCGCAGAGTGATTGGGCCAGGCAAATGTCTGGGAATGTTGCAGGAACATCTTCAGGTAAGCTGCAGTGTTGGGCCTCTTTAGGGCTCTAACATTTTTCAGCCATCTAGGCAATATAGCTTAACTGAGCATTTCTTTGCAATATATGAAATCCAAGGAGTATAGAAAGAAGATGCTAAGCTCTTTATTTGATCTCCACGTTCCAGGCTTCAGGGAATAAGGGTTTACTATTTTATATTCTTGTGCCCATTTATGGATCTTTCCCGTATTAGAAGTTAATCTTCATTGTAGTTCATTGTAGTTTACTGCTGACCATGTAGGAATTCCTAGCCTAGGTCTTGACTGAAATAATCTACTGGCAAAATCATTTTTATTGGTAGCTTCTATTTTTACATCAATGTTCAGTAATGTATATTTGTTACAGTGTATAACTATTTTCCTAGTATTCTGTAGGAATGGTTTATATGAACATTTTGGAACATTCTTGCTTGCCTGTTTTCTTTTTAGTCTCGTAAAATACATTTACTTTATGTCAGTAAAAATATTGCTAGTGAGCCACGTTTCTGTTGCAGGAGTTGTCAGGAGCTCTTAGCAAACCTTTCAATTTATTACCTACCATCAATACTTGAGTATAAGTTTTTATTTTTTAAAATGACCCAAAAAAGCTAACCTTGGCTTATACCCGGGTCAGTCATGCGGCCGCAAACCGCAGCAGTAAGGAGAGGCATCGCAAGAGTGCACATAGGTGCGAGCGCGCAAGGAAGCACAGGCACGGCGGCACATAAGTTACGTGCCTCTTCTCAGCCCTCACCGACGTAATGGAGGAGCAAGGAAGGAGTGTTTCCTCTGACAGTGTCAGTCTATGGGAGGTAGAGTTGGGAAGTAACATTTTTTTCTGTTGGCCTAATACAAAGTGTGTTGAACCTTGCCACTGCAGATGTTTAGAGACTACAACTCCCAGCAATTAAAGCATGCTGGGGTTGTAGTTTCCAAACATCTGCAGTTCCAAGGAATTGGGGGTTACTGGTTTTGGGGTCTATGTGTTGTGGGTACAGCATTTCTTTTTTTGCTTGTTGGCCTAATGGTAACTCCAGATCTCCAGATGTTGCTTGTTAAACCTTACCTTGAAGTAGTGGTGATAATTTAAACTTTTGGCTTGTACTCGAGTCAATCATTTTTCAGGTAAAAATAGGTATTTCGGCTTATACCCAGGTTGACTTATATTCTAATATATACGGTGACGGCTCAGGGCACAGAATGACTTCCCCTCCAGCCCAATTATTGTAAGCCTCAAAATAGTTCTGTTAGGACCAAGCAGCAAGTAGATAGTCCTTTTATTTTATCTGTATGTGGGGTAATATCAACATTTTAGAAGGGTTAGAACTTATTGGGAATATATATCAAGCTGTGTAACTATAAGACCTCATCTGCATAACATTCTATTATGGCTCTTTTATTGAAGAAGCAGAAATATATGAGAAAACTGAGAGGATATTTTTTTAAACATCTTTATGCAATGGGGAAATTGTTATAGTGATCATTGTTACAATATCAAAATGTTAACATTGGAATTTGGGGGGCGTGGCCAGCTAACCTGGAGAGAGGACGCATGAACTGAGAGCTCCCTCTCTGCTACCAGGAATCCAGCTACTCACAACAACCTAAACGGGACTTGAACACCCTAAAAACATCAATAATCCTAGCCAAAGATGGGTAAAAACAAAAACGCGACCTCCAAGCAAACAACAACTAAAAAACTTACCCAATTCTTTCCAGGCAACACGGACCCGCGAGGCGCGATCCAATGTAACAGCACAGCCTCACAGAGATCCCCAAAAACACACTCTCAGAGAGAACCTGTGAAAAGATACAGAAAAGGGGAATTAGAGAGAGAAGAAGATAACAACATAATAGAAATTGTACATGATCAGAATTCATTGCATAACTTCCCTACTACAGATACACCAGTTTCAGAAAATATACTAAAAGAAATGCTGATTTCTCAACACAAAGCTTTCAAACTGGATGTGTCAGAGATGGTTAAAACGATCCAAAAAGATATAATAGAAATAGCAGAAAGAACCAACCACATAGAAAATAAAATGGCAGAATTCACAACCTCATTTAATGATCTGGCAGACGCCCACAATAATCTAGATGAGACAGTGAATGCACTTCAAAATAAAGTTACTGACCTAGAAGACAGGTCAAGAAGAAATAACATTAAAATCTGAGGAATACCCGAAACTATCCTAAACTCTGAATTAGACCAATACCTAGAAGATCTACGGAAACATTACTGCCAGACATACCCAAAATTGAAAAAACATTGGACAGAACTCATAGACTGTTTAAACCAAAAAGTGCCCCTCAGACAGCACCCAGAGACGTGATAACAAGATTCCTATTTTTTCGTACCAAAGAACAACTAATGTCAATTTCAAGGAACAGAACCAATATACCAGGCAAATACGCTCACCTGCAGTTCTTCGCAGATATATCACCCCAAACAATGCAAGCAAGAAAGACATTCCAAGAAGCTGCAGAAATCCTTAGACACAACTCAATAAAATATAAATGGGGATTCCCGGCTCGTATAATAGCAACTAAAGAGGGTAAAACATACACATTCAACACACCAAAACAAGCCATTCAACAAGCTCAAGAATGGAAGCTATCCATTCCCAACTCCCTCATACACCAGATGATGGATCTACACAAAAATGGAAAAATCCAGCAAGAATGGAATCACACCTAAAAATTTACCCAAAAACTTTCCGAATCAACCCTCAGATAAGTTTAACACTCTAATGACTTATGTTTTATGTCTGTGAGAATAAATATGCAGGTGAAAACCCGATGATGTTCCGAAAAACCAGGTGGGGTTGCTGATTTGGCGTGCTACAATACAGTCCACTACAAGAGTTTAATGGTTATTTGTCTTAATAGTTAACTGTTTTTTTTTCTAGACTAAAGGAACTAAAGAATATAGAACAAAATTATACAACATTTATATAAGTGTAAATGTGGCAACCGATCAATGTTTTGGCGTTATGACTGCTGCCACATCTGGCATAATATAACTCAATATAAAACTTTATTGAGAGAATAGAATACAGAGTTATCTTAATACCTAAAGTACTCAAAACTAAATGTATATATGATTTCATACTGGTGTTTAGATACAATAGTTTGTTATAGTATTAGCTCCCAAAACAATTCAATGTAGAAACATATAGAAATAACAAACCACAGAAACGCCTCAATGCTTGTTTAATTAATATATAAAACTAAACCATATCTGCATGGGATTCAATTATGAAGCCAGAATTCCTAAGATAAGCTCAGCACAAAAAACAACTAATCTGGCTACCCAACCAATAAGATTTGGGGCCTACAAAGCTGACTGAATTTGGTCATAGCTGACAACACCTGAAAGCTGACCCATTTATAAAACATATAATCCAGGTGGCAAGAAGCCCCTCTAAACTAGATATCTTTTGATGACTATAGATTACTTATTGGCCCCTAGGGGCTGCCTTTTAATGATGTTGCTCACACTGTTTATGTGGTTACCAATTATTTTGATTATTTTGATTATTTTACTTATTATTTCGTTTGATATTAATGTTATGTTTATTAAATGTAATATCTGTGTTGCGTTCCAGTCGCCAAACCTCCACACTATCTCCAGTAATGCTATGGACGACCCCTCGTCTCCTAAAACACCCTTTAACATTGGGAAAATTAAACCAAACATACACTCCAAAACAAAATCTCCCACACCCAAAACTAAGATATATACCAAAACGCCACTACCTAATTTTACTCCAATGATTCCTTTTAAACAACTCTACAACAAAAAAACAAAACTATACTAATGGTGATTAAAATACAATCCTATAATGTTAGAGGTCTCAACTCACCTCAAAAGAGATTTACCCTTTGGAAAGAACTCACAAGCAATAAAATAGACATAGCTTGTATCCAAGAAACACATCTGAAGAAAACATCTAATCATCTATTCAAGCACAAAACATACAACAATATCTTTCACTCCTCATTAGACAAGAAAAAAAGAGGAGTTACCATCGCAATAAATAACTCAGTAGCTTTTAAACTCTATGATGCCAAAATTGATACCCAAGGCAGATACATAATTCTTCATTGCTCTATAAACAACCAGAACCTAGTGTTAGCTAACCTATATGCTCCTAATCAAAAACAAATCAAATTTATAAGGAAAATCATCCACAAAGTTAAAGAATACCACCAAAAAAACACTATACTATGCGGAGACTTCAATCAACTATTAGACACAGAACTAGACTCCTCCAACCCTAACACAAAGAAAAACAACGCATTCTCCAATCTCTTAAAATCAGAAGATCTATTTGACGCATGGAGAACAACACACCCAACAGAGAAAGATTACACTTACTTCTCCCAATCCTATAACACATACTCCAGACTAGATTACATACTAGTAGATAAATGGACCCTTCAAAAACTTCCAAATTCAAAGATATACCCTATTACATGGTCAGACCATGCACCAATAACAATCCATTTAACAGAAAGATTCAACCTGAACCAACAAAAACCTTGGAGACTAAATCCAACCTTACTAGCATCAGAAAATGCCCAAAATAAAATACAAAAAGCAATAATTGAATATTTTGAAATAAACGACTCGCCAGAAATAGACCCCTTTACATTGTGGAACGCCCACAAGGCAGTAATACGAGGTATATGCATTCAACAAGCATCTCAAATAAATAAAAACAGAAAAGAGAAGAAAATGATACTACTACAGAAAATAGCCATACTTGAAAAAGAAAACAAACAAAAACCTACGCAACAAATAAAACTACAACTGAAAGAAACAAAAGATAAACTCCACTCTTTAAATCTCTATGACTACGAAAGAATGCTTAGAAGAATGAAAGCCACATACTATGCCCAAGGAGGCAGAGCAAACAGAAATCTGGCTAATAGAATTCAAAATAAGATAACCAAAACTAGAATCTCATTTATCACAGAAAACAACAAAAAAGTAATTAATCCCCAAGAAATAGCCAACCAATTCAGCTTATTCTACTCTAAACTATACAACCTTGCAGAAAATGTAGAAGTAAAAAAACCCAACAAAGAAACAATAGAAACATTCATCAACTCAATAAACCTACCCTCAACCACATCTGAACAAAAAGAGTACCTAGATAAGCCAATTTCCCAAGAAGAAATAATCAAAGCTATGAAAACATCCAAACTTAATAAATCCCCAGGAGAAGACGGATTCACAAATGAATATTATAAAACTTACCTTCCAAATCTAACTCCACATATGCAAAAGATGTTTAATAAAGCTATAGAAAACCAGACGTTCCCTAAAGAGATGCTCAAAGTGATAATAATCCCAATCCCAAAACAAGAGAAAGACCCGACAATTCTTGCAAACTACAGGCCAATCTCTCTTCTAAATAATGATCTCAAAATATATTCAAAAATACTTGCTGAAAGACTTAAAGGGCATGTCCACCCCCAAAACTAAAATTTAACCCCTTACTGGCCACATCAAGTAGTTTAAAACAATCCTTACCTTACATTCCTGCTCAAAATAGTTCCCCTGCTGTGCCCCTCCAAAGTCCAGGAAACTGCTGTGTAGGAGCAGTGTGTGACTCATGCTGTGCCTGAGACTTCCTCAACCTCATCAAGGTTGAGGCATGCTCAGTGCAGCCCTCCCTGCCTCTCAGCCAATCACGGACGCGGCTGCCGGTCCCGCCCCCTGCTTTCAATTCCATGCAAGCAGAGGGCCTGAACACTGCAGCAGGGGAGAGAGGGCAGGTAAGTAAGAATCGGGGGACTTTCTAACAATAATATTAATGCGGTTGGGGCTGGGGGAGCATGCCCTACCACATATCAAAAGTTACATTTTGGGGTGGACATGCCCTTTAAAAACATACTCCCACATCTTATCCACCTGGACCCAGTTGGATTCATTAAAAACAGGCAATCAACGGACAACACAAGGAGAATTATAGACCTAATTGACTGGGCCAACCATAACAACATTTCATCCTTATTTATAACTTTAGATGCCGAAAAAGCTTTTGACCGTCTCAATTGGGAATATCTAAACTACGTACTAGAAAAATTCGAAATACAAAACAACTTCAAAAGAGCAATAATGGCCCTCTATACCAACCCTTCAGCAACCGTATTCACTTCTAACATGCTATCAAACCCTTTCAACATCTCCAACGGAACCAGACAGGGCTGCCCTCTCTCCCCACTAATCTTCGCTTTGGAACCCCTGGTGCAAAAAATACGAGAAGAACCAAATATATCAGGAATTCAAATCAAATCCACCTCCCATAAAATAGCACTCTTCGCAGATGACATCATACTGATTGTAACAAAACCAACTATATTACTAATTCATATCCAAAAAGGGTAGTCGTTCACAGCCGGGTAATTACAGGCCTGTAAGTTTAACTTCAGTGGTGGGGAAGATCCTGGAAAGTTTAATAAGGGATCATGTTCAAGAGTATGTTTCAAGGACTGACATTATAAGTAGTAACCAGCATGGATTTAGGAGGAATAGATCTTGTCAAACTAACTTGCTTGGCTTTTATGAGGAAGTAAGTAGAAATTTAGACTCTGGTATAGCAGTAGATGTAGTTTACTTGGATTTTGCAAAGGCTTTTGATACAGTCCCCCATAGGCGACTAATGAATAAGCTAAGGTCTGTTGGTCTGGGGAGTCACATTTGTACATGGATAGAAAATTGGTTAAAGAATAGGATGCAGAGAGTAGTTGTTAATGGGGCTTCATCCTTATGGACTAAAGTGCTAAGTGGGGTGCCACAGGGTTCTGTGTTGGGGCCGCTTCTATTTAATCTATTTATTAATGATTTGGAAGTGGGTATTGTCAGCAAGGTTTCTGTGTTTGCTGACGACACAAAACTTTGTCGACCATTAAAAACTTCAGAGGATGTGCAATCGTTGCAAGGGGATCTAGATAGATTATCACATTGGGCTGCTAAGTGGCAGATGAAATTCAATGTTGATAAATGTAAGGTGATGCATTTTGGACTTAAAAATACTTGTGCTACTTATACAATAAATGGCTCTGTGTTAAGTGAATCCCTGTTGGAAAGGGATCTTGGAGTTTTGGTGGATAACAAACTTAAAGGTAGCAAGCAGTGCCAGGCGGCAACAGCCAGAGCCAGCATGGTATTGACTTGTATAAAGCGAGGTATGGATTCAAGGGAGGAAAATGTAATTCTCCCTCTTTACAAAGCATTGGTAAGGCCTCATTTGGAATATGCAGTGCAATTTTGGAATCCTGTGTACAAAAAGGACATCTTTGAAATGGAAAGGGTTCAGAGAAGGGCAACTAAATTAATAAGGGGATTGGGGGAGCTTGAATATGAAGAGAGACTGGAAAAGTTACAATTATGTACGCTGGAGAAAAGGCGCTTGCGTGGGGATATGATTACTGTGTATAAATACATTAACGGGCCATACAATAAACTATCTGGGGCATTGTTCACCAAGAGAACATGTCAAAGGACACGAGGACATCCCTTAAGACTTGAAGAAAAAAGGTTTAGGCTTCAAGCTCGGAAAGGGTTTTTCACTGTGAGAACGGTAAGGCTGTGGAACTGTCTTCCAGTGGACGTTGTAATGGCAGGTTCATTGGTCAGTTTCAAAAAAAAGCTGGATGAGTTTCTGCAAACAAGGAATGTTGCAAGTTACTGGTATTGATACATAAAGTAGAGTTGATCCAGGGAAATTTCCGATTGCCACTTGGAGTCAGGAAGGAATTTTTTCCCCCTTCATAAATTTGGTGGGGGTTTTTTGCCTTCCTCTGGATCAACAGTTAGGCAGGAAATGAGGATATTGCTAGATGGGTTGGACTGGATGGACGTATGTCTTTATTCAACCTCCAATACTATACTATACTATATCCAAAAACGTATACACCAATTCGGCCTAATGTCATACTACAAAATTAATGAGAAAAAAATCACAAGTCATGGAAACTAACATATCTGGAACATTAAAAATTTTCCTATCAAGCAAATACAAGTTCAAATGGGATTCAAATGAAATAACCTATCTAGGCATCAAATTATCAACTAACCTTGGAAACCTACTCCAATCAAATCTCACCCCTCACATAGAAAAACTGGAAACCCAAACAAAAAAAATGGAAAACTATAATGCTCTCACTTATGGACAGAATAATGGCAACTAAAATGATAATCCTTCCTCAATACCTCTATATCTTTAGATCAATACCAATAGACATCCCAGAACCATATTTCTCAAGAGCCCAAAAGAACATAACACAATTCATTTGGAACCAAAACAAAGCAAGAATCAATAACCAAATCATGGGCAAAAATCGTAAAACAGGAGGATTAGCAATACCAATACTGAAAGAATACTATCAAGCAACAATCCTCGACCAAATAAGATATTGGTGGAAAATTAACACAAATAAAAATCTATGGTGCGAAATAGAAGAGAAAATGTGTCAACCCACGAAACTAAAACAAATCATGGGAGCAACCCTCCTTGGAGACATACAAACAAGATACCCCTATACCTTACCCCAAACATCTATCAACATATGGAAAAATATTAATAAAAACCACGATATTCTGGCTCCTCTATATGACCATATACCCATCAAAAGCCTAGAACTCTTAATACCAGACTTAAATATCCAATGGGAACAAAATCAGCTGATAACAATAGACCAATTATACCACCAGGACGACATAATCCCATTCCAACAACTACAAAACAAATATCACATAAACCCCAATGACTTCTTCAAGCACATCCAAATAATATCCTTTCTCAAAACCTCTAAAAACAAGTGGAAAACATCTAATGAAACAACAGAGATTCAATTTCTAGCCCCTATAACCCCATCCAAAGGAATCACAACCTTCTACACCTTGATCAACAACAAAAACACATTCACTAAACTCAAACCACATATAAAATGGGAAGAAGAACTCGGGAAAATCTTCACTGAGCAACAATGGTCAGAATCAGCAAACATACCCTTCAAGCTATCGAAGTGCTCACAACATTGGGAAACCGCAAAGAAAATTTCTCTGAGATACTACAGAACACCTGCAATAATAGCAAAATGGAACCCTAACTACTCACCAATGTGTTGGAGATGTGGAGAATCTCGGGGTACGTTATCCCATATATTCTGGACCTGCAGGAAAATAAGGAGAATATGGTATAAAACCCAACATATACTATCCTCGATACTACAAAAGCAAATTATACTTACCCCAGAACTGGTCCTGCTGCTCATAGACTTACAACAATTCCCCCCAAACCAAAAAACTATTATCTTCCACACCATAATAATTATCCTCCAATATATTACAAGACACTGGTTGACTACTAAAATACCCAACATCTCACTGATACTGAGAAACCTTAATATAAATATGCAATATGAGAAACAATACGCCATATCCCAACTTAATTTCCATAAATTTTATAAGAAATGGGAATATTGATACACCGATAATAGATCTCTACTTTAATGAATAATAAGATATAAATAAAAGGAGGTCGAGTGGTGTTGTGATACAATATACACTCTGGTGACTGGAATCGAACACACTAGAAGCTACGAAAGCACACTCACCAAAAGGTATATTGTATATATATATATTATTATTATTGTTTATATATTACTACTTTATACTATTATTTCATTTTAAGTTCAATATTATTTTATTTTACTATTAAATTTAATAGGCTATCTTACTATCTTACAATTAATACAATCGACTGCTAGATGCCTTTACTGTGAATAATGCGTTATTGTTAGATATATATATGTTGAATAAAATTTACATACAGCTATGTATAAGAGAATTTGTATGAAAAATTTTCAATAAAAATTGATTAAAAAAAAAAACAAAACATTGGAATTTCTAATACCTAAGGCTAATAGGTCTTTTATTTGAGGTCATATTTTTACATGTCTCAATGCTGGTTAGATACACATCAGTGTTGGTCAGATGCACATAAGACTTGAATAAATGCCCTTAACTTTTTATGATAATTTATTCTGACCTATCTGTTTATTGGTGCATTAAGGTTTCCTATCATACTTGCAGCAGAAGTGATTTCAAAAAAATCAATATGACAGATAACACCATAGTTCTGTGGGGTGGGGACACTAAAGGATCAGGAATCACCATATACACAGATAAACAGCAGGGGTAAAAAAAAAAAACAGTTTATAGTGTCAAAAAGTGCCTAAAACCCCTTCATCAGATATGCATGTATAAAACCACAAAGCCTATGTTTTTATAAGAGGCCAAAAACCCAATCTAATTGTCCAAATACCTAATATAAAATCTGTATATAGTATAACATACAATCATGACAACAAATGTATCGAGAAATCTGTATAAAATATAACTTGCAATTATAGCAAACAGTGTATCAAAAGTGCCTGCAAGTGTTCTGACAGATTAATCCTGTTTCTTGGGCTATTTTATAGCCCTGCCCATGAAAATGTCTTGCTAATAATGTCTCATACTGTATAAGCCACTACTCTAATTTGTTTGTTTCTTTTTTTTTCAGGATGTTGTTCTGTAAATGGGCTTTCATGTTACAATTATTTTGTCCTATGTAAAGTTTCCTACAAAAAATGAGGGAAAATGACTTGTCAACTTGTGGATTTACCAGTATTGGACACTTTTTTGTGCGTCAATCTTTAGTTGCTCTTATATATTTGGGTATTTTTCAAATTTCACCATGTCTAAACAATATTCACTCAAGTTTGTGTTGAATGAAATTGGTATTGGTACAGTACCTGCTATAATTTAAGATCTAACTCCCCATACATACAGTAAAGGTTGTTTCTGGCTATATACTGTTTTTTTAAAAGGTTTACTATACCCACCTCAGCCCCAATCCTTTGCTTTATTCATTTGAAGGAACCCAGGGTGAGGTTCTATAGGCCTACGTCCTCACCCCTTGGTTTAGCATCTAAGTCTTGAACCTACCTCTTAAACTTGCGTTAATTGTTGTGCTCTCAACAAAAGCGTTTAGATCAAAAAAAGGTTTAAGAAAAAGATTGCTGTCTCTGTTGCTGTGTACTGGACAGTAAATATTGAAGGATACTTACTCTTTATTTAGACATGACAGAATTAATAAGAAAGGAGGGGGAGTATGTATGTATGTTAAACAGGAATTGAAGTCAAATCTAAAAGATGGAAAAATGGGGATATAAACGATATGGCAGAAACAATATGGGTAGAGCTGTGTACAGGAAGCAAGAAGGTAGGTAAATTAATTGTTGGGGTATGTTATAAGCCGCCAAATGCTGGGGAGGGGGTTGAAATGAATCTCCATATGCAGTTGGAGAAGGCTGCTGGTAAAGGGCATGTTTTGGTTATGGGGGATTTTAACTACCCTGACATAGATTGGAATAGGGGAACTGCCAGCACCTGAAAAGGTATAAAGTTCTTAAATTTCCTATATGAGCATATAGGAAGTTAAACTTTTAACTTTAGGAAAGCTAATTTATTGCTGTTAAAGGAATCACTCCTGCTCATAGACTGAGGGGAATTGTTTGTAGGTAAAGATGTGGACCACTTTTAAAGGTATATTAAACTATTACATTTCTAAATTTGTACATTTAGGGAACAAGCGTAAAAAAATCAGGTCCACTCCTGCATGGCTTAATGCTCAGGTAAAAAGGGAAATGGAAAAAAAGTAAAAGGCCTTTAAAATTTTGAAATCAGAGGGAATAGAACAGTCTTACAGGGAGTATAAAAGCTGTAATAAAGAGTACAAGAAAGCAATTAAACTAGCTAAAATAGAAAATGAAATACGGATAGCTGAACAAAGCAAGTCCAACCCCAAAAAGTTTTTTAAGTATATAAATGGTAAAAAGATGAGGACTGAGAATGTGGGACCATTAAACAACGGGGCTGAGATGGTTGTAGAGGATGCCAGAAAGGCTAATCTGCTAAACCGTTTTTTACATCGGTTTTCACTATAGAGAATCCTAGTACTTACAGCAGGGAATGTAATAATATGCAGTGGACAGAGGATATGGTACGGAAACAATTAGACAAAGTTAATATCAATAAAGCCCCAGGACCAGATGGATTGTATCCCCAGATTTTAAAAGAGCTTAGCTCAGTACTATCTAGACCACTGTTTCTCATCTTTTCAGATTCACTTGTTCTGGGGACGTGCCATTCGATTGGAAAAAAGCCAATATAATACCAATATTCAAAAAAAGTAGTAGTTCACAGCCTGGTAACTATAGACCTGTAAGCCTAACATCAGTGGTAGGAAAGGTACTGGAAACGTTACAGGATCATATCCTTGACTTTGTCTTCAGAACTGATCTTCTTAGTAGTAGTCAGCATGGATTTATGAGAAATAGATCATGCCAGACAAATTTAATTGTTTTTTATGAAGAAGCAAGAAAGAATTTAGATTAAGGCACAGCAGTGGATGTGGTATACTTGGAGAAAACATTTTTTTATGGATAAAGAATTGGTTATTGGATTGCAAACAGAGAGTGGTGGTAAATGGAGCTAAAGTTCTAAGAGGAGTGCCTCAGGGTTCTGTACTGGGGCTGTTATTTTTAATCTATTTATAAATGACTTAGAATGGGGCATTGAGAGCAAGGTCTTAGTGTTTGCTGATGACACTAAATTATGCAGAGCTTTGGAAACTTCAAATGATGTGCAAGTGCTGCAAGCAGACCTAGATAGATTATCAAAATGGGAGGCAGAATGGCAGATGAGATTCAATGTTGATAAATATAAGGTGATGCATTTGGAATTTATAATCCCTGTGCCACCTACACCATAAATAACTCTGTGTTAAGTGAATCTGTAATGGAAAAAGATTTGGAGGTTCTGGTAGATAACAGACTTAGCTGTAGCAAATAATGCCAGACAGACACGGCTTGAGCTAGCAAGATATTGTCTTGTATAAAGAGAGGAATAGATTCCAGAGAGAAAAATATTATTCCCCTTTTTACAAGGCACTGGTAAGGCTTCATTTGGAATAAGCGGTGCAGTTTTGGATTCTCATATGCAAAAGGGACATCTTGGAAATGGTTCAGAGAAGGGCAACTAAATTAATAAGGGGAATGGAGGGGCTTATATATTCAGGCAGATTAGACAAGTTAGGGCTGTTTACATTGGAGAAGCGACGTTTGCGTGGAGATTAGATCACCTTATACAAATATATTAATGCGCCAAACAATAAACTCTCTGGTACATTGTTCACGAATAGGTCATATCAGAGGACTCGTGGACATCCTTTAAGGTTGGGAAAGGTTTCTTTACAGTAAGAGTGGTGAAACTGTGGAACTGTCTTCCAGCAGATGTGGTAATGGCAATTTCATTGAATAGCTTTAAAAATGGCCTGGATAAGTTTCTAAAACTAAAAAAATATTGAGAATTACTGTAGATCTGGTTGATACAGGGATACTTTTCGATTGGAGTCAGGAAGGAATCCCCCTCCTTTTTTTTTTAGCTGGGCTTTTTGCCTTCCTCTGGATCAACTGTTAGGAAGGGTTTAAAAAAAATAGGTTGTACTTGATGGACGTATGTCTTTATTCAAACTCAATTACTATGTTACTATGTATTGCTGTTTTATTATGGACAGTTTTGTTGGGCTGCGCAATGTGCATTCTGTTGCATGTATGGGATCTTGGAGCAGCCACACCAAGGGACCTATGTATGTGTCATATGTGAGTGGGTTGTCCATTTGGAATCTGAGGTGCAGAATCTAAAGGAGAAACTTGCAGCGTTGCAGAACTTGGCAAACCTGGGGTAAATGCAGGTATTGGCAGGGGCCACTTAACTGGAATGTGGATATGGGGCAGACAAGGTTGTAAAGGAAGATAGATTTGTAGGGGTCACAGAGGCAAGTAGCGAATGGAAGGATAGGGTCGCTTCTTCCCAGCTGGTCGATCCCAAAAGATTTGCTGTGTTAGGTGACGATGTGGAGGACGATGGCTCAGAAGTAGCATGTATGGAGCGGGCCATTCTCTTGAGCACCCAGGGGACAGCCATACAAGGGAGGGAGAATTGGGGCTAGGAAGAATAGGCAGGTGGTAGTGGTCTCCATTATTAGAAGGGTAGATAGGGTAATCTGCCGCCAACACCCTACATGCCGAACAGTGTGTTGCCTGCCTGGTGCTAGGGTTCGACATGTGTTGGATCATGTAGACGGATTATTGGGTGGGGCTGGGAGTGACCCTGCAGTCTTGGTTCATTTTGGTGCCAATTACAAAGTTAGAGGTGGAGGTGAGGACCTCAAAGGTAGTGTTTTCTGAAATACTACCACAGTAATTTGCTAAGCTGGGGAGGCAATGGGAGCTTAGAAGTATAAATGCGTGGCTAAGAGGGTGATGTAAGGACATGGGGTTTGGTTTTTTCGAGAACTGGGCTGACTACTCTGTTGGCTATCGGCTCTTTAGTAGAGATGGACTGCGCCTCAATGATGATGGCACAGCTGTTGTGGGAGAGAAGATGGCTACAGGGATGGAGGAGATTTTAAACTAGGTATGGGGGTGAGGGTACATTGGACTACACAGGGGTAGATAGGGGGATTAGAGATCAGGGGGCTAATAAGATAATGGAAGGTGGAAAATGGGGGAGGGGGAGCATAGAGGATAAGAAGGCATGTACATCCAAGTTTGAAAGTAAATTGAATGATAATCTAAAATGTATGCTTACAAATACAAGAAGTCTGTCTGGTAAAACTGGAGAACTAGAACTAATAGCTTTAAAGGAAATGTATGATGCGATCGGTATAGCAGAAACATGGCTAAATGATTCACACAACTGGTGTATTATTGAAGGATACTCCTTATTTAGACATGACAGATTTAATAAGAAAGTGGTAGGGAAGGAGCTAGAAATGTTGTTACAGGATCATATCCTTGACTTTGTCTCCAGAACTGATCTTATCAGTAATAGTCAGCATGGATTAATGAGAAATAGATTGTGCCACAAAAAATTTCCTTGGTTTTTATGTGAGTAAGAATTTAGATTCTGGCATAGCAGTAAATTCGATAATTATCTCAGAAATTCGAGAATTTTCGAACAAACTTGGATTTTGATAACGCTTTTGATACTGTGTCGCGACTAATGTATAAACTGAGGACTGTTGGCTTAGAAAAAAAAATTTGTACATGGGCAGAGAATTGGTTATTGGATCGCAAACAGAGAGTGGTCTTCAATGGAGTTCAATCTATGTGGGCTAAAGTTCTAAGTGGAATACCTCAGGGTTCCGTACTGGAGCCACTTCTTTTTAATCTGTTTATAAATGACTCAGAAGGGGGCATTGAGAGCAAGTCTCTGTCTTTGCTAATGACACTAAACTATGCAGAGCTTTGGAAAATTCAAATGATGTGCAATTTCTGCAAGCTGACCTAGATAGATTATCAAAATGGGCAGCAGAATGGCAGATGAGATTCAATGTTGATAAATGTAAGGCGATGAATTTGGGGTTTAACAATCCTGGTGCCACCTACACCATAAACTCTGTGTTAAGTGAATCTCGACTGAAAAAGATTTGGGGGTTCTGGTAAATAACAGACTTAGCTGTAGAAAACAATACCAGACATCAACGTCTAGAGCTAGCAAGATATTGTCTTGTATAAAGAGGGGAATAGATTCAAGAGAAAACAATATTATTCTCCCTCTTTACAAGGTAAGGCTCTTTTGGAATATGTGGTGCAGTTTTGGAATCCTATATACAAGAGGGACATCTTGGAAATGGAAGCAGTTCAGAGAAGGACAACTAAAATAATAAAGGGAATGTAGGGGCTTGACTATGCAGGTAGATTAGACAAGTAAGGGCTGTTCACATTAGAAATAGAACAAGATGCATCTGTGAACAAAAAATGGGTTTGTTCACAGATGCTTCTTGTTCTATCATGGATTTTTTGTTATGAATCTCACAACGGACAATGGATCTTTGGACATTTTATTTTTACAGAATGGAACATTTGTTTTTAAATCACCTATGGACACTTTAAGAGACACATCTTCGGAAGAAATCTTTTGGAATTTGCTTTGGTTGTGATATTGTTGGGTATCTATGTAAATCTGAAATGGGCGATATCCAGGTGTTGTGTGTTAAGTACTTGATTACACATAGGGTCACATTGAGATGGGGGATGGGCTAGAGGGGTGAGTCACTTCCTGTAACTTATGCAGCGTGCTTGAGAAAGAACTCCTGTCCGAAACATGTAGCACGCATGCTTTAGTGTTAAATTAAATTCTTATTTCACACAGCTACAGTCCTGTGTTATTGCTACTACGCTTTACTATTTGTTTGTGGTGTGGGGTATGTCCAGAGGGGCTAAGCCTGCCCGACTCCTCAACATTGGTGGAAAACTGTAGTGAGCCTACTATATAACTCAATTGTTCTTCTGCTGTGAAGCGTTACCCTTTCACCCACTTTCCCCTATATGATGCAAATACAGTATGATGCAAATTACAAAAATAAATGATTAAAGGTGAAGTTTAGTGCAAATACATATACTTTTAAGAAATAAAAGCAGTATTTTTGTATCCTAATGACCTTAACCTTCCCATTCAGCATTTTGTCTGTGTATAAATAAATGCTTACGAAATACTGAATTACTGTTTAGATGACCCTAATAGAGACCGTTATGGTCTTGCTCTTGACCCAGCACCTTAGTTGATTCTGTTGCTCAGTAGAGATCTGAGCATGTTTAACCCATCCAACAGCCAATCAGTAGGAATTACTGTTAGGAACATTCGACATTAGTGTGCATTCTGGGAAGATGGACCGTTACAGTACGTGAAATGTCAGCTCACAAATGTCAACAACAGAAAATAGCAAGGGTTATAAATTCAAATGATTTTTCAAAATGGAAGAGAATATATAGAATAATTAGGTATGCAAAATATAAATTAACAAAATATGATGCAGAGTCGCACTCCAAGGTGAAAGGTACTTAATCAGGGAGCTTAGACCCTCGAAACGTTGTGTTTGTTGATGTGTGAAAGCAAAAGGTATTAAAGGGAATGTTCACCCCCCCCCTAATACAGGGATCCTAAAACTACGGCTCTCTAGATGTTTGAAAACTACAACTCCCAGAATACCTATGCTTCTCTCTGTAGTTGAGGAATGCCGGTAGTTTTCAAACATCTGGAGAGCCGTAGTTTGAGGATCACTGCCCTAATATATCAGTACTCTGGATCTGCAGAGAGAAAGATAAGTATTGTGAAAACTTTATTGGGTGATTACTCAGAATACATACAAAGCTCAAAAAATTTCCTTTGTGGCACATTAGATGTAAATTTAGATAAGGTTTTTACCCTGGACCGCTTCCTAGATGGAAAGGAATCATGGGTAGTGTAAAAGGGTTAAACTTGATGGATGTCATTTGACTTTAACCACCATAAACATAAAATGACTATGCAATACCATTCAATCCCCACATAAGAGTGTATTTTTAAACAAAAAGGAGAACCAAAAATAAATATAAATAATCACGAGAGACTTGCTGCTGTACTAATGGATACTGTTGCAATCAATAGTCGGCAATTTACTTGATGAATCTAATTTTTCTAAATTAATGGTTCATCAGTACTAGCAGAAGCATCTGTTAATGCGATCCTCCTGGAAAGGAAGCCAAGTTTCATTAGCTGAGTTGTTTATCCTCGGAAATGAGATGCAAACTTCCAAAGCTAAAGTTCTTATTTACATTTACTAGCTTGGTCAGACAATACGTCCATAATAAAATGTAATCACATGTGAATACAGGGCCTGTGGGATCTCTAAAGCTATGAAATGTTAATGAACCCCTTTAAATGGGTTTGTAAAAAAAAAAAAATATCCTTTATGTACCTTAGCTTATGCATGTGTCCAGAACCGCTGGCTTAATAACAAGATACAGATTCATGGCTCTATGGTGTAGGACTTGGGTGTACAGTAGACAAGACAAGATCTAACAAGATGCATGTTATTAAGCCAGTGGTTCTGGACACATGCATAAGCTAAGGGACATAAAGGAGTATTTTGCATATCTCCACCCCTTACTCTGGGGAACCTGGGAGTAAGAAATTACTTCTTGTTTCTTAGATTTTGTGGGCAATACTATTCATAGAGCATGAAACTGCAAGATGCATTCGGTTATAAGAAGGTGTTTCTCCATTTAAAAAAAAAAAAAAAAACAACAACAGAAAATAGGATATAAATAAACAGCTGTGGCTGAAAAGTAAATGAATAAAATGGTTAAATTGAAATTTCAATAACTTCCAGTTCTCATAGCTGAAATATAAAACACCTTAATAAAATATACTTTTTTGAACAGCCGGATACATTTTTTATAATCTGCTAGAGGAAGATATTGTCACTGTCTTTGAGCGATTAAGAACATTTTGCAGTGAAATGGGATTTTCCAACCATCTAGATTTTTTCATCCCAAGGAGAATCGTGAAATGAAGTTTTGCCTTGAGGCCATATAACCTTGCGCGAAGCCCTCAATCTTATATTAAAATATGAAGAAATGGCTGGAAGTTATTAAGAGTAGGACTCCTGAACTTTATTATGTAAATATATGTACATACGAGATGCTGTCCATAAGGAACTGCCTTTCCATCTATATACAATATAAAGTAATGAAGGCCGCAAGAGACCACAGTTAACTTTTAAAAGGTACCAACAAGCAAAAATAAATCATCATAATTACAAATGCAGGACTACTATGTTTCTTTAGATTAAAGCTGCTGTGCAAAATATTAGACATTTTTTAACATATCAAGATAATGCTGCCATGTTTAGAATACCTAACACCTGGATTTTTTAATGTAAATTTGAACCGTTGTGAATAGAAGCTGTGTACAACAGTTATTTAACTGATACCAGGTTGGGCTTCCATTAATAGTATTAAACCATTGTGTGCTACTATTTATTAACTTGCTATCATGGTTACTTTGGGACAAGTAATCAGAGAAGCCTCCATTTATCTAAGCAGAACCAATCAGAGAAGAGATCGAAGCATAACCAAATAATGCTTCAATGTCACTTACAGGGGAGCCAATCAATACAGTTGGCAGTGAACATGAACAAAGGGTGAAAAGAATAAATGTCTCGGAAAACCTACAGGAATTACAATTCACTACAATAAGGGAAATACTCAACTGAGAGACTTTGTATTACAATGAAGAATATGTTTCTCTAGAACAGTTTTCAGAAACAGTAAGTTAAATTTAATTCTTTGGCTAAGCTTTACTGTTATTTACTTTTTCTTATTACTGTAGAGCAATAGGTATGGTAAATCCTAACCACTTTAAATGCTGTCCATGTTTGTGATGGCCCTGCAACTTAAAGCAGTTATTCAAGTATGGACCAACTACTCTAGACCAGGTTAAAAGTCACTTCCCATATGTTGGTCCATATTGTGTTTACATATTCCATTGCCTCATTCATAGAGAAACAGGGATCTGCATGGCCAAGAGGAATAATCTTGTCAATCTACAGTAGCTCCTACAAAGAGCTATATCATTAGAGAGCCATCTATATTTATGAGACCCTGCCCTCTCCTTCAGTCCCAACAAAATTGGGGGGCCTGGCTTACAGTGCATATCAGAGGTTGCAGGATTTAGAAATCCTAAATGCCCTCTTTGGCAACTCTTGAACCAACTGTCTCCATGAACAATGCTGTTTTGACGCCTTACCCTGGACAGTGATAACATCTCTTAGCCATAATGCAATCAACACCTTGCATTCATTAGGTCCCTAATAGGGATGGCCGGTTCGCGGATCCGAACCCGGATCCGCCGCGGATTTATCCCGTCCGCGAACGGCGGATTTTCCCGGATTTTCCGCCATCCGAACTTTTTTTTTTTCGCGGATTTTTCACATTTTAGAAAATTTTCGAAATTACGAGTTTTCGCGTATTTTCGAAAATTTTCGAAAATACGGGAAAACACGTATTTTCGAAAATTTTCGAAAATACAAGGATTTCTCTAAATTCCATACATACATATTTTCGAAAATTTTCGAAATTACGAGGATTACTTGTATTTTCGAATATGCATATGTTCGAAAATACATGAAAACTCGTAATTTCGAAAATTCCCGAAAAAACGTGAAAACTTGTATTTTCGAAAATATGAAAAATCTCGTTATTTCAAGGGTATTTTTAATTTTAACGGGTCCGCTTGCAGATTTTCGAATTTTTTCGAAAATTCGCGGATCCTCGAGCGGACCGGATTTTGCGAAGTTCGGACATCTCTAGTCCCTAACACTTTGCTGGTATATGCTGGGACCTTCCAGGGTGTGTATTGCCAACAGATTCTTGTACAAGTCATTCTTAATTGAGAAACCCAGTCGGATTAGCAAAATGTCTTCAAGAACTAAACTTCAAGTCCTGTTCAACTGAATACCACAAATATATCATAGTAATTAACTCTAAGTAATTCAATTTTGCTGATTTAATAATGTGAGTAATAATAATTAACTTAAGCTTGCAGTCAGGCCTAGAAATATGGGATAAACTGTGGGAAATATCTGACAATCTAAATGATCATAGCAATTGCTTGTGAAGATTCTCATTCAGATCATGGTATATTTGTATATAACTCAGTTAGAAAAACTGGACTAGATTTAGAAGACCAAAACATCAGATTTACACACGAAGAGGTACAAAACAACACACTGGCTTTCTTGGACTGATTGGCAGAAATCAAGGAGAATGGTAAACTGGAAGTAGAGGTTTACAGAAAATTTTTAGATCACAAGCTGGGTGTCATCAGTACCTGCAACACAGAGCAGAGGACATCCCCGCTAACACAAAGGAGAAGGCTAAATAAATTAAACATCTCAGAGGAGGCCTTAAAACTTGTGGATTTCTGGACTGGGCCATTGTCAAAATTGGAAGAAAAAAAAAAAGAAAAGAAAACAAACAACACCAGTGGAGGAGTCAGGAGAAAGAACACCGTGATACCATAATTAGCGGGGTTTCAGAGAATCTATAATAAAGAGAGCCCGACTTGCAAGAAATCCATCTGCATCATATATGCAGTGGAATGATTTGTATTGGGTGGGGGGGGAGATAATACAGCAGCTGCACCAACATATAGCCCAGCACAGAAGAGCCAATTCCTCGGTTCAGAACTCAGCCGTTTACCGGCATCTTAAGAAAAAATAAAATACGTTTAAAGATGGCATTGTGTGTGTGTGTGGGTTGACACCATTTGTTTGATTACTAATCTCTATAAAATCTTTAAGCTGTAATCCAGTCAACACCTTGCATTCAGGATGTACCTAACACATTTGTGTTATATGCTGATTGGGACACATTCCAGAGTATTTATTGCAAATAGATTCTTGTCAAGTCATTCTAATTGTTGAAAGACAGTCAGATGACTAGCAAAAATGTTCAAGAACAAAACTTCAAGTCCAGTTGAACTTAATACCACAGATTCATCATGGTAATTAACGCTAAGTAAAACAAATGTGCTGATTTAATTATCTGAGTAATAGTAATTAATTTCAGTTGCAGTCAGGCCTGGAAAATTGAGTTCTGTAGTTCATCCGGTGTTACTGTATCTGTAATAACAATTTATTTGAAGGACAATTATTCCAAAGACATGAGCAAGGAGCAGTATTGTTTTACAAAGCATGAGCAGAACTCATACATATATTGTACTAATCAAGATAACAATTAGAATACAAACTAGACAAAGTGAGTTATAAAACCAAAGAAAACACACAAGGCCATTAAAGCAGTGATAGGTGGGGAGTCTGTCACAGAAAATACAAAAAAATAATAACTCACTGAGTCAATTTTCTGTCAAACAAATTCTTAGCCTCCACTTTTATTCCTTGTTTGTTTGGTGGTTTACTGGTGGTTAGAATCAAGTTTTATAGTTTATACCCATTTTTGTTGTGTTTCTGAGATTAGGGATTTCGTGGCTCCTGGGTGTGATTAAAACAGCTGAAATTAATTTGATTGGGGGAGGTCTTCAAACACATCTATAAATGGATAAAAAAAAAACATAATTATCGGAGAACTCATGTTTTTTAAATGATGATAACCTACCTACAGAAAGAAGGTCCAATGCAACTGCTGCATTCACCTATAGAGCAGGGTGACGATCATACTCTGACAACTGTGTTGTGAGATTATGGTGGCTATGCTTGTTTTGTTTGCAAGACTAGGGGTTGTATGTTGGGGAGTGGGAATGGTGTTATCATGGTGTTGGAGCAGTTATTGAGAGTAAATAGAGATGGCTGAACTTGCAAAAATACGTCCTGCTTGCAGATTCACGTATTTTTTGCAAAAAAAATAAAAAGTGGACACATTAAAGTCAATGGGAGTTAAAAAAAATCCGAAAAATTTGCCTTCATTTACAGTATAAATAGCAATGGTAACTGTTAAAGGGCATGTCCACCCAAAAATATAACTTTTAATATAAAGGCATGTTAATACTAAAAAAAACCTTTCTGATTCATACTTACAGTCCCTTCTCTCCCGCAGCTATCTTCTCCCCTCTCTGCTAACCAGAAACAGCTGAGAGGGGCCAGACCGGCAGCAGCGCCTGCGATTGACTGCTAGTCAGCCAATCACAGACGAGGCTACCAGCTGTGAAGATAGGCGTGGTGGCGAAGGGCTGCAATTATAAATCGGAAACTTTTTTTTTTAAGTATTAACATTACGGTTGAGGGTGGACAAGCCTGAGGAACATTAAATCCCCTACGCATGGCAGCACCTTTGGACAGGAAGACAGCCACTACTCATTTTCCTGGACTTTGGACATGGACTGCAGGAGAACCTTAAGGAGCAGGAATGTAAGGTAAGAAGTTTTTAAAACTATACAGAGGAGCCAGCACTGGGTCCAAATTTTAGATTTGGGGGGGGACATGCCCTTTAATGGCTGAGGGACCAGGGAAATGGTCTGAGGAACGCATTTCAATGCCCAAAATCAAAAAATTCCCCCAAAAAACACAGTCCAGTACCGGAAACTTCATGCGTTTCCTGTTTTAGCAAAATTATGAGAAATCAGAATTGATTGCTTTTTCCTGTGTAAAGTTTCAAACTTCTTCTCATTAAGCCTTGGAACCCCAGAATTCTCATTGCTATGGCTTACAGTGGGATGACACTGATAGAAATAGTGCCATTGGTGAATTTGGAAGATGCGACTGAATCATTTTCAAAAAGCGGAAAATTCGAAAATCCTCTAACGTTCTGTAATTTCCTAAAATTTCCGAACATGGTTGAGAAAAATCTGAAAAGCGGAATTCTGGAAAATCCGCAGATCTTGGAAATCTGGGTTTGGATCCGCGTTCTGGTCCATCTTTAGTTATAAGTCACTTTGAAATTTGGACACGGGACTCCTTGGTGTCTTCCTAAAGTTTGGTTCATTTCCGAACTATAGAATGCCAATAAAAGTTCTATAGTTTGAAAATTATCCCATTAAAGTAAATGGGGAAAAAATGGTTCAAAAAGTTCTTATAAAATACAGTAAAAATAGCAACGGTAACTTACTGGGACCTGGGAAATGGTCTGGGAAACATGTCCACATCACCAAAACTTGTTTTAAACACCAACTTTCCCCACGATCGGGCAATTCTCAGGTTTATGATACATTCCAGAGTTATTGCCGGATTCAAGGGTTACCAAACGATTAATTAAAGGCGTTACTGAATGATACATTCAAGGATTATCAACAAACATTCAAGGGTTATCGCTGAAACTCTAAATTCGAGTGTTATTGCCGAAACCCTACATTTGAGGGTTATGGCTGAAATCGAGTGTTATTGAACGGTAAATCCGAGGGTTATCAGTCAGAAAATTTGATAATTATCAAATTTTTAATAATTAGCAAAAAGTTTGTCTGTGAGCTCGGAAAACCTAAAAGTCTGTAGTTCGGGAGGCTGTTAAAGTTTGGGTTCTAGCTAACCTCTAGTGACTTCTAATGTCCTTATACTTTACAGCAGGGGGTACATTATCTAAATATGAAACTGTATGCATGTATCTATGTATGTTCCAGAAAAACTTGGACAATTTTGATGAGACTTGGTATACATACGCTTAAGTATCCAGAAAAAAACCTAGTCTACTTTACAACATTTTCAAACCATCCCTTATAGCTTTTTTTGACCTCCTTTCTTTCATGTATAAGGTAATGGTGGATGCGATCTGACTATTATGCTGCCATTTGGTGGTGAATCAAGTGATTGCCCAGCATTACTATAGAATACCTCCCAACTGTTGTGCTGCCCTTTTATGAAATCTGCTCTGTGAATTGCTGGCTGGCTGCATAATTTAGTTGGGTACCATAGGTTAGGTTGTGACCTGAGCAAAGGGATATGAAGCCAGCAAATCAGAGTAGAATGGTCAATCAAAACTCGATAGTAGAGAGTGACTTCTGGACAGACCTACACAAAGGCAGTGATTCATGTCTTGTCTTGAGAGGAGCTATGAGGTGGTCTGAGCTGCACAGTGAGTAAGTGCTGAACTTCAGAAGAGACACACAGGGCAAGGCAAGATCACAGGATTGTAACACAGGGTAACATCCCACCCTATCAATGTTAATTTTTGGGACAACCCCTTGACCCCCCCCACCCCCATGAAAGCCACATATGCACATACCCTCCAGCCCTCCAGTTTACGAATCATCCAGTGTGAATGACAGCCATCCAGTAGTAATGTAATTTTTAGGGCTGTACTGATTGACATCTTAGCTAGCGTCCTGCATCAGGTTGGGTACTCACGGACTACTCAATTTGTAGGTTGGGTTTGGGTAAACCACAGTGTGTTTCAATGAGTTGCGGTCAGGTAAGGTTAGAAAGCTGCAGGTGCAGATCAGCACAGATAGTGGGTCAGGACAAATAGCAGGTGCGTATTTCGTGCCTGTTAAATTTCGGGTGCCGGACGCTGCAGGTGCCGGACGCTGCAGGTGGAGGTCGGATCAAATATTGGGGGTGGGTCCGCTTGCAGATCTGTTTAATTTCAGGTGGGGGTTGGGTTTATCTGAGTGTGAATGTTTATTCTTATTTATTTAAGTTATTCATATTTATATATTTGCTATTTGCACTTAGTTATTATTGATGGGATTTTTAGCGAGTGATGGCCCTGCTGAGAAACGGTATTGATTGGTAGAAACCGGGTAACGCTGGGTACTCTGCTAGTTTACTATATAACATTGATCTATGTGGGTACCTTTTCTGAAACAAAGCCAAATGTGGCAAAATAGTTTTAAAGGGCAACTATACTAAAAATATTACTTTTCCTCATCTTAATTAATAAATAAATCTGTGAAAATTTGCTGCATGCCTTCAATCCAGTACTGGTTTTGCTCAGTACCCCCTCCTTCTTTTCCCTTTATTTCACTTCCTTCTTCTTTCCCTTCCATCAGACCTGACTTTTCCCACATACCTAGGGATTCCAGATGACCTCTCTTTCCCGGATTCACCCTCTTTTTGAGGTACATATCAAGGGTATTCTTCAATTCTAACCTTAATGTCGGGCTTTCTGAAGCTCCGCCCTCAACACACATCCCATGAAGTGACACAATCGTATTGCTTATCTGCCCTGGGAAGACCCTGCTCCTGCTTCAGGCTAGCATCGTATACTGAGCCAATAAAAGTAAAGAGGGGGAGGAGATTCCTCTTTAACTTCCTGGACCTGGGAGATGGGACCTGCTGCAGCCAACTACTTGTGAAGGGGGCAGGGCTACTGGGCACTATTAAAGACTGTAGCACAAGCTGTGTGGATTGCTGTGGCCATTTATTAACTCATACACTGCCAGCAAGGATGAGATGATGAGGCAAGTACTGCAAAGGTTAATTATTCAGCAAATACTGTCCTGCAACTCCTGCCATGATCTATAACAAGGATCCTCAACCTATAGCCCTCCAGATGTTTGAAAACTACAACTCCCAGTATTCCCTGAATATTGAATTTACTCTGTACGGAATCATGGGAATTGTAGTTGTCACTTCTGGAGGGCTATAGTTTGAGTATTCCTGATCTATAAGATACCCCTTCAGGATTGGTCTTTACCCTGATAATAAATGAATTGTTAGTGCTCATAATCTACAAGAGTATTAAAAGGCAGGTATAATGCTAAATAGCCTCTCTGTTAGGGCAAGGCCACACTAATGTGTTTTTGCAAGTTTGCACACACGACTGCGCATGCAATTTTTGTTAAAATGGAAATCACAGGAACGCAAAAATTCCAGCGATTTCCAATGCACATCCATTTCAGTTTTGCGTGCACCATTTTTTTATGCAAGCACATCCATTTTTATAATGTTGAATTATGCAACAACGCACAGAAATCCCACATGCAATCGCATGCGATGATGCTCATGATTGCATGCGTGATTTGGTGCGTTGTAGTGGAGCCTTAGAGAGTGTGTGTGTGTGTGTGTAAATGTGAAGCCTGTTTGTGGGAGACAGAGTGTGAGTTTGCATGAGTGGCTGTTTGTAAGAGTGTGTGAGTAAATTTGCATGGGTGCCTGACTGTGATGTTATGATAAAGGCCTAGTCTATGAGAGAGAGTGTGTGTGTGTGAGTGGGTGTCTGTGAGAGCAGTGGCGTAGGAACCAGCAACTGTGACTAGGCCTGTATACATGGGGAGCCCCACTACAGAATCATCCAAATTTTCCCCATATTCCTAACTCTTCCTATTGCGAGTAGGGGAGGGGGTACTTTGCGTGATGTCACGTAAGCATAGATTTCACTAGAGCAGCACACTGTTAAGTACCTGCTCTGCCTTCGTTTTACACAAGATAGCTGTCTTTGTGCCAGCTGCCAACAATTTACCATTGCACTACCCTTTTGCCCCTGCTGGCTGCTTTTTACCAGTGTCTGTGCCAGATGCCAACCTTTTATGCCAATGCCAACACTTGTCTATTTTGCTAGTATCAGTTTGCAGGCATTTCACCAGTGTTTGCCCATAGGTCTGCAGCTACTCCCCTGTGTGGGAGAGTGTATTAATGTCAGTCTGTGAGTGTGTGTGCATGAGTAGCTATCTGTGAGAGAGTGTGGGAATGTCTGTCTGTGAAAAAGTGTGTGTGGCATAAGTGGCTGTATGTGAGAGTGCTTGTGCATAAGTACCTGTCTGTAACTGTGCATGAGTGCCTATCAGTGAGTGTGTGTGATAAAGAGTGCTTATCTGTACTTGAGTGTATGTCTGTGATGGAATGTTTGATTAACTGTGCATAAGTGCCTGCCTGTGATAGAGTTTGGTTGCTGCCTGTCTGATAGAGAGTTTGAGTGCCTGTCTTTAATTTCGTTTGAGTGCCTGTGCATAAGTTCCTGTCTTTGATAAAGAAAATTTGAGTGCTTGTCTGTGATAAAGAAACTTTGAGTGCCTATAAAGAAAATTTGAGTGCCTGTCTGTGATAGAGAAATTTTGAGTGCCTGTCTGTGATAGAAAGCATTTGAGTGTCTTTCTGTGTCTGTCTGTGCATGAATGCCCATCTGATACAGTTGGAGTGCCTATGCATGACTGCCTGTCTGTGATAGAAAGTTTGAGTTTCTGTCGGTTATAGAGAGAATGATTGCCTGTCTGTGATAGAGAGAGTTTGAGTGCCTGTCTGTAAGAGAGTGCACATTAGTACCTGTCTGTAAGAGTGCACATGAGTGCCCGTCTGTCAAAAAGTATGTGTAAATCTGGGAGTGTTCATGTGAGAATTCCTGTGTGTGTTGGAGCATGTGGAGACTTTTGATGACAAGGCTGGAATTTTATCACTCTCTGGGCCTTAATACATAAGTATTTGTGGTTGATTCATATGTACACTCTGTAAGGCCTTGTTCATACTAGACATGTGTTTGTCGGTTTCCAGACAGAAACGTGCATTGTGGTACAGTACATTTTTTAATCTGATTGCCCTGGTCTGTTAAAAAAATTGCACTGCTGCACACATTCCTGTCCAGAAACTTACATGTTTTAGTTAAAAGTATAGGGGAAAATTGACAAAGGAAAAGGATGAAAATGCAACAGAAAATGGTCCATTTTCGTCCTTCCCAGTGTGAACGAGACCTAATACTATGTTTATAGTTTACCAGGTGGTTACCTTAATGTGGGCATTACCTCAGAAGGTGTGGCTTCAATAAAGTGGGCATGGTCAAAATGCACTTCATGCATTGGTCCTTTAATTCCTTTGTAAAATCTGGCAACCCTACACATACCAACTGTCAAAACTACATACAGCTTAACAACTGTAAAAACTCTTTCATTATTCCAGCTACAGCAAAACAGTAGGATAGTTTATAAGCGTAAAGGTGGGCACACATAGTTCCAATCTATCAAAGATGACAGACAGAATCAGCAAGATTCTGTCTGTCATCTTTGACAGATGGGAGTATACACAGTCACAATCGTTCTCCCCATATAAAATATAAGAAGAACGTTTGTGACTGCCATACTCCCTACGATCGCAACTAACTCGCTATACTTAAGTACAGGGGGCCAACCAAAGCCTAGGGAAAAAAAAGGAGAGGAACAGTTAAGGGTGGAAACAGATTACACCAGGAAAAGGCTCCTACTCTTCAGTTCCCTGAACTGTATTTCGGCCATGCAGGAAAACCATACGCAGTAAAAGAGAAAGGTAGGGCTATGCACTGATATTCGTTATTCTAAAAACTGGTGTTAAAGTCATCCTAACTCATGTTATTTAGGTTAGTGTGACTTACATTACATGCTGCCTGTCTGTGATAGAGAGTTTGAGTGCCTGTGCATAAGTGCCTGTCTGTGATAAAGAAAATTTGATGCCTTTCTGTGGTAAAGAGAGAGTGAGTGCCTGTCTGTTATAGAGAGAGTCAGTGCCTGTCTGTGATAGAGAGAAATTAGCGTTAGTTGGGTTTGCAGCAGATGCATTGGTGTCACAAAATACACCCATGCAGCTACCAGCTAATGACTGCTGTCATAAATGAATCAGCGGTCACAAATACTAGTTCCTCAATGTAATGTGCGGTTGGCACATGCTCAGTGCAGGAGAAAGCAGAATAAATCAGGAAGAGATTGCGTTACAGTGACTGAAGGAGGAGTGGGAGGGGCTACAGAGGGTTTCAAGGGGACTACAAGGGAAGGGGCCATGGGGACCCATGAGGAGGAGGAGACACAGGGAAAAGGGACTGTCATGTGGTTTCAAAGTAGGAAGCAGGAAGTTCAGTGATATCTGGGGATGCTGCTACCATATCACACATAAAAATGTTAATATCTTCAAAACAATGTAGGGCAAAAAAAGAAAAGAAATTGCAAAAATATTCAGGGAAGCAATTCCTGTCAATTTACCTAAAGTCATTTTTGAACCACAGTTACCCTTTAAAGAGGCAAATAGTGCATGCGAACTTAGGTAGGGCTGTTTAATGAGAAAAAGAGTACAATGGCACTCATTACAATGTGATCATTACAATTTATAATGAGTGAGAGACCGCTGTTGAGTGTGCACACCTCCATGCATTACAGCACGGGGACTTATACAGACATAGCCTTCTATAAATGGTGCTTATGTTGAGTCTTTGACTGGGTCCATCTTAAATTCAGTTTATTTTATTCGCAAAGCAATATTATACCATTATTATTAGCAATATTATGGTATTATGCTTTGTATCTCATGTTTTAAAGATCACTTATCTTCCAATGATAGTAAGTACCAAAGTTTCTAGGTATTGATTGTTGAGATTAATTTATATTGATTTCTTTCAACAGCAGCATGTAAACATAGGTCCAAGAAGGAAGCGTAAAATCCAAGAGCATCAAATCCAAAGGAGTAGGCGAAAGAAAAGTCCAAAAGAGGTGAATAAAGTATAGAGTCCAATGCCAAAAGCCAAGAAGGCAGCAAAGACACAAAGTCCAGGATTCAAAGCCAAGGGTGAAACCAAGAATTCCAAAATAGAATCGGGACTAGGCAAGACACCCTCTAATCGGGCAGAGACTCATGTTTAGGCAGAAGATTTGCACCTTAATGATGTCACACAGCATCATAATCTTGGAAGGACCAGAGAGTGGGGCTAGGTGAGTATCACTCCTTACACAGCATATGGATCTTAGGGTTACCGCTGGCTGCAATTACCACTGCAGCCATAAATCTAGGCCACATTTGTAAAAGAATGATTGTAAAATACCATGCAGTAGTAAACTACCGCAATGGTATTGTAAAGACAATTGTACAATAATGATCCCAAAAGAAATTGTACAATCATGGTCTTAATTTTACGACAGAAATCATAATTGGACGATGATGGTCATGCGCTCGTTTAAGGCACAGTATCGCTATTTAACATTACTGAACCTTTACAAAAATATGGCCCTTATTGTTCTCTTGTGCATATTCATACATTTAATTATTCAATCCATTTATTTATTTTGGGTGCGCTGACACTTATTGATTCATTAAGCTTTATATTTATGTTTATGGCCAGCCTGCCATTAAGTGGCTGTATCTCACTAAATACAAAATGAAATGCTGGTTTCATCTTCAGCCTGCTTCATTTAAAAGAAAGCAAACACCAATACAAATGTTCTTGTTTTTCAGCGCAAAACACCATTATGTTAGGTACAATTACCTAATGTTATAGACTGTATCAGACTAAACATTTACTGCTGCCACTATTGCTCAAATTTTATGTGTTTTTATTCACTGACGCTGCATTCGTGAGTATTGAATATATCCTTGGGTATTCCACACTAGAAACTAATAGAATATTATACAGCCAATTTAAATGGCTTACATTCTATATTACAGTTTTACTGCTACATTGTATCCTGCCCTTTGTTATGGAAAGGAGAAAGCAATTGGTTTATAAAATGGCCTTTTCAGAAGAAGATTATTCCGGACTCAGCTTAAGAAAATAATCTGTGAAGTGATTGTGGGTCTTTTAATTAGAGATGAATTAAAATGCCATTTGGTTCTGTCTGCGGTTCCGAACAATATTCCAAGAATCCAATCTTGTCCCAAAAGAAACAGAATGTTCCGTAGTTTTGACCATAATTGTAAATTTTATTGTGATTTTCGTCTTGATGGGAAATTTAAACTCAGGGGTGCCTCTAAGGTTTTTGCTACCTGAGCAAAACTTCGATTGCCGCCTATATGCGGCATGCGTGGCTTTGTGGGTATGCGTGGCTTGTGGGTGTAAGCGCAGCTAGCCATTTTGTCATTTTTATCTTTTGGCTTCATTTATTTGTACAGTTTCTTTAAATAGACATTTATCCACACCATAATTCCAGAAGAGGGGGTGCTTAAAACATTTTCTTTTTGCACATTTTTTTACTGGCCTGGCTGCTGCCTCTCTTAATGTGCCGCCTGAGGCAGGCCTGACAGGCGTCCCTGTTTCAACTTTTAAATGCAATTTTCCAAAGTTCAGACTTTAGAAATTCCGAATACTCTTTCGGATCTGCAGAATTTTCAAACCAGGACCATTTCAAAACCAGGAATTTCAAAACCTCTACTTCTAATGACAGAAACCCAAATGTCCTGGTTTCCCTGGGACACACAGAATTTGGGGAGTCTTGTCTCCAAGCTCCTGCTCCAACAAAATGATGGGGGGAAGGTAATGGACTGAATATTTTATAATCCGATTGCTTTTATTTTGTTCATAGAAAACGGCAGGTTATTAAACAGCTGTATTTACTGTAGAATAGGCTCTTAGAGCGTAGTAACAAAAGGAAAGTGAAAATGCAATATTCTTCTGCACATGAAATATAGAACTAAGACTTTTATGGCTTTAGGGATCTCACCTTGACAGACAGAGCGATACCTTCTTAAGCTTTTTCTGCTCTGTCAGTACATGACATTCTAGATAATTCAAATAGACTGCAGTCTTTTTATGAAGACTTTAGTAATTTGTTGTGTTTAGTGAGGTTTTATTGCATCCACTACATCTATTCTTATACTTGTGTTCTGTTAGTTGAATATCTGCTTTTTAAAAAATAATAAAAACACACTTGAAGATGTATAGGCTTCTTGTTTTCTAATACATCCACTATTTTTTCACACAGAATTTCTCGACTGCACATAAGAACGAGGTTTAATTTATCTCTCCACTGTTGTACTGGAAGCTGGATTTAGCCTTCCAGCCTTGTGGTAGGATATTAAATCTACTGTATACATTGCATTCTTAGAATGAAAAAATAAAGAAAGACTTTGATTATTTATTTCTGAACTAAGGTGACACAATGTGGATTTCTGAAAAATGGATTTGTCTAAAAGTAAACCTCTGCCAGTTTAAATGTGTATACAATTTTACAAAATAGATTTCTCTAGGCACTATTATATTGTGTAATGCAGGCACAGGTTTCAAGATCATGTCAAGGACAAACTTTTCAGACAGTGTATTTAAATTTAAAATCAGGAGTAAAACTATGAAATTATAGAGCACTGTATCAGTTCTCAAGAAAAAACAAAAAGAATACTGTGCTCTAAACCAAATCAACAAATAACAATCTATGTTAGAACTAATAAATGTAGAAATGTAGTTATAGTATAGAGAATATTAATAATAAATAGAAAACTTTGAATAGATAAACCATTATAAAATACATATCCCACACTGGCTAACAGTTATGTTAGATGGGCTACTGTATGTAGACACACCTTTTATGCAAAAATACTTTAAATAATCACGTTTAATGAATAATTAAGCTAACTATACCTAAGCACACATTAAAGAAGATATGCCATAGCAGGGCCTAGCAGGGCTAGGGCATATTTTATATAATGTGTGCTTAGGTTTAGTGATTATTTGATGTATTTTTGCATAAAAGGTATATCTATGGTGACACATATAATATGATTATTGGCTATGACTGTTAGTGCTTGTTTCAAAGACACACTATTCCAATCTTTTCGAATAACATTATTTAAAAAGGGAAACAATAATTAAGTTGAGAAAGGTAGCCTATTGATGCAGGCAGAGGCTGGCCACATGACTACAAGCTGGTCACATGGCTGAAAACAGGAAGTGTTCAAGCAGGAAGTAATATTGCTGAACCTTTCCAGCAATAACTTCTTACAAATTTTAACTAGAGATATGATTTAGGGCTCATTTTAAAGGTACAACAGAAGGCTTTTTATATAACTTTAACTTGTTTGGAAGAATTAGAGACCACAGTTACCCTTTAAGGAACAAGCCCTTTAAGTGCTTTGAAGGCTTACTTTTTTAATCATTTAGTTAGCCAATATAAGGTATTACTTTATATTGAACTATTCGATATTCGAACTATTTAATTTTTTCGGACTCGCGGCTATGTTTTCTACAATTATAGTAAATTCGATAATTATCAAATTTATAATTTAACACTGTTCACATCTCTCCTAATGTAGGTGCTGACCATTTGATCTAGTAAGGACATATCACTTAACATATATATTACATGTAAACAATTCTAGTATTTACATATTATTGTAGGCTGCAAAATGGTGGTTGATGATAATGTTCCAGAAAATGTTTAATGTTTTAGCAATGGCTTGATTATGACATGATTTATAATCCTAAAAAAACTTTGATTACAAATGAAAAAATTAATTGATTTTTCTTTCATTCATATGAAATAAACAAATAATAAGGTTTTACACAAACAAAAAAAACAAAAAATAAACAATTGATTGAAAACAACATCATTCACAAAACAAAAAAAAGTTTAACATTTTTAATTTCAAGACAAAAAATATTTATTAAAATTTTTCATTAATTTGGTCATGGTAAATAAATATTTATTGTGGGGGGTACAGAGTATTCTGGATTCCATGTAGTGCACACTAAATAAGGAGTGCCCAACCTGAATTAGTGCAATGAACACACATACAGCTCCTTGCAACAAAATCAGGTCACACTGCAAAGCAACCCAAACTCCTTCCTCTGCACTAACTCTAACGCTTTATTTAATTTGCATCATTAAATCCATACCCTGGCATATCTGAGCTATCCTGGCTTCTGCAGGCCCCATGTTCTTTTCCATGATTCAAATGAATTACAAATTACAACCTGCAGCATGTGTTTTTTTTATGTCTTGTTTTAAAGACATCCTTACAGATAATGTACATTGCCTTCACTTTAATAGCCACAAACTAGGACACTTGTCAGAAGTGTGATATATAACTGAAGGTAGAAATTATTTAAATCTCATTTTCTAGCCACTGAAAAATCCATTTCAGATCAATACACATATAGATGACATATAAAACTGAAATGTATACTTTATAAGGCTATGTGTAAAGGTTATAAAATAGCCTTTAAAAATATAATGTTATAATAAAACTCTTTATGACTTGTCTTTCTGGCAAAAATAGTAACTTGCCTCATTGGCATATGCTTAGTTTTTGCTTCCTGGTAGAGTAGGATAAAGCATCATATTAAATTTAGAGAATAAAAGCTCTGTATATTTATGTAAACACTCCATAATGCTGTAATATCAGAGTGTCAAATTGATTAAAATAGCAAATACTTCATAACAAAATAAAATGTCATTCCTCACACAAAAACACAAACATTTTGGAATTGGTTTTACGAGAATTTTTGGAGGTACTGTTTTCCCCGGTCTTTTGGTCAGGTGATATTTGAATTGATGCTCATTTTCCTTTGAAATCGGTGGACGTCTAATTTGCGTTTACTTTTATTATTCCCCAGGGACTTTTGTGCAGTGTTGGCAGTTTTTGTGCAACTTGGGAAAGGGCAGTTTTCATTATTTTATTGTAAAAAAAAAAAAAAGTATGTGTATCACTTTTGTAAAATCCGGTCAGAAAAATCACTTTCTGGAAGTTTAGTTCGATACCGGTAAACCTTGAACTTATGGCTCTATTTTCAGTAACCCTCAAATTATCTGTAACTCTCGAATGTAGCTTGCCCAAAACCCTACAATTGCCTGCGCATGTTTAAGAAGTGTTTTAACAAGTCTTGGTGATAGTGACTTGTTCCCCAGACCATTCCCCAGGTGCCACAGCCATTTACAGTAAGTTACCATTGATAGTTTGGAATCTCTTTTACAAGGTTGCATGTGTTCAGAGGAGGAAGCCAGTTATTGGCTGTGATTTCATCTGTCACATCCATGACAGGTGCTAAATAGAATAACCAGGAAGCAGAGACAGGGGTAACATAACATCAGGTATAATAGGGGTAACAGAATATCAGGTATAATTTCAGGTAAGTTTTATATCTCTTGACTTTCTGTTTATTGCAGTTTTCGGGTTTGGGAGGTGATTTCATTGTTTACAATTTAAGCCCTGAGGAATTCTTGGGCTGATACATCAACTTCCATAATTATAAATAAGCTTCATAATCAAGATGTGATACCACTCCATCGTGACCTTGTCTGTATTTACACAAACACACACACATGCACACACACGTTTACTGGGCCCTAGGTAGCTGCCTAGGTTGACTTAAAGGATGATCTTGTTCTGTCTGTGTCTCAAAATACTAAATGCAATGCAAAAAACTAATATCACATAATATCACAGCACAGCCCCAATGCCTAGCATTGTGTTATATTACAATGTTGTCGTAAAATAGTGATGTGGTTAGGAAATACCAATAGTGATCATGTTTTCAACCAATCATCATTTTTCATTTTTCAAAATTACATCAAATTCAAATACAATATCCCAGTTACATTTTAAATATTTTTTTGTGCATGCAAAAGAGTAGTTCATTTTCTTTGGAAATGTCTTGACCGTGTTTTCTATTGTAGATACACAAACAGCTCATTTATCCCAATGAACATAGACTTTCTGATGTCTCATTTCTGATTTGAGGCAGGATACCATCTTGTTATTTTTTAAATGAGGAACTTATTTATTCAGAGCTAGACCAATCTGCCACGTTTTCTCTTGTGCTAACGATCGAGCTGGCATACTTTTAGCGCATGAGAATTGCAGCAGTGCATGTCAATGTGGGTGGTGCACAAGATCACCATCACATACGCTCCCATAATGGACTATGACAAATGTCATGTGAAACCCATGCGCACTTTTCACACTCGTTGCAGTCAAGCACAGTCTGGCCTCAGCCTTATTCTAAATAACTGTTCTACTTTCACTGCCACGACCTGGCAAATGCCCTATAAATGTGTTTGTACAGTGTGAATATAACATTTAATATCAATTATGTTGTATTTGTCTAATTTTGTTGTTACACGGTAGGAGGAGGGCATTGCTTTATGCTTTTTCATCCAACAAGAGTATTTTTTGCTTCAAGGAATAATTGTTGCCAATTCTAAAGTTATTGGATGTAACTGTGATTTGTGCCAGAAAAAAAGAATGTGCAGCTTTCTAGTTCTTTGTTTTGTTACCTCTATCAAACACATGCGGATCTTTTGTAGAAACATGAGAAGCCTAAGCATAGATCAATTCAGCAACCTTGGTGCTTGACCATAGTTGTAACTCATCCATGCTGAAGCTGCAGAAGAGCTCATTTGCATTGCTCTGATATGTGAGCTGCATAAGTGACTTCATTTGGCAGGGACCTTTCCATTACTGTTAAAATTTGCATCATTCATTCAACCATTGACAATTATCTGAAATGCAAATCATTTGCAAACTGCTGAATCCACATTTTTCTCTCAAGGAGATGTTGTACTAGCAAATCCCAGAACATCGATGATTTCCCTCCTCCTCTTTCTGGTGCAGTTTTCAGAGATATAGAAGGAAATCAACATGTTTTATTGTGCAATGGGTTATAGGAGACTAGGATTTTTATTATATACTGGATATACTGTAATAACAGGGCAGCATCCTTTTTCTTGATTCATCTTTCTATTTTCTTTGCATATAACACAAACAACTAGAATTGTCTTGTGCATATATCGAATTAACCTTATTAATACCAGACCGCGTAAAGTCGAGAAACATAGGGATTTATATTAACCATAATTACTAATATTGTTTTAAAATGTTAAAGGCAAACACCACCAGTGCTCAGTAAGGATTAGCTATTAGCCAATAATTTTAGACTTTACAAATTGCTAAAGTTCGAAATTTAAACTTTGCTATCAATTGCCCTGAATTACTGCCTTCATCCATTTAAAGCTTGTAGCATAGTATTGTAAGCATTGAGAGAAAACCAATTCCGACAAAATGCTGTCACGCTAATTTGTCCCCTGTCCCCGGGGACAAAGCATAATTAAGACTTAATAATGGGAAAGACAGTTAGTACCTGCACAGAAATACAACAAAAAATTACAGATGAGAGGGGTGTCTATAAATGCAGACAGAGGCTGATCTCATGGCTATAATCTAACCACATGCTACAAATTGCTAAAAACAGGAAGTGTCCAGGTAGTTATATGGATGAACCTTTCCAGCAATAACTTCTCAAAGATGGGCTTTAGAATTCAGTTTGAAGGTATGAAGGCTTTTAATTTACCCAAAACTTAACCCTTAACCTGTGGTCTCCAAACAAGTTAGGGTTAAGTTAGGGTTAAATAAAAAGCCAAAGTTCCCAAAAATCCATTTCGAACCCTTTTAATTTAGGATTTTTTTCCTGAATTTTCAGTTGCAATTTAAATTTTTGAACAATCAATAGCAATTCAAACCCAATTTTCTAATTTTGATTTTCAAACAAGGTTTTTTAATCTAATTTTTCGAATTTTCAATTTTCTAATATTTGATTTTTTGATGATAAAATTAAGAAAATGTAAAAATTCCATCAGATCCATGGATTTTTGAAAACTGCCAGTCCCAAATCAAAACCAGTATCATTACCACACTGAGACTACATATCTGTTGTATTCAGTTAGATCAGCTGTTAGACAGTTAGACTTAAAGTTTAGTTCTTGATGACGTCAATCTAACTGTATTTCTTAATTCAGAATGACTTGTACAAGAATCTGTTGACAATAAATACCCTGTCATTGTCTGCCACTTACAATGCTGTTTTGATGCCTTAACCTTAGGCACAATGCAATCAACACCTTGAATTCAGAAGCTCAGTAACATCTTGCTGGTATATGCTGATTGGGACACACACCTGGGTATTTATTGCCAACAGATTCTTGTACAAGTCAGTCTGAACTGAGAAAGCCAGTCTGATGACTAGTGATATGTCTTCAAAAAACAAAGTTGCTAAACTGATTTACTTAAGATATATCTATTATATATTTATTTATTTATTTCTATGTTAAATTTAACCTTGTGCCATCACACAATTTGCCATACTGCCACTACCACAGCAAACCTCGGTTTAAATATAAACTAATCCTTGTTACATTGCTGCAAGAAATTTAGCTTGGGCTTTAAGCTGTATTTAATGTATCATTTAAGGCCTTTGATACTGTATCACATATGGTATTGTCCATTAATAATGATGACTATGACAGGAAAGAAGAGGGGTATTGGGGATGGGAAAGGTAAGTAAGAATTTGTTTGGGATATCCTTTTAAAAGGATATTGGCCATTAAATAATGCACTAAAAATGACCACACTATAACTCTGCAACATTAATCACTGCATTTTCAATGGTTTAAGATTATACTTTGATGAATAAAGTAAATGATTGTATAATGTAGAGTACAGTCCATTTCCTGTAACTTGGTATGGTAAGGTTAATCTATTGAAAAAGAGAAAAGCTAAAACCTTCACAGCAAAATGTACAAAATGTAAAAGCCTTTAATAAACACTTATCAAACTAGCGAATCCAGATTTTATTGCTTTTTCAGAGAGAAATTCTTAAGCTCAGTAGGGGAAATCTAAATGTCATTATTAAAGCGATTTAAATTAAGCTGTCATAGATTCGCTTACTGTACTTCCTACGGTTAAAACTTTGAAGAAATATAAAGACTTTTAAGTAGCCTTATACAGTTTTTTCTCCATAGAAAGCTGTCTGTTTTTTTCTGCTTTGCCAAAAGATCCAATAAACCAACAGAATTTTTCTCTTCAGAATTTATTATAAAATATTAATTCTGGAGACTTACTTTTTTGCTACTAAAAACAAATCTGTTCTATATGCCAATTAAAAGTATTTACAATGAGGGATTCATTAATGTGGGAACAGATGGAGCGATGTGCCATTACAGTGAAAATGGAATGTTAGGGGCTAACTCTTATTCAGAATGTTAAGCTTTAAAGTGTTAATTGGAAGGATCTCAATATGTGAAATACGAGCTACGACTCTCTTCATCTTCACCACACCCAATTCTTTAAAAAAAAGGTTTAAATCAGGAGAAAAATTCTACTTGAAGCATATAATGTAATACAGTATGTAATGTATGAATTGCCAGCCCTCTGTGCTTTGCCGCTAAGCTCTGTTTCATGCTTGCTCCCTGTGTGTTTTTGATTTACTGCACCTTTAAGGACTGTAAAAGTTAGTATTTAACTCTGCAAGCTTAAGAATTGGTTCAGATAAATGGTATGCTCATGGAAGACATTTTGGGCCATGTTTAAAAATATTTAAATATTTTCATTACTGTACAACCGTGGCCATAAATGTAAATTTACGATCGCTTTGTACATTTACGGCCGCTATCATAGATTTACGAGAACGATTGTTAAAGGCATGGTATCACTTTTTAGCGATAATGCTCCTTTATAAATATGGCCCTTTGCCTTTAGTAGAAATGTGCATGTACCTTTTCCATAACATTAGCCACTGGGGAACTACCAGAAAACTAAACAAAATGTGTGCATGCCTTTGTTTAAACCTAGCCCAATCGGAAGAAAAATAGAGACATGTAGTTATAAGGTTCTCATTCTTGCCGGAGATGGTATACTTTATCTGTGGTATTCAGTTAGATTAAATTGAGAAAGGCAGTCAGATAATTCTTGAAAGTCTTCAAGAAGTTTCTTTAAATTTACTTGACTTCTGAACACCTTCCATTTCCAAGATGTCCCTTTTGTGTATGGGATTCCAAAACTATTCCAAATTCCAAATGAGGCCTTACCAGTTTACACTCATGCATATTGCACACTGTTTAATCTAGTAGTGGGGCTTATTTAAAGGGTATGTCCACCCCACAAATTTTTTTCCCCTGTGGCTAGAAACCTCCCCCCCCCTCATATCTAAAGTTCAAATTCGGCTTCTTAATATACTTACCATCCCTCATTCCCTTGGCTGCCTTCTGCTTGCGCCCGTGCTTTTTCCGTGAATGGAAATAAGCTGAAGGCATCCAAAGGGAACGAGGGCTGGAGAGTATGTTAAGAAGTTTTTTAATGCTATGTAAAGAAGTGTTTTTAACTGTATTTAAGCTGAATTTTTAAACTATTTTTTCCCATTGACTTTAATGGGTTCGTTTTCAAACTACCGAACTTCTCAACTTTTACTGAAGTTCGAAAACGAACTGAACTTCATGAAGTTCAGCCCTCTCTACCTGTTACACGATGTCTTAGCCAATCACAGGTGCCACTGCCTGTCTGGCCCCTTCAGCTTCCGTGTATTTATTTCAAATTGGAATGATTTTTTTCTTAATTTTTTCACAAAGTCTCCTAAAAGCTTGACATTCTTTGTGCAACTCCATCCTAAATTCTGCAGATTTCAATACTATCTAGTTTTCTGTTTTCTTCTCAGGTATAGATTGGCTCCTTTTCAGGTTGTATCTCTGTATACACTGATGCAAGTATGGCTGAAGCGCACTATTGCATTTTGCATACTGTTTGATTCAGAACATGTGGAAGAATGATATATAGTGGGGGGGTTTTAAATAGGGTTTAGGTAACATTTCTAACTTATAAAATAATAAAATAATATAAAATAATCTTTTTCTTTCATTTATCACAAATGTGTAGATTCAAAAAATATATAGCTTTATTGAAAAAAGCAGAGGCTGTTCAAAATACAGAGCACTGTTATTTTTCCTTATAATTGTACGCTCTATTTGGAGGTACAGTAGTTGGCTCCCATGTCTCTGTGTACACCCACGCCTATGGCATACCATTTGATTAAAGACATTTGGGAGTAAAATATTTAGTGGTGTTCTTTACTTGTCAAGTGGGTTTAGGTTAGATTTCTAACTTTGAATCATCTTTTCTTTTCACATATCTTCTAAAAGAAAACTGCATCCAGAAATCTGCATGTATGAAAGAATGGCAATTTTACGTAGCTGAATGTGTGTAGATTCCAAAAATATTATATTAATAGCTTGTGGGGGATATTTCCAAGTTTGGGTGTGTTTCATTTGAAAAAGCTGTTCAAAATACAGAGCACATTGACTTTTTTTCTTTAATTGCAATTATGCCTAGGTCCCTTTTGGAGTTAGATGGTGGCCATTAGAGACCGACCCGTTTTGAAGTGGATTTCAGGAATCCTCTGAAACTTGGGCACTGCAGATTTCTGAGTTTTTCAGATTTTTCCAAACTGCGGAACTGTTTTTAATAATTATCAGAACTTTGTGAATTTTCTAATTTAAAAATCGTCAAATACTATGTGGAATTCCAAAAAAGGAAGCGCATAAAGTTTCTGGTACTGGCTATTTTTTTTTTAAAGTTTAGGCATTGATACATGTTCCCCCAGACCTAGGTCCCTGAGCCATTTACAGTTAGTTACCATTGCTATTTATACCTTAATATTAGGCAAAACTTTCAGATTTTTTAACTCCTATTGCGTTTAATGGGTCCATTTGCGGATTTTCAAAAATATTTTTTTTTCCGAATATTTTCTAATCTGCAAGTGGAACATGGCCATGTATCTGTGTACACCCAAGCATGTGGCATCCTGTTTTATCCCAGAGAGGTTAGGCTTCACATTTAAGTTGCACAGTATTAGTGGCTCAAGCTGCTTTACCTTCCTTCTGCCGTGACCCTTTCTGCAAACGAATCTCCTTTCTTTTACGTGCGGTTGTTTGGGCTCAACGCTGAGCTGTTGGGCATGCTTCTGCCTGGGGCTTGTCCTAACCCCACAACACTTTTAAACTTCAGCTCCTCCTTCCACCTCCAGTCGGCAGCTTAGCACCGCTCCACAGTCTTCAAAAATCAATTAATAGTTCTTGTCCGGTTAAAAAATTTTATTTTATTCGTGCATATTAAAATTGCCAATTTACAAACAGATAGAACACAAAATGGTCTTCTTACGCGTTTCAGATTTACATCCTTACTCATAGAGACCCATATTGTTTATATGACACATCTCTTAAAAAGGCTGCCAAGCCAATCAGAATACTCCCTTAATTACCTAATTATTAATCCTTTAATTCCTCTGCTCGACTTTCATATTGGTCTACTTAACCCTTATTCTAGTGCTGTTATACAAGGAAACCTTTGCCACATTTTATATACAAAAATACAAATTTTGAAACATACTTATAAATTCAAGACTCACTCCTTGTTTATACATTGTCAGTTAACAATACTTGAATACATATTTTTCCTCGTATTTTGTTAAACATATTCGTTAATTACAAATTAGGCTAACCAGCTCTTTAATTACGAGCAACCATTGAAGCCATAATAAATGCAGATGGTATAATACAACCATAAAAGCTTATCTATTTCCTAGTGTACATTCTTTGGTTTCAAACTTTTCTTACTGCTGCCCCTTAAATGACTAATTCCCACTTTATGATTTTTACTTATTATGGAAGTCCACAGCGCTCACTATTCAAGACCCAACTTTAAATTTATTCCTTATTATGGAAGGTCTACGGAACTAACTATTGGTGTTCCAAAGTTTAACAGATTACACTATACATGCGATATCAAACCTTGAATTAAGGCCAGTTGGTATCCTTGTCTCTAACTCCAAAATCCAATACGCCTCTTGCTTATCGAGTAATTTTATCGGGTCTCCTCCCTGTAATCCACATCTTACTCTCTTAATAATTTGTACCTAAATTTAGTGGAATTTCCTCCATTGCACTCTAAGAAATGTTTTCCTATTGGGGACCTTCTATCCTGTTTCACAATTGCATTTAAATGTTCCCTAACCCTTTCTTCCCTAACCCTTTTCTCAAAGATCGTGTTGTCCTGCCTACATATTGTTTTTGACAATGTGTGCAAGCAATTAGATAAACAATATTACATGTATCACAGTTCACATTTGTGTTGGTTTCAAACTTTTTGCTACAGTTTCTGTATGAAATTCACCTTTGATTTTTCGAAAGAATTTCCAATTTGATATAATTTTGTGTCTAAGTAACTTGCCCCCATCATAGAAACCTGGGGTGTGTAGTTTCTAAAAATGTCTCACATGTTAGGGTAAGGTAACTTAGTGTAATTAGAGGTTATAGTACGTTAACCATCAGAAAGACTAATACATTTTAGTTAGACATAAAAGTGCTGTTTTAGTTCCTAGGAGTCTCCTGCGCAGGAAAAGTGGGGTACCTACATATTTCTGGTATCGTTTTTTGTCCATAAACTTAATAAAAGTTTCCTACAAATAAAAATGTAAACAATCAAAGGAATTTTGCAATTTTTACATTTTTTACCCAAAAATCAATTTATTTCTCCAGAAAAGTTGCACATTTCTGTTATCTTGTTAAAAAAACACTTTGTGCTTAGAAGTGCTGCAAGCCCCTAAGCCCTAAAAGGCCCTCTGTTAGGGTGTGGGATCCCTGCCTGTGAAGGTGGGGGAGGCCCCCTGCAAGTGCTAATGGGACAGCCCCCTTCCCAGAAACACCTCGCATCTTTGGCAGATGTCAAAAAAATGTAAAATAATTTCAAATGTATTTATACAATACACAAGATGTTAGTAAGGTTGAACAACTAGGATAATCATAGGCAGATCAGATAAATCACTTAAATAATTCTGCTTAAAATAGGTTAGGAGTTTTTAGTCTGATCTGTAAGTCAAAATATCAGGCAAGATAGTGCTAAAGGGTCTTATTCTAAATGCTGTGAAGTTTTTAAATGTAGCCAAGGCATTTCAGTCTGTCACTTGCTTGACAATATAATTAGGAAATGTATAAAATCTGCACCACGCTCATGATATAACAAACATGTTGTTCCACATTAAATGACTTGTGTGCTTATTTGCCACATTTCCAGTAAGGTACATTAGCTAATGGAATGGCTTGATAATGTTTAATTAAAACATAATATGCAATACACATTTTATAAAAAACAAAAAAAAACAAAAGCAGTATTGTACTTGAACTACTTAAAACTTTGAAAAGCTAACTCCTTCAACATAAAAACATAATTACCCCCAGCAGTTCAGCGCTTTGCTGTTTTAAAGGCCAACTATTTAGCTCTTCTTTACCCCCTAGTTATTCTAAGCTCATCCTGTTTTTACCTAAAGGAGACTTTTTTTTAAAAAAAAAACCTTTTCCTGGTGATTGAATCCAATTTTCTTATGCCGTTTATTTTTTTTTGTAATACATCACCTTTAGAAATATGCCACAATGAGTCTTATAAATAAAATGAATTTACACAGATGTGCCTTGTGGTAAGGTTACACCATAAAGACCATTGGGGATAAATGATGTTATCCCAATTCTAATCATTTTATTCAGTACAATTTATTATTTTGTATGTAAATGGGGGAGAATTAATTACACTAGGAACATTATTAATGAAGTGACTGTAGTTTTTCACACGTCTCTGATTAGAATTTACTTAGAAGTGCAAATGATACATCATTTTAAAGGGCATCTATAGTGGGAAAATTATTTTTTTTTCTTTCTATGTGTTTTATAATTCCCCCCAACCCCAAGAGTACCTTTATTTTCTTCAGATTCATCCTCTGTCCTGAGATATATAAGTTAAAAGAAGTGAAGATTTCAATACACCACTCTTGCTTGAGCTGTCAATCAAATCCCCTAACAGTATGCCAGTATAGTGTGTAGGCTTACACAAGATTTACAGCAAGTCTCCCAATGAACCTTCCTGCTCACTTAAATGTTTGGCAAATACTGGGTTAAAAAACAAAAGTAAAGGGAAGGAGAATTCCCCCTCCTCTGCAAGTTGTTACCAATTTACTGCATGTCAAAGGGAGATTGGCTGTAGTGATAAGGCAGGACTCTGCTTGTTTCACAGGCTTAATTTACAGCCAGACTACTTGAACAGGGGAATGACCAGAGAGGTTCCCAAGATATGCCTTTTCAAAGTCCAGGAAACTGAAGAGTCCAAGCTATCTGTGAGGTTTCTGATCTATGCTGAATTTTCTTCCTCGTCAAGGTTTGGGGCATGCGCAAAACCCACCACCACCCTACCCCCTCCCACCACCCAGATCTATCATCAGCCATGTTGCACCTAGCGTGTAATCCTTTGAATGTAAGGTAAGTAACCCCTGCCCACCCCCAACCATCACAATATTTCTTTAAAAAAGCCTCTTGGTCCGTACTTAAAGAGCCTTCTCTCCTGCAGCGTTTCCAGTGACTTCAGCCGCGTCTGTGATTGGCTGAATATCAGCCAATCACAGACATGGCTGAGGTCCGGCCCCTGCTTATAAGCAGCAGGCCGGATTGGATCACCGCAGAAGAGAAGGCACTGTAAGTAGAAATGTGGGGATTTTTTAATTTATATTTAAGTAAATCCCAGGCACACTGGATCCATATAACAATTTATACGGTTAAAAATTAGGTATTAAATATGTATAATAAAATGAAAAATAAAATGGGATAATATAACCCCAAGATTATGGAAAGCTTTAAAGGATTTAAATGTGGACGCCTCAATAATAATAAACCCTGCAGATAAGGGTGGGGGGATAGTAGTGATGGATTATGCTAAATATAAAATGGGGATGATGGATTTATTACATGACACATCTACTTATCGTCATTTAGATAGATCATGATGAGAGTTCAAAGGTGTCTAACAAAATACAAAATCTTCTAGTAATAGGAGAAACAAATGGTTGGTTGGATGGATCCTAAAACTGTATTATATCTATTGCCAAAATACCCCATACAATCGGTAATCTATGGATTGCCAAAAATACATAAAAATCCCACTACTCCGCCCCTTAGACCCATAGTGGCAGCAATAGGGTCAATTTTACATTGTACTTGGACTCATTTCTTAACCCATTGGTACAAAAACGTCCTGCATATATTCAGGATACGCAGGACCTGCAAAAACTCAGAGCTATCCAGGAGATAAAAGGTGATGTTATACTGGTGACAATGGACATAGCTTCTTTATATACTAATATTGACAGTAATATTGGAATGGAAATGGTAAACCAAACAAGGGATGACCAAAAAGTACCCAGTGAGTTCTTGATAAGAATATTGGAAGTTTTGTTGAACAATAACATGGTCAAATTTGAAGACAATTGGTACCTTCAGGTTGCAGGGACATCGATGGGAATCACTGTGGCACCTTTCTATGCAAACCTATTTATGGCATATATGGAAGAAACCAGCATTTTTTCATCAGAATTGTTCACTAATTGTGCCACCACTTGGTGGCGCTATATAGATGATATTTTTTTTACTATGGCATGGGACTAGAAGTGAACTTGATGACTTTATTACTTTTCTTAATGGCATATGTCCTAGAATTAATTTTAACCCAGAAATTAGTGATGTTAGGATAAATTTTCTTGACCTAACGACAACCAAAAATGGAAAGGGATTTGAGACCACATTATATAGAAAAATTACTGCTAAAAATACGATTCTGAGGGCAGACAGTTTTCATCCCAATAAGCAGATTGAGGGACTGCCAGTGTCACAATTTCTGAGGGTAATGAGTATTTGCTCAGAAAAAGGGGACTGTGAGCTGAAATCGAAAGAAATGTGGGACAAATTCCGAATAAGAGGTTATAAAGAATTGGAGTTAGAGAGAGCCTTAAGTAAAGCAAGAGACATAGCTGGAGCTAATAGAATGAAGGATAAGAAGACAGAATGTATCCCGTTTATAGTGCAGCATAGTGAAATGGGAAATACTATAAAGAAAAAAAGTACATGACTATTGTAAGGTTATAGAGGATGACCCTAATATAAACAAAATGGATAAACCAAAAGTTACCGTATATACTCGAGTATAAGCCGAGGTTTTTAGGTTTAAAAATTAACCTAAAAACCTTGACTCGGCTTATACTAGAGTCCACAACGGGAACTTACCTTCAATCCAGAGGCAGCCGCGAGTCCGCCAGCAGTTCCCAGTAGTTCTTCGCGGTTGCGCGATGACGTCATCACGCACGCTGGGGGGGATGACGTCATCGCGCAGCCGCGAAGCAGTAATGGGAAATGCTGGCCGGACTCGCGGCTGCTTCTGGATTGCAGAGAGAGGAAGACTGAAGACCAGGTACGGGTAAGTGAGCTGGGGGGGGGGACTGGGGGGAGGGCTGGGGGGACAGTATGCCATGCAGACACCCACATTACCTTTTTACTATAGGTGGTTGAAACTACAACTCCCAGCAACCAAGCATGCTGGGAGTTGTAGTTTCCAAACATCTACAGTGGAAAGGTATTAGGGTGGGGGACAGTATGCCATACAGTAACCCCCAATACCTTTCTACATAGGTGGTTGGAAACTACAACTCCCAGCAACCAGCATGCTGGGAGTGTGTAGTTCCAAACATCTACAATGGAAAGGTATTAGGGTTACTGTATACCCCTGGCTTATACTCGGGTCAATCATCTTTTCTAATTTGAGGCAAAAAGGGGTGCCTCGGCTTATACTCGAGTCAGCTTATACTCGAGTATATACGGTATATTCAAAAGGAACAAAAATTTAAGGGATGTTTATATAGCAGTAGATATAATATCAAAATATAGTAAAAAGGAAGTGAGGGGCCAGAAAATTGGATGCACGAGATGTTTTAATTGTTGTATGTGTAATTTTATGATGGAAGTATTTCTGTCACTCACATAATGGTCAGAAGATTCAGATCAATGGGAAGTATGACTAACACAGATTATTGTGTTTATATCATAAAATGTCCTTGCTCCCTTTATTACATAGGGAAGACCATAACCCCTTTTAAGAGAAGATTTGCGACTCATAAGTCACATATTAAAATGACAAAGGAATGTATGGCCAGGAGTTATCTTAAAGGAGATGAAAATCCTGTGGCCCTACATTTTGCTAAAGAGAACCACCCAATAAGTTCATTAAAGGTGATGGTAATAGATCAGGTTAAGCCTTTAAATAGAGGGGGAGATAGAGATAAGAATCTACTTAAGAATCTACTTAAATACTCAGCAATCTTTTAAATGCTTTTTATATATATCCTTTTACTGTATCCTTTCACTGTGTCCCTTTTACATTATTATTGTATTCTAGTACATTCGAATCTGGGTTAGACTATGTAGATTAAATACAAGTAGAAGTTCCATTTGCTATATTAGTATAAGTTTTTATTAAGATATCTATTTATTCACACATTGCACTATATATTGGCACTTTATATATATTTGCAGATTGATTTTATAAATAGCACATATGTAGCATTATAACTATATGGTCACAAACAGATAGATTTTAGCAATTTTAGCAACTTTATCAATATTTAATGGTCACATATAGATTAATTATATTAATGTATAATGCGTTCATTTTTTATAATAATATTGGTATATATGCAATGTTAACACTTGAGTGCACTAATTGCACTTTAATCAATTAGGGGTGCGTGTCTTGTATCACATGATGCTGAATAAATTTGAGCACCTGTTCACTATTTGTTATCCTGATGAAGACAACCTACGTGTCGTTGAAACATTGATAATAAATTGTTATTTGGATCCAGTGTGCCCGGGATTTACCTAAATATAAATGAAAGAAATTGTTTTGTGTAACGAATGTAGCCACAACCTGGTGGCACCTGTTTGAAAGAAATGGATGAGTGCAGAAACCTACACTATATAATAAAAGGGATTTTTTTTATTGAAATATTGTGGCGGTTGGGGGTGGGTAGGGGTTACCTAGTTGGTTTTAGGGGGTGGACATGCCCTTTAAGAACCGGTATTGTAAAATAAGTCCCCTAGAGTAAATAACTCCTGGTAATGTAAATAACTCCTGGTATTGTAAATAACTTCTGGTAATGTAAAATAACACCCAGAAGTGTACAATTACACCCAGTAGTGTAAAATAACACCCAGTAGTGTAAAATAACACACAGTTGTATAAAATAACTCCTGGTAGTTTAAAATAACACAGTGTAGTATAAATTAACACTCTGTAGTGTAAAATAACACAGTCAGGGAGATGCAATATCACGCGCTAACGAGAAAATAAGCGCTAAAATCACACTACCCTATGTACTAATGTGTTAGTGAAGGTTTTGCACTGCATGCACCATGTCACAATTTTTTTTCTTTGGCCAGCGCAAAGCGATGCAATAAATTTTGCGCCGGTTTTTGCGCTAGTTTTTTGTGCTACAATTAACGCCTCTTCCATGGTGTCTATAAAATATGCACAAAAGGTCGCAACTTACTGCTAGCGTTTTCGCAATGTATTAACAGTCGCAAAGTGGTTAATACATTGTGGAAACGAGTGCACGTAGGTTGCAATAGCGAAATATATTGCATCTCCCCCAGTGTAGTGTACATTCTGTAGTGTAAAATAACACCCAGTAGTATAAAATAACATCGGTAGTGTAAAATAACACCCAGTAATATAAAATAACACCAGTGGCATAGCTACAGACCTATGGGCCCTGGTGCAGAATTTGGTGATGACCCCCCAATCCCGCCGCAAACACAAATTCGCACTGCATTTACCTGCTTAGCCAGCATGTTGATTACTTCATTTTGTATAGTTGGACTCAAGTATCGGATCGAACCCTGTGGTAACTGAAGAAATTGCCATTATTGCTCTTTCCTAATTTTTTCCTGTGACCACGGAATGCTATATTGCCCATTGCCATTGTTAATGTCTATTCTGTTCATGACCTGTCTCCAAAAATTTTTCTCTCTTAAAATTGACTTTTTATTCTCAGCATCTATGGTTTTATTTCTCCTCCACTGCTCATATACAATGCATGCATCCATGGGAGCCTGGGAATTCTCGTGAATATTTATTTTAGCAAAGAGCCTTTGCCCCATGCAGGCTCAAACCCCAGTTTTTTTCTATCTCCAAGTAACCCGCATGGTTCACAGTAAGCTACATTCAGTTTGGGAGAATAGCAAAGCCACATTACTGGAATTTTATGGCCTGCTTTTTTAACTCTGTGATAATAGTAAAACAGCGTCTCTCTTGGTCAGGGTCTCTGGGAAAGGGTCCTTTTAGGTCTACATGGACCATTTGCAAGGATACATTTTTTGGTTTCCGGGTCTGTTATATTAATAGGATAATATCCTCTGTGTGTTATAAACTCTTCACCAATTAGTTTCTCAATAGATAAATTCCAGGGTCTGACTGCCTGATGACTCCTGGACAAAAGGTACACTGCAACGTATTGGTGGATCATTCCCTTCTAAGCTGGGATTTAAAACATACCCTTTTTTCTGGCCACTAAACTCCAATTGAGGCTCATTAGAATGGTATGCTCACTATCACTTGAACAGCTAGGTTCATTGCTGACAAGATGAACTTGACCTATGTCAGTTGGCTCCATCATAGAAGGGGCACTAGCTGCCATGATTGGTTCATTAGACAGGCTGCATTAGTCTAAACTGTCCTGTGCCTCAGGTTCTTCTACTCTTTTCCTAGTGACAGTGGCAGAAGCTTTAGAAATGGTAGCACCAGCAGATGCAAGAAAATGCTAATTTTAGGTAATTTCTGAGCCTGTTCTTCAGCTTCCCTTTTTTTCCCCTATGGAAACCACTCTGGTGTTGATAACTGACATTTTGGTGGACACGTTCTTCTGAAAAAAACATCCAAATTTACCATTAAAGGATATATGATGAAAAGTACCTGAGGCAGGGAGCAGGATTTATTATTTTGTCGAGGAATTACAGCACATACAGTTTTTATCTGCCATTTTAGTTCTCGACTTTCCTGTATTAAATATAGTGCTGAAGCCAGGAGGAAGACTAGCAGAAGCAATTTTCTTTGTGCTGGTGCTCCTCACAGAAACAATGTTGGGAGGTTGGGATTACCATGCCTACTTCCCTGACCCAGATACGTTTTGCTTAACTGTTTGTTTCTTTTTAAAAAACCTGTATATGCACAAACACAAACATACTTCACCGATACTCTTAGCAGAACTATTTAATCAGATACCAACAGAATTCTAAACTTGGATTCTAAAACCTTACACTTTTGAAATAAATGAAAAAACCAACACTGGTAAAATACTTGGCACATCGACACTGGTAAAATGCTTAGCCCACAGAAACTGGTATAATGCTTGGCACATAGAACCTGGTAAAATGCTTAGCACAAAGATGCTGGTTAAATGCTTGGCAAACAGAATGATGAAAATGCTTAGTAGATGACTACTGGTAAAATAGTTGGCACGCAAACACAGGTAAATGGTTGGCACTGCACACAGCCAGACACTGGTTAAATGCTTGGCACACAGACAATGGTAAAAATGCTTAGTACAAGGACCACCGGTAAAATAGTTGGCACATATACTGGTAAAATGCTCGCCACACAGACACTGATAAAATGCTTAGCACATAAAAGCTGGTAAAATGCTTTGCACATCAACACTGGTAAATGCTTGGCACACAGAATGGTTAAAATGCTTAGTACACGGACCACTGGTAAAATAGTTGGCACATAGACTGGTAAAATGCTCGCCACACAGACACTGATATAATGCTTAGCAGGTAGAAGCTGGTAAAATGCTTTGCACATCAACACTAGAGATGTCCGAACTTCAAAAAATCCGGTCCGCGCGAGGATCCGCGGATTTTCGAAAAAATCCGTAAATTCGAAAATCCGCGAGCGGACCCGTTAAAACGTATTAAAATGAAAGTTCGGCAAAATCCGCATTAAAAGTGGTCTAAATAGCCTTGGTAATGTTAACTTAGGAAATGTTCTTATAATATATTACTAATGGATTGGACGGTGATTGTTTAAATAAAACATTTTTTTTTCTAGAAGCAGGACCAGCCTCTACAGGCCCTCCACACTCTCCACCCCCTCCACCCTCTCCAGCCCCTCCAGGCCCTCCACCCTCTCCAGCCCCTCCAGCACCTCCTGCCTCTCCAGTCACTCTGGCGGCCATGCTTGAGAATCGTAAGTAAATCATATGCAACGTTAATGAAATGGTTTGCAGGACCCCTAATAGAGACCGTTATGGTCTTGCCCTTGACCCCGCGCCTGGGTTGATTCAGTTGCTCAGTAGAGATCTGAGCATGTGTAACCCATCCAACAGCCAATCAGTAGAAATCACTGTTACCATAACTAGGTATGCATAATATAAACTAAGAATTTTAGAAATACTAGACCCAGAAATAGACTCCACTAATCCCAACACAAAGAAAAACCACCAATTTTACAATCTCCTGAAATCCGAAGATCTATTTGATGCATGGAGAACAACCCACCCAACAGAGAGGGACTATACCTTCTTCTCCCAATCCTACAATATGTACTCTAGACTGGATTACATCCTAGTAGACAAATGGACTCTCCAAAAACTCCCCTACACCAAAATCTCCCCGATTACATGGTCAGACCACGCACCAATAACAATCCTTCTAAAGGAAAGATTCAATGTCAACCAAACAAGACCATGGAGACTCAACCCAACCATACTATCATACGAAAAATCCAGAAACATAATACAAAAAGCTATATCAGAATATTTCGAAATAAATGAATCTCCAGAAATAGACCCGTTCATACTATGGAACGCACATAAAGCAGTAATTAGAGGCATCTGCATCCAACAAGCATCCCAACTAAATAAAATCAGAAAACAAAATAAACTGGAACTATTACAAAAAATAGCCACACTAGAGAAGGAAAACAAACAAAAACCATCACAACACCTAAAAATACAATTGAAAGAAACAAAAGAAAAACTTCACTCGCTAAATCTCTATGACTATGAAAAAATGCTCAGAAGATTGAAAGCCTCATCTTACAACCAAGGAGGTAAAGCAAATAGAAACCTAGCAAATAGAATCAAAAACAAATTAGCCAATACCAAAATCTCATACATTATAGAAAAAAACAACAAGATACTCAACCCCCAAGAAATATCCAACCAATTCAGCATCTACTATTCCAAATTATACAACCTTGCAGAAAACGGAGAAACTAAAAAACCCAACAAAGAAATCCTAGAAGCATTCTTTAACTCAATAAACCTACCCTCAATGACAGCAGAACAAAAAGAATGCTTAGACAAACCATTCTCCCAAGAAGAAATAATTAAAGCGATCAACACAGCAAAACTAAACAAATCTCCAGGAGAAGATGGGTTTACCAATGAATACTACAAAACTTACTTTACTACCCTTACTCCACACCTGCAAAACATGTTCAATAAAGCAACAGAAAACCAAACATTCCCTAAAGAGATGCTTAAAGCCTTAATCATACCAATCCCAAAACAAGGGAAAGACCCGACACTATTAGGAAACTACAGACCCATCTCCCTATTAAATAATGACCTTAAACTATACTCCAAAATATTGGCCGAGAGACTCAAAAACATACTTCCACATCTCATCCACCTAGACCAAGTAGGATTTATTAAAAACAGACAATCCACAGACAACACAAGAAGAATTATCGACCTTATAGACTGGGCCAACCACAACAAGATCTCATCGCTATTTATATCATTGGATGCAGAAAAGGCCTTTGACCGCCTCAATTGGCAATACCTAAACCTGGTACTGGAAAAATTTGGAATACAGAACTCCTTTAAAAAGGCAATCATGGCGCTCTACACCAACCCATCTGCAAACGTGTACATTTCCAGTATGATGTCCAACCCATTTAACATCTCAAATGGAACAAGACAAGGATGTCCCCTCTCCCCACTAATCTTTGCCCTAGCTATGGAACCTTTGGCACAAAAAATAAGAGAAGACCCAAATATTACAGGCATCAAAATCAACTCAACATCCCACAAAATAGCACTATTCGCAGACGACGTTATTCTAATTGTCACAAAACCAATCATCTCACTAATACATATATACAAACATCTACATCAGTTTGGACGATTATCATACTACAAAATCAACGAGAAAAAATCACAAGTTATGGAAACCAATCTCTCAGGAACCCTGAAAATGTTCCTGGCAAGCAAATATCAATTCAGATGGGACACCAACGAAATAACCTACCTGGGAATAAAAATTTCAACCAACCTGGAAAACCTATTCCAATCTAACTTCATACCACTAGTAGAAAAACTAGAAAGTCAGACAAGAAAATGGAGGATAATGACACTATCATTAATGGATAGAATAATGGCATCCAAAATGCTAATCCTCCCCCGATATCTTTACGTTTTTAGATCAATTCCAATAAACATCCCAGAATCCTTCCTCTCAAGAGCACAAAAAAATATAACACAATTCATATGGAATAAAAATAAAGCAAGAATAAACAACCCAACCATGGCCAAAAACCGCAAAACAGGAGGTCTAGCAATACCAATATTAAAAGACTACTACCAAGCAACAACTCTAGACCAAATAAGATACTGGTGGAAAAGCAAGACAAACACAAACCTATGGTGCGAAATAGAGGAAAAAATGTGCCAACCCATGACCCTAAAACAAATTTTGGGAGCAACACTTCTAGAAGACAAGCAAATAACCATTCCCTACACCCTCCCCCACGCTTCCATTAAAATCTGGAAAAATATACACAAAAACCAAAACTTCTTAGCACCATTATACGACTTCATACCCATAAACAGCCTTGAAATACTTATCCCGGATTTACATATTCAATGGGATCAACACCAACTAAAAACAATCAATCAACTATACCAACAAGGTAAACCGACCCCATTCCCTACACTACAAAGCAAATACCAACTTAACCAGAACGACTTCTTCAAACATATCCAAATCATATCCCTCCTTACAACCTCTAAAAAGAAATGGAAAACCTCAACAGACTCAACTGAACTTCAATTTACAGCCCCCATTACCCCCCCAAAGGAATAACAACCTTCTACAACTTGATTAACAACAAAAATATATTTACCAAACTCAGACCACATATAAAATGGGAGGAGGAACTGGGAAAAACCTTCAATGACAAACAATGGTCGGATGCAGCCAACATCCCCTTCAAACTCTCAAGATGCTCTCAACATTGGGAAATAACAAGAAAGATACTGTTGAGATATTATAGAACCCCAACAATTCTAGCAAAATGGAACCCCAAATACTCACCAATGTGTTGGAGGTGCGGACAGGCCAGAGGAACACTTCTTCACATATTCTGGACCTGCAGGAAAATCAGAAAAATATGGAATAAAACTCAACTAGTATTATCATCAATATTACAAAAACAAATCACCCTCACTCCCGAACTGGCCCTCTTATTGATAGACCTACAGCAGTTTCCCAGCAATCAACAAACCATTATCTTCCATACTACTATAATTATTACTCAATTTATTGCCAGAAACTGGTTATCCAATAAAATCCCTAATATCACACTCATACTGAGAAACCTCAATACCAATATGCAGTATGAGAAACAATATGCCATAACCCAACTTAATTTTCACAAATTCTACAAGAAGTGGGAATACTGGTACACCGACAATAGATCTCTATATCAATAAAGATTAAGGAGCTTTGGCTCAAATATGCTAAAATCTGATAACCAAGCAAGAATGAAATACTCAAAATGGCAGCTGGGGAGACACACGCTGAAATTTACTTTTGGTTACTTTATCTACTGCTACCCACCCCCTACAGTATATTATATATTGTTATGTTACAATGTGATATTTTATTTGATATGATTTGATTTGACCCTATTTGATTTGATTTGAATTGTATTATAAAAACCTTTCAATAAAAATTGAATGATTAAAAAAAAAAATATGGAGTACTGCTCTCGGGCCAGGCAGGATAGACCCAGAGCTGAAAACATTAGCCACAGAGTAGCTGTTGCAGCTGTATGAGATGGTCAGAGTAGGTGACACCACAAAGGTGCCTCATGGAGAGAGAACGAAGATCAAATATGGAGTACTGCTCTCGGGCCAGGCAGGATTGACCCAGAGCTGAAAACATTAGCCACAGAGTAGCTGTTGCGGCTGTATGAGATGGTCAGAGTAGGTGACACCCCAAAGGTGCCTCATGGAGAGAGAACGAAGATCAAATATGGAGTACTGCTCTCGGGCCAAGTAGGATCGACCCAATCTTAGAAAAATTAGCCACAGAGTAGCTGTTGTCGCAGAGCATTTGTTATTTCATAACCTGAATGCAGTAGAGCAAGGTAGGACCATATATGGCCCTGCCAATAAGAAAAAATTGCCATTTGCCAGCTAAGCTGGCATCAGCTAAGCCTCTAGGTGGAAAATGAGGCGGAAGGATCAGTATGGGTGGCCAGGGGCAGGAGGCCTTCAGTCACGGGCATCAGCTATAGGGGTGCTGTATTGAGATGTGATCCACGCCTCATTCATCTTGATGAATGTAAGGCGGTCCACATTCTCAGTGGAGAGACGGGTCCTCCTCTCCGTTACAACACCCCCTGCTGCGCTGAAGGTCCTCTCCGAAAGAACACTGGATGACGGGCATGAAAGGACCTCGATGGCATACTGTGCCAACTCGGGTCAGATATCAAGCCTCGCCACCCAGTAGTCCAGTGGATCCTCAGTCTCTGATGTGGCTACACCGGCCCTGGATCGGATGTAGTCGGTGACCTGGCGACTGAGGTGTTGCCTGGTGGAGTTGCCAGTGGATGGGCCTGGCAACTGTGGCTGGAAGAACAGCCTGAAGTTGGCCGCCTCCAGTACTGCTGCTCCTCCTGTCAGGCACAGGGGGACGTGAGCCCTGTTGATCCCCAACATCAGGTGCTGTAGGCCTGCCAGCACCTGGGAAGGCAGAACAGAGGCAACGTAGCAGTGTTGCCTCATAGTGCTGCATTCTACCTTCCCTCTGAGATGCGGGGATAAACTCCGACACTTTACCCTTATAGCGGGGATCTATAAGGTGGCCACCCAGTACTCTCCCTTCTCTTTGATGGCCTAATCTGGGGGGTCCTTGCGAAGGCATTGCAGCATGAAAGAGCCCATGCGCCGCAAACTGCCTGCCGCAGAGGACCCCATGTCCTCGATGTCACTGAGGACAGTAGTGTCGGGCTCAACCTCTCCCCAACCACGAATGACATGTGGTACTTGGGAGGGTTGAGATGTCCCCCTAGAGGAATGCCCCATTTCCCCTTGGTCCAGGTCACCTAAATCCCCCTCCTCATCATCGGACGGCTGCTCTGCACCGTGATGTTCGGGCTCAGAAAGCATCACGGTGTCGGCGTCCTCCTCTTCCAGTGCCTGCTGCTCGACAGCGAGTGCCCTGTCGAGTATGCCGCGCAGAGTGTGCTCAAGGAGGAACACCAGTGGGATGGTATCCGCAATGGTGGCATCATTGCGGCTTACCATCCTGGTGGCCTCCTCAAATGGCGCGAGCACACGGCAGGCATCTCTAATCAGCAGCCACTGCCTGGGTAACAGCAAACCCAGGTCCCCAGAGCCTGATCTTGCCTCGTACTCGTACAAGTAGTCTATGATGGCTCGCCTCTGCTGGAGCAGCCTCAGCAGCATCATAAGACTAGAGTTCCAGCGGGTGGGGGTGTCACAAATCAGGCGGTTCTGCGGAAGACCATTCTGCTGCTGAAACTCAGCCAGACGAGCTGTGGCCGTGTATGACCGCCTGAAGTGACTGGACACCCTCCTAGCCATCCTCAGTACCTCCTGGAGACCAGGGTACTTGGTGAGGAACCGCTGGACGACCAGGTTGAGAACGTGTGCCAGGCAAGGAACATGTGTGACTCTGCCCATGCGAAGGGCAGACAGGATATTGGTGGCATTGTCACACAAGACCTTGCCTATTGAGAGGTGGTGTGGGGTCAGCCACCTCTCAACCTGCCCTTGCAGTGCTGCCAGCAACTCGGCCCCGGTGTGGCTCCTATCACCGAGGCACACAAGCTGCAACACTGCATGGCACCGTCTCGCCTGGCACGAAGCATAGGCTCTGGGGGGGCACGGAGCTGTCCGGGAAGAGGGCTCACCGGATGAGGAGGGGGGGGTGGAGACTGGCGTATAACCAATGCGTGGTGGTACCACCATCTCCCCACTTGCGCTCCGTGCCGCGTCTCTGCCGGCTAGCAGAGTGACCCATTGGGCGGTAAATGACACATACCGCCCCTGGCCGTGCTTGCTGGACCACGCGTCCATAGTAATGTGGACACACTTGCCCACACTGTGGTCCAGCGAAGCAGATATATTGCCCTGCAGATGGTCGTGCAGGGCTGGTACTGCCTTCTGGGCAAAGTACCTACGGCCAGGGACCTGCCACTGTGGTGTGCCAATGGCCACAAACTCCCTGAACGCTGCACTGTCTACCAGGCTGAAAGGTAGCAGCTGCACCGCCAGGAGTTTGGCTAAGCCGGCAGTGAGACGCTGGGCTTGGGGGTGACTGGGGGACAGTTTCTGCCTCCGCTCCAACAACTGGGGAAGAGAGACCTGCCTTTTAGCTGACGCTCCAGCAGCAGTGTCAAGAGGCCTCTTAACACCGCGTGCTGGGGCCAAAGGCTGCCTCTCCTCCCTAACTTCCACCGAGGAAGCAGCTGATGGGGCCGGAGGGGGAGGAGGAGGAACGGTGGCTACCTGGGCACGAGGTAGGGAACGTGTGGGTGCCTGCACGTTCCCTGTCCGCTGCTCCCACCGGGCAAAGTGGTGCAGAATCATATGCCTCCTCATAGAGGAGGTGCCCAAATGTGATGTGGTCTTCCCACGGCTAACACGTTGCAGGCACAACTTGCACACTGCAACTGTGTTGTCACCTGGAGCCAGTGAGAAGAACTCCCACACCGCTGAGCCACCGACACGACTCGGAGCAGAGGTCACCTGCTGCTGTGGGGCACTGGCACCAGATCTCATTGGTGCCGTACCTCCACGTGCACCACTAGGTGCACTGCCTCTGCCCCGGCCCCTGCCCCCAGTCCTGCCTCTGGGTTCAGGATCGTGCTCATGCTCTGAGGGACATCCCTCAGAGACACTATCCTCCTCCTCTCTCACAGAGGGCACCCATGGACGATCGGTGACCTCATCGTCCACTTCCACCTCCTCAATACTGGAGGCTGCATCACTAACAGCAGCAGCATCTGGAACCTCACCCCCTGCATTAGTTCCCTGGCTGCTCACAGACTGCTGCGTGACATCGTCAGCCTCCTGTCCCCCTGTGCACTGAGCACTTTCCTCCGCCTCGTGCGACAGGAAAGATTGTGCATCAGTGCACAGCTCCTCCTCAAGCACACTAGCCCCACACATAGTGTGCGAAAACATATCCTGAGACTCCTCCTCCGGATCCCCGAAGGTACGGGCCATGTGGGCAACGAACTCCTGATAGAGCGGATCAGGTTCCATGCCCACAGTAGGAGCCTCAGGTGAGGAAGGAGCAGGCACAATATCTACAGTAGCAGCTCGGCTGCTCTGTGCCTGTGAGGAGGTGGATGAGGAAGGCTGGGTAATCCACTCTACTACCCGCCTTCCTTGATCAGAAGGGATAGCCCTAGCCCGGCTACCCCTAAAAATATCGGGCACGGTAACCCGGCTGCCCTGCGAAGGGCCAGGTAGCTCCTGGCCAGAGCCTTCAGTAGGCTCTCCTCTGCCTCTCCCTCTCCCTCCACGTGCAGAAGCACCCCTGCTCCTGGGTCTCCCTCTTGCCCTGCCAGGCATTTCCCTCTCCCAAATTATCCCCCCCCAAAAATTAATATATATATATATATATATATATATATATATATATATATATATATACACACACACACACACACACAAACAAAAGACAAAGCAACAAAACAACACAGAAGCAAAACAAATAAACACAAGCTTTTTTTTTTTTTTTTACACTAAAAGCACAAATAGGACACAGACACAACTGACAGCAAACAGCAGATCAGACAGCAAAAGCTGCTGATTGCTGCTAAAGGCAGCACTGTCAGCTACAAAAAACACACAGACACTGACACACAGATACAGAAAGAACAACAAAAAAACAGGACACCTAGATCTCTAAAAGGTCTAACACAAATTTGTCCAAAGGACTTACAGGGGGTTAGTCTTAAAAGGACTTTGGGTCTCACCAAAGTTAGTCCTTAAAAGGACTGTTGGGTCTCAAGATGTGTGAATACAGGGTGGGTAACAACAGTGCTAAACCACCACACTGAATCCACACACAGAAAGCTCAAAAAGCTCAAAAAGCGCAAAAATCTCTCTCCAACTCCTACACTGTCAGGTCTCCACTAAACACACTCCAACACACTGACAAAATGTCGCCTGTGAAGCAGCCTTTTATACCCAGGGGGCTGGCAATAATCATGTTAGCTGCCATTGGCTAATTTGGGTCATGTGGCTTGCTCCGTCTTGAAAATAAGCCCCAAAAATTCGAATTTACAAGAATGTCTCGTTTTTCCGAAAATTCTCGTAATTACGAGAATCCTCGTAATTACGAGGATCTTCGGGTTTTCCGGGCCCCGGAAGATCGCGGATTCTCGTAATTACGGAGATACTCGTATTTTCGAAAATTTTCGTAAAAAAAAAAAATTCGCGGTTCGGAAGTTTGGAAGGCGGAAAATCCGGAATAATCCGCCGTTCGCGGACGTGATAAATCCGCGGCGGATCCAGGTTCGGGTCCGCAAACCGGCCATCTCTAATCAACACTGGTAAATGCTTGGCAAACAGAGAATGGTAAAAATGCTTAGTAAATGGACCACTGGTAAAATAGTTGGCACATAGACTGGTAAAATGTTCGCCACACAGACACTGATATAATGCTTAGCATGTAGAAGCTGGTAAAATGCTTTGCACATCAACACTTGTAAATGCTTGGCACACAGAGAATGGTAAAAATGCTTAGTACACAGACTACTGGTAAAATAGTTGGCACATAGACTGATAAAATGCTCGCCACACAGACACTGATATAATGCTTAGCACATAGAAGCCGGTAAAATGCCTTGCACATCAATACTGGTAAATGCTTGGCACACAGAGAATGGTAAAAATGCTTAGTACGTGGGCCACTGGTAAAATAGTTGGCACATAGACTGGTAAAATGTTCGCCACACAGACACTGATATAATGCTTAGCGTGTAGAAGCTGGTAAAATTCTTTGCACATCAACACTGGTAAATGCTTGGCACACAGAGAATGGTAAAAATGCTTAGTACATGGGCCACTGGTAAAATAGTTGGCACATAGACTGGTAAAATGTTCGCCACACAGACACTGATATAATGCTTAGCATGTAGAAGCTGGTAAAATGCTTTGCACATCAACACTGGTAAATGCTTGTCACACAGAGAATGGTAAAAATGCTTAGTAGTTATACACGGACCACTGGTAAAATAGTTGGCACATAGACTGGTTAATTGCTTGACACACAGAAACTTATAAGATGGTGGAAAAACTGGAGCTAGAAAAATGGTTGGCACATTTACTACTGCCAATTTTTAATTACCAATGCCTGTATGCCAAGTTGGCATAGACATTAGTAAAATTGTTGGCATATTGGCAGTGGTAAAATGCCACTTGATAAGCAGACAATTCCACAGATTTACAAATGTCAATTTGCTAACCATTTTGATTTATCAATGTTGGCATACAGTAAAATTGGCAGTTGAAAATGTGTGGCATTGCCTGTGTCAAGTGGCATTTTACCACTGCCGTCTGCCAATATGCCATACAGGCATTGTTAATTGGTTGGCAAATTGGCAGTGGTAAATGGTTGGCATTAAGACATAATGTACAGATATTGCCAACTGTTTACCACTGCCAATTTCAACCATTTTACCAATGCCAGGGCTAGCTGGCCTGGCACAATAGTGTGGAAAAAAATCACAGGCAGGCACCCTAAACACCCTTGCCCTCCTCACTCCTTTAACCCCAAAAGCACAGACTGGCACCCCCAACCCCCCCAACACACTTGCCCTCCTTATTTTCTTCTCCTTACACCCCTAAAGCACAGACAGGCACCCCCAAACACCCCCCAACACCCTTGCCCTCCTTACTTTCTCTTCCTTACACCCCAAAAGCACAGGCAGCCCCCCCCCAAAAACACCTCCCCAAAACACCATTGCCCTCCTCACTTACACCTTGCCCTCTTACTTCTCCTCCTTCACCCCAAAAGCACAGGCAGGCCACACAAACACCCTTGCCTCCTTACTTTCTTCTCTACACCCCAAAAGCACAGGCATGCACCCCCATAAACACTTGCCCTCCTTACTTTCTCCTCCTACACCCCAAAAGCACAGGCAGGCACCCCCAAACACCGCCCCAAACCCCTTGCCCTCCTCACTCCTTTAACCCCCCAAAGCACAGACTGGCAACCCAAAACACCCTTGCCTCCTTACTTTCTCCTCTTACACCCCTAAAGCACAGGCAGGCACCCCAAAAAAACCCAACCCCCTTGCCCTCTTACTTCTCTTCTTTACACCCCAAAAGCAACGGCAGGCCCAAAAAACACCCCCAAAACAACCTTGCCCCACTACACCTTGCCCTCCTTACTTTCTCCTCCTTACACCCCAAAAGCACAGGCATGCACCCCAAACACCCTTGCCTCCTTACTTTCTCCTCCTTACACCCCAAAAGCACAGACAGGCACCCCCAAACACCCATGCCCTCCTTACTTTCTCTGAGTTGAGGCAGGCTATCTCTGTCCTGACTCTGAGACTCCTGAGACTGACCTGGGGCTGAACTTGTGAAATTTCTGTTCCTTCCATGCAGAGTCAGCATTTTAGTTCCGCTGCCCAACTTGACCTTCCGCCACTCCATGGTGATGTGATATTCCAATCCTCCAGGCAAGCGGCGCGCACCAGCCCTGCGCGTGGGCGCGCAGCCCTTATTTCCCGGGGTAGACGCGCATGCGCACACACATATAGATAGAAAGTCCTCCAAATTTAGAAATCGCAAATTCGCACTGCCTGTTGCCGGGCCCCTGAGGTACACGGGCCCATTCGCAAGTGCGACCTTCGTGACCCCGGTACCTACGCCACTGAATAACATTTTGTAGTGTAAAAAAACACCCAGTAGTATAAAATAACACCCGGTAGTGTAAAATATCACCCAGTAGTGTAAAATAACACCCAGTAGTATAAAATAACACCTGGTAGTGTAAAATAACACCCAGTAGTGTAAAATAAAACCCAGTAGTATAAAATAACACCCAGTGGTGTAAAACAACACCCAGTAGTGTAAAATAAAACCCAGTAGTATAAAATAACACCCAGCTGTTGCGGCTGTATGAGATGGTCAGAGTAGGTGACACCAAAGGTGCCTCATGGAGAGAGAACGAAGATTCAAATATGGAGTAGTGTACTGCTTCGGCCCAGGCAGGATTGGACCCAGAGCTGAAAACATTAGCACAGAGTAGCTGTTGCGGCGTTGTATGGATGGTCAGAGTAGGGGACACCACAAAGGTGCCTCATGGAGAGGACGAGAACGAGATCATATGGAGTACTGACTATCGGGCAGGCAGGATTGACCCCAGAGCTGATGAAAACATTAGCCACGGAGTAGCGTTGCGGCTGTTATGAGATGGTCAGAGTTAGTTGACACCACAAAGTGCCTCATGCGGAGAGAGACGAAGATCAAATATGGAGTACTGCGGGGGGGGCGTGGCCAGCTATCCTGGAGAGAGGTCGCATGGAGTAAGAGCTCCCCTCTTGCTACCAGGAAAACAGCTACTTACTGCAACATAAACAGGACCCAAACAACTCAAAAGAAGCAGCAGACTTGGTCTAAAATGGGCAAAAAACAAATCCGCAGCTCATATAAACAAACAGAGAAAAAAATCACCTTGTTTTCCCAGGCAGCACAGATTCGCGGGCCGAAATCCAAGATGGCGGCGCCCATGGAAACCGCGAGAGCCGCAACCTACAGAGAAAGAAAAGGAAGAAAAAGTAAGGAAACAGAAACAAACAAGTAATATTAATAATACAGACATTAGACTCTGACACAGAACAAAAAACAAGACTTACAAACATCTATAACAGACCCAGGCGGGGACCTAGGAGACGCCGATCTCCCATCTAGCCAGGGCTCCAGCTCACAAGCGGCCCCCAGGGGATCCAAACCAAGCGGGGGGGAGGAAACCTATGAAAAGACACAGAAAAGGGGATTTGGAAGGGGAGGGAAGAAAACAATACGCTTGAAATCACACAAGGCCAAAACCCCTTGCATAACTTCCCAACCAAAGATACCCCCCAGTGTCAGAAAAAAGTATTAAAGGACATGCTAATCTCTCAACATAAAGCCTTCAAAATGGACGTTACAGAAATGGACAAAACTATCAAAAAAGATTTAATAGAATTGCAGAAAGAACAAACCATATTAGAACACAAAATGGCAGAATTTACCACATCCTATTTAACGAATTAGCAGACGCCCATAACAACCTTGATGATAAGAAGTAACCACCACTCCCAAACAAAAATCACTGATCTAGAAGACAGATCAAGGAGAAATAACATCAAAATCAGGGGAATTACGAGACTGTTTAAACTCCGAACTTGATCATTATCTAGAAAAATTACTAGAAAACAATCCTGCAACTCAACAAAAACAGAGAGAACAATCGACAAAGCTACACAGACTTTATAAACCAAAAAGTGCCCCTCAAACAGCACCCAGAGAGAAATAATAGATTCTTATCTTTCAAACATAAAGACAAGTGATGTCACTTTCAAGAAACAGAAACAACCTCCCAAGCAAATATACCCATTTACAATTTTTCGCAGACCATCACCCCAAACCATGCAATTAAGGAAAAACCTTCAGGAAGCTACAGAGATACTCAGATTTAACGCTAAAATACAAAATGGGGTTTCACAGTCCGCCTGATCGAATCAAAGAGGAAAGAACATTGTCTTCAATACACCCAGAGAAGCTATCCTCAAAGCCCAGGAATGGAAGCAAACATCCCTCAAACTATCAAAAACCAACTGAAAGAGCCACACAAAAAAGAAAGAATCCAAAAAGAGTGGAACTACAACTGAGAACTATTTGAACCAACATTTGAACAAATCAAAAACAACACATATTAGCCAAGGACTAATTACTTGAAACTCAAAGTAGAGACGAGAGCATTTCTTTTACACCCCAGACATGATACTCTAAAAACTCCTACCGGCTGAGGAAATCCTGGACGGAGCCTCTGCCAAGAAAACGGTTTTGAAGTACCTATGGAAGGCTATGTCTTAAATGGTTAAAATATGTTAAATGTTTTATATGTTATGAATGTTTTGTATGCCAAATGTTTTATAAGCTTAAAAAGTTGGGGATAAGAGGATACCTACTTTTCCCCTTAATATACCCACAGAAAACATCCCTGATCATACCGGGGCTTCCCGGGGGGATAGTAGCCATTAAAAATAAATATAGAAACAACCTCACGGGGTTAACCTTTAAACAAGCCCAATACAACCAAAACAGAATGATCAGTCCAATAAAAACACTGGACGGGTCCCTACCCTGGGAGGCTCTGGTATACACTAAATAATCTCCGTATACCTCAGAGACTAGTTTAATTCAGCAAGAATACAAAATAATCTGTCTCCCAAAAAACGAAGAGCCATACACCGACCTAATTGGGATAACCAACCTATAATAAGCTAAAAACAAAATAATCTAGACCAGTCAATTAAGAAACAAGGAACGGTTTTAAATAAAAACAACAGAAATTTCCAGGTGGCAAACAGCCCTCCAAAAAAGTCTAGATATTATGAAAACTAGGAATGTTATTGACCCATTGTGGTTCTCCTATGACCCCCCTATTGAAATGTCTGCTACTTAACAGTTCTAGATGTTTCTCATGTTTTTTATGGTATATATGTTGTATATTTTTTGTCTCAGCTATGTGTGCCGTACCCCCAGTTGCCTTACCCCACAACATCCACACAATACAATACAAACATTCATATGATGCCAAAATGTACTCCCCAAAACAAAGATCTATATAAAAACACTACACCCATACACCTCTGTAATAAGGACACAAAACAACTAACCAGCAAGAAAATCACCAGATCACATGGGAATTAAACTACAATCACAATGTCAGAGGTCTAAACTCCCCCCAGAAAGATTCCTATTATGGAAAGAGCTTATAAGCAACAAGATAGACATAGCATGTATACAAAAAACGCACCTGAACAAAAAATCAACCCATCTCCTCAAGCATAAAGCATACACAATATTTCCATTCCTCATCAGAAAAGAAAAAAAAGAGGAGTCACCATGCATAAACAACGCACTAGCTTTCAAAAACTATAGAAGCAAAGATGGACCCACAGGGCAGATATATATTACATCGTTCCAATAAATAACCTAAACTTAGTTATAGCCAACTATACGCACCCAACCAAAGACAAATCAAGTTTATAAGAAAATATAAGCAAAGTTAAAGAATACCACCAAAAAAATATTATAATAATGCGGAGACTTCAAACCAACTATAGACCCAGAGAAATAGACTCCACTAATCCCAACACAAAAAAAAACACCAATTTTACAATCTCCTGAAATCCGAAGATCTATTTGATGCATGGAGAACAAACCCACCCAACAGAGAGGGACTATACCTTCTTCTCCCAATCCTACAATATGTACTCTAGACTGGATACACCTAGTAGACAAATGGACTCCCAAAAAACTCCCCTACACCAAAACATCTCCCCGATTACATGGTCAGACCACGCACCAATAAACAATCCTTCTAAAGGAAAGATTCAATGTCAACCAAACAAGACCATGGAGATCAACCCAACCATACTATCATACGAAAAATCCAGAAAACATAATACAAAAGCTATATCAGATATTTCGAAATAAATGAATCTCCAGAAATAGACCGTTCATACTAGACGCACATAAAGCAGTAATTAGAGGCATCTGCATCCAACAAGCATCCCAAATAAATAAAATCAAAACAAAATAAACTGGAAAACTATTACAAAAAAATAGCCCCACTAGAGAAGGAAAACAAACACAAAAACCATCACAACACCTAAAAATACCAATTGAAAGAAACAAAAGAAAACTTCACTCGCTAAATCTCTATGACTATGAAAAAATGCTCAGAAGATTGAAAGCCTCATCTTACAACCAAGGAGGTATAAAGCAAATAGAAACCTAGCAAATAGAATCAAAAACAAATTAGCCAATACCAAAAATCTCATACATTATAGAAAAAAACAAAACAAGATACCAACCCCAAAAATATCCAACCAATTTCAGCATCTACATTCCAAATTATACAACCTTCAGAAAACGGAAGAAGAAACTAAAAAAACCCAAAAAGAAACCTAGAAGCATTCTTTAACTCAATTAAACCTACCCCAATGACCAGCAGAACAAAAAGAATGCTTAGACAAACCATTCTCCCAGAAGAAGAAAATATTAAAGCGATCAACACAGCAAAATAAAACAAATTCCAGGAGAAGATGGGTTTACAATGAATACTACAAAACTACTTTACTACCCTTACTCCACACCTGCAAAACATGTTCAATAAAGCAACAGGAAACCAAACATTCCCTAAAGAGATGCTTAAAGCCTTAATCTACCAATCCCAAAACAAGGGAAAGACCCGACACTATTAGGAAACTACAGACCATCTCCCTATTAAATAATGACCTTAAACTATACTCCAAAAATTGGCCGAGGAGACTCAAAAACATACTTCCACATCTCATCCACCTAGACCAAGTAGGGTTATTAAAAAAAAGACAATCCACAGACAACACAAGAAGATTTACGACCTATAGAATGGGCCAACCACAAACAAGATCTCATCGCTATTTATATCATTGGATGCAGAAAAGGCTTTGACCGCTCAATTGGCAATACCTAAACCTCGGTACTGGAAAAATTGGATACAGAACTCCTTTAAAAAGGCAATCATGGCGCTCTACACCAACCCATCTGCAAACGTGTACATTTCCAGTATGATGTCCAACCCACTTTAACAATCTCAAATGGAAACAGACAAGGATTGTCCCTCTCCCACTAATCTTTCGCTAGCTATGGAACTTTGGCACAAAAATAGAGAAGACCCAAATATTACAGGCATCAAAATCAACTCAACATCCCACAAAATACAATATTCGCAGACGACGTTATTCTAATGGTCACAAAACCAATCATCTCACACTACATATATACAAACATCTACATCAGTTTGGCGAGTATCATAATACAATCAACGAGAAAAAATCACAAGTTATGGAACCAAATCTCTCAGGACCCTGAAAATGTTCTGGCAAGCAATATTCAATTCAGATGGGGACACCAACGAAATAACCTACCTGGGAATAAAATTTCAACAACCTGGAAAACCTATCCAATCAACTTCATACCACTAGTAGAAAAACTAGAAAGTCAGACAGAAAAATGGAGGATAATGACACTATCATTAATGGATAGAATAATGGCATTCCAAAATGCTAATCCTCCCACCGATATCTTTCGGTTTTTAGATCATTCCAATAAACATCACCCAGAATCCTTCTCTCAAGAGCAACAAAAAATATAAAACCAATTCATATGGAATAAAATAAAGCAAGAATAATAACAACCAACCATGGCCAAAAACCGCAAAACAGGAGGTCTAGCAATACCATATATTAAAAGACTACTACCAAGCAACCAATCTAGACCAAATAAGGATACTGGGGAAAAGCAAGACCAAACAAAACCTATGTGGCGCGAAATAGAGGAAAAAATGTGCCAACACCCATGACCCTAAAACAAAATTTGGGAGCAACACTTTCTAGAAGACAAGCAAATAACCATTCCCTACACCCTCCCCCACGCTTCCATTAAAATCTGGAAAAATATACACAAAAACCAAAACTTCTTAGCACCATTATACGACTCATACCCATAAACAGCCTTGAAATACTTTATCCCGGATTACATATTCAATGGGATCAACACCAACTAAAAAACAATCAATAACTATACCAAACAAGGTAAACCGACCCCATTCCTACACTACAAAAGCAAATACCAACTAACCAGAACGACATTTTCTAAACATATCCAAATCATATCCTCCTTACAACCTCTAAAAGAAATGGAAAACCTCAACAGACTCAACTGAACTTCAATTTACAGCCCCCATTACCCCCCAAGGAATAACACCCTTCTACAAACTTGATAACAACAAAAAATATTACCAAACTCAGACCACACATATAAAATGGGAGGAGGAAACTGGGAAAAAAACCCTTCAATGACAACAATGGTCGGATGCAAGCCAACATCCCCTTCAAACCTCTCAAGATGCTTCAACATGGGAAATAACAAGAAAGATACTGTTGAGATATTATAGAACCCAACAATTCTAGCAAAATGGAACCCCCAAATACTCAGCCAAGTGTGTTGGAGGTGCGGAACGCCAGAGGAACACTTCTTCACATATTCATGGACCGCAGGAAAATCAGAAAAATATGGAATAAAACTCAACGTATTATCATCATATACAAAAAAACACAACCCCACTCCCGAACTGGCCCTCTTTTGATGACCTACAGGCGTTTCCCAGCAATCAACAAACCATTATCTCCATCTATATAATTATACTCAATTATGCCAGAAAAACTGGTTCCAAAATAAATCCCTATATACACTCATACTAGAAACCTCAATACCAATATGCAGGATGAGAACAATATGCATAACCAACTTAATTTTCACAAATTCTACAAGAAGTGGGAATACGGTACACCGACAATAGATCTCTATATCAATAAAGATTAAGGAGCTTTGGCTCAAATATTAAAATCTGATAACCAAGCAAGAATGAAATATCAAAATGGCCAGCTGGGGAGACACACGCTGAAATTTACTTTTGGTTACTTATATACTGCTACCCACCCCCTACAGTATATTATAATTGTTATGTTACAATGTGATATTTTATTGATAGATTTGATTTGACCCTATTGATTTGTTTGAATTGTATTATAAAACCTTCAATAAAAATTGAATGATTAAAAAAAAAATATGGAGTACTGCTCTCGGGGCCAGGCAAGATAGACCCAGATGAAAACATTAGCCACAGAGTAGCTGTTGCAGCTGTATGAGATGGTCAGAGTAGGTGACACCACCAAAGGTGGCCTCATGGAGAGAGAAACGAAGAAGATCAAATATGGAGGAAGTACTGCTCTCGGGCCAGGCAGGATAGACCCAGAGCTGAAAACATAGCCACAGAGTAGCTGTGAGCTGTATGAGATGGTCAGAGTAGTGACACCACAAATGGTGCCTCATGGAGAGAGAACGAAGATCAAAATATGGAGTACTGCCGCGGGACAGGCAGGATAAACCCAGAGCTGAAAACATTAGCCACGAGTAGCTGTTGCGGCTGTATGAGATGGTCAGAGTAGGTGACACCACAAAGGTGCCTCATGGAGAGAGAACGAAGATCAAATATGGAGTACTGCTCTCGGGCAGGCAGTCAGGATGACAGAGTGAAAAACATTAGCCACAGAGTAACTCTTGCCGGCTGTAGAGATGGTCAGAGTAGGTGACACCCCAAAGGTGCCTCATGGAGAGAGAACGAAGATCAAAATATGGAAGTACTGCTCTCGGGCCAAGTAGGATGACCCAATCTTAGAAAAATTAGCCACAGAGTAGCTGTTGTCGCAGAGCATTTGGTTATTTCATAACCTGAATGCAGTAGAGCAAGGTAGGGACCATATATGGCCTGCCAATAAGAAAAAAATTGCCATTTGACAGCTAAGCTGGCATCAGCTAAGCCTCTAGGTGGAAAATGAAGGCGGAGGAGGATCTAGTATGGGGGGTGGCCAGGGCGGAGCCTTCAGTCACGGCATCCAGCTATAGGGGTGCTGTATTGAGATTTGATCCACAGCCTCATTCATCTTGATGAATGTAAGGCGGTCCACATTCTAGTGGAGAGAGGGTCCTCCTTCCGTACAACACCCCCTGCTGCGCTGAAGGTCCTCTCCGAAAGAAAACTGGATGACGGGCATGAAAGGACCTCGATGGCATACTGTGCCAACTCGGGTCAGATACAAGCCTCGCCACCCAGTAGTCCAGTGGATCCTCAGTCTCTGATGTGGCTACACACGGCCCTGGATCGGATTGTAGTCGGTGACCTGGGACGATGAGGTGTTGCCTGGTGGAGTTGCAGTGGATGGGGCTGGCAACTGTGGCTGGAAAAGACAAGCCTGAAGTTTGGCCGCGCTCCAGTACTGCGTGCTCCTCCTGGTCAGGCACAGGGGGACGTGAGCCCTGTTGATCCCCAACATCAGGTGCTGTAGGCCTGCCAGCACCTGGGAAGGCAGAACAGAGGCAACGTAGCAGTGTTGCCTCATGTGCTGCATTCTACCTTCCTCTGAGTGCGGGGATAAACTCCGACACTTTACCCTTATAGCGGGGATCTATAAGGGTGCCCCCCAGTACGCTCCTCCTTTGTGATGGCCTTAACGGGGGTCCTTGCGAAGGCATTGCAGCAGAAAGACCCATGGCCGCCAGCAACTGCCTGCCGCAGAGGACCCCAGTCCTCGATGTCACTGAGAGACAGGAGTGTCGGGCTCAACCTCTCCCCAACACGATGACATGTGGTACTTGGGAGGGTTGAGATGTCCCCCTAGAGGAATTGCACCCCATTTCCCCTGGTCCAGGTCACCTAAATCCCCTCCTCATATCGGACGGCTGCTCTGCACCGTTGATGTTCGGGCTCAGAAAAGCCACCGGTGTCGGCCGGCTCCTCTTCAGTGCCTGCTGTCGACAGCGAGTGCCCCGTGGGTATGCCGCGCAGAGTGTGCTCAAGGAGGAACACAGTGGGATGGTATCGCAATGGTTGGCATCATTGCGGACTTACCATCCTGGTGGCACTCCTCAAATGGCGCAGAGCACACGGCAGGCACTCTAACCGCAGCCACTGCTGGCGGGTAACAGCAAACCCAGGTCCCCAGAGCTGATCTTGCTCGTACTCGTACAAGTAGTCTATGATGGCTCGCCTCTGCTGGAGCAGCCTCAGCACATCATAAGACTAGAAGTTCCAGCGGGTGGGGTGTCACAAATGGCGGTTCTGCGGAAGACCATTCTGCTGCTGAAACTCAGCCAGACGAGCTGTGGCCTGTGATGAACCGCCTGAAGTGATGGACACCCAGCCATCCTCAGTACCTCCTGGAGACCAGGGTACTTGGTGTGAGGAACCGCTGACGACCAGGTTGAGAACGATGTGGCCAGGCAAGAAACATGTGTGACTCTGCCCATGCGAAGGGCAGACAGGATATTGGTGCATTGACACAAGACCTTGCTATTGAGGAGGTGGTGTGGGGTCAGCCACCTCTCAACCTGCCCTTGCAGTGCTGCCAGCAACTCGGCCCCGGTGTGGCTCCTATCACGAGGCACACAGCTGCAACACTGCATGGCACCGTCTCGCCTGGCACGAAGCATAGGCTTTGGGGGGGCACGGAGCTGTCCGGGAAGAGGGTCACCGGATGTTAGGAGGGGGGGGTGGAGACTGGCGTATAACCAATGCGTTGGTACCACCATCTCCCCACTGCGCTCTCGGCAGCGTCTCTGGCAGGCTAGCAGATGGACCCATTGGGCGGTGTAATGACCACATACCGCCCCTGGCCGTGCTTGCTGACCACGCGTCCATAGTAAGTGGACACACTTGCCCACACTGTGGTCCAGCGAAGCAGATATATGCCCTGCAGATGGTCGTGCAGAGGCTGGTACTGCCTTATGGGCAAAGTACCCTACGGCAGGGACTGCCACTGTGGGGTGCCAATGGCCACAAACTCCTGAACGCTGCACTGTCTACCAGGCTGAAAGGTAGCAGCTGCACCGCCAGGAGTTTGCTTAAGCCGGCAGTGAGACGCTGGCGTGGGGGTGATGGGGGGACAGTTTCTGCCTCCGCTCCAACAACTGGGGAAGAGAGACTGCCTTTTAGCGCGCTCAGCAGCAGTGTCAAGAGGCCTCTTAACACCGCGTGCTGGGGCCAAAGGCTGCCTCTCCTCCCTAACATTCCACCGAGGGGGAGCAGCTGATGGGGCCGGAGGGGGAGGAGGAGGAACGGTGGCTACCTGGGAACGAGGTAGGGAACGTTGTGGGTGCCTGCAACGTTCCCTGTCCGCTGCTCCACCGGCAAAGTGTGTGCAGAATCAATGCCTCCTCATAGAGGAGGTGCCCAAATGTGATGTGGTCTTCCCAGGCTAACACGTGCAGGCACAACTTGCACACTGCAACTGTGTTGTCACCTGGAGCCAGTGAGAAGAACTCCCACACCGCTGAGCCACACGACACGACTCGGAACAGAGGTCACCTGTGCTGTGGGGCATGGCACCAGATCTCATTGGTGCCGTACCTCCACGTGCACCACTAGGTGCACTGCCTCTGCCCGGCCCCTGCCCCCAGTCTGCCTCTCGGGTTCAGGATCGTGCTCATGCTCTGAGGGACATCCTCAGAGACCACTATCCTCCTCCTCTCTCACAGAGGGCACCCATGGACGATCGGTGACCTCATCGTCCACTCCACCTCCTCATACTGGAGGCTGCATCAATAACAGCAGCAGATTGGAACCCTCACCCCTCATTAGTTTCCTGGCTGCTCACAGACTGCTGAGTGACATCGTCAGCCTCCTGCCCCCTGTGCACTGAGCACTTTCCTCCGCCTCGTGCGACAGGAAAGATGTGCATCAGTGCACAGCTCCTCCTCAAGCACACTAGCCCCAACATAGTGTGCGAAAACATACCTGAGACTCCTCCTCCGGATCCCCGAAGGATAGGGCCATGTGGGCAACGAACTCCTGATAGAGCGGATCAGGTTCCATGCCCACAGTAGGAGCTAGGTGAGGAAAGGAGCAGGCACAAATCTACAGTAGCAGCTCGGCTGCTCTGTGCCTGTGAGGAGGTGGATGAGGAAGGGCTGGGTAATCCACTCTACTAACCCGCCCCTTCCTGATCAGAAGGGATAGCCCTTAGCCCGGCTACCCCTAAAAATATCGGGCACGGGAACCCGGCTGGCCTGCGAAGGGCCAGGTAGCTCCTGGCCAGAGCCTTCAGTAGGCTCTCCTCTGCCTCTCCCTCTCCCTCCACGGGCAGAAGCACCCCTGCTCTGGGTCTCCCTCTTGCCCTGCCAGGGCATTTCCCTCTCCCAAATTATCCCCCCAAAAATTAATATATATATATATATATATATATATAATATATATATAATACACACACACACACACACAAACACAAAAGACAAAGCAACAAACAACACAGAAGCAAACAAATAAACACAAAGCTTTTTTTTTTTTTTTTTTACACTAAAAGCACAAATAGGACACAGACACAACTGACAGCAAACAGCAGATCAGACAGCAAAAGCTGTGATTGCTGCTAAGGCAGCACTGTCAGCTACAACAAAACACACAGACACTGACACACAGATACAGAAAGAAAAACAAAAAAACAGGACACCTAGATTCCTAAAAGGTTCTAACACAAAATTTGTCCAAAGGACTTACAGGGGGGGTAGTCTTAAAAGGACTTTGGGTCTCACAAAGTTAGTCCTTAAAAGGACTGTGGTCTCAAGATGTGTGGAATACAGGGGTGGGTAACAACAAGGGCTAAACCACCACACTGAAATCCACACACAGAAAGCTCAAAAAGCTCAAAAAGCGCAAAAATCTCTCTCCAACTCCTACACTGTCACGGTCTCCACTAAACACACTCCAACACACTGACAAAATGTCGCCTGTGAAGCAGCTTTTATACCCAGGGGCTGGCAATAATCATGTTAGCTGCCATTGGTAATTTGGGTCATGTGGCTTGCTCCGTCTTGAAAATAAGCCCCAAAAATTCGAATTTACAAGAATGTCTCGTTTTTTCCGAAAATTCTCGTAATTACGAGAATCCTCGTAATTCGAGGATTCTTCGGGTTTTCCGGGCCCCGGAAGATCGCGGATTCTCGTAATTACGGAGATACTCGTATTTCGAAAATTTTCGTTAAAAAAAAAAAAATTCCCGGTTCGGAAAGTTGGAAGGCGGAAAATCCGGAATAATCGCCGTTCGCGGACGTGATAAATCCGCGGCGGATCCAGGTCGGGTCCGCAAAACGGCCATCTCTAATCAACACTGGTAAATGCTTGGCAAACAGAGATGGTAAATAAAATGCTTAGTAAATGGACCACTGGTAAAATAGTTGGCACATAGACTGGTAAAATGTTCGCCACACAGCACTGATATAATGCTTAGCATGTAGAAGCTGGTATAAATGCTTTGCACATCAACACTTGTAAATGCTCGTTGGCACACAGAGAATGGTAAAAATGCTTAGTACACAGACTACTGGTAAAATAGTTGGCACATAGACTGATAAAATGCTCGCCACACAGACACTGATATAATGCTTAGCACATAGAAGCCGGGTAAAATGCCTTGCACATCAATACTGGTAAATGCTGGCACACAGAGAATGGTAAAAATGCTTAGTACGTGGGCCACTGGTAAAATAGTGGCACATAGACTGGAAAAAGTTCGACCCAACAGACACTGATATAATGCTTAGCGTGTAGAAGCTGGTAAAATTTCTTGCCACATCAACACTGGTAAATGCTTGGCACACAGAGAATGGTAAAAAATGCTTAGTACATGGGCCACTGTGGTAAATAGTTGGCAAATAGACTGGTAAAATGTTCGCCACACAGACACTGATATAATGCTTAGCATGTAGAAGCTGGTAAAATGCTTTGCACATCAACACTGGTAAATGCTTGTCACACAGAGAATGGTAAAAAATGCTTAGTAGTTATACACGGACCACTGGTAAAATAATTTGCACACAGACTGGTAATTGCTTGACACACAGAAACTTATAAGATGGTGGAAAAACTGGCAGCTAGAAAATGGTTGACACATGTACACTGCCAATTTTAATTACCAATGCCTGTATGCCAAGTGTGCATAGACATTAGTAAATTGTTGGCATATGGCAGTGGTAAAATGCCACTTGATAAGCAGAAATTCCACAGATTACAAATGTCAATTTGCTAACCATTTTGATTATCAATTTTGGCATACAGTAAAATTGGCAGTTGAAAATGTGTGGCATTGCCTGTGTCAAGTGGCATTTTACCACTGCCGTCTGCCAAATATGCCATACAGGCATTGTTAATTGTTGGCAAATGGCAGTGGTAAATGGTTGGCATTAAGACATAATGTACAGATATTGCCAACTGTTACCACTGCCAATTTCAACCATTTTACCAATGCCAGGGCTAGCTGGCCTGGCACAATAGTGTGGAAAAAAAAAACAGGCAGGCACCCTAAACACCCTTGCCCTCCTCACTCCTTTAACCCCAAAAGCACAGACTGGCACCCCCAACCCCCCCCAACACACTTGCCTCCTTATTTTCTTTCCTTACACCCTAAAGCACGACAGGCACCCCAAACACCCCCCCCCCAACACCCTTGCCCTCCTTACTTTCTCTCCTTACACCCCAAAGCACAGGCAGCCCCCCCCCAAAACACCTCCCCAAAAACCTTGCCCTCACTTACACCTGCCCTTCTACTTTCTCCTCTTACACCCCAAAAGCACAGGCAGGCACCACCAAACACCCTTGCCTCCTTACTTTCTTCTCCTTACACCCCAAAAAGCACAGGCATGCACCCCCAATAAACTCTTGCCCTCCTTACTTTCTCCTCCTTACACCCCAAAAGCACAGGCAGGCACCCCCAAAACACCCCAAACACCCTTGCCCTCCTCACTCCTTTAACCCCCAAAGCACAGACTGGCAACCCCAAAACACCCTTGCCCTCCTTACTTTCTCCTCCTTACACCCTAAAGCACAGGGCAGGCACCCCCAAAAAAACCCAACCCCCTTGCCCCTCTTTACTTTCTTCCTTACACCCCAAAAGCACAGGCAGGCCCCCAAAACACCCCCAAACAACCTTGCCCTCAACTTACACCCTTGCCCTCCTTACTTTCTCTCCTTACACCCCAAAAGCACAGGCATGCACCCCAAAAACACCCGCTCCTTACGCTCCTCCGTACACCCCAAAGTACAGGCAGGCACCCCCAAAACACCCGCCCTCCACTTCATCCCTTAACACCCCAAAAGCACAGGCATGGCACCCCAAACACCCTTGCCTCCTACTTTCTCTCCTTACACCCCAAAAGCACAGACAGGCACCCCCAAACACCCATGCCCTCTTACTTTCTCTGAGTTGAGGCAGGCTATCTCTGTCCTGACTGGAGACTCCTGAGACGACCTGGGCTGAACTTGTGAAATTCGTTCCTTCATGCAGAGTCAGCATTTTAGTTCCGCTGCCCCAACTTGACCTTCCGCCACTCCATGGTGATGTGATATTCCAATCCTCCAGGCAACGGCGCGCACCAGCCCTGCGCGTGGGCGCGCAGCCCTTATTTCCCGGGGTGGTAGACGCGCATGCGCACACACATATAGATAGAAAGTCCCTCCAAATTTAGAAATCGCAAATTCGCAAGCCTGTGCGGGCCCCTGAGGTAACGGGCCATTCGCAAGTGCGACCTTCGTGACCCCGGTACCTACGCCACTGAATAACATTTTGTAGTGTAAAAAAAACACCCAGTAGTATAAAATAACACCCGGGGGTAGTGAAAATATCACCAGTAGTGTAAAATAACACCAGTAGTATAAAATAACACCTGGTAGTGTAAAATAACACCCAGTAGTGTAAAATAAAACCCAGTAGTAGTATAAAATAACACCCAGTGGTGTAAAAACAAAACACCCAGTAGTGTAAAATAAAAAACAGTAGTATAAAATAACACCCAGTGGTATCAAAAAATAACACCCAGTAGTATAAAATAACCCCTGGTTAGTTGTAAATAACAACCCGGGTTAGTAGTATAAATAAACTGGCAGTATAAAAATAACACCCAGTAGGTAAAATAACAACCAAGTAGTATAAACTAACACCTGGGTAGTGGAAATTAACCCCAGTAGTGTATAAAATAACACCCAGTAGTATAAAATAACACCCCAGAGTAGTAGA